>CM056380.1:102108255-102708255 GCA_029718625.1 Synaphobranchus kaupii
CGCATTCGTCGTGGCGTTGTTTCGACAACCTTATGCAACGTCACAACATTTATTTCCGTCCAGACTTGCAATAATTTTTGGCCGAGATCTTGTATTGACGACGGGAGAGTCAAACCACTCTGTGAAGTCTTCTCCTGCACATCCCAAAGACTTTCAATGGGGTTAAGGTTAGGACTCTGGTGGCCAATTCATGTGTGAAAATGATTCCTCATGCTCCCTGAACCACTCTTTCACAATTTGAGCCCGATGAATCTTGGCATTGTCGTCCTGGAATATGCCCATTGATGGGATAACCTGGTCATTCAGTACATTCAGGTACTCAGCTGACATTTTATTGCTGTATAACATTGCTGAGCATAGACCTGACCAATTGAAGCAACCTCAGATCATAACACTGCCTCCAGAGGCTTGTACAGTGGGCACTATGCATGACTGGTGCAACTGCGACTTTTTTTTTTTGGCCAGGCAGTGTATATCCACACCATATTTTCTAATCTACACATAGTCTTAGTTCTTACTCCTGTGGCAGTTGACATCGAGCTCGAGAAAAAACAAGAGCAGTTAGTCTTTTCAAGCCCGTACAAATAAAGCCAGGGCAAGCAAACATTATGCGGCTGCAAACATTTTTATTAAGTTAGTTTTATAAAATTTCAACACAAATGCACCAAACAATATTTCACATGCACAACTTTAGTATACAAGACAATCCAATTGCTTTTCAATATGAAAACACTATTTTAGATTGGTCATCTCATGGAGATCACAAAACATTGAATTAATACAGCAGTATTAAAATCAAAGGACAAGTGTTGTAAAAAAAAAAAAAAAAAAAAAAAGCCTTTTATGTCAAGAACTAAAAGTAGCTAAAGTTATTACTTTAACAATAACATGTCATGCTGTATCACAGATATCTTATTTTGTACTCATCTGAAATGTATCAGTGTTGTATCCCGATCCATTTTCCAGTTGATTTAATTATATTATTTAAAACTAATTTCATACACCCTTGTGTCCTTGTGTTTTGGGTCTAACATTTACATATTTAACATAAAGCTTCATTAGAATCATTGCCTGCAGTATAAACAAAAGATACAGCATCTTGTTTCCAATTCATTTTATAGCTTACAAGGAATAACAGAATATACACATTAAAAAATGATTTTTTTTGTGTTAAGAATTTTGAAACACTAGGCTTTTCCTTACATTAAATGGGCAGTTACGACACTTTTAATGCACATAAATAGATAAACATCTACAATAAGTACAGAGTAACTGTAATTGCTATGCAAGAACATCAAGACAAGTCTCGTCTGAGCTGGGTAAGGATGACATAAATGTTCAGGTATGGAACACCAAAACTCAAAATCAACTTTTCTTCATTACTGCATCAAAACATTTACTTACACAGATATAGTATGGGTTTCATTCTGCAGTTCCAATGTAAAAGACTGCCCATTTAATATAAAGTGACCCCAATCATTTTGGAATGTGTATACGTTCATCAGTTTTGCTGAATAAAATGTGAATAAAAAAGTTGACTTTCAGATGAATGCTATTGCAGAAACGGTTTCTTTGTTCTTCTTTTGGGTTTTGAATAACAAAGGGTGCCCTCAGGTTTACATAACTTTTGTTTTGTCACTTCAATGATGATTCAGTTCCTTTTTAGTATTGACAAATGTTTTCATTTTTGCTTTACCCTGCAGTGGTGGAATCCCTTCACAACAGCATAGTTACCTTTGAAACTGCACAGCCTGAGAATGCTCGTAATAAGAGTTGTGCTCTAGGCGTGTTTACTTTAATGGCAATTTCACTCTCTCACAACACTTGACCTTCAAAAAACTGAATGAAAACGGTCATTTCAAATAATTTTGGTAGATTTGTAAGTGCGAACAGTTTACAAATCCGCCGACCACAATGTAAGTTTCCGAACGCACTAAAATAACAATGAAAATGTTATCACTTCAGTACTGATAAATTACAATAGCAATGGAGTTAACACAACTTTTCAGCAACAAGGGAACATGATTAAAAAATTATTACACATATATTACATTTGAGATCACTGTTTTTTTTTTTGTTTTGTTTTTTTTGTCTTCTTTCCATAGTTGATTATGGTCATTGGTTAAAAGGGAGAAATTTATGTTAAACTTAGCTTGGTCTGCAATGTCGTTCTAAAAATAGGTTGTAGATCAGAGATAGGGAAGCAAAAAGAACATATGAAACCATAACCTAGCAACACCCACAACAGGAACAGTGTCATCAGTCAATCAGCCGTCGGAATTGTGACAGCTGCAATAATAGGAGAGAAAAATCAATATCCCATTGACTCGGCTGCGGCAGTCTAATCAAGCTACGCAGGCCTTTGTGAAAGCACTGGAGGAGCAGATAGGACAGCCGGTGGTGAGCGCTGTTCAGGCCGTGGGGGCCTCTGGGGCCCGCACACCTGTTCCAGTGGCTGAACACTGCGGGGCATCGCGTCACCTTGGTCCATTTCCTTGTGCTTTCATTCGACTTTGAAAACAAGTGCAAATGCGCGGACGTTGCCCGAAATGTCGTCAAAGCAAAACCAGGTTCGAAGGCACGGTCCCTCAGAGCGAGCGGCTTTGCCACGCCGCATTTAACAAAATCGAGTCTGTGTGCAACCCGGTTCCAGAAGCATCCAGGGAGCCCCTTCTGGTGAACTCTTTCACTGTCCATCCATGTGGCTGGAACTGTCCTGACATGCTGCGGGTCTTCTAGTAGATCCCAATACACTTTGCCATTATTCACCCATTTTTTAATTTCATTTAGATTTCCCCTGCCACGGTGTGTTTTATTTAGATAAAAGCTCATAAATAACATCATGGATCTGAGCTCGCATTTCTTATTATGCTGTGATGTACAGTTGACCAGTAATGCAAAGAGGGTAATTTCCAGGAATTCCCAATCCATCGCTGCTGTCTGCCAAGCCTTCTATGCTTGTGTGATTATCAGTATCTGCATCTCTTGTAAGCATTCTATTATCATGAATGCATTTCACATCTGGGCTAAGAGCCTTTAACTTAGCTTACTTAAATATCACTGATTAGGCTGAAATATATGGCTCTCCCTCATCAGTGACTTGAGTCATGCGTACATTTTCTAGTGAAGGCACTAGTTTTAGTTTAAGGTAACTCCAACTTTTTTCAAGTGCAACTGTAATTTTCTGTGTCATTGAGGTGGGGCCAAACATATTAAAATATAGCGAAGGGGGTGGGGTCTTAACAAAAAAGTGAGTGATGAAAAAGAAAAAAAAAAAGAATTAAAACACGAAAAGCAGCATCACACAGGCGCTCTACATACTCAAAACACTTCACTGTGCACAGAATACACACCATACTATGCTTTTGTAATATATAAACCATAAAGCACAGTAGAAAATATTACATTTGACCAAATGCGCAGTGCGGAGGATCTCTTTTTTTTTTGTGTGTGTGTGTGTGTGTGTGTGTAAAATTTAACATTTTATTATGAGATTATAGTTGACTGAGTTTGTAAAGAGGCACAGGTGATCATACTACTTTATAGCCCTGGTCCCTGTTAATAAAGACATACATATAAATGGCCTGCTATTTTTTTTTTTATTGTAATTTTTTCTTTTACTTCATCCCGTAAGCACTTCAATGTCTGGGTCATAAACTAAGCTGATCTATCAGATTTTAGCAAAACAAATTACACAGATGACAGTGTACACTTTGGCCTCTTTGCGCATTTTACCACCTCGTTTAACTAATCAGGAGCTGAAATGGCTCCATTTATAGTTGGCAGGTTCGCTGCCTGGTACTGGCTCTCACATAAAGACCGGGGTATTTAAAGAGAGTTGACACATTGACATATTTCAATATTTCCACAGTTGCCACTGCATTAATCCTAAAAAGCGTTCCATTAAAATTGAGAAATTTACTGAGATTTTCGTCATATCCTCTCAGACAAACTTAAATGGCCACGTGTAATCCTCTGGCGACATTACGATACCGACTCTCAACTGGGATGTTATTCCAGATCTCTCTCTTGAGAAATAATGACCCTTAAAGTGTGTGTTTTCTTTTCAACAATGTCATCAACAGAAACAAATATGATATGTATTTTTTTGTCAACTACTTTGGTATGTAAATGGATTTAAGGCATTTGTATTTTTCACGGATCCTCGAGGCAAATGAATCAGTAATGTTGACATCAGTATTCCTGTACGGCAATATGTATAGTTGGCATAAACATCTTGAAAACTTTTCATACACTAGTGTGATGGCACTAATATGACATGAGGTGGTACACTGCATACGAACATGCATGCTAATTTATTATTAGTAGTTTTTTTAAAAACATTTCGAATTACAAATATGCATTACCGTGTTATGTCATACTTGCCACCCATATTAGTTACTAAATAATTTTTTGTTGTATGAATGTGAATTTCGGCACAGATGCATAAATATACATACAACCGCACAGGCGTGAGAATATCACCGTTCACACGTTTTAGAGTACAGAAAACGCGAGGGTGAAGTTGGAGACCGTCGTCTCAGCGATCAGATGAAGCTGGACCTGAATATGGAGAACGCTGTGATGGAAAGCAGGGCGAGGCAGACCGAGCCGGACTCCGACGCTCTTGACCCTCGTGCACCCCATGCCTGGGACGTGGGAAAAAAAAATAAAAATCACAATATTACAGACGTTTAAGACGAAAAATGTACACTTTTCAGAAAGGGAAAAACCTGCGGGCTGTGTATCTGCCTGACAGCGCATCATAAATCAGGGGCCTATGCTGAATGCAAAGTGCCCTCCGTATCTTCATTATTAATGGCTTTCAACAGGAAAGGCCATTAAAGAATTCAGAAATGATAAGCTTTATATTGCAAACGGAAGGCAGATCGCTTTAGAGTGGGACTGAAGCACATTTCAATTCTGAGCAGCGGAGGAGAGCGCACACGCTCCCGTTCCCGCACGCTGCCGAGCTGCGCAGTCAACAAGGAATAATAACCCCGTGGCAGAGATGGATTGCGCTGCACATGAATTTCTAAAAAAGATTTTCTCGCGTCCGAAAAGAAGTCTATTACACACGGATGAAACAGGAAGCGGGAAGGAGGCCAAAATAAACGCGCCATTACGATGATTGAGCCATTCTTAGAAGCTTATCAGTTCCCGCAGGGGCAACATGGGGGGGCGTGGTAAAGGAGGGTGAACTTACTTAATTTGTGAATATGGATAGGTTCACTTCCTGCACCCTCTCCTCCTTCACTTAAGGCTTTGACCTGGACGAGATAGTCGTCATTGGCAGAAAGGGTCAGCTCCGCTGTGGTTTTGTTAGTGGCAATTGTGCTCACGTCACCATGCCGCTGCCTTCTGTATGAGACCTTTAAAAGAAAAAAAAACAGCATAATTTCAGGCAGGGGAAAACAAGGTATGGATGAATCCGACTGGTTTAAAAAAAAGCATTTGAGTTCGCTTGTGGGAATGCTAAACTGGTCAAATTGAGAGATACGGTCGGGTGTTAACAAGGGGGCTAAGCCAGCGTGAGCCGTCGCTGTGCTCGGTTCACTGCAGTTAGTTCAAGGTGAACTGCGACACATGCCCCTGTGCTCGACAGAAACCTGCATGCTTCTGACCTGCAGCAGCAGAGCACGAGCCCAGCTATTCGATCCCAGACCTGCTGATGTTCCAACATTACATATTACCTTTTGAAAATGTTACTCACACAATTGCCCCCGCACCATTGGACATTGTGTTTAGAGAGAATCTGCCATTTAGACGCGCTATACGTCTATATGTATCGTTCTGAAAAGAACTCTCCAATCCAAAAGTCCTACTTCACAATTCTTGCAATTCACCCAGTTAATTAGCCATGGGAAATGCCAGATGCTGTTGCCTTCACAAATGCACCGCAAGTTGGCATTAGGCTGGCAGCGAATCAGTTGACTGACGCTTACTTGGTACCCGGTGACTTCTGACTCCGTCTCCAAGGCTATGACAGGATCCCAGTGAAGAGTGAGCTGAGAGCCAATCAGAGTCCACTCTACATTCAGTGGGGGATGTCCCGGGGCTGTGCAAGAGAGAAAAACCCCAAAATGTGTAACTTCACACCTCTAAAATGCCCATCATCTACCATCCCAGACTCAATCCTCTAAGGCCATGGCCCCCCCCCCCCCCCCCCCCATTCAATGTGCAAATCAGGTTATCAGAGTCAAATCCAGGTCAGTAGATAGCAATGTCATGCATTATCACTTCCTAACTGGATAGGAACCTGACATATCGAATTCGCAGGCACCTGTCACTTGACAATTGAAATGTAATTTCCTGGAAAATCCCATTTGACAACTAATCTATGATAATGTATTATGTGTAAAATAATACAAAGTATCACAGTTACATCATTTGATAGCGTGCATGTGTGTGAGTGTGCGTTAAAAAAAAAAAAAAAATTGTAGTTGCATGGCATAATTGTAATTTGATTATGACTGCGTATTATTTCAGAAACTCACGTGGCTTTTTAGTGGTGGCGTTGACAGACACAGACTGAGGGCCTGTTCCGGCGGTGTTAAAAGCACTCACAGCTAAATAATACTGACTGCTTCCTTTCAGGCCGCTGACGTTAAGTGAAGTGTAATTTTCAGAGATTCTCATTTTCCCCACCGTTTCAGGCTTGGTATCATCTTCCCAATATACCACCTGTTTACCAGGGTGAGAAAACAGGATTATGGCAGCTCGTGTGAAGAGAGGCGTCTTCTTCCCCTTAGGATGACTTTGAAAAAAAGGGCTGCAAACTAGTTTCAACCATTTATGTATTTCATTCTTATTTAAGCACATGAATTAAAATCCTATATTAACTATTGGTTTTAATATTAGATTTAACGTGAGATGTTTTACATCCATTAGAGGGATATGCCTGAGAAATTTTACATTGGCATTAAAATAAGAGCAAACTCGCCAAAGTAAATAAAAAATTAATGGCTGGGTTTATGTTGATTATAACTGCTATATTAAGATTACTTCTAGAGGGAAATATATGTATGCTATATACCCTCTAGACAGAGTGGGCCTTTGATGTTCAGACTGTAGGCAGGCAGACAGCTCTAGTCAAATACACTGCATGACCATACTTGTCTCCAAGATTTTTTTAGGATATCTGCAGCTGCTGTAAACAGTATTCCTACTGCCTATACTAAAGAGGTAACATTTCAATTAACAGTAGTGTCTGTATAACTGAGAAATATTTGAAAATGCTGTGAATGAATCACATATTAGTTGAGATTTGGTTAATATTCAATGGCTGATATCTAATGATATCATGTTCATGTTTATAAATAATTATCAAACATAAAATGTGTGGTACACCTTCATGAAATTCAACTCAAAAAAATAAAAAAATAATTATATTCTAGATAAGGTGAAAAATGTTTCTAAACATCTTTTAGATAACATTTAGATAACTAAAAAATAGATTCCCATATGACTTTGAAAAGGGGGCTTTTTTTGAGTGAAGAAACTGTTACAGTACATTAACGCCTGTATTTACTTTTTAAATTTTTATAAAGACAACACTTACCTTCTTGCATTTTTTCAGTGACACAACATAAAAGTGATATCAGTGTGCAATGCTGTCTGTTCTAACAAGTCTACTTGAAAATAAAGGCTGTCACTGAATCCTAGCACAGAATGCAGATAATTGGTTTCCCCCCCTCCCCCTTTTTTTAAACATCCTTCCAACGTCCTGCATGGTGACATAATAGCGCTATTCTTTCAAAACAATATTACCAGTGCCATGGCAACACTGCAGATTTGCGCCAAGGACCAGAGGTGACAGAAATTGAAAGAGCACTGTGTGAAAATGTTTGCCACTCTTTGCATTCTTAAAAGGGAACGGGGAAGGATGCTTTAATTGCAAAGGGAGCAGAGACATTTAAGCCCAAAGCATATATATTCTTATTTTTCCAAATGTTTCTGAGGGCTGTTATGATTAAAAAAACAAAAAAAAAAACAATATGAACTTTAAATGCTGGTAAACAAAGTCAATGCATGGAAATTCATTTCATTTTAAATCGGCAATGTACCTCGTATCCAAGGACTCTTTCAGGAATTGGAGGCAAGGCTGCCCAGACTACTTCAATTTGCGATGCAGAAATACTTCTGGCCACAACTCTCTCAGGAAGGATGCCTGGCACTAACCAAAAAGAGATGGGGTGAGAATTCAACTTGTAACTGACGTAGTTACAGAGACAAGCACGGATCAGGTAAAGGTACGGCGGATTTAATGAACAACTGAAGCACGATGTCGCTTCTGTGGTCAGACCTCCCGCTGATGTGAAGGCACAATGCGGTGACAACTAATACGAAGTTAGCGCAACTCCCGCACTTCCCGAAGGATGACATTCTTAAATAACGGCTCTTTCGTCATTGCTATTCATAGATGCACCTCAGCAATAACAGGATCTGTTCCAGAATGTTCCACGCTGCCTGCGTTTCTCTCACCTTCCTCTGCAGAGAACACTGTGGCTATTGAGCTGAAGGGCCCCTCCCCTCTATTGTTGTACGCTCCGACCTTAACGTCGAAATGAGAGAATGGCGGAATGCTGTCGTTTCTGAACACGTAGCGTGCCACACCGGGGGTTGATATGACGGCGCGTGTCCAGGTAACCGCGCCCCGGGGACGGAAGGCAATGATGTAGCCAAAGCCCTCGCCGTTTTGCAGTTCCTCGGGCACGGGCTGGGAGCAAAACACAAAACTATAGTGATATTAAAACACATAGAGACAAAGACACAGACTCAGATAGCCTTTTGTCCTCAAAGCCTATGCCCCGGAGGGATCTTGCATGATCTACCGCCAAAAAGTGTCCGGTGGTTGGGCAGGTTGAGCTTGAGTCAACCAGGGTTGCATGTTTTACCACACTCTTGTCAACCACACGCCAAGTGCCCAAAACATGCCGACATCTGCATCCCCGTCCAGTAGTGCGAGCTTTCTCCGGAAGTACTTTATGGACTGTAAGGGTGTAAAATAATCACTAGCTTGCAGGCGGACGTGTCAAAAAGCGGAGCTGCTGATGTGTGAACAGCTCAAGGGGTTCAATCGGTCATTCCAAAAAAAAAAAAAAAAGGGGGGGGGGTGTAGGCCTATATCTGTGCATAAATCTACTCTACTCGTGTCCTGTGCGAATCTACTTCTTCTGTCTTGGCACAGGCTTGCGGCTGGGGCAAGCTGCAATGAAACACTATTTCCGAGCTCAGTCACACTTGCAGGAGGTAATAGGGCCCCAAGGGGTGCCCCGTAGATGAGCTGGCTTTGGCTGAGAACATAAAACGCCCCACACAATTCTACACAATTAAGCAAATCCATTAACGTCTATGGAGAGAACTGTAAAATCTGACAGATGACTTACCTCCCATGTTATTACTAATTCTGATTTGGTGCCACCCCCGCCTCCGACATCCGTGGGAGCCGTGTCAGGGACTATATGGCAAAAACCCAGAGGGTCAAAATTATAATGCGGTTAAGAGCAGTGATGCACCAGGTCTGTGTGCCACCCGTCCTTGTCCCCGGTGATAGCTTTACACATTTACTTATGATACCGTTTTCCATTTGAGAGCACACTCCCCTTGGACAGTGAAAAAACAACGGAGAGAAATCATGCCTTTTTTTTTTAAAGCCTGCACTGTTCAGGATTTCAGCTTAAATATGCAGGGAACACCGTAGTGGCTGACAACTGTTTGTGCTGCATATTGCCACCGTAGGTTTGGGGACCACTCATGTGCATCCAGAGATATATTTGTAATATCTATTCTGTCAAAGGGGCAAATGGATCAAATGAAATGTAACAACTGTGTGTGTGTGTGTGTGTGTGTGTGTGTGTGTGTGTGTGTGTGTGTGTGTGTGTGTGTGTGTGTGTGTGTGTGTGTGTGTGTGTGTGTGTGTGTGTGTGTGTGTGTGTGTGTGTGTGTGTGTGTGTGTGTGTGTGTGTGTGTGTGTGTGTGTGCATGTGTGTATAGTATTGTATGCATTTGGACATGTGGGTGTGTGACAGATACTGACAGGTATGACAGTGGCCTAAACACAGACAGGCTTATGACCGAGTATATACCGGTACGCATGTATGTCTTGATTTCTGTTTTCCTTTTGTATTGAAAAATAGATATGAAGACTCGATAGTAACAGTATATTTTTCTTTACCACTATGCTATTGCTCATGTATGAACACCATTTTTGTATCATGCTTTGCCAATGAAAATACGAAATGTTGTCAAGGCAATAAAGAAAACCGAATTAAACTGAATTGAAAGAGACGACGTAACTCACCAG
Source organism: Synaphobranchus kaupii (assembly GCA_029718625.1). NCBI lineage: Eukaryota > Metazoa > Chordata > Actinopteri > Anguilliformes > Synaphobranchidae > Synaphobranchus > Synaphobranchus kaupii. Next base: position 102,118,562 of record CM056380.1, read on the forward strand.
CATCCTCTGTCCTAGTCTTAATGGAGGCAGGGCTGGGCTCCCCCATTCCTACACTGTTCCTGGCCACCACCCTGAACTCGTACTCCACCCACGCGTTCAGATCCACCACAGTCGCTGTCAGCGTGTTTCCGTCAATGGCTTCCGGAACTGGGCTCATACAGGACAGAGTGAAATCTCGTCATTTCAAGTGAGATGAAGGGAAAAAAAAGCAAAAAGCAACTCAAATGACAGGGGGGGGGGGGGGATTCATGACAGGCACTGCACGTTTGTATTTAATTATACATGTATGCAAATGCAATTCTTTTACACTTTGTTGCTTTCTTGTAAAAAGCATTGTCACACCTGTAATATAAAATGATTCATATATATATATGCAAACCAAGGGCCTGATTTACATGCAAAACGAATAACACATTGGTCATTTGGTCATGTTATTGGTTTTGCGTGTGCTAAAGGATTTTGTACCCGCTAAAGGCCTTAGTAAATCAGGCCCTAAATGTTTCAAACAAGCAGTAACTGCTAGCCTGCACAGGCTTTACGAATACATTTGTTACTATGAAAAAAAGATAGGGAAGCCTTCATTTAAAAGGGATAGTTCATTTTCTGATATTTTCTGTGAAGTCTTTGTGTGTTTTTGATTGCCCCAGCACACTTCAAGTAACTCCAAAGCAGCTTGTACAACAAGGCCAGTACTTTTTTTCATCACAGTTCTCAAGCATCGCAAGCTCTTAACTCTCAAGGACTCCTGTAGTAATGCTGATATAGAAACCTGAGCTACAATTTCCTTGAGCGCAGGTTGAATGGCCAAAGGAAATAATTCCAACTGAATATAACATTAAACATACAACATCTGGAGGCATAATATCATTGTACAACCAGCTTTGGAGTTACTTGAAGTGTTTTCTCGCTTAAGACCACAAACCCTGAATGCCCATTGTAAATCAGTTAGGTTGTCAGTCAGAAACAGTAACTATCCAAAACATCCTTCATATTCAAAAATCTCAACCTATTGGAAGCATACAGTTAACCTCATATAAAAAAATAATAATAATAAAAACTCCAGAAAATGAACCATACCTTTACATGGCCTTGTTTTTTGTTTTGATTTTTTGTTTTTATCCCCGAATCCCCCACAACCATAGTTTGAGAACTGCTAGAATAGACCACAAGATACCATTTTGACAGAATGGGTGCTATTAAATTACCGCTGTTATTGCGTTACCACTCAGACTGCCCTGTGGTGTGGTCTCTGTGGCTGTGTCATGGTACCTGTATCGACTGCCTGCCATCCGACAGTAAAGGGAGTCCTCGCCTGCATGATGTAGCCGGTGATGGGGCTACCATTATCTCTGCCAGGACTCCAGGAGAGCTGAGCAGTGCTGTCTGTGATCTCCTCCACTGCTACACTGTCCGGGGCGTTTGGAGGACCTGACTCAATCAGACAATTAGCAAAGATAGCTTTCACATCATTGCCCAGCAACACCCCCCCCCCCCCCCACCCCCCCCCCCAAGTGCCATCACTTCACTGTTCACTGGGCACTGCTTCTAACAGAATCTTACTTTCCTATTTTTTCTGGGAAAAGGCTTTCTAATTACTATAGGTTACAGTCTAAGTCAGTACAGTTTCTAAAGGAAGGGCACAGACTGCAGATGTCCATCTCAATCAGGACAGCAGAGTCCCTCTGTACTTTCTGGGGCGACCTGAAGACACATCTATTCGGCAAATACCTCTCCTCATCTTCTCCACCCTGATTCCCATTGCCCTCTTCCAAATCTGTTTTCTATCTGTTCTAAAAAAATATAAAAAACCCTCTACCTTCCTTTCCACATATTAATTCTTGTGACAAAGGATTACCTATCGCGGGTGTGTAATGGTCTGTCCATTACACTCTCATTAATTGCTACTTGGAATGTTGGTGATTTACGAACTTAGGCCTTTTTCTCTGTGCACTAATTGTAAGTCGCTCTGGATAAGAGCGTCAGCTAAATGCCTAAAATGTAAAATGTCCACTGGTCCTTACCCAGACTGCCAGAGCACATGTTTGAGATTATGTTTACTTCCCAAGAATGTTCATTGCTGTTTTACAGTTACACCCAGACTTGGTGTAATCTGGAGGTTTGGTGTGCCGTTTTTACCCATGTGCAAATGAGGCAATTAAAGACATTTCCTATGATTCACTATCTCACACAACACCTTCTCAGAGCATCGGAAACGTAACATGCCTGCATACCAATTCAGACCTCTAGATAATAATAACAATGGTGAAATGTAACGCAAAAAATAAATGCAAAACAATGTTGTGCTCTATAATTCTAAACCTGCTTTTCATATCAAAAGAACAACAAAATACATATTATATTGATGCTTTCACAGTATGTTCAATGCTGTTTTGCTTCATGCAATAGAAACATTCAAGGTTTTACAATCGTAGCTCAATATTTCCAGCACTGATATCTTGAGATTTCACTTGCTGCAATGCTCTTAAACGATTTGGCATCTAAAAATTTTGTAGTTTAATTGAAAGGTATTTATCATTCTTAAACATGTTAGCTTGCTTTGAGGAGATGCTTTGATAAGCAGCTTTATTAATGTGGACTCATTAACACATACAAGTTAATCGTGCAATTTAGGCTCCGGTTTCAGACTCCCTTCATTATATTCATAGATTCTGATTTGCTCATCGTGCTTGGATGAAATCTTGCCAGAGTACTGAGGTTTAACACAGACAGTCTGCACTGTAAATACCTGCATTAAAATGTCTTTCTGAGTCAATGATGCGACCAGAAAAAAAGCTTAGATTTGCATTGATCCACATTGGAGGAAGGGTGTATCCAAGCAAAGAAGAAAGATACAGTGGAGTCCACTTACCTGCATGACGGATTATCGCATAATTCGGGGTTTGCATAGAATTGCCAAATTGTTAAATAGTTTTTTACTGGCAACATTGATGCCAGTCTTTTCACCGTTTTATTACGATATGTTTTTTTACAGTGTGACCATTCCAAACAAGCAAAATCTCTCATTTAAATATGGCCGTTTGCAGCCGGAGTAATTTACATAATGACTCCGGGACGTGTGAAATGATAACACGTGCAAATATTTTGGCTGCGCATGGAAAATAACGCCCTTTATTTGGGAACTTAATACGTATTTGTGTGTATTGTTTGTTCTGTCCTGGCTCCCCATCGCCATACAGTACTACTCATGTGGGCTCCTCCGTCTAATCGACTCATCTAGATAATCGCATAAAATTGGCTAATAAACAGGTTATGCAATTAGGAACATTCTATCGTATATTTTTTGTGCGCTCCTAAATTTTCTTATTCTCCACAAACGGTACAAATATTCCCTTTTAAAAAAAAAACGGGATTGAATAGAAAACGTCAGTTTTCCTGGATGTGTTTAGTTAGTATAGTGTAATGAATAATTTCAGTGGGGGGGGGGGGGGGGGGGGGGGCTGCCTCTTACCTTTCACAATCAAGATTGCAGCAGCTGACAAACTCTCCACATCTGTATCGACGATGCAGACGTACTTTCCACCGTGATTCAGCTGGATGCTTCTGATCATCAAATCCCCTGCAATAATCTACAAAACAAGGAATCCACAGCCAGAGAACCAGTCAGGGCCAGACTTATTATCCATTTACACACATTTCAAATGAAATGGCGTTGCATTCATTCATCATGAGGTTATATAATGAGGCTGATCATAATTAAAACACTAATAATAATTAATATTATTTAATAATTAATAATAATTCATATTATTTAATTAATAATTTTTAAAAATGTGTACTCTGATCACAGAAACTTGTGCAGACTAGGGGTTTGCCGACCCCCTAGTGTCAGTTTGAGAGGCGGCCTGAGACCGGTTACCATGTAGAAGCATCAAATTAACACACAAAATCAGTGTAGCCTATTACATTCAACTTCATAATTGTAATGACATACAACAAGAAGAAATGTGTGAAGGCGCATATATAACATTCATCTCACCCTTGAGAAGTTCTCTCTCACTCTGAATTCTCATTTACCCTTCAGTTACAGATTTTTTTCACACTGCACATGCAATACTTTAGTCTATTTAAATTCACAATACGGCAAACGTGGCCATAATGAATCTAGTCTTCTCAGACGAAAAAAGTGATATTTTTTTTCTAATTGAGTCCTACATTCTGCTTTAGATTTTTCTCTCCCCTATTTTTGCAACTTTAGCTCTTTCCCACAGTGTTAGTGAAACAGCAGAAACCAAATGCCCCTGATTGAGACTAGTTCTGATCTAAGGTTATCAGAGACACAAAGGCATTTTCTGGTGTCATGATACTACCTGTTGGATGAAAAAGTGAAGACCCACCCTACACAGTTATAGTTGTCTTTTACTTTTTCCATCCTCTGATTAGAGGGCAAACAAACTACAGAATGTTTTTTTAATAAAGCAGGTGAAAATGCACATACATATTTTCTTAAACTTATCGATAGGCTAATAGTTGATATTATGTGTCTTATTTTTCCAACCTTTCAAGAGAAAACTATTTACACCACTTTATTTATAGCAGACGAACTGGCAGCAAGATATTTTTCTAATTTTTCACTTTCACTAATCTAATTTGATCTGAAAACACATACGCAAATTTGAAATGAAGCAAAAACTTTGCAATGACTATAGCCACTATCTACAACTTCCAATATGCTTTGAACAGCAAGCGAGGTTTATGGTTTGTTACAGAGATAAGGGCGGTCCGAGTGTGTACCTCATCCAATCGTGGGAGCAGAACAGCTTTACGCACATCATTCGTCAGTTACAGGCAGCTAAATTAACCAATGAAACTTAAGGGGAGTATTTAATAGAATATGTGCCCCTGTAACTGCCTCTCCGATTATGGATAATAGTTCCCATGATCAGCTACACGTCTGTAAAAAAAAACAATATCAGTAAGGGATACCGGTTTTGTATGAACACTCATTTTCGGCCGACCCCGAGTGTAGACTATTAGGAAAGAAAATGATAGAGCCCAACTTTAAAAAAAACGAAAAAAGAAAGGACACCATCTGTAATGCACATGCCGTGCACGCAATTACAAATGACACACAATCTAGAAATCCAAAGTAAAATACCAACACCTAACAGAGGTCCTTTCATTTAATTCTCAAATGAGTTTGCCACCACTTGTGTCACAACATCATTTCTTTTTGCGATAATCTGTATTTCAAAATCAATTCAATGGTTGAAAAGGAATCAAGTGGATGAGTATGATTACAAAAGAACACCATACTTAGGAGAGGAAGTTAACCCCGAAGTTGTAGCAGATGTTTTGCGAATTTCAAGCCACAATTTTTTTAAAATAAGTGTTGGTAAAAAAAAAAGTAATTAAAATAAATAAAATAAAAAATATATATATGTATAAATCAGCCAGTGAAAGCAGTTGCATATCACTTTTGTAAAAGGACCCCAGATTTAAAATTAAATATTTTTTGATACATAAGCAGCATATACATGCATAGAGTATAAAAGAGACAAATGCACATGAACTGAGAAGGAATTTTATAAATGTCCTCAATTAAGCATTCTGTTGAATTTACTCAGTCAATATTCCATATTGTGCCACATCCTCTTATTTGCATGGGCTCCTCCAGACATTTGATTAGCCGTTATTGACATTTTCTCTATGAGCACAATACGCAGCTATACAAACGAAGCACTATCAAACATTTTCAGTAGGGTATGATGTGCACTTCAGCATTCCTACACAAACAGACAGACAGACAACAGATAGATATAAATACTCCCATATGTTTTATCCTAGAATATACCTAAGGGAGTATCTAGAGTTCTAGAGTTCTAGTATATCTACATATACATATGTGTATACAGTACATATACAAATACTTCAAACACATCCGTAAACAAAAAAGCAGGAAAAAATATGGGGGAAATTAATGCTTAGCCTAAAATTTCATCATTATTGCCCATGGAACTTTAAATGGGTTTAATTGCTCATTTCAAATTAAAATATGTAACCTTGGGAATGGGTGGAGGGTGACTTAGGCTAGGATGCATGTCTGCTCGAACACTTGACTAAAACAAACATTCCTATTGGATATTGTTCAGCCCCTGTGGCTCCCATCCTCTCAAGCAATGTACGGGAACCAACAAAACAAACAAACACTGGCTAATTGGCAAGATGATGCAAATTAATCCCTAATTACATACACAGGGAAGGAAAGGAAACGCAACGAAACTCACACAGTAATAATATTGTTCTAAATAAAATGCAACATGTAACAAAGCCAATGGGGAAATGGGAGAAAATTAAGAAAATAAGTAGATGTTGTGCTAAAGCAGGTAATATAGTCAATATACACATCTAACGTGACAGCTCAGAAAGGTGTTTTACTCAGTTGAGGGAGAGGATATTTCAAGAGAAGGAAAACACCATCGACTGCGCCGTTCACTATCAAACAGGACAACGAAAGGGGACACAAGTATGGAGGCGAACTATGTGCCTAAACCTCACGTTCGTTTTCACCAAATGCTAAATAACCAGAAAATCTAAATAAATGCAGACGTGTTCATCAGTGAGGGCGTGTGTTTCTAATGCCACCGAAACAATTTTCCGACCCAATTTCCACCGCCGGGAAAAATGTGCGACAATATATTTGACAGGCTCTGTCACAGTCAAACTTAACCTTGAGGATTATTTTGAAATAGAAAGTCTGAAATGATTCACCCACAAGGTTTCTGGGTTTGCAACGCTGAAGTCACGCCAGATTTCATAAACCTCTGAGTCTATGGGTAACGGACATAGGCTATGCTTCAACCACTCCACAACTACACAGGGGTGCCTGAAGACAGCTTACATTTGGGAAGAAGTCAGAAAGCAAAGCAATATTTATATGGCTAAAGGCTAGTTTCTCTGACAAAATCACAAACTCCAGCCATGCCCCCTGCCTCCCTAACCAGCAGCGAGTGGTAAATTATTGGTTTATTCTTTCCCTTGGCAGTCAAAAAAACTACAAGGCAGATCTTCTTTAATTATGATAATGAATTCATCAGAAGCAGTTAAGAGGAGATGGTAATCTGTTTGAGCTGGAGCTACGGAAAAAAAAAAAAAAAATCTGTGAAAACTGAATCTCATTATATGTGAGTATAAGCGAGTGACACTTGAAGTTGTCGAGCATTTTGTGTGTGTGCTTGCGTGTGTGCGTGCGTGTGTGTGTGTGCATGTGTGTATGTGTATCTGTGTGCATGTATGTGTGTGTGTGTGTGTGTGTGTGTGTGTGTGTGTGTGTGTGTGTGTGCATGTGCATCATTACAAAATGTTGCTTTTCCAGCCTTTTCACCTGACACAAACATTAGGCCTAAACTTTCAATAACAAATGTAAGCCAGTTTAATGTAAGCCAGTTTAATGTAAGCCAGGTTAATGTAAGCCAGTTTAATGTAAGCCAGGTTAATGTAAGCCAGGTTAATGTAAGCCAGGTTAATGTAAGCCAGTTTAATGTAAGCCAGGTTAATGTAAGCCAGTTTAATGTAAGCCAGGTTAATGTAAGCCAGTTTAATGTAAGCCAGGTTAATGTAAGCCAGTTTAATGTAAGCCAGGTTAATGTAAGCCAGTTTAATGTAAGCCAGGTTAATGTAAGCCAGGTTAATGTAAGCCAGGTTAATGTAAGCCAGGTTAATGTAAGCCAGTTTAATGTAAGCCAGGTTAATGTAAGCCAGTTTAATGTAAGCCAGGTTAATGTAAGCCAGGTTAATGTAAGCCAGGTTAATGTAAGCCAGGTTAATGTAAGCCAGGTTAATGTAAGCCAGTTTAATGTAAGCCAGGTTAATGTAAGCAAGTTTAATGTAAGCCAGGTTAATGTAAGCCAGTTTAATGTAAGCCAAGTTAATGTAAGCCAGGTTAATGTAAGCCAGTTTAATGTAAGCCAGGTTAATGTAAGCCAGGTTAATGTAAGCCAGGTTAATGTAAGCCAGGTTAATGTAAGCCAGGTTAATGTAAGCCAGGTTAATGTAAGCCAGGTTAATGTAAGCCAGGTTACATTAGTCCTCATAGCTTGGGACCCCCTTTTAAACTAGTTTTTAACATTTTTTATTTTTATTTTAATTGCGACAATGTCTAATTTTACCCTTCTGGTGTAGAGGAAAGACTGAGGTAAAAAAAAAAAAATCCGTATGGACCTCTACCTAAGTTTAATGGCGGGGACAATGAACCCTTTTTTGGACATGGAGGTGCAGTTTCAGGTTCAGGTTAATTTTAACGATAGACCCTGAGGACGCGAAACATGAAAGCACAACACAAGCACAAGCAGGAAGTCAGCGGCTCCATATCCTGACTCACCCCTCCGACTCTTTCGAAATGATCCCCGTCCTTGTTGAAGTCGATAAGTTGCCCATTAAAGGCCCAAGAGAAGGACACATCGAGGGCCGGGTCGCAGGCGATCTGACAGGGCAGCACAATGCTCTCGCCCACGATGATCTCCATGTTCGTCGGGCCTTGGGTGATCCTCGTGGGCTCTGCTCAAATCACGGAAACACGTGTTACGTTCTTTCTTTGTTCGCTTATATTCGTTGTCAGCAACACTGCCTAACACCGTCCAGACTAGGAAGCAAGTAGAGAGCGATAGCTATGAAACCGCAACCATAAGGTCACCCACTTAATCAATGATTAGTTCAGCACACTATAACAAATGTTGCATATTGTGTGATGTGCAAGGCAGAAGTGCTGGTACAGGTCAAAAGTGATTATTGACCTTATTCACACGGCAGCCATGTTGCTCTTACGCCACGCTTGGGGTGGCAAACTCCACCCGGAAGAGCTGGTAAACCACTGTAAAAGTACAATATTCTTCTGTTGTGTGCCAGGCTTCAACTTGTATAAACATCGGGAATTTCCCTTTTCACTGTTTCCCAATATACAAAGCACTGCAAAACAAATGGATTTCTAAAACCCAAGGAGATTTTGGACCGTATATATTTTATATATAATTTTATGTAGTCTTATGTAATTTTATGTAGTCTTCCCCATTGTATTTGCATAGCGAATAGCCTACTACCAACATCAGCTCAGGCTGCAATTCGTAGCCTATAAATGTCGGGAGTCAAACAGAAATTCCACAGCGGCAACTACAACAGCACTGAATGGAGAAGTAAGCTAGATTTGTAGCTACCTTGCTCACCTAATTTAGTTAGATGTTTGAGAGATTATCACCGTAAAGGGATATTTCACTTTGGTATAACATAAGTCATTTTAACGCTAACAGCATCGCCGTTCCTCTCTATAGTCAGGCTCCAAATTCACTCCCATTCATTTACGGGCTGGTCAGGGCCGGTCTGGGGAGAGTGTGTTCATGTTAAAAATTGATAAACAAGAATTCCACTGTGGCAGGGTGGGGCGTGGTTAGCCTCTGCTTGCAGAGAGAGAGTGGGCGGAGCGGCTCTTGGACCCGGAACCACAGCTGTCAGGAGTTAATCAGGACAACTAGATAATTAGCAATTGAATGATTGTTTGATTGTTTCCTGATTACATTGACAGTGAGCCTGGGCTTTAAAGGAGGGAGGTGGAAGATCACTTGTGGCTGGCAATTGACGGGAGAGGTGCAGAGAGAAGGTCCGCGAGCACCACTGCCAGCTAAAAGCAAACCAAACTAGGACAAATAAAGTGTCCGTGAAAATAGTAACCTGTGTCTTGTCTGTTCTTCCACGAGGGTGGCACTCGAGCTTGCTACATCCACCAAAAAGGCTTTTGTCATTACCATGTTCATTTTAGCCGCAGAGATATTTGTTTCATGACTGAGAGAACTAAACTGATGAACTTTAGTAGACAGCAAAGATCAGACAGTGAATGAACCAGCTGGCACATGATGGTCCAGATGGACTACTGCTACTTTGTGAAACTGATCCACAAACCCCACAAATCCTTTCCCTCATGTCAGCAGTTAGAAGAAAACAGGTCAAGCTATACCAATGTATGTAAAATACACCTTAATTTACTGAATACATGTTGACAGCCTCAAAACTGAATTATTAAACCCAAAGGTTATAAATAGCTACATGATGCAGCTGCAAGGCGCCCAAAAGCATTTAAAAAAAAAAAAAATTCAAAGAGAAAATAAAAACCGGAGATAATCCAATTCTTCAGATATGCTCGAGGTCCACCCCATGGGGATATGCAATCTCTAAATTCATATGTTGTTTTAGAGACACAAGGTGATCTTGTATTGTAAAACAAGAGACTGTCAAGCTTTCCTGCACACCAAAAACAAAATAAACCATGAGAGACTCATAATGGTTGTAGGGGATTTTAAGACATATGCAGGCACACACACACACATACACATTTAATAATTACATTCATCATTGTCATCATCATCATCATCGTAAAAGTGACATTATGCAACGCTTACCTGTAATTAGCAGTCTCCCAGTTGTGCTCGCAATTCCAAACTGGTTTTTGGCTACACAGGTGTAGCTCCCGCCGTCCTTCCTGGTGACATTCGTTATCCTCAGCGTTCCATCAGGAAGGAGAGTGATCCTGAGGGAAAGTCTTGTAATAAATACTAATTCTGATCCATTCATGAATAATTATGATACTACTCTACTCTCCACTATTAATAATAATCATAATAATAATTTTCTCTCTCTCTCGCTCTCTCTCTTTCTCTCTCTCTCACACACACACACACACACACACACTCACACACATTCAGAATCACACAAATTGATTTACTATTGGTCTACAAGATAAACCCATTATGAATCATCAGAAATCCACAATTTTAAGAAGCATCGCACATATCTGGAATCCAATCCAATCACGGGATGTTTTTCCTGGAATGGGAGCGTGTCTTATGAGAGGAATTATGTTACCGCTTACCTCAAACAAGCAAGGTTTTTTTTTTCTCTGTAGGTGCAAATTACATATAGAGAGGAATGTCTGGGTTGGAATACATGCTAGCACATTTTCTGTTTCGCAGAGGACTGGCTTGCAAAATATATGAGAATCAAACACAGGATGTGTCAAATTGGAGGTAGCAGAAACATTTTCCCACCTAAACTCACTGAAAAAACATGATTTATTTAGCATTTTGTATGCCTTTCAGCTATTAGACATTGCTGGAATCAGATGATAATGTTGACAACAACTTAAGGCTCCCGCTAAAGTATGAGAACCTTTAAATGTCAAATATGGTCAAATATGCTCCAAACTAAAGCACTAAAGCAATTTGCCATTCCGTTGATAAAACCATGTATTGACAACCTTGATGACTGAATTAAGGCACGCAACCTCAGGTTTCTATGTTACAAGGGACTGCTTTTCGATTCAGTGCCAATAATCTTTTCTTTGAAGCCTTTCTTCTAAAATCATATTGGATAGCTTCAGTCGGCACCCTGCCCCGGCTCCACCGTATATTCCATTCATCAAATTAGAGAGCCGTTAACTTGAATGCAATATCAGGCTGCTTTTCTGCATAAACCTTTTAGTGTTCTCTAGAAAATACAGCAGATAACAACATTTTGACAAATCATTGACAAAGCTTTTTTTAATTTTTTTAAGTGTTTTTTAAATGTGTTTTTTTAATTTGAGGATTAAAATTATCATGATGTACTGTACTGCAGGATTACATCCTGTGTTGTTTTCCTTGTTTCTGTTCCCAGTATGTAATTCCACTGGCTAAGAGCATCCTCTTCCATATGCAAGCAAGAACTACCGGCACTAACATGGTGATCAAGGTTATAATTGTGCATCTGGAAATTGACTGTCACAATGTCTTAAACTACCCTCAGAGAATAAATAAAGTTTTGCTTCGGTCAAACTTCAAAGCGACACATTATTGTAAATCTCATCGCAGAGGCCTGGGTTCAAATCAAGGGTACTGCTTTACTCTAACTTACACATTAAAGTGTTTTTTTATGTTTTTTATGTAAAGTTTGAACACTTGCCATTATTTTTGAGTCAAATGTTGCAGTGTTAATTTTGGCACTGTTTTTAAACTGACTTCTTTGTTTTAGTCATGTGACGAAAGTGCAAGTGAGTTTTAATCACACTTAGCCAATTTTATCTTTCATAGTTTGTTTATTTTAGTTGACAAAAAACTATTTCATCAAACATTTTCATCTCCTTTTATCATCAATAGCTATGGACATAGGGTATAGTTTTAGTCCACAAAAATTCTGTGGACATTTTAGTCTAGTTTTAATCAACAACAAATATGGACATGTTGTTATAATTTTAGTCAACAAAAACTCTGGCCATTTTAGTCTCGTTTTGGACAACAATAAATCTGAACATTTTAGTCTAAAAAAACTAAACATTTTTTGTTGACAAAAACACAATTCAAATTTTTTTTCAGATGTAAAAGGAGGCTGTTCAGATTGGACACAAATTGGTTGAAAAAAAAGGTTGTTGGTAGGTTGTATGATCAGGTACACAATTTTTTTTTTAGGGGGATACCACTCATTTTAATAATTCAAATGTGTTTACTTATATCACCACGGGACAGTTGAAAAAATATTTCTGAGTGTTTGCTACTTTCTCCATACAGCAAATAGTTAGCCTTCCCCCCTTGTGCCCACCAAATGTTAAATATTATATTACATTATGTTATGTTGTATGTTCTCCTATAATATTTGTCCACACATTTAAACCCAAATTAACTTTATTTCTTACACTGCTTACACATTGAACTAGTAAACGAAGGTAATTTGGATGTAAATGTTCAAAGGTTTAGCTCCCATTGAGAAAGTTCACACATTTACAGAATAAAGGATAGGGCTAACTATTTGCTCTTGTTTCTGGCTTGAGGGATAATGTAATACATATGCAGAAATATTTCTTCAACTGTCCAACACTATATTTTAGATTTTATAGATTTCATGATATCACCCTTTAAGTTGTAGTCTAATGCTGAGTGGCTGGCTGATGCAGCACCTGTTTAATTATTAATAAGTAATAAGTTGAGACATGAAACATTATTTCTTTGGCATATTTGTATTGATTTATTGAATCCACTAAAAGTGGCATACATTCTTATAAAGCCTAAACGTGGCCTAAATTTCTGCATAACACAGGTTACTTTATAAGTCTACCCACATCCACACTGCAGAAATTTGTGCAACAGTATTTTGGGGTAAAAACTCTGTCTGCCTCGGATAGAAACATGTGCCTTGTTGTTCGCCCAAACTTCTTGTGGCAACAAATAGTCGAAATGTTTTGACATTTTAAGTGAAACATTACATGCAGTGAAATTGCGTCTATGTAGACTGGATTTCGCTTACCAAAGCAATGACTTTTGAGAAATGCATCCAGGTATGCATTTCCATATTGTTTGTCTTTCAATTTACAACTGAATCACGTATGAAAAACTATGAAATAAGATGTATTATATGACACGTCTATGTTCTAGACGCATTTTAGTCAGGTTAAAAAAGAGCTAAAAGATGGTGGTGGTAGAGGCGAGTTTCCCCCTCATCATTGTAAGCACTTTGAGTATTGAGAAAGGCGCTATATAAATGCAAGGTATTATTATTATTTTATTATTAAAAGAGATCTTAGATCTGATTTAGCAGCTCCTTGGATGATCGAATAGTCTAGTGCCCAGTGGGGATTACAATACAAGCTATGGTAAAGGCATCAAATCTCTAAGTGGAGGGTTAATAATGCTAGAATTCATGGTATATGATAGCCTAAATGTATTTCATAGATAACTGAGCAGAACTGCTCCAAACTTTAATAATAATGTTAATTTTGATTGCATTATAGCCTACAGCCTGCAATAGCCTAGCTATGACTTGGTTATGTCATATGCACATCTAATTCTATAACGGTGGATCACACTACATTCTCAGTCAAGCTGATCTCCTGGTTAAGGAAGCTATTTTTCCCCAGCAACGAGCAGGCTAACCCTAATAAACTTTTAAATGTTGGCTACGAGTTGATAAGAAAAGTGAAGGTAGGCCTATCTAAACGTATGAAAAGCCACGTGGAATACTTGCAATTTGCTCTAAGAATGGCAGCTCATTTTGGAATTTTATCTGAGCTATATTTCTACAGAATGCAATGTCGCACCTGGAACAAGAAAACTATGGGTTTGCGTTCATTATTACTCCTTGTCAGTTACGCTTACCCTATCCCCGGTCGCCCCCTAGTGGTATTAATTGACGTCCCAATTATAGTAGGCCCTCTATTTCCCTGAAATTATAAATTAATTGTCATTTTGAAATAAATACGCCTTGAAATAAACACAACTTTAAATATGCCTTGAAATAAATAGGCCCAACACCTTGAAATAAATATGAGTGGAAATAAATACCGCGATGAAATAAATAAAAGAGACATAAAATAATTAATAGGTATTTATTTAATTGCTTCAATTTTGTCACGTTTTGTCTTCCATACCAATCAACTCACTATCATATCTCAAAATCAATTTATAGTGCGTTGAGTGAAACAGCAGGTGGGATACTGTGCAAAAATAAAGTTCAAATGAAAACTCAAATTTCAAATGTAGGCCTATTGAACATGTTAGTGATTTCAACTAGAAAAAACTATTAATAAATATGCCTAATACAAGACTTAGAACCTGGCCCTAAAGTGTGGCCATTGACTTGGGGAATCAGGGTAAAAGCAGTAACTCCATCCCCTGAGTAATGGAGCTCAACTCCTGTTTAGCTCGCAAAGCCAGACTCACCTCCACATCAGGGAACTTTACCATGGCATATCAGGTAATATCTAACAAAAGCAAACATTGGCTTTATAGACCCCTATTCCTTATTCCGATATGAATCCAATCGTTTGCGCTATGCTACAGTACAGTCTAAAGCTGGCGTTACTGTAAACCTTAAACATACAAATATTGCACGGCCGGCAGATAAATCGACAATGTCGCGCCCAGAGTTAGGCCTAATAGAAATAGATATCTGCCCATCCCCGGAATGGTGCAGAATATTCTGACATTATGACAGTTGCGTAATAGTAGGCCTACGGCTTTTTTTGTAGTTAGCAAGTTTTTTGAAAAATCACCTTGGCATAAATATCTGCATGATGTAACTTTAGGTGCCTCTTCAGATGTGATGTTTTTCCCACCTGGTTTATCACCGCATATTTCTTCTCCCAACAGTACATTCGGTTTTCCATTCCCTCTCATCGTATATGAAGTGAGTCCATATATCCATCCTTTTCTTCCTTCCAACTTTTGACATACTAGTGTAGGCTTATGCTAGTATTACCTGTCACCCCCTCACGTTAGTTGCTTTGCTTTCTTGGAGTTTGCGCGAATAACAGGACGTTACCAAGGTAGGCCGAAAGAGGAGTGAATCCAATGAGTGACGAGAATGCATATTCCTCATTTGGCATCACCTCTCTCTTATCAGGTCTAATAAATATTAGATTTTGTTACAGTTTTTATTTATAAATATACATTTTCATCTATTTTTACTTCAACGAAAACATAAACAGATTTTGTCACGTTTTTATTTTGAAATATATGTTTTAATCTTGTTCTTTTCCGTCGACGATGATAAAAAACTGATTTAGTCACAGTTTTTATATTCTAATATCCTTTTCCGTCACATCTTTATTTGTCAACAGTATTAGGAAGGGATTTAGTCTCAGTTTTTATTCTCTAAAAACTCTTTTTTTCCATGATAATAATAATATAAATATAATATAAATTGATTTAGTCACTGTTTTTTATTTTCTAAAATCTATTTCCTCATATAAAATTTTCGTATTCATGGGGGAAAAAAAATGCCATTGACTAAAATGTTTTTTTTTTTTCGGGTTGAGAAAATGAACACTGAAATGTTGCTTTAGGCCAGGCCACAGTAAGTAAACAAAACAAGCAATTCCATCAACAGCCACACAAAAGTTAGACAGTTAATGGGTGATATTTCATGAAAATGCAATTGCCTTATTCATGCATATACAGCAAGCACTGGCCCAATACACCAGTTCTGTCTTTTCCTTCTTGTGCTCTTAGGCATAGCTAATGTTAAAACGGACTCAGTGTTCAGTGTAACTACAACTGACATGGGCTTCTGGTATTTCATCCTAATTAAATTAATCTAATCTAATTACTATAATGGTGTAAGACACATTTTAATTAAAGTTTAAGACCCCCTCGCTTTCCGCACTGAGACCAACTGAATATAATTCCCAATCCCAACTCAGCAATTAATGGATCAAGAGGAAAATAACACAGAAAAGGTAAAAGACCTATGTATATATTCTCTCCTTTTATATACATATATATATATATATATATATATATATACACTGTATATACAGTGCCCTCCAATATTATTGGCACCCCTGGTAAAGATGAGTAAAAAGGGGTATACCAGTGAAAAATTTGGACACAGTTGATTTTGAATGTATCTTTCTCATTATCTTAGAGACATTTTGATCAAAAGTCTTATGCCTAAATGCTTGAATATTTTTTTCTTAGACAAATAGAAATAGCGAAGTTGATGCCTATGTATGAATTTCTTTCCAAAACAAACACTTCAATTAAAAAAAATAGTTTTTGAAATGCACCCCCAACAAGCAGTTTTCATTTAGAAGCATGGATTGTGATGTTGTGGGGTTGCTTTGCTGGTGACCCGGTTGGAAGAGTTATCTAGAATTGAAGGCACACTTAACCAGCATGCCTACCACAGCATTCTGCAGTGACACGCCATCCCATCTGGCAAATCCCATCTTTTCAATAGGACAATGACCCAAAACACACCTCCAGGCTGTGTAACAGCTATTGGACAAAGATGGAGAGTGATGGAGTGCTGCATCAGATGACCTAATCTAACACCCAACCTAAACCCAATAGAGATGGTTTGGGATGAGTTGAACTGGAGTGTGAAGGAAAAGCAGCCAAGTGCTCAGCATATGTGGGAATTCCTTCAAGACTGTTGGAAAAGCATCCCAGGTGCATGGCTACCTCATGAAGCTGGTTGAGAGAATGCCAAGAGTGCAAAGCTGGCAAAGGGTTCTACTTTGAAGAATATAAAATATAAGATACATTTTGTTTAACACTTTTTTGGTCACTGCTTAATTACATTTATGTTATTTCATAGTTTTTCCTATTATTCTAAACTGTAAAGAAACTGTAAAAATAAAGAAAACCCCTTCTATGTGTCCAAATCTTTGACTGGTACTGTATATACAAACCCCAATTGCAAAAAAAGTTGGGACAGGATGTAAAATGCACATAAAAGCAGAAAGCGGGTGACTTTTAAATTCTCTTTCACATATACGTATTTAATTGAAAACAGTACAAAGAAAAGATAATTCATGTTTTACCTTATCAACTTTATAGATTTTTGTAAATATACGCTAATTCCGAATTTGATAAGTGGGAAGTTTGGAACATTCCATAGGTAAACAGGTTATGCTATCATGACTGGGTATAAAAGGATATCAAAGACTCTTGATATCTTATTTTCTGATACTCTTACAAGCGATACTATAACCTCTCGGCATTTGAATGGATTTCTATGGGAATTTGGGGGTGGGACTAGATTAAGCTGTAAATCACACGGGAATAGTATGGAACCCATAGTTGGCTAAATGGCTGTAAGGGTCTGAGGTATCAAACGAGCCTCAAACCATCACTCTGCTGCCAGACATGCACTAGATATGGACGGATCACTTGAAGGGTTGTTTCTCCTGACTGATTTTCCTATTGAACTCTATGGAAAAATAAGTCAGGAGAACCAACCCTTCAAGTTATAGTTGGGATTGCCGCAAGTGCGCACTATCAAAGCTTGTTTAAATAATTGCGGTCAGAGGTAAGGAGCAGGGTATTTGGCTCGCAAGCGATGTGGTGTCCTTGCTTTCATGGGCGTTACGTAGGGTAACTTAAGTGACACGTTGCTTGAAACGGAGAATTAAGGGTATGTTTCTGTTTGACACGTATAGAAACACATGCATTTTCAATATATATACAGTGAGCACCATAATTCATTGGACAGTGACACATATTTTGTTGTTTTGGTTCTGTACTCGAGCACTTTGAGTTTGAAAGGATAAAATGACAACTGTCAGCAGACCGTCAGCTTTAATTTGAGGGTATTTTCATGCATATCGGATGAACCGCTTAGAAATTATAGAACCTTTTGTACATAGTCCCCCACCATTTTCGGGCATCAAAAAATATGGGACAGTTTAAGATAATGTAGAATAAAGCGATCAAAAGGGTTTCTTCTCCTGACTTATTTTTCCATAGAGTTCAATAGGAAAATTTGTCAGGGAAACAATCCTTAAAGGGATCGTTCAGAATTTTGGACATAATGTCTCAATTACGACTTACCCATGATGTAGTTGATTGATGGAAACCATTTTCAGATAATTCAATGCTGTCCCTTCTTTTGGACATACACACATTGCTAATGCTAGAACAACTCTAAGGTAACCAGTAACAGCCACTACCAAACGCACTTAAACACTCCACAGTGCACCCAAAGCAAATAAAAAACGACGTCCATCGGGGTTATTTTGAGTGTTTATACCATCATTTTTGAAGTCAAACTATCGTTGAATCCTTTACTTTGTGCTGACCTATATTCTCTGTGGAAGTACAGCGGCGGAGCGAACGTAGCCATTGCAACTTGATGCTCTTCTTTGTTGTTGTAGTCGACCAGTGCCGGCACTACATGCGTAGGTAACGTAAAGTATCGCTCCGCCGCCGTACTTCCACAGAGAATATAGGTCAGCACAAAGTAAAGGATTCAACGATAGTTTAACTTCCAAAATGATGGTATAAACACTCAAAATAACCCCAACAGACAACCCTGTTGTCCATTAGTGTCTCCAAATCTATCCAAATGGCTAAATTGGCAAAAACAATTATGATATATTTAACTACAAATCAAAAAAATTGTGGGAATTACTATATTTTCATCAGTATAAGGGGGGTAGATATCTATGGGTCCAAAACCCCTATGCAAAACATGTCATAAAATGAATAAAATTAGTTTTGTCCATTATAAAGCATATACATTTGCTCCTTCTGGTGGCTTAAGATAAAAAACATTGATATCACAGTGTTACATACACCTAAATATGTTGCCTAATCATTCACTAATCATTCAATCATTCACCTAATCATTCATTCCTCTTCAATGAACATCGGTAGCCTATATCAAAAATACATTTAACGATTGCACTACAGCATGTGAAATGCACTCAAAATAACAATAGGGCTATCAAACATATTGGAAAGACAGTGCTCGAGTGGAAAGACGAATGTACATATGTAGCCAGTGAGACCACCGGTATTTTTGACGCAAAAATACTTACATATCGGAAAAGGGAAACTCCCCTCCCTAATGCGTATTCTATAGAGCTTGCGTAATACTAGACCGTTAAAATGAAAACTGCCGTTACGCTGGGCTGTAGTAAATTGTTCAAAGCACCCAAAAAGACATGGAATAAACCGTTGCTAAGGTTATAATGTATTGGATAAAAATAAAAAAAAGCCGACAATTAAACCAGAATGAACTGTAATGAATGAGACAGGCTTACAGGGCATGGGGGTATTACGCGTCAACGTTTCAGATAGTGTAATAGCGGTATAAAGTGTTGTATATTTCTCAAACCGATTGCACCAGACAATAAATGACCACTGAATTTTGAAAGGAACATCTCAATGTGTAAAACCAATGGTAGGATTGTATATTTATTTCATATTTAGTAGCATATATTGCTAGTAGAATACATGGTAGAATGAGACAGTACTTTCACAGTTTATTTTGCATTTGAGTGAACAGGGCTTTTCACGGCTTTTCTGGCATATGATCAGGCTATTGTTGGGTTTATCTCGTTGCTATGATGTTTCTCTAATTTTATATGATGAATAAATATATTTATGAACTCAAACATAGACGCTATTGTCCACTATGTCACGCATGGGTAGGTATAGACTGGCTTTGCCTGAAAAAAGTTCAAAACCTTGTCCATTGAATATTGCATATTGAATATTGTTTTTCAAATAGCCTAGGCTACAGTGCCCGGGATTCACCGTGCGTAAGGTTCTTTCGATAGCCTACAGTTAGAAAACTGAGATTAATTAAAATGTCACCATGTTAACTGAATTTTAACCTCATTCTTCATCCTTCATATTTTTCTAATTACAATGACCAGGTTTCCATACTCTCATCTTATTAAAACCCTGCTAATTTCACCTGTTATTCCATAACTGAACAGAACGATTTTAAAGAGAACTAAAAGTCTAATTAGAAACAAAAACAAATGAACTAATGAACTTCGGATGAAGCTTTAACTTTGAGAACTCCATGAGAACAGCCTCATGGAATTGATGTTTGACAATGTTTCATTGTATAATCAAACAAAATTAAATTCGTTAAACAAGCAGGCTAATTTGGCGTTGTCTAAGGTGATACTGAAGCCATATTCTGGTAGCTTATTCTCAGGTGTTGCATGTGCTTTTAACGAAATTTAACCGAATATAGCCTATTTTCTAAAATAACAGCACTGTCGGTAAATTACCAGGAACCTGTGCCGGTGTTAAACCCTAATGCTAAAGACCCTTGAGCAAGGTATATACAGTATATACAGTCATGGACGAAAGTGTTGGCACCCCCTGTAAAGATGAGCAAAAAGGGTTATAAAAAATTCACCGTTTGGTGAATTAGCTTAATCTCACACTGAAAAAACAAGAAGAATCCAACCTTTAATTGACGTTAATTTATTATGAGAAAAAAAAATCCCACATCAAGAAATAATGATTTTTAACAAAACCACGTTGGCCACAATTATTGGCACCCCTGCATTTATATATAGAATAAAGTAATAATTTTTAATATTTGGTCACATATCCTTTGCATGCCATGACTTCCTGATGTCTGTGACCCAACAACATCAAAAGACTCTTGATATCTTATTTTCTGGTACTCTTACAAGCGATACTATAACATCTCTGCATTTGAATGGATCTCTATGGGAATTGGGGGGTGGGTCTAGATTTAGCTGTAAATTACACTGGAACAGTATGGAACACATGGTTGGCTAAATGGCTGTAAGTCATCAAGGGTCTGACGTATCAAACAAGCTTTAATCCATCACTCTGTTGCCAGATATGCAGTAGATATGGATGAATAACTTGAAGGGTTTCTTCTCCTGACTTATTTTTCCATAGAGTTCAATAGGAAAATTTGTCAGGAGAAACAACCCTTAAAGTGATCCATCCATATCTACTGCATATCTGGCAGCAGAGTGATTGTTTAAGGCTTGTTTGATACCTCAGACCCTTGTTGACTTACAGCCATTTTACCAACCATGTATTCCATACTGTTCCAGCATAATTTACAGCTAAATCTAGTCCCACCCCCCAATTCCCATAGAGATCCATTCAAATGCAGAGACGTTATAGTATCGCTTGTAAGAGTACCAGAAAATAAGATATCAAGAGTCTTTTGATGTTGTTGGGTCACAGACATCAGGAAGTCATGGCATGCAAAGGATATGTGACCAAATATTAAAAAATATTACTTTATTCTATATATAAATGCAGGGGTGCCAATAATTGTGGCCAATGTGGTTTTGTTAAAAATAATTATTTCTTGATGTGGGATTTTTTTTTCTCATAATAAATTAACGTCAATTAAAGGTTGGATTCTTCTTGTTTTTTCAGTGTGAGATTAAGCTAATTCACCAAACGGTGAATTTTTTATAACCCTTTTTGCTCATCTTTACAGGGGGTGCCAACACTTTCGTCCATGACTGTATATATATATATATATATATATATATACAGCTGTATAAATGGATAATATGTAAAAAATGCTAAAAATAAAGTAAATCGCTCTGGATAAGAGCGTCTGCTAAATACCTGTAATTTAAACAGCGGCTAACTGGCCACATTTACGAAATGAGGCACATTAACACCAAGCCATCAGAGGGAATTCAGTTTTTAATTTAAGTTCCGCACAAAAAAAGTATGGAGGACCAAAAAATACGTATCTAATTATAAATGAATTAATTAATGAATGCATAAATAAATAAATAAATAAATAAATAAATAAAATGTTGGCATTAAATCTGGAAATTAATTTCTGGAAATCTGGAAATTCTTTAAATTTATTTCCACATTTCTTTAGTTCTGTATTTGTTCATTTCTACATTTATTTATTTCTGTATGTCTGCATCTATAGGTTAATGAGGTGGGTCGTCTTACCCTATTTGTGAAGCACCATTGGTCGGCTGGACATACCAGGCATAAGCAAACGATGGCAAATGACTCATTGTACCAAAGATCCTTACATTTTCTAAGCTCTCTGTGAATATGGGGTTGCATGCAATGGCGTTGAAATGCTAAGGAATATGGCTACAATCAGCTCAATAAAAGTAACTAGATACTAGTAACACAATAGCTCATTACTGTGCTTGATAGTATTGTGTAATGTTAACATTATGTTATAACATTAAATTTAATCTATATAATCTGCAATTAGAATCGCAGTTTCTATTTAATATGCGCACAGTTTTGGCCAAAATAAAATATCCCGTGCTTTAGCATTCCTGGCTTGCGGTTGCTTGCAGCCACACGATGTTGAGACAAGCTAATTATTTCTGATAGCCAGCTGAAATGCTTCTAGTTTCTGCAAGCTAGCTAGCCACTCATACGTTATAATCATAATGATACCTTGTCCCAAATGTTACCTGGATAACAGTGTATATATACTGTACATACACACACCGTTCTGTTCTTCATTCAAGACAACAGAACAAAGGTATTGTAAATTCCAAAAACGCGGATGAAACTACAAAGTATCGATCCTCAATATTATGAATTACCTCTCACTTCTGCGCAGAATCTCATTCCCCTTCTTCCACAGGCTAATTGCTTTGGGTGAAGCTTGTGGCTTGCACTCTAGGGTGACTTCACTGCCTGAGCGCGCTTTAAGCAACGACTGCAATGGGTGCTTTGAGAAACTGGGTGACGAGGCTGTATAAAAACAAAACGAACAATGCAAAAATCACAGGCCAGTCGGGATTAGCCGGACTTGATAGCTGTGCTTATAAGACAACTGATTTTCTCTCTGGCAGGGAGCACAACATTTGAGGGGGGGTCAATAGAGAATAAGCAATGGAGTCCTCTTCCCCACCAGTGCACTCCTGTGTGTGATTCATGACTGTATCGGGGGAAATAGCATGACATGCAATCTTCAAATCTATTGATTTACACCGCGCTGTCCACACTGAGTTTTTATCAGCAATCATTCAGGAGTGACTTTTGACCTTACCCCCAAAAAAACCAACTAAAAGGAGGCCGTGATCATTTGTGCAGATTGCACTGAGAACACTCTGTCCACGATCTCAATGGAACAGGAGCCAGGCTGCTTCTGCAGACATGCGTATCGCTCAAGACCTCAGATACAGTTTAATCAACATCTACATGAACAAGCCTTTTTTCGATAATATAATATAATGCTATTTCAAAACAACAAGATGAGTTTAATGAAACGATAGAACACGAAAATGACACCCTTAGACACATTTTTATTGTCGTCACTAAAGCCACTATGGAAGGGGGTGGTGCTCTGGATCGTTTTTGCGACAAACACAGCGATGGTAACGTTGAGGTGTATAGAAATGGGTAAAAAAAAAAGCAATCTCACCTAACACCATTAGCTCAGCGGTGGAATAAATAATGCCGTGTTTGTTTTCAGACACACACTGATACATCCCGGCATCCGAGAGGTTTAGAGATGATATCGAAAGGGCTCCATTTTCGATTTGCACTCGACCCTGTAAATGAGACACAGCAATCTGCATTGGCATCAATGGGACTCTGCATCGAGTGGGGGAAGCAGGAAGGTAATTGCTCGCGTGTAGTAAGGAAAGGGAGAAACGATCAAGATCACTGTGACACTGTTTTTGCGGGGAGAGTGTCTCCTGCCGGGGGGAGCAAGGGGGAGGTAGAGGAAGAACCGCTGACCTGTGGCTTCAGTGACCAGGAAAAGTGGACTACCAGCGGCGGCTAATAGGCTATTCACCTCCCATAGCAATTGAGTTGGAAAAACCATTGAGACAAGGCCGGGTTTTCTGACGGTACGGTTACGAGGCACGTCAAAACTTTAACCATGATGGCCCTGACCGGGATTAGGTTGAGCAGAGAAAAGTATGAACAGACACTGATTTGATCTGTCTGCGGGATCGGATGCTTACAGGTCTGATTCATCAGTCTGCGGGGAAAGGATCAAAACTCCTGCGGACAAGCATCCTTTACCTCGGTGTGTAGAGTCTCTCCGTTCTTCAGCCAACTGTACGACGGTTTGGGTTTCCCATTGGCTTTGCACTCCCAGTAGAGGCTCTCCTCGATTGACAGAGCTGTGTTTCTCATTGTCTGGGTCCAATGGGGTTTTGCTAGACAAATTAAAGAGCGCCTTTTTATTATTGCACTGTATGAGAATGTGTCCCATTATGCAGCATGCAAACTCAATGAAAACCTCAATGAAAGCCCTGATGATAGTGGGGTGGGGGGGGGGGGTGGTATCCTTAGGCGCACTTATCATGCTGTTAAACTTGTTTATTTTATTTGGGACCACTATGCAATTCTGAAAAGCAGTGCAATCAACCAGCAATTTTAGAACCGCAGGAGTACTGCTTTCTATGAATCTCAGTCAGCCACCAGGGCATTAGCCACCATTCTTATTAGTGATCGGATTATTTGACCAAAAAAAAAGAAAAGGTTCTTCTGTTGCTCTCTTTTTCTGGACAACAAATCTTTGTTTAAAGCAGCTCTTCATAGGAAGTAATTTAGCACCGATGTCACTTGTTATTTACGCAGAATGAACTTCAAGGCAAGGTGCTGTCAACCGCAGTTACAAAAACTATTTTTTGACTATGACTGCTGAAGCAAGGCAACCACTGAAAATTATATTGATTATAAATGAGTGTGAATTTATATGAAAATAAACACTTAATCACACACAGACTCTATTCTGCTCTCCATTTCTCCTTCTCGCTCCGCCTTCCTCTCTTTCTCTCATTCTCTCTCACACACACACACACACACACAAAGTGCAAGTATGTGCACACACATTAGAAAATATATACTACAGTGAATTTCTAACCAAAATGAACACACTGGCAAATAAGTGATGCAGTCATTGGAATAACATTAAGGTAAACGGATACTTTCAGACTATCATCCTATCAGACTTTCTACTATTATCCTTGTAAAAATAACACTCCTGTATATCCTCAGTAGGGTTGCAAAATTCTGGGAATATTCAAAGGTGGAAACTTTCCATGGGAATTAACGGGAATAAACTGGAAATCTTGGCATTATTTGTACTAGCTGTATTTACCTTGTCATATGCAGACATAAATATAAACATTTTGTTTTTTCATAAGCAGACATCCATGCAAACATTTGTGAGTAGAACTTTAATGGATTCTTTCATTGAACAAAAAACATGAACAAAGAAATGTATTTCCTAACCCCCCCCGGTGTTGGTTTTGGAAGTAAATTCCCTATTCCCTATGACAGATAGTCCATTCTATCGGCGATTTCTTGAAATCTGATTTATAGAATGAGCCGAAACGTTCCTGGATTAGCCTGTGTGGTATAAGGATATAGAGCATACATTTCAAGTTCCAATTATTATTTTTTTTTAGAGTAATTATTAGTGATTTGTAGTCCGGTTTGTAGTCCACTTTAACGGACTACATATCCATTACTGCAACGGACAGGCGTTTTCGACCAATCAGATATCATCATCTCATCTGGACATTTTTTCCAGCGCATACCACCTTGCTAATTCGGCCATTTTACTTCATTGAACCGTCCGGAGGGAATTATGGGACATTAAGTTTTTAAACAGTGCCAGCGCTGGTATATTCACAAAAATATACTAAAACGTAAAATATACTCGAAGCTGGTCCAGAAAAACTACATATTTTGTTATATTGAACAATCAAGGTAATTGATGGTAAGACATAATCACTAGAAATTGTTTAAAAGTAAGTTTTAGTTAATGTCTATGGTCTAAATGAATGGGGAAGTCACTTCTGAAACCAGTGTGACGTAGTCACTTGAGTACTCTATGGAAGAATGCACAGTGCAGGGTTGAAATTCAACTGAATTCGCATTAAATTGGGTTGTTTTAACTAAAGCATGCTGCAATATCTACAATTGCAGTTGTGTATTTTCCAACTAAATTTAAGTTCCATGTTATAGGCTAACTTTTGCAAAAAAAAAAAAAAAAAAGGTCAAAATTTCAACAAAAAAAAAAAAGGAGATTTACCGGAAATGTTCCACCCCTTTGCAACCCTAATCCTCAGTGGAACCATTCCTATTTATGGTTTCACAGAGAAGGGGCATCACGAGGTGCACTTACCATGGAAAGAGAGACGGCCACGTGCCGTGTTCTTGCCCCTGCTATTTTCCGCCACACACTCGTAAGTCCCCATGTCATCCTGTTGAAAACTGGGGATTTCCAGGACAGCGTTGGATTTCCGCATTTTCACTTTACCCGGAAACGGAACCCCATTTGTTCTCCTCCAGGTTATTTCAGGTACTGGGCTGTAAAATGCAGAAGGATAAGTATGTGGTGAGGATAAACAATGGTAGATAATAAGAAGCCGGGTCTCTCCCTGTTATACTGGGATTAAAAGCAAATCCATTCAAATGCAGAGAGTTTATAGTATCGTTTGTAGGAGTACCATAAAATAAGATATCAAGAGTCTTTTGATATTGTTGGGTCACAAACATCAGGAAGTCATGGCATGCAAAGTATATGCGACCAAATATTAAAAATTATTACTTTTTTCTACATTATGTTAAACTGTCCAATATTTTTTGATGCCCAAAAATGGGGGGGCTATGTACAAAAGGTTCTATAATTTCTAAACGGTTGATCCGATATGGATGAAAATACACTCAAATTAAAGCTGACAGTCTGCACTTTAACCTCATTGTCATTGTATTCTTTCAAACTTTCAAAGTGCTAGAGTACAGAACCAAAATAACAACAAGATAATCAATGTTATTCACTTCACCTGTCA
The DNA here is from genome assembly GCA_029718625.1 of Synaphobranchus kaupii. Classification (NCBI taxonomy): domain Eukaryota; kingdom Metazoa; phylum Chordata; class Actinopteri; order Anguilliformes; family Synaphobranchidae; genus Synaphobranchus; species Synaphobranchus kaupii. The sequence continues at coordinate 102,145,587 of CM056380.1, forward strand.
GTGGTTTTAATGTTGTGGCTGATCGGTGTATATATTTATATATATATATATATACCTTTTTTTTCTTTGCTAAGAAATCATTAGGTCAGGAACAGGACAAAGTCTTCAAAAAACTTTTTATAACTATTGATCCAAAAAAACATTCAACAGAGCATAGCATGACATTCTACAGTATTATCACCAAGGGAACCGAGGGACACAAAGACAGTCCCCGCCACGGGTTCCTCCTGACGCATTAAATCGCCGGATGCCAGCTCAATGATTCAAGCTAGCTCCTTTAACCAGACAAAGTCATTATTGATTGAAAACATGGTGTACACAATCTGACTTACTTTCCCAGAGCGAAGCACTCCAGTTTAACAACCGAGCCCTTTGCAGCCGGAACGGTGTCTGGGAAATGAAGTTCTATTTTCGGCTCGTATTCGCCCATTGCTCCTATGATGGCACAACAATGCATGAAATGGCTTTTTGCATCAATAATGAACAGCTTACATGCCGTACGCCTTATGGAACAAGACAAACAAAAACAAAAGCAAGAAACACAAAGCACTTTCTCTGGAGTGAAAAATTAATATTCCTTGTAAAAAGCAGTCATTGAAGTAAAGCAAAAAAAGTGAAGTGAACGTCCACAAATAATTTACAATACACACCCTGTGTAATGCATCGGAGGTAGAGTTTCCCTGATGTAGACAGTTAAAATTTACGACCAGTTCTGGGCATTTTTCTAGACACTAAGAGATTGCTTACTTCTCCTGTGAAGTCCACCTGAGGACTGAAATCAGTATCTCGTAAAATAAAAGCATACAATTTTATGACTGCATTCATCAAACAAGCTGGGATGGTGAATAGACATTGGTCAAGGCTTTGTTTTAACTGAAAAAAGTTTAATTTTTTTTCCACACACAATTTGCCAGGTTAAATTCGGTGAGTTCACCAAACTATGTTTTTGAAAAATGCACGTTGGTATTTAATTGTCTGCCAAAGTTCAGGACAAATTTTTGATTGAATTGAGGCTGTCACTGGAGACTTGCTCGACTTCCCTGTGATCGAGAATGGAAGGGGGGCTTACCGTCTGTCCTCAAGACCAAAGGCGTAGGGGAACTGAGAACCTTTCCTTTTGTGATACTGTTGATCACCACACAGGTGTAGTTGCCCACGTCCGAGGGCTCCACCTTTGCGATGTACAGATTCCCCGTTTCCTGAGACACGAAGCGACGACTGTCTTGTTGGACAAAATACGGGTACTCATTGAAGACCCATGCAAAAGTAAGTTCTAGAATAAAAATAAGACAGTTGCTTAATCCTGTATTCAATGGGAATCAACATGCCAGAGAAAATTAATAACAATATATTAAATTGCAAACTTGGACTAAGGAGTCAACACAACATGGCCATTTCTTAGTTTTGCATGATAAATTAACTACAAAGATATGCAGAAATATATAGCGCATTTGTAAATAGCAAAAATTACACGATAAACAGCTATTATTTTGAACACGCTGTAAGTGATGTCTTTGTAACACAAAATAAATCTCCCCTCATTTATATTGCTTGGGACATTTATCCTTGAGAAGACAAGGCTTAGAAGAAAAAGGAAGCTAGATGGCAAGGGCTTTGCTGACTTGCACGCACGCACGCACGCACGCACACTATGTGCCCAACGACACATGCTTTATCCAGTGTCCCAAATGATAGTGGTAGTATTTATTTTGTTGTTTTTGCCTACACTTGTATACTCATATCACTGCCCCCGTTCCCCTGTATAATGGGCCAGCTCTAGAGTAGTGGCGTACTGTCATCCACTTCACATCCCAAGCGAGCCCCGGCAGGCTGGTTCGGAGCCGCAAGGTGTATGCAGCAACTGTCACTCACTCCCCGACCCCCACCCAACCGTGCACGCCTCATAACCTTAGTCGGGATTCAAATCTAGGCGGCTGGCGCAGACACGCCAAAACCAATTCACACCGATTAAACAGACCCGAAGCTCCCAAACTTTGGGCTGCACCGGCGTGGGCAGCGGAGACGGCTACATTTCCACATGCGGTATACATTAAAGACACAAGGGTCATTAAAAAAGAGACACAAATGTCTTTATACAATGGAAAGAAGATAGAAGCGTATAAATGTGTAACTGCCGCGACACAAAAAAACACAGGCATAAATGGTGTGCATAAAATGACACCCCTTAATTGAGCCCCTGAGAGAAAGAAGCCATGATTTTATTGGAATAGTATACCATTGTTCTTCTTTCTCAACAGTATTTATTTTTTATATTACTTGAAGCACAATAACAACTCTATCTGGTATCAGAGTTAAGTGTCTTTTCACCCCTTTAAGCAAGTGAGGCAGAAACGCCCTCATAGGGATGCCCATTCGAAAGTATAATTCAAGCGTCGTGGTTGAAATGAGTTCAAGGTCAGGCAGGGAGCGACCCGGCTTCCACATGTATTCCAATGCAGGCACCGGGGTCTAATCCTGTCAGTCAAAGGCAGCATAACACTACATAATAAAGTGCTCGCGATAGAGAAATAAAAAAATAAAAATAACTGCATGAGAGGTTCCAGTCTGTGAGTAGGAGGCTGACACATTGTGTTTCACACTTGCGGCTGTGATGTGATTCAGGCCCATTATCACATCTACCATCAGAATAATCTCAAATTGTATACCATAAAAAGAATATTCATATTCATCAGGCACAGCTGAATCTTTCTGACCTCATGTCTCCAATACCAATGTCGACACTTTTTGCGCAGGGGCACAGGATACAGGTAATTTATTCGTGAAAGAATGCATACTCTAACTTGTAATGGTTCCTAACTGAATTATCTCACCTAGGAACACATCATATTTACTGATCTCTGCATTTTCTAGGCGGCTCATCTCATGCTCTCTGCCTGTTCTTAGTCCATCCAGACAAGCTTTGGATCTGGGTCACTCCCCAGGTTTTCAGTGATTTCAGAGTGACAAACACTTTCATTGCACAATTTGAGTCTGTATTACCAGGTTTGCTTGGTATTTTAAAGACAAGAATATCAAATTATTTAAACTACTGAAAGTATTTTTTCAAATAGAATTCCCCATTTAGGCACTATAGCGTCAACAATTGATGAGTCTGTAATTGAATAAGTTGATAAATGAATAATCTTAAAGCCAGTAAATGATATACATATTTTGGCAAAGAAAAAATACATGTGGTGGCAAAAATAGAAACAGAGGAGAAAAGGTAAAAGAAAAAAATAACTGAAGACTGAATGGTTGCAAACATTTAGTTTATATGTGACACAGCCAGCATGTCATCCGCCTTTGACTCCACCAGCAAATGGCTTCACCATTAATTTCCTCATACCACCATCTTATACACCAGGACCAGACGTGACCAGACAGACATTTTTCCTTTATATTTCCTATTAAACTTATTACCTCTGTCAAAAATATCTACTGAGATATTGATACTGAGACATTTTCTAAAAATAACCATTTGGAATTATCTGCACCTCGAGTATCCCTTGATTTAGACAATTCATAGGCAGAATGCTGTATAACTTATTATACATAATTTGAATATTAAGATAACCAAATATAATATGTACAAAGGTAAACATGTTATCCTCAAGTGCTTTATTGAGGATGATAACTTTTTTCTTTTTTCAGATTTTATATTTAAATAAAATATAATATAATATAATAAAAATGCCATGGTGAACTAGTAGGTTCTGGAATAAGAAGTACAAAATACAAATACAGAGTTTATGATCTTGCATGTAGAACAACAATATTTAGAAAACTGGAGCACTGATTTCTGAATAAAAGGACACAAAATTGAAGTGAAAGCACATCTTTGTTGTTATAATATCTTCATGGTGTAAGGGATTATTTGGAACAGTTTTGACATTTCCAAAAATGCAATTCCTCCTGTAATTGGTATGGAACATGTTTTTTTGTCAGTTATCTTACCTCCAGAATGTGGAGGTGGTCCACATAACAAAACTACCCCTTGCCCTTCTCGAACTGAGACCGCACTCCTTGTTTGGGTTTTAAAATTCTCTATGTCTGCAATAAAAAAAAATTTAAATTATTACAAACAGACACTGTACAAAATGTACAACAGTACAGAGAAGCTAAACTTCAAACCCACATCTAAAACATACTGAACTGAATGTATGTTAATTCATAGACAGATACAAATCTCTGTTGAGCAATCTGTCAATCATCCATCCATCCATCAATCATACATCCTTAAAAACAGTTACATAAAGTAAATTTACCATGCCATTGCACTTCATGAAATAATGACGCTACAGTTATTCAGCATAAAACAGTATAATATAGTTTTGTCTATTTTCAATACACGGTTCTATTACATGCAGTGAATACTGGATTTCAGTCATACATATATAAATCGGCTCCATTAATCTCTGCATGGACAGAAGAGAAGCAATGTTGAAGGATATTGATGAAGCTTTATGAAATTCAGTTCAAAATATGACAGCTCCCTCATAACCTACTGCTGAAGAGCAGCCTACACGATTACTTGTGGTGGGATTGTGGGCAGATGACATCAAGTCAGACGGAGGAAAGTCTCCTCGTAAACACATGGGCTAAACAGGAACAGATTCCCTGAGCCGAGCAGGATAACTGATATCATTATCAAATGCAGTGCAACCTCACATTTTAACGCATTAGCTTCCACGTCAATACCCTTGCCGCAATTCATTTCTGTAAATTAACAAATCTGGTGAAAAGGGCTTGTACCTGCCATGATAAATCACTTTTCACTCCATGACTGATGAGCTACCCACTGAAGCCTGCGCCAACAATACACCTCCACAAAAATAGCCCTGAGTCAGGTTCAAACCACAAAGAAAAGCAATGCAAAGTATAAGACAAATGATGAGGGATTTTTCTGAAAAAAGGCTACTGTAACTTTACGGAGAAGATTAATTAATTATGAGGGTACTGTAACTTTACAGTAATTTTACGGAGAAGATTAATTAATGGATGAACCTCTGTTTCCCTACAGGAAAACCGACACAGTCCAGCCATAAAGAAATATGGAGTAGGGGTGTGACTTCAAACCGCTTAGATGTTAAACGTTAACAAAAAAGCTAAACGTTTAGGAAAATCTCTAGATGTTTAATCGCAATTGAAAAAATTAATTGATAACATTAAAAATTATTTATAACCATTTCCTTTTAAGGTTTTTTTTTCTTTACTGTGATTGTTGTAGGCTCGTGTTTAAAAGTAGACTATAAGGGCCGGATTCAGAGTTCAGATAAGCACGCGCAAATGGGACTTACTCCCGAAATTCCGCGTAGCTTAAGCTATTTGTGATTCAGAGATTTGACTTATCCGCTGTTTTAAGCGCCTCTCCAGTATATACACGTCTATGTCTAGCGCTGCCAATAGATGATTATGAAAAATACAGCATAAAAAAAATAATTTGCAAAAATGGATATTAGAATGAGTACATGTTCTTTGAAAAAAATATTGGTTTTATTTTCCTTTGCCTAGCCTACTTACAATTATAGAAGACCTGTCATAAAAAGAAGAATATGTAAAATTAGGCTATGATTGACTGTCTGGTATATAATACCAGACCAAGATTAGGTGGATTCATTGATAGACAGTGTTTGGATCATAATCGCTTTGACAGAGAGACGAGTTTGTAGCCAACGTTGTGTGAACACAGCTGCTCCAAAATTATTAGGAAGCGCAAAGTAACTCCCTGTAGCACAAAGTAAATCTCTCTCCTTCCTGGCCACATCCTTCTAGCATGTGACAGATGCACTCAAAGAATAAATATTTGGAGAATGGGCTATTATTAAGTATATGTGAGTTCAACTGGTTAAGTTGAAGATGTCACATATAGGCTATTATGTTACCGTACATTACTTTATTAGGTAGGCTAAATCGTAAAAAAAAAAAAAATTTATAAATCTTTTTTTTTTTTAAAGTAAATCCAACGATTCCCTAACGAAAATGAGCTATAGCAAAACTATAGTATGTCGACAGCATATACTATACAAATACTATAGTATTACTGTAATTTTTTCATACACATAGTCATACTATTGTCCTATAGGGATAAATACAAAATAATTATTATAGGGGGTGAAAATACTATAGTGATACTATTATACTATAGTGACAAATACTATAGCATTATTATAGTGGGTGAAAAAACTATACTATTCTTATAGTTTTCTAGAAGATAACTATAGCAACACTTTTTTTGATTGTGGGATGGGTATATCCCAGTCATCAATAGAAGCTATGATCATTTTATTAATGCAATGTATTAATACGTTCACTGCATGCCTATACCCTGTCACGCAAGAGCAGCTACGATGCGCAAAGGCAGGATTTTCCAAAAGGCAAATGCGGTTATTACACTTACACGGCACTGTCACTAACACGTTGAAAACGCATAACCCCACAAACATTTTTTTAGTAGATACCTGGCAACCCGGGGGGCAGGTACAAGAAACAGGCAATTAGAATATCATGCCCTGTACCACCCACATTTTGAGATAAGCACCTGCGCAACACAAGTTAGAATACGGCGTAAGTCAGCTCGCATTAGATCTGCGCAGGAGAGGCACTTAATTGCATGACTTAAGTTGGCCATTTCTGAATCCGGCCCTTAATGCTGATCTGGGGTCGGTTAAGTAAAGTTAGACTAACAGGGGAAATAACCTATGTTCCTTGATCAGCTCTCGGGCGATAACGTGAGTGTGCATGACGTAACTCAAACTGACGTTCCTCCGTTCCTCGAAATGCTTTGGAAAAAGCACTATTTGGTCTCACATTGAGCTTTGAAAGGGTGTGACAATACTAGACAAGAATGCGTGACCAGGTTGATCGGATGTACAGCCAATATCTCTCGTGTAAGATGAGGGCTTCACCAAGCTGATGGCTTTATGTCGAGTCAGGATATGCGATGCTGAGCTAGAAAGCCTAAGCGCACGAATTGACAAGACCTATCATGAGTAAATTAATAGGCTAGTATTTTGTCTAACCGTGAATAGCAGTAGCATATCAACAGAGGCGACACAATGGGACAGGCAAGGCAGGCAATTGCCTGGGGCCCAGAGCTTTGAGAGGGCCCCCGACGGCCGATCACATTAGTCCTACGACAATGAAAATATAAAAATGTTGGAACCCCCTTGAAACATCCGATGGGCAGCGCAGTGTGTAGCCTACTCTGAAACCCCCCTAGATGGGGCCCCATGTTGTTAGTAGCACGACAGCTTGTTTGAATGAATAGGCGGCTGTCAAAATGAAAAGGATTTTCCCCACCGGCTATCAGAAGAGAAGGAAAAAAACTTATATGAGAGTAATGTTATAACTCAGAGGGAATCCTTTGTCTCAACATGATTTACTGCTCATGAAGGGTGATCCCAAGAGAACATTTTATCAATGTGTACGTGAACATTTACATGTATGCTATAGAGTCTGGTTTTTAACTTTAATAAAAACCAAATTGCTGGTTAAATTTAATCTACAGGGCAGGCCTAAATGAATTTTGCTGGCATTATAAGGCAATTTGCTATAAGATGTCAAACTAGAATGCACATTGCCATTGTCTTTCGGCATTGTCATCATCGCCGATGGGCATACATTTTAGTTGATAGACGATGGTACCGTAGCTACATCAGTCTGACCCTATTGCTGTATATTAAAGCAATTAAATAAATATTCAATAACAATGCCAAATTATTTATTGAATTTAGGCCTTCTGCTGCTCTCAAAACTCATGGGAAACGACCATTTTGTGGCTGCTTTTTTGAAAATTTTCTTCTGGGGATGCATGCCCCCAGACCCCCCTAGTAGCCCCCCTAAACATATATCTCTGGTGACGCCCCTGCCCTGAAGTCCCACAGAAAGCAATGTGGAGCGCATTTCTCAGGCGATTACATCGCCTCCATGGATTTTCAATGAAGACGACACACCACTTACCCATTCAACCACCACAACAAAAGATACCTCATCAAATCACCAACTTCAGGGTAAGGTAACGGTTATGAATGTCGTTTTGTAAAAAAAAAAGAAAAATCAGTCCGAAGGGCCCCATGCATGATTTTGCCTGGGGCCCCCAGAGACACTAGAATCGGCTCTGGTCTGTGGTGATAGAGGCTAAGTAAAGAACGGAAAGGCTGGCATTGCCACAGAACTGTAGCCTACACCTACCCTGTTCTTTAGAGGCTGATGGAGGCCGGGTTTATGCGAATGACATCCGGCTGTTTTCACAGGAGCACAAAAGCACAGGAGTAATGACGTCACAGCAGGACGATTTCAAGACTGTTCAATTCTGAACAGACTGTTAAGCCAACAAAATGGCAGGTAGTACCGAGTTCATATTTTACCAGCACATATAAGTATCATGCCACTCTGCATATAAATGCTAAAAGTAGGTAAACTCCAATTTCCATGTCATGGGACCTTTAAGATTCAGCAAAGCCAGCACCTTGTTATGCCCGTCGTATGATCTCAATGCTGTAGTCTTTATTTAGACTCTGTAGCGGTTTAGGGCCCTATCTTGGCGATCTTGGCGCTTGGTCTAAGCGCATGGCGTAAAGTCAATTTTGGGCGTGTCCAAGTCCACTTTTGCTATTTTAACGGCGTGTTTTTTGGGCACTAAGCACGGCGCAAGGTGCAACTGGGCTGAACCTAGTCTCTTCATTAATTATAGGTGTGTCTTGGGCGTGACATGCAATAAACCAATCAAAATGTCATATCCCATTCCCTTTAAAAGCCTGCTTTTCCACCTTGGCGGATTGCTTATGATGGCGAAACAGACATGCTCGTGCGTGTTTAGTGCGATCAAGGAATAGGCTATATGGATCAATAGTAGCCTATGATCAATATTATTCGGGCTAACCATTATGAGTTCCCGATAATTCCTGACAGTGCTGTTTACAAAATATATGCGGTTAAATTTCATTAAAAGCACCTGCAACAGCTGAGAATAAGCGACTAATGGCTTCCGTGTCACTTTAGAAAACGCCAAATTAGCCTGCTTGTTTAACGAATTTCGTTTGATTATGCAATGAACTCATGTTCAAGCTTCATCCGAAGTTCATTAGGCTACCTGCATTCTAATTTTGATTAATAACATAAATAACATTATTTTGCCTTAATGATGACACTAAATACAATAAATCTGTCAGGTTGCCAACCCATAGGTTCAGCATATTTCCCCTTGTTTTATAATGTCCTGCTTATGGAAATGTGACCAACCTATTTTACTGGTAGCGTAATGCTTTAAAACGATCCACTTTCCCACGAAAACCGTGAAAAGTGCGATTTACAGCAGGAGAAATAGACCTGCTCATGTAAAGCGCACATGCAGATAATGGCATTAAAATTAATTGTAAATTAATTTTGTAACGTGCTGCAAATTTCATTTCTAATTAGCCGCTTAGTTCTCTTTAAAATCTTTTGTTCAGCTATGGAATAACGTGAAATCAGCGGGGTTTTAATAAGCTGAGGGTATGGAAACCTTGTCACTGTAATTTAAAATATATGAAGGACGAAGTATAGCTAAGGTTACAATTCACTGAACATGATGACATTTATCTCCGTTTTTTAACCATAGGCTATCGAAAAAAACTTATGCACAGCGAATCCGCTGTAGCCTAGACTATTTGAAAAACAATAAAAGCAATATTCACTGGACAAGGTTTTTAACTTTTTTCAGTCACAAACCATTCTATTTACTTACAGGCTGTATTCCTAGATAAACAGAGCTGTATTGTAATGACGTCTGAAGCGCATTTTCAGAACTCAAAAGTCCTTCTATTGCAGTGCACGAGTTTTCCATTGAATGACAATTCACGCATTAGGTGTAAATGACAATTTGCGCATTAGGCTTGATATAGGTGTTATCAGCTCCTTTTTAATGGATAGCAATTGTCCCGTACCATCGCACATCGCCTGGATGTTGATGGAGTGGGCTGAGAGCAATGTAATGTGGCATCGTTTCCCTTCGCTGAGGGAAAGGTATGTGGACCTATGGAACCTTTTATTATTATGCATTTTTGATATAGCCTACACAATAATAATATTTCACATTGTGATCTAGATATTTTAGTCATGCTTGTGCGTGCCCCTGTGTGAAACAGACAGGAGGGTACGCGCGTTGTGCACACGCCTATGTAGACGCACTTATATGCGCCGTTAAAATAACATGTGAACAACTGCGACATGACTTTAGACCAGGTTTGTGGTGGTTCTAGCGCAAGCGCTTTCTGTTGGCTCAAGATAGCAATACGCCAAAAAGAATCCTGGCCACTCCTCATCTTAAGACCAACACGCCCAGTTCACTTGTAATGGGCACAAGAATACATGCTAGTTAAAGGATGAGAGCGCTAGGCGTTATAATTAGCCTAGCGCCGGGTGTAAGATAGCAAAGACACTTGCGTTTGGGTTAGCGCCGGGTGTAAGATAGGGCCCTCAGTGTTTTTATGAGTCTTTCCCATCCCTAATATGGAGGTGGGAAAGGTAGGAGTAGCTTGGCAAGAGTATGTAACAAAACCTTATTTTTAACAAGACAATAAAAAGACCGGACGCCCTCTCTCTGAGTAATGTCCATAATTGGAGAAATTTGCATGAGAATCAATAACAATTAGAACTGGTAACATTCCCAAGTGTCTAAAGAAGAAAAAATACAGTGCCACGGTAGCACGTTGCAATGAACAGCAACAGTTAAACATTAAAAATGACATTCATTTTTAAACCATGGGCAGAAGATTGTATTTTTATAGGACCTTATTGGCTGGAATACCTACAGTAGGGCAAAGCAATTTATTGGTATTCTGCCACTTCAGCAGAGAGTCAAGCATGCAGGATCCAATCAGAACTGACACAAATGGAGGCCAGCAAGCAACATAAACAGCTATCCTTTGTCAGCCGTCCAACAGTATTGTATCTGCCCTAGATTTTTTATTCCTTTAGAAAATAATATTGTCCTTGCCTTCAAACAAGCCTGATTCAATTCTGACCTGACAAAAAATAATAATAAAAGAAATGTCTATCAACATTTACCTCATGAGACTTGTATCATTTCTGTTTGCTTACATTGTATAAGTTCGCACCATGACACACATTTTAAAACCATTTCAAACTGCATCTCTGAACGAAAAATGACTATATTCACCCTGATGACTGATTACTCAAAATGGTGCACAGTAGCCTTATATACAATACACATATCCAGCAGTGAACTGTTAAGACAGCAGATGAAACTGTATTTCAAGGAGAGGCAACTGTCTCGTACAAGTACATCTATAAAACATACATCTGTCTGACCAGCACCAATGGAGGAACTAGGAATGCAGACTTCAAGCCTGTCAATGCACTAACTAACCAACAGCAAATAAATGAATTATACCTCATGCTGTTGACTAAAAAAGGCTTCTGACTTTAACAAGAGAGATTCTTCATCTCGCCCATGGGAATAATGAAAGCCCAGCCCTTGCGCTGAAGTGGAAAGGCTCTCTCTCTCTCTCACTCGTGAGGACAATCAATAGCAGACGGGGAGATGAGGAGGGAGGTAGGCAGGCAGGCCCCTCCAGTCACTGCTGTGCCAAGTACCGCTCAGGGACAAAGCACATCCCCACACTGCCTATCTTTGTGACAAAAAGCCTCACATAGTCGCAGTCTTAACGTAGCAGTCCTGCGGTGCCTAATATGAATAAAATAAACACGCTGTTAATGTTGGAAATCTAATAAATGCATTTGACTGTGGTTGTTTTCACCTCCCGGGGTCAGGTAATGCTCAATAGAACATAAGTCAATAAGGAATCCTACCCAGAAGCTGTCAGAGCTAGAGGCATTCCGACTAATGACAATCAAATCATCGAGTTCAGTCGCAGTCAAATCCCAGAGCGGCATGTGCTGTTGCTATTTGGTATTCCCCACACATGTTATTACTTTTATTAATCTAACACACACACACACACACACACACACACACACACACACACACACACACGCACACATGCACATGCACACCACACAGCACAAATAGATACACATATTGGTTACAATGCAGTACCACAGTTGGGAGTGTGGGGGGGGGGGGGGGGGGGGGGGGTATAGCTGTCTAAAACTCACATGCAAACTGTAGATTTGCTTTCCTGCTAAGGATGGTTCCTCGTGTGTTGAATGCAGTGCACTGATACATCCCCATATCTTGGTTTCTGTCCAGACCATTAATGATCAGACTGCCCCCAGACATGTGACGCCGGTAGTCACTTCCGAGATCGATGACCGTTCCGTTTAGGGACCATCTGCAAAGACACAAACACAATCAGCGAGCCAGCCTCACGAGAGTCGCACTTGAAAACATTTATCACAGGGATTGATTTTGCTGAGCACAGATTCATTTTTCTGCTGGACAAATCAAATCAGACAAGTTAATTTGAAAACATGTTATTTAGTTAGACACTTTATAACAATTGAAAAAAATATACAAATAAAAATACTTGAAAACTTGGCTGCAAAAAATTCATCAAGATTCAACTGCAGATCTGAACTGTAAGCCTAATTAATTTACATGTGGTTTGACAGTTTTATTGCCTATTACACCAATCCTTAACAATGCCTTCTCTGTAAGATGTGGACCGTCTCATTAAGCATAATTGTAGTCATTTTCCAGTGAGTCTATCAATGGACTTCCATTTAAAACAACTATTGTGTGCAAAGATAATAGTTGCTTTTGAATGCTTTAAAATGATTAAAGTCATGTTACAATAGATAACCTCTTCTTCTACACAGAATTTGTGATTAAATTAATCAAAATCCCATGTCGTTCCAACAACTTCACCTATCTTTTTCTTTTTTTTTCCTCACTCCAGCAATAATCTTTGTTTAACCAGAGATAAGGTTTCCTCTTACAATTGGCAAAGAAGTGTTATGGACTGGTACATCTAAAAAAAAAATAATAATTTTGCTGCACTGGAAAGTTACATATCAAAAATTGTAAAAAAATTTTTAAAGCAGATGTGGCAAACATCCCCCATATAAACATTAGCAAATATCATGCCCCTCCATATTACCTTAATTATGTTTTGCATCACGTCTTGCGGGTTAAGTTAGGAAAATGCAGGGTCTGCATTTGCAATGCAATGTCTGTTACAATATTTGATTGCAATTAGAAGATCAGATATTTTGTGGATGTGCAATGATCACAAAAGTGTCTCCCATCCTTTATTCCAAATATAAACATAAATTATTTGTATTGTTTTTCATAGATTGCTGAACTGCCCTAATGCAGTAATAGTGAAATAATATAGTATTTCATTTAGAGTCACTGGTAAGAACTATCAGTATGATATTTAGTGAGTTACCTAGTTGGCTAACTCAACCTAAATGGCAATAAACATATGTTTAAAATTACAATGTAGGAAATCTCTTAGCTAACGTTAGCTAGCTAGGTCACTAACATCTCTAATGACTCTCTAGCTAGTACAACTGCTAATGTTAGTCAACTGCTAACATGACCAAATGCCATCAGTAGATCAGTTCACTGTCTTCACAGTTCAATTGACGTCTATCAATTGTGTTACTGTACTGCTAGATGCATACCGTAAATGAGGATGCATATTTACTATGTTTTACGATGTTATTTGACTGGTCATAATGTACCAATGTAACAGAGTGTGTTAAGCTAACTAGCTAGTACATAGCTAGCCCACATTGTCTGCTAGCATAGAGCTAATGTTAGCTATAGCAGAAGCTAATTAATCATCGGCAGCTAGCATAGGGCTAACGTTAGCAATAGCACAAACAAATTCACCAGTAGGCTACTAATTAGTCTAATAACTATAATTTAGTCAACTTTCACAAGTCACTAGCTACCTAGAACATGAGGCTTCACAAATTTACCTCAGAAATGTTTTAGTCGCATCCAAATGTCTCAGTGACCATATAGAAAAATCATAGGCAATTTCATCTCTGAAATCTTTCTTTTGGTAAATTAGGTTTTTTGTACCCAATTTGCTATCAATTTGTATGCAGCAAGTGCATATGTGCACAGGTTAATTAAAGAAAGTCATCCGGATCATCTGATTCTCTTTGTAGCTCAAAAAAACTGTATTTGCTCTCAAATTAGTGCAAACTTTTCACAGCTTGCACACTTTGTGCGCTCGCATACAGTCCCTACCAAAGCTGAAAACAAACCTACGCCCCTGGTCTGTTGATCAGGTCCTACCACTGGGGTCTACCTCCAGTTCCAGTGAACCAAAGTTTGAGGATGAAGCAGCTGGCTGGCCTCTGCACAATTTGCTGCCCTGTTTGCATCAAATTACTGACGTCAGCTTCAGTGGGCATGGACATGCAAACATGGCAGGCCTGTGGCTAGCTAACCCTAATTTGATAAGGCTAATGTTTAAAGATAATTTGTTTTCTGTTTTACCTTTTGGTTAAATTAGTTTGGTGGCGTTGAATTGTATTTTCAGAGAGGGTGCAAAAATGGTTAGGAACAGAGCAGGCGTTGCCACTTCCAGCTACTGACGGGTGATAGATTGAAATGACAGCTTTGCTGTTTATTATATATGTTTTAGGCTTTCTGGGGACGTACTACAGAAACATCATATCTTAAGACCAAAGTTGAGATCTGACAAGCCTAAGAGTCTGTGGTTTTTCACAAAAAGCAAGAAGCAAATATTAATTAACTTTAGGCATTGTACCTTATTTTACTCCATCCTATAAGATTAGGAAGTCCTAACTACTCAAACCACAGACGATCAATGCTTTTGTCTGTTACCTAACAAGTGACGACACTTTTTTCACCTTGAGCACAGCTGAACGGTTTGGTACATAAACAAACCGACGTTACTTTATGATGGAGGAGCTAAACTGCTGCTTGTCGTTGCTACCTCTGTTAGGTTACACGACATAGCGGTTGAGAAATTTGACTTCGCTCTGAAAATTGTAGTGCATTAATAAATTGTACCACAACCGGGAGAGCCCCATGACTCCTAGTAAGCCTCTCCAACACCAGTCGCTAACTGCAGGATCATGGCCCATGGGAGCCAATAGGTGTTAATAAGTGTTTTGTCACTAAACTGCTACACATTGTTTTGGTCTGCAATAAGCCTTTCCACAATTAAATCCTGTTCACATTTTCCTCGTTCTCCAAAAGTAATAAAAGAACAGCCATTACTGTAGTTAGCCAGCTAGTTAGTGTTAGTGAATGTCATCGTTTAGTTCCAAAGGCTAACAACAATGAAGTTAGGACAAGAACAGGGTTATCAAAGTTACGGCACTTTATTTGGGATTTTGGCAAGTTGGGTTCTTCTGTTATACATTTTTCCTATCTGGAGTTAGACTTAGGAAGTTTTGTTCTGTAATATTTTTCTAAATCAGCTCCTAAATCAAATTACCATGGTTACTATACAGATTAGATTTCAGAGGATGTTTCTGTAATACGGCACCTGTGAATGAGGTGATATCCTATTTCCAAGTCATGAGCTATCCATCTTCTGTCATCCACTGGCACTTCAATCTTGTGTACTATGCAAGTAATCACTTGCATAATTGTGAAGGATTGTTCCAGGGGCTAACATTGACAGATTTTATTTTAGTTTTCTTTTTTTTTCTAATTCTGGCAATACAATTTATACACATAGTATTGAATGCAGGGGTGCCAATGACTTTGAGCAAACAAATAGCTCATTACCTGTGTTGTTTATTTTATACAGCCTTTTTGGTAATGTTTATCAAGGATGCCAATGATTCTGGACCTGACTGTATGCATATATAGACGGGTGACAAATTAAAGGAGAAACCCCTACAGTGTGGGGGCCCAGTGGCTCTGTTATGCTGTGGGGGGGCATTTTCATGGCATGTTTTGGATCCACTTGTCCCCTTAGAGGGAAGAGTCTGTAATGGGGCGTGACGTGTGAGGAAGGAGGAGCCAAACGCAGCAAGGGGATTCTTAAAGCCCTTAGGCCACTAAGGCGGGATACCCGCAGATAAGGGAGGAGACAAGACAAGGAACAACGAACACACCACAGACGCTACTAACCGGCTAACTGTCAAACGCTAAGTAGAGCGCAAGGACAGGAATCTGAACAGCCAGACATAATACGCGCCCTGTCTCGGCAACGAGACAAATCAGAACGGGCGAGTAGCGTAAAGGCAAACATAAAACAATAAACAAACACCGCAAAATAATACGATGGTAAGAGAGGAGGCGAAAGGAACAGATCCAACGTTCCCAGGCTACTCTCAAACTCGCGGTCAAACACAAACGTGTCCACAGCATCGCCCAAGCTTCCCTATAGGAAGACATGCACCTAAAAAACGAAACAGAACAGCAGTTCCGTACAAAATCGTCAAAACTCCATGCAAGGAGAAAGGCACCGAAAGGAACGAACAGGACAGGCAGTGCCGGACATTTACCGGCTAGACCAACGCGAGATTAATAGAGAATAAGCGCCCTGCCTCTCTATGAGGAAATGTAACGAGGCGAACAGGAACAGAGATTTAACGTTCCCATGGCGAGATAAATAGGCTCGCAGTCAAATGTATTAAACCAAGAGGGTAAACACCCGATCTCCCAGGAGAGAGAAACATTTTACAGGTGAGCCGACGAAGCACCGTCGTCCCATAACTTTATTATCCACAGACTAACGCAAGCTTAAATTGGAACAACCGCCCTAGCCTCTCAGTAAAGGAATGAATGAAAACGAGGCGAAAAGGAACAGAGATTTAACGTTCCATGGCGATATAAAAAGGTTCGCAGTCCAATGCATAAAACCAAGAGGGTAAACACCCGATCTCCCAGGAGAGAAACATTTTACAGGTGAGCCGACGGAGCACCGTCGTCCCATAACTTTACTATGCACAGACTAACGCAAGCTAAAAATGGAACAACCGCCCTAGCCTCTCAATAAACGAATAAATGAAACGAGGCGAAATGGAACAGAGAGCTAACGTTCCGATGCTATATTAAGACACGCGCAGTCACACACAAACACGTCCACAACAACGCCCAAGCTCCATATAAAGAGACACACCCGGAGAACGAAACAGAACAACAGTTCCAAACAAAATCGTCCCGCAGGTAAAAAGGACGTACAGGACGGCTGCAACAAAAGACCAACGCAAAATAGCACGACAGCCTCAATATAAATAAAAACCCTGAGTCACAACAAAGGGGAACGTAGTCCACGAGAAGGAGACAACAGGGAATAAACGTACCACGGCTACTTACTGGCTCACAGTAACACGGAATTGAGTAGAAGCAAAACGCCAGGTCTCTCAGTAAGAAAACCAAATAACAGGCGAAGGGGAACAAATAACTACTCTACACTTCCACAAGCTAAGCAGCCCAGCAGAAGCGCAAACGCCCAATCTCACATGAGACGACATGCACCTAGAGGCGAACTGGACTAAAGTTCCCAACAGAAACGCCCAAATCTCCATACACGGAGAAAAAGCACACTATGGCGAAATAGAGCAGAGATTTACGGTCCCAAATTTCTACGAGAATATTAACTACCAAGCCAGTAAGAAATAAGCCCTGTCTCAACTAAGAGACGTTAAAAATAGGCGAATAGCCAAAACAGTACGAGAATACACAGCCAACAATAACACCACAGTACAAGCAATTAACAATCAATGTCGAAGCCCCGAATGAAGGAAACGGTAGGCTTATATAACTCTCAGGGCCACTACACACAGGTGAAAATGCTTAACAAATGCTACGCCAACTCAGCAGGGCGGAGCAAGCATCCATCAAAAGGACAGCGCCCCCGCGTGGCCACAGAGGAAAACGACCGCATGGGGAAACAGGGTTGAAAACCATGACAGAGTCACTGCAAATCAATACAAAGTAATTCTGAGTGATCACCTTTATCCTATGATGGAAAATGTATATCCTGATGGGAGTGGTCTCTTCCAGGATGACAATGCTCCCATCCGCAACAATGATGTGAATGATATGCTATGGCCTTCGCAGTCACCAGATCTCAACCCAATTGAACACCCATGGGACATTTTAGACCAACGTGTTAGACAGCGCTCTCCACCATCATCAAAACACCAAATGAGGGAATATCTTTTGGAAGAATGGTGTTCCATGCCGAAGTAGAGTTCCAGAGACTAGAACCTATGCTAGACTAGAGGTAGAATCTACGCCAAGGTGTATTGAAGCTGTTCTGGTGGCTTGTGGTGGCCCAACACTTTACTAAGACACTTTATGCTGGTTTTTCCTTTAATTTCTGCCCCGTCTGTAAATATGCACACTGGTTTTTGCAATGTTGAAATATTCTTTCTTAACAGAGGTGAATTTTGCAGAAAATTCACTTCAGTCAAATGGAGTAACTAATTGAAAGCAATATCTTAGTATCATATCACATGCTGTGTCATATACTAAGTGAATCTACCACCAGCACAACTTCAGGCAGGCAGAAACCGCAACTCTTTTGGACAGCACTAGCGGGAAATCTGGCTGGCTATTCCAAATATGGAGAGCACCCTACCAGATCGCTGTGCCCTCCGTGACCTTCTGAAAGTCAGAGTGACCCTTGCTGACTTCGCCATCGGCCGTTTCCAGCATACCCAGGGCTCCGTAACTGCCATTTCTCTAATGCCTGCTCAGCCATAAAAGCAGTTTCTTCCAGTCTAGCCCAACATGCATATGTGTTTATGTTTCCCTGCAACATTCAACAGCCAGCAGATATGTAGCTTTGTTTTTTTTGGGAAAAAAATGTAGTTCCCTGGGGTCTTTGGTGTCACTGCCAACACACATTTGCGCAGTTGAATGCACATCTGATCACGGCATCATTTATGGGGCTGCTTATCCTATACACTGCCCACAACACATAGCATAGGCAACTTGCTTTCAAGCGTGGTTCTTTCATCCTGGTCTATCATTCGTTCTGGTCATTGAACCTTTGGAATGAAAAAAAATGCATTTCAGAATCGGCGGCACTTTACAATATAGCCCTGAGAAAGCCAATGCATCCATTGTGGCATGCTGCATTCCACGCAACATAGTCCTGAGCCAGGGACGTCGCATTGAGCTCACAGAGTACACATTACAGGACTTTGGATCCAGGATGACAGAGCTGCATTTGCTGCCTGTGGTGGAGATTGGAGAGGCACAGAGTGAAAGGGATAGAATGGCCCTGTTGGTCGCAGAGCAGTTTACCTGGTGACTGGGTCTACATTTCTGACATCAATGAAACATAGTTGATGCAGTGAATATTTTTTGCATCACTTGGATAGCCTGGCAAATGCAAAACTATTTACTCTAATGCAGTGAATGTACAAATTGTAGCAATGCAAATTTTAATAGCAAGGAAAAAAACAGTCCTGACAGTCTTGACATTTGCCCAAGGAGACTTGGGTAAAGTGACATAAATACTCAGCACTTCCTGGACAAACATCAGTTTCCTCTTGAGAGAGACTGCTGGTAGAGCCTCTTTAAACTTAGTGCTTGCTGTTCATCAGACATGATGGAATTGCCAGCTTGCTAGGCACCGGTGAAAGAAAACAGTAATGAAACCAATCTCCCACCACACACAAAGGTCATTTATCCTTCTAAATCAACCTCTTTTGAAGCTATGCAGCAGTCACAAAATTACTGGAAATGGCGGCTGCAATCACCACAGTCCTGAATTAGCACTAGTTTTACAATTGTGTCTTGATATTGATATTAATAGTACTGTCAATACTATGACTACTGTAATATTGTAATAATGCCAAAATACAAGAAAGGCATTTGTTTGAATTTATGCTTGCCTTTTTTTCACAACTTTTGGCTAGCTACAGGTGGCAAGGTAGCTATCTGTGGTAGCTACTTTTATATTACTGTCCTTCATAATGAACTGTTGCTATAGAAACGTTCTAGCCTTTATTCGGTTTTGATCGATTCCTATGTGAATGTCAGTTGACATTTCTTACAACAATTACACAGAATTGTAATTGTTGTAAGAATTGAAAGTCCAAACACTGGGCGGAGTACTGCTGCTCCTTCTCTACCACATCTGCAGATGCATCATGACAGCTAAATTTCCAAACTTCAGAAAGCAATTGCGATCAAAGTGAAAACTGATTATAGATGGCTGATATTTATTAGCTACTGTATACTATATAGCCAAAAGTATCCTTAGTTTGGGCCTGTTTTACATGGTTTTGGCTAGGCCCCTTAGTTCCAGTGAAGGCAAATCTTAATGCTACAGCATACAGTGACATTCTAGACGATTCTGTGCTTCCAACTTTGTGGCAAAAGTTTGGGAAAGGCCCCTTCCTGTATCAGCATGACAATGACCCCATGCACAAAGCGAGGTCCATACAGAAATGGGTTGTCGAGATCGGTGTGGAATAAACTGACTGGCCTGCACAGACCTCTGACCTCAACCCCACTGAACACCTTTGGGATCGATTGGAAAGCCAGGCCTGTGAGCCAGGCCTAATCACCCAACATCAGTGCCCGACCTCACTAATGCTCTTCTGGCTGAATGGAAGCAAATCCACGCAGCAATGTTCCAACATCTAGTGGAAAGCCTTCCCAGGAGAGTGTGGAGGCTGTTATAGCAGCAAACGGGGGACCAACTCCATATTAATGCCCATGATTTTTTAACAAGATGTTGGACGAGCAGGTGTCCACATACTTTTGGCCACGTAGTGTATAATCAATGTTCTTTCTGTATAGCTAGCTGTATAATTCTCCACAAGGCTATATGCTCTATAGTTAAAGGGATGTCATGTGTCTAGACAAAAGCTGCCATTGACCGTCTGTTAAATAAAAAAACAGAAAACAAACCAGAAATGAGAGATAGGTCTATATAATCTGTACAATTCACTTCTGCATTTGCTACTATCAGCACCTTTGCTTCAAGTTATGGCTAAAGTAACCAACAATTAACCCTTGTGTGGTGTTCGGGTCTGTCGGACCTGTATTCAATGTTTACTAAAAGAAAAATGATACAATTCATAATTTTTTCAACCTGAGACTCATTGGCCTTGGCTCATTTTCTGTGATAAACTTGTAAAAGAACACAAAAATCACATTTTATCACAAAAAACAAATATCACTTTTATTGATAAATGTGATCTAGCAGAGGTAAATGGTCAATATGAACCATATATGCTGTCTATATTGCTTGTAATTGAGATAAAGCCAATATCTGTGAAGTATTTTTACGTAAATTGTTATGGCTTTATTGTTTTAAAAACCAAATAATGTTGTGGGTCCACCAGACCCACGAACACTGGTTGAGTAACAAAAACACGAACACCACACAAGGGTTAAACTTTTTTTTTTTTTGTACACTTGCTGTCAAACTTGCCTCAACAGGGGATATCATGGTATGACACCAATTAATGTTTCATGTTCACAAAACCTGCATGGGTTTACATTGATCCCTGTAAAATCAGAGGGAGAAATTAGGAATCGACAGGGATCACATTAAATTGCCCACATAATATGATATATCGCTAGCCAGCCACACAAACAGAAACTGTTGAATGACGAATAGAAAAATTATTTGAATGATGAGCTGCTATGTCTCCAGCCAAATTGAAAATGACAAAGGTGAGTATCAGCAGCTAGTGAGTTAGCTATCTAACTTCACTGACTGGCTCATATGACAGTTATTGTGAGAGGAGAGATGGCCCCATGTTATGTCAATGAGGAGAAATGAAAAGTCCGATATGGATCGGTACCAGATCTTCTCTTGAACCGGCTCACCGAAAGCGGAAGAGGGAATTTCAACTAACAATATTTCCATTCCATCAATGATGACAAATTTCTGTCCTGGGCTGATAGTTAACCAGAATCCTGCACCAGTCCCTAGAAATACAATAAAAGTAAAGATTGATAAATGTTTTCATAAAAGTGGTAACCCTAAAACTGATTCAAGAGCTAGAATGAAAAGATCATCCACTTACTCCCAAACAATTAATAAGTTTAATTGTTCTCTGGAATCCGGGAGCGAAACCGAGGGGACTTCTCGGAGGACATTTAAACATCCGCAGCGTGATTTCAAAGAGTGATCAAATTCTAAATCGATTCTAACTCGGACTTCTTGTGCCTTTCAGAATCATGGCTGCATAAATTCTCACCTATTGCGGCACTGACCATCCCAAGATATAATATTTTTAGAAAAGACAGGGCAGAGGTAGTGGGGTCATGATTTACTACATTAAAGATACAATCAAATGCAATGAAATTAAATGGTCACAAAATACTGAACTGGAATGCCTTGGTCTGAACGTGGAACTCTCACCCCAAATGCCATTCCTCATTATATGTCTATATCGACCCCCATCCTCCACCAACATATTCTATGACCAGCATAGCCTCCTTAAAGAATGCAACACAGGAAAAGAGCTCATTATCCTTGGTGATTTTAACATAAATTGGCAAGTTAAAAAATGCAGAAAACAACTCAAAGAGGTCACAAACAGCATTGACCTGACACAATTAGTAGTAGGACCAACCAGTATAGCTGGTAAATCTGAAACCCAAATAGACTTAATCTTTAGCAATAAGCCGGAAAAAATAATCAAAACATACAACATCATCACTGGATTGTCTGATCATAACATTACCCTGATTGCTCGAAAACTTACCAACAAAAGATAAGATAAATACTGAACAAGGAAAGAAAACCACCACCTCCAAATACCAAAGAATGAACTGGAGAACTACGACAATGCCATTAAACAGATTGAATGGAATAAACTACTCTCCAGCAAAGACATGGAGTATTGCTGTAATGAATTTACATCATCTATTCAAGCCATCACTAATCACTTCACAATTAAAATAAAAAAATAAAGCACATCAGATGCACTCACTGCCCTGGATGAATTCAGCAATCAGGCAACTCATGAAATCCAGGGACATTGCATTAAGTAGGTCTAAGAACTCTAACTCTGAGAGTGATAAAAAGGAATTCAGAGATCTGAGAAACAAAGTGGTCTGTGAAATAAGGATGTCCAAAGCAAATCTTTTCATCAACGTTATTACAGAAGCAAAAGGAAAAAGGTGATCTGGAGACATCTCAACAAACCTTTGGGAAAAGAAGCAAAAAAAACTACAAAGTCAATGGAGCTTAGAGTGAATGGGACTTTAACACAGGATTCTGACATCAAAGCAACAGCATTCAATAATTTTCACGGAGAATTTCAGTACACTGAACTTGGATTTTGTTCCAATTGATAAAACCGATCTGTCTTCACCATTAAAGAAATTAGAGTCAAAAGTGGCACAAATCATTGGCTCTATTAAAAACTCAAAAGCCAAGGATACACATGGTCTGGACTCTACATTCTTAAAGAAACACACACACACACACACACACACACACACACACACACACACACACACACACACACACACACACACACTCATTTATCTGTCCCATTACACATCTTATTAATCTATCCATCTCACAAGGTCTCTTCCCAAAAGCTTGGAAAATGGCTATAGTCACCCCAATATTTAAATCTGGAGATCAGTCGACTGACACCGCAAACTGCTATTTTGTTGAAAATGTAAAATCCAAAATGGACCGAGGGGTAGAAGTCGGAGGTGTGTTTTTAGATCTAAAGAAAGCCTTCGACACCGTTAATCATAAGGTTCTTTTATCAAAATTGTCTTATTTTTATTTCTCCCACTGTCAGTGGCGGCTCCTGATCTGAACATCGGGTGGGCAGAAAACTTCCCTTTAAACTGATTATTGGTCTTAATCATTTTTCAATAAGTTTCCTTGATTAACAATAGGCTACATCAGCGTTAAATTCACCGATTACTCAATGCCATCAAATGTAGCCAGTTCTCCTCAATTAAAAAAAAAAGTACTTTAACTTGCATCGCAAAATTGTGCACATTTTAATGAACATTATAATTCTGGATGTGCTCTTCGTTCTCCGCACTCTTAATTCCTAAAATATTCATGGAAATTAAACGATCTTAAAACTCAGCTTTTGTTAAATTATTTTTTATTGCAGGTTGTGCTTTTTTCATAAAGTGTACTTTTCCGTTTAATCTCCCTAAGATGATGTGAAGAATGAAGCTGTGTCTTCACCTGCAAATGGATTATTCAGATCATTGGCACACTTGTTAATTAAGGAAAATGATTGAAAAATGATTAAGACCAATAATCAGTTTAAGGGGAAGTTTTCTGTCCCCCCAATTTTCATCTCAGGAGCCGCCACTGCCCACTGTGCTCTGAAGTGGATTGAATCTTATCTTCTAGGCAGACAACAAAGTGTTTGAGTGGGCAAAAAGCAGTCTTCATCCCTTAACTGCACCATAGGTGTTCCACAAGGGTCAATCTTAGGCCCCCTACTGTTTAGCCTATATATGAATTATTTACCATCTGTCTGTCCCTCCGCCAATATTCAAATATATGCAGACGACACAGTAATTTATGTACATGGGCAAAGTAGGGACAAAATTGCACTGGAGTTGACCAAAGCTATGCTAAACATTTCAAAATGGTTGAAAATGTCTTGTTTGCATTTACATGTTAGCAAAACAGTTTCTATGTTCTTTTCTAAAAGGCCCACTGTTACTGAAGCCAATGTACATGTGAACGGGGAGAAACTTCAATGTGTATCTGATTTTAAATACTCGGGTATTATTCTTGACTCCAATTTGTCTTTCAAGAAACAGTAAAAATATTGCAATACAGTCAAATTCAATCTATCTAATTTACACATCCATCTCCTGCTGCTGCCACACTTTACATACACTCCATGATCTCTCACTGTCTCACAAGTTGGACACACACTGGAGTTACTGTTTTAAGACCAATTAAAGTTTTATTTAAACAAACACTTAAAGTTTTAGATTTTTAAAAAAACCCAACACACAGCATCACTGTGACATAATAAGTAAATACAAACTATTGAGCTTTGACAATTTCATCAAATACAATGATGCCTGCCTTACTTTTAAGATTTTACAGGAGTTGGCACCCCCTCCACTCAGTCAGTCTGTAAAGTACAAAACATACAGTCACAGAATCACACGAGCAACAGAGAGGAAAGACTGCGATGTCCCCTACAGAAAAAGCTAATTTAGCCAATCTACCTATATCCGATCATCCCACTTCTGGATCACCATACCCACAGACATAAGATCAAGCAATAATTATCGCACTTTCACACAAAAACTCAAGTCTTGGCTAAAGGGAAATCAAAGCTGCTCTCATAGAACCATGTAATTATGTGAATAGGTGTGACATTTTACCTTTTTTCCTCCTTCTTTCTCTTTTCTTGTCCTGCTCTTGTTTATTTGGCCTGCACTACAGTATTTTGTTTTGAAATGTAATGTACTGTATGTTTTTGTAAAAATGTCCTGTAATGATCTTTTACCTGTTTAGGGACTAAAGATGAAAAATAGCTCTCAAGCTAATTATGGCATTGTACCCATTGATGCGTTTTGCGGATATGTTGATTACTATGTGCTGTCCCTTTTAAATAAATAAATAAATAAATAAAAAGCCTCATAGCATGAGTAGGATGAGATAATATTCTGTAATCTAAAAATGACTGCAATCATCTTCCTTTGGATTCAGTGATGGTTGTCCTCCCTTAATTTAGCTGGAGTTTTTTTTTTTAGAAACATATCGTTGAACGGTCATGATTAGTTGGTAGTAATCATAGAACAAACTGTTCTGAGAGAAATTCAGCACCATACACTGCGTTTATACCCTCAAATTATGCATTCTTAAACCAGCGATTCGGTATCTAGAAGACTTGCACGTTTACAACGAGGTCTGTGGAAGCAGTGGGGTGGGGGGTGTGTCCCTTTCTCTGTGGGCAGGGCCAAGGGATGTTATGACTTTGAAATGTTTTGACAACAAATGCAACATTTGGGGAAAAAGTTTTGTACTCTAGCTTTAAACTACAGGTTTCTCATGCCAATTCAGTGATAAACATTCAGCTAATCTTTCTTATACTAGTAATTATGGGTCCTGAGGAACTGGCTATTTGTTCAAGATGTCCAAGCTAGCTAATGTTAACTATATTGATAGCGTAATTCTTGCATCAAACATATTGGCTATTTCAGCAAATGAATAATGAGTGACAGTTTTTGTTTTCCCTTTTCACGTTCCAATGCAATTCCCATAAATGTTTGAGTTTGATTCAAATTTCAAATTCAATGACAACTCTATTTTACCTATCATTATTATTAATTTGGAAATCAAACCAAGTGGACATTTTTAATTCTCGTGGCAACGTCCCAGTATATGCATAGAAATATCCTGTACTTGTATTATGTGCTTGTAGTATTTATGCTGACGGTCTCATATTTAGAAGCTATCCTCCACTCAAGCTTTCACTGACACATAAATCCATTCCCTGCTGGGTGGGTGCTCTACATGAACTAGCTCAATATGTTCAATTTGGCTTTCAAATTTTGAACCCTGATTTTAGTAATCTGAGTCTGCCAGTGGCGACTAAAATAGGATCATGCAAGTGTGACACTGGAAACTGGTTTATCTGCTTCCAGAATGTGTGGGGGACTTTAATTTGCCACCATTTTAGGCTTTTTAAAGAATACAAGTTCTCCCAAGCGCAACTGACTCAACAAGCTCTTGCGCGTGCCCAATTTGCTGTTGGCAGATGGAAACTGAGGTATTACAAGATGCCTTTTACATTATGCCTACCTTACAGGGGGGGTCTCCTTTCTGCTACAATAGCTTCATATGGAAGCTCTGTTTTGTACAACAGTGTGTCAGAAATATGCCCTTGAAATACATTTTTGAAAAAGATGAGCTGATGAGCATATGGGAATTCATTCTGTTCAATATCCTGAAGCCCTTACAACCATGGCTGCTTGATGTCTCATGCCAGTCTAATCTGTTGCATCACAAACATATAATGCAATCTAAAAACAAAAAAACAATAGTCTACAGATTATTCAACTGATCATACAGGATCCCTATCTCATTCAAAACATGGATTTTCGTTCACTTATGATTGGCAGTCCAACAGACATTCTGCTGATTGCTTAAAATGATCTCCCTGGAGTCCAAGCCAGCTTTTGAGAGGAGATTAACTGCTGTGCTTCGCAAGCGGCGGTTTGTGTAGCGTTGCGATCACACAGGGGTGGCTTTCCCGATTACGATGCGTCTTCAGAATTCACAACACACTTCACGATCGTTTTGAAGACATGTCTTGAAATCTTCATGACCTTCCCAAAGTATATCGTGGACTGAATATTTCAAGACACACTTTCACGTCAAACTTAAGTAACCCAGACCTGAGAGGTCGATGTACACAGAAAGCATCACACATCGTTATCAGCGACTTTCCCAAAAGCATAGAGTTATGATCGTCTTTGAATATATTTTCTCTTTGCTTTTCGTTTTAAATCTGATCAAACCTAACTGACATAAAAAGTAAATAAAAGGCTCGTCAGGCAGCCTAACTCCTCCTCTAACGGTGAATTAATCTTTGGCGCAGTGGTTAGCACAGTGACCTCTGCCCCTGAAGTTCAGTGGTTCGAGCCCCGCCAGAACTTTGTTTGTTACACAAGCAATGAAAGAAAAACAAAATTATCTTAACTATATGATGCTTTTGGCAAACTGATTGGATCCATTTATTGCTGTCTACATTTATTTAAATTATTTTGGCTATTGTGAATGCACAATGTGCATGTCAGCACAGGTCACAATAAGTCCTCATAAACCCTATGATGGGATAATTGATTCAACCTGTTCTAGAAGTATCTATCTATCTATCTATCTATCTATCTATCTATCTATCTATCTATCTATCTATCTATCTATCTATCTATCTATCTATCTATCTATCTATCTATCTATCTATCTATCTATCTATCTATCTATCTATCTATCTATCTATCTATCTATCTATCTATCTATCTATCTATCTATCTATCTATCTATCTATCTATCTATCTATCTATCTATCTATCTATCTATCTATCTATCTATCTATCTATCTATCTATCTATCTATCTATCTATCTATCTATCTATCTATCTATCTATCTATCTATCTATCTATCTATCTATCTATCTATCTATCTATCTATCTATCTATCTATCTATCTATCTATCTATCTATCTATCTATCTATCTATCTATCTATCTATCTATCTATCTATCTATCTATCTATCTATCTATCTATCTATCTATCTATCTATCTATCTATCTATCTATCTATCTATCTATCTATCTATCTATCTATCTATCTACTGTATCTCTCATGTAGATTAGCGGCCTCTGTCTGCAGAGGTGGGACTTGCACATAGTACCGCATCTCAAGACACACTTGAGATTTCACAAGTAGTCCAATGTTGTCTTGAACTCGCGACACATTTCACGATCTCTCTGAGTTACAAGCACTTTCGGGAAAGCGTTGTGAATGGCAAGTATATCTTCACGACACGTTCACAACATACTTTTCGCTACGACATGCTTTGGGAAAGCCACCCCAGTTTGGTGGATTTTTTTTTTGACTTTTGTTTTAACAGTATGAGTTGTGCCCTCAAAGTTGTCGTACCCAGTTTATGCGTCTGTATCCCCAAATAAATCAAAGGAAATGTTGAACGTGTCAACCATTTTGAGATTTATTTGATTTCTAATCTGTTAATTATTCTAGTTATTCATAATATAACTTTAATACAATTTTAAAGTTTTTGCATAGTGATTTTGAACTGTAATGAGGATTACATGTACCCGGATTACAGTGCCTATAATAATACATGACTGTCATACATTACATTACAGGCATTTAGCAGGCACTCTTATCCAGAGCACAACTTCTTAAAGCATTTTTTACATAGTATCCAGTTATACAGCTGGATATATACTGAAGCAATGCAGGTGAAGTACCTTGCACAAGGGTACAACGGCATGTGTCTTACTTGGGAATCGAACCTGCAACCTTTCGGTTACAATCCCAGTTCCTTACCCATTATACTACACTGCCGCCCATCAGAATTGAGTATGTATCAATCAGAATTGAGGATTTATCCAAGCCGTGGTATAGAATAGAATAGAGTAGAATAACTTTTATTTTTCCGATAGGGAACTTCAGTTGTAGCCACCAGCAACAACAAAAAAGACATAGACAGTGGGGCAGACCCACAACACAGAAACAAACATATCAAATAATACAGCCAAACATCTTGATTAAAAATAGCCTGTCCCGAGATGTCCAGTGTTATCAAGCAGTCCAACACACAAACTCCACCTCCACGACTTCCCTCCATAGGCTACACGCAGTGTCGCGGTCTCTGTCCACTGTCGAAACGGAGCTCAGCCTTCCCAGTCGCCGCATCACTCCTCCCCCGCATTATCTTCTCCTTCCCTGGTGGCCTTTTATATGTACACAGTGCAGTCCAAAAGTATTTGGACAGAGACACATTGCATTTGAAATGGAACAGTGACTATGAGGTAAAAGTGCAGACTTCCAGCTTTAATTTGTGGGTGTTCACATGCATATCGGGTGAACCGTGCGCCACTTATAGCCGATGTGCTGGAGTACAGAAAAACAACAAAGAAATGTGTCACTGTCCAAATACCTTTGGACTACACTATGTGTGTGTGTGTGTGTGTGTGTGTGTGTGTGTGTGTGTGTATCTGTGCATTGAAATATTGATTGATTCCTACCCAGTATGCTTGAAACACACTCAGCCTACATACACAGATCATCATGATCATGCAGGTCTGATTTAAAACCTTTGAGCAAAGTCCAGGTTTTTTTTTGACTTTGCATTTGTTTCACCTGAGCGAGAAAGCTCATACCACTGACTTGGAGGCACAACCTTCCTCTGCAGTTTTCTGCATGATTTGACCTGTTAGTTAGTGGGGGCCAAATACATTAAACTGAATATCCCAAGCTCTGAAACAGTGCTAAAATGTTGGAGATGCTTAATGTACTTTAATAATAGATGCTATCTATGCTGACCCAATAACAAAAGAGGATATGGTTACATGATAACAGTTACATTTCTATAAAATGTAGCACTTCATTGTGTGTCCAGCAATGGTGGCACGTGTTCCTTAGAAAAGAAAACATTATACCTGAAATATTTTACACTTGTATACATGATTTAAATTTTACATTTCTCTCTGATCTCTGGTCAGCTTGTGAATTTGTCTGCTTTTTCCACACGGGATGCAGTCTCGCTTCAATTCAGCGTGTTCCTTGCCATCATTAACTTTGCCCCCTGGGTTGATCTAATAATAGGACACATAATAAAAATCAATTGTTGTGAGCAGAGCTGATGTAGAAATGATAAGAAATGTGCAAAAAATCAAAGGGGTTAGTGACAACATGTGAGCATTAATGTTGAGATGGGAAAAATAATTGGTGCACTGTTGATATTCGGCTATCTCTTGCTGAACTCCTGCTACCTAGCAAAACAAATTATAAGATCTCATTAAAATTTTACTCACCCCGAATCTTAATTATCTTCATTTTTATTTATTTTTTGGCAGTTGGGGGTGTCCTCTGCTTCTGTGGTGTATTTTCAGTAGCAGCATTATAATTGCTTTTGACAAGTGACCAACTCTCAGAATAAGAGAAAAATGTTTGGCCTTCTTTTCATTGTAAAACATTTTGTCCATTCTTAAAAGTATAGGCTGCTCACCCAGTTACAAAAAAAATGGAATAAGATAATAAAAAATAGCTGTAAATTAGTACAATGAAACGATTTGGCTAGCAGCAACAATCACTACCCAAATCTACATTGTAATCAGTCCAACCACACAGCTGGCTGTTTAGCTTGTCATATCATAGTGGAAGAGGATCACTGAGGAATTATTTCCAGCGTCTATATGACGTAATCAACACTTGCAGAGGGACGCCATGACGCTCGTATGAACGTATGATTTCTAGGTCTGCTTCTCTGGTATGTGATAACTACATTATATAAAGATATACAGTGCCCGCCACTATTATTGGCACCCCTGGTAAAAATGAGTAAAAACGGTTTTAAACAATTCACCATTTGGTGAATTAGCTTAATCTCATGCTAAAAAAATGAGAAAACCTTTAATTAAAGTAAATTTATTATGAGAAAAAAAAAAATCCCTCATCAAGAAATAATTATTTTTAACAGTATAAATTATGGCACCCCTGCAGTTATATACAGAATACATGCAGGGGTGGTTGGTTGGCTAAATGGCTTTAAGTTATCAAGGGTCTGACGTATCAATCAAGCCTTAAATCATCACTCTGCTGCCAGATATGCAGTAGATATGGATGGATAACTTGAAGGGTTTCTTCTCCTGACTTATTTTTCCATATAGTTCAACAGGAATATTTGTCAGGAGAAACAACCCTTAAAGTGATCCATCCATATCTACTGCATATCTGGCAGCAGAGCGATGGTTTGAGGCTCATTTGATACCTCAGACCCTTACAGCCATTTAGCCAACCATGTGTTCCATACTGTTCCAGCATAATTTACAGCTAAATCAAGTCCCACCTCCCAATTCCCATAGAAATCAATTCAAATGCAGAGAGATTATAGTATCGCTTGTACCAGAAAATAAGATATCAAGAGTCTTTTGATGTTGTTGGGTCACAGGCATCGGGAAGCCATGGCATGCAAAGGATATGCAACCACATATTTAAAAATGATTACTTTATTCTACATTATGTTAAACTGTCCAATATTTTTTGATGCCTGGAAATGGGGGGGGGGGACTATGTATTAGGGGTGTATCCGGAGCCGAATACCGTAAAGCGCAATAATACGTTGGAACAGATATTTATTTCTACCCGAAGTTGCTCCTTAATATTCGGATTCGAAAAAAAAAAAAAACGAGAGAGAGAGAGCGAGAGAAGAGAAGGAGACTAATTTGGCACAGTTAGCTATCTGCCAGAGATTTAATTAACTAACAGGAGTGATTAACACAAATGCCCTATCAAAATAAGCATTATAAAACCAAACTGTGACTTAATGTTTATAAAGATATTTTGCTAACGTATTACTCTAGATCAGGAAGGTCTCCTGTATGCTATTGATAGACAAGCATATGTCACATGAACAAGCATATGTTACAAGTCCACAGTGTGGACTTGAATGTTAAACAATCTGGGTAGAAACAAGCATTCACAGAATCCGTGAGGCTAAATATATTCATTTTAATTAAGTTACCACAGTGCGATTGTGGCGAATATGTACCTACATGCGAATCCACTTTTGATGTTGTTTTCTCTCCACCCATTAATCAGCACAGCAGCCGAGAGCCGGCTCAAGCTGGAGCAAGCTAACATGTACAGTAGCTTAGCTGAAAGTTTAATGAATGAAACGGATAGTGGGTTGGAAGCGGATATTTCTCTCTACTCCACCATGCAGTCTGTCATTAATTTTCTCGTATGGAGGGTGAAAGCGAGTGGCTGGCTAGCTACACTGATTGTAGCTTGCTCTGCTGCAAGTGCAAATGTTACACCATTAACACCAAACCTCAGTGCTCAACGCAAAGGCTAATGCTAATGCCAGTGGGCTCAGTCTGCAACAAGCATTGTACTGTCACTGCGGTTACACAAATGACACATGCACACACACACACACACACACACCCTCACATCCCGCTTCGTGCAACCTACAAACTGTAATATGTTTAACCATCGTGAATTTGGCATCACATTTCACATAGCGCAAAGACAAAATGAGAGGACAGGCTGTGTGAGCAATACAGGGGCAAACCATTGAGGTATGGGGGTGGGGGGTTTCCATCTTCATATAGTAGGCAAGTACAATAAATCACAACAGGCAGAAAGGTTTGTTATTGTGGAAATAGTTTCCATTCAAATGTATAATGGAATGGTTTCATGTTTTTATAAAACTGCCTTTTCATTCTGAGTTGATTATATATTGTACCTCAGATTTTTTCCAGTTCTTATCCAAAATTATTGTTCAGTGTCCCCCAGTTAGGGGTTGGGGGATTACATAAATAAGTCCAGAATATAGTTCTGATAAAAAAAGAGAAAAAAGACAGGGAGGGGGGTGAATACTCATAAATTGCAATAGCAATTAATTTTAGACTAGAAAATATGACATTTCCTATATGTAACATCACTTCCGGACGAAACCCCACCCACTTCCGGTTTCTATCTGGATACATCATTTTGCCGTCTCGCTCTTTTGGTCTCTGATATTATCCTATTAAACATTTGTGTGAAGTTTTGTCATAATTAGTGTAGGAATTCTTGAGTTATGGCCAAAAATGTCTTTTGTGAGGTCACAGTGACCTTGACCTTTGAGCACCAAAATCTAATCAGTTCATCCTTGAGTCCAAGTGGACGTTTAGGCCAAATGTGAAGAAATTCCCTCAAGGCATTCCTGAGATATGGCGGTCACGAGAATGGGACGGACGGACGAACCCAAAAACATAATGCCACCGGTCACAGCTCTCGCCCCCGCGAAAGCCAACGGAAGCCAACTAGTAAACGTGGTGGTGGATCTGTAATGGCATGGGCAGCCATCTCACAGACACACATATACAGAAAACATCATTGCATCAAATAATTGGAGTCATGTGATATCAGAAAATAAATTTATAGAAACTACAAAACACGTCATCCACACATGCCATGTCGAGTCATACGGTGTAAATACTGATAAGTTGACTTCACTTGAGGAAACTGACTGCCTTACAACGAGCGCTCATTTGCTGTTTTTTATTATTATTACAGTTTTAGTGTATGTTTTTAACTTTATAATGGTAACAGGCATTAGTTCATATTTTTACCATTGCTTTTAAGTAATATTGTTGAACAGTTTTATTTTATGTTATTACTTATTTATTTAACATTTGTATTAGTTTTATATTTAATTATTATCCTTATTATTTAGCCTATTATCTTACTATATATTTTATGTAGTTATTTTATTTTTATTTTATTTTATTATCTTATT
This sequence comes from Synaphobranchus kaupii, assembly GCA_029718625.1. Lineage (NCBI taxonomy): Eukaryota > Metazoa > Chordata > Actinopteri > Anguilliformes > Synaphobranchidae > Synaphobranchus > Synaphobranchus kaupii. Next base: position 102,179,470 of record CM056380.1, read on the forward strand.
GCTGTTTTTACCTCCCTTCCACCTATGTTGCTTTTATCTTCTTATCCTTTATTTTATACATTTATTGAAACTATATTGTTAGTTTTTGTGTTTTAATTATGCTTATGTCTTTCATATGCTTTTACTATTTACCTATTGTGAAGCACTTTGTATGAAAGGTGCTATACAAATAAAGCTTATTATTATTAGGGGTCCAACGTGAAGAATAGAAATGAAAATGTTTTTGATATCTAATACTATCTTTAGAATAATTTGCATAAAATGCTCCCAACATATGCATGCTGAAATAATCGAAGGAATGTTCTGAATAATAATTTAAAGAAAACTGTTTGGACAGCTTAGGCATCTCAAGTCTTGCCTAACTATTAAAATTGAAAAAGAAAAGAAAGTCGGGCGGCATGTTGGTGCAGTGGGTAGCACTGTCGCCTCACAGCAAGAAGGTACCGAGTTTGAATCCCGGCCAAAGGCTCCTCTGTGTGGTGTTTGTATGTTCTCCCCGTTTCTGCGTGGGTTTCCACCAAAGACATGCTGGTTAGGTGAACTGGAGACTCAAAGCTGCCACCATAGGTGTGAATGAAAGCTGTGGACTTGTGATGGACTGGTGACCTGTCCAGGCCTACCTCTTAGGCTCCAGCCCCGCTGTGACCCTGACCAGGAATAAGCGGGTTAGATAATGGATGGATGGAAGAAAAGGACATCTGTAAAGGAAATAGTAACTATAGTAACTTTTTCCAACCCAAAAATATAGAGCACCAAACTACAAAGGGAGAGATTAAAAAGATTTAGCTTCACTTATTTATTCAAGTCAGGTCATTTGTTAGATTAACAGTGCACGCTAGTTTCTATATGGTCATGCTAAGAGTTCAGTCTTATCTGTACTTATCTATCTGGTGGTGGTAGAGGCGAGTTTCCGCCTCATCACTGTTATGCGCTTTGAGTTACCAGTTGTTGAGAAAGGCGCTATATCAGAGATATAGAAAAATGTGGTTCAAATCCAATTTTCCTTTGCAGTTAAGTTGAATAAGTAATACATGTTCCGAGGAGAAATACAATATCTCACAACACCAACAACAATAGCTCTGAAGCTATTATATGAACAAAAAGTACAACAGTGCACTTGCTAGTTTCTATATGGTCATGCTAAGAGTTCAGTCTTATCTGTACCTTTCTATCTGGTGGTGGTAGAGGTGAGTTTCCGTCTCATCACTGTAAAGCGCTTTGAGTCACCAGTTGTTGAGAAAGGCGCTATACAAATGCAAGGCATTATTATTATACAATATATCTGTAACAGTTCATGGTCTATCTTTTCATAGTCTATCTTATCGGTTTTCTTTTAAAAGAAACAACTGTATGTCACTGTATATAGTGAGATCAGAGATATAGAAAAATGTGGTTCAAATCCAGTTTTCCTATGCAGTTAAGTTGAATGAGTAATACATGTTCCGAGGAGAAATACAAAATCTCACGAAACCAACATAATAATAGCTCTGAAGTTATTATAAGAACAAAAAGTACAAATTTGTTAATACTGCCACGTAATAATAATGAAGCACCAGTTCGGTAGCTGGCAGCCTCTTTGCACAAGTTATGCCATTAAGTATATTTTGAAGGTGAAGCCCCACTAGCTTATGCACTATTATGTTCAGAATTAGAAAGCTACAATAACCCAGAGGACAATATCAAAAGATGCCAAAAATGTGCAGCGATTTAATCTGTCTAGTTGACTACAGTCAAGCAAGAAAAGAAACGTTGCATGCAGCCGCCGTAATTTGCCCAGGGAAAGGGAAGAATAGCAGTTAAAAGTACAGTTCTCTGGCGCCTGCTGTTTACTTGCTAACCAGAGAGAATTCATGAATACAGCACTGAGAATGCTCAAATGATCTCCACGTTTAATGCATTTTAACTGCTTGTCCCCTCACTGCCAAATCATTAGTGCAGGTACTGACACCATCGCTGTTGAACTTCTTCTCAAGAACTCAAGTGGCACATTAATAAGCATATTTCCGTAGGCCCTCAACGAGAGTGAGAAATGATTATTGGAAAATAAATGAAATTATGCACCGCGCAAAGGGGAACGCGCCCCGGCAAGAGGTCCCCATCAAGTGAAGTGAGGAAATGCTTCTGGATGTTTGACAGTGCAGCCCATTGGTCAGGGGGAGCCCTGGCTGTTCTCACTGTTCGCGTAAATTTAGTATGAGGTGTGTTCATCAAAGCTGGGCCGACAGTGGACGCTCTTCAGATCCTCTCCTCCTCCCCTCTGGCGGCTCACCTCACCTTGTAGCCCCCCCCCCCCCCCCCCACACACACACACACACATGTGCGCGCACACAACGCAAGACAAATATCTGTTTTCTCTTGAATTGTCTGGAGCAGCGAACGTAAAACTGAAATCTCCCGGCAACTGTCTCAGTGTCTGTGTGCGGCTAGGGACGTGTGTTTTGTGTAGGTTCAACATCACCGTCTTGCCATCAAGAAAGGTCAAAACAAAAAGCAGTTGCTTTCAGAAAACAAAGTGATGGGGTCATTGTGAGTTACAGTAAAAGGGGTGGAGTAGAGCAGCCCGGTGCTTATTGTTTCATTGCTTCAAAACAAGCACAAAGCACACAGTGTTCTGGTGAAGCTGTGACCCTTACATTTCTCAGACTATTAGTCAGCTCTATTGATGCTCCATGATGATGAGGTACAACCTGCTGAAGGGGCAACCATTTCCTTTCACTCAATTGATTTATAATCAATAACATTCGCACTGCGAACAAAAACACTTATTGATACTAGATGTTTTTTTGTTTTCCTTAGTGCCTAAATGTGATCAGTAAGCTATACATGGAAAACATTGCATTACAGGCATTACATTACAGGCATTTAGCAGACGCTCTTATCCAGAGCGACTTACACAACTTCTTATTACATTTATCCATTTATACAGCTGGATATATACTGAAGCAATTCAGGTTAAGTACCTTGCTCAGGGGTACAACGGCAGTGTCCTACCTGGGAATCGAACCTGCAACCTTTCTGTTACAAGTCCAGTTCCTTAACCATTATACTACACTGCCGCCCTCATTATACTGCATTGCCTTCTTCCAACAGGGGTTTTGGTTTTTTATTGTGCAGTGAAAGGCTCTGGCTTACTTTAAGGCCATTTGGAGGAGGCTCGGGGTCTAAGCTTACAGGACACTACAGAGTGAATACTAGTATTTGATACACATCACAAATCTAATTTTAATGCCTGACTCTTCCTCTTATATGCCTTAGCAGATATGCAACTCTAAAGGACACACTCGTCTTCTCGTCTGTGACGAGAGAGAGAGAGAGAGTGAGAAAGAAAAAGAAAGAGAGAGAGCTCCGTTTGGGGTTTATGGACCTCAGAGCCATAGCATTTCAGCCAGTCAATGCTAGAAGAGAAAAGCTTGGGGATACGGTTCTGGTCAATTTGTGCAGAGCTGGCGCTAGAGCACAAGAAATATCTGGAGTACTACACTGTAGGTAAAATTAATGCAGTGCTTAAAATTGTGACGATTAACAGCAAGATATCAAACAAAATTCCTTTCATAGCTTGAGGGGACATAACTGCACAGTCACCATGACGGCTTTTCTGGACTACACTAATACAAATGAGTAATCTCACAGCTAGCAGTATACAAACACGCTAGAGAAAGTTGTATTTTTTGGAGTTTTTATCAATGTCTCTCCCGGGCAGGGAAAGTTTCAATTGACTTGCTTGGTGAAAACAGCTAAATGAACATTTCCAAAGCACTTCAAATGAAAGTCATGCAGTACCTTATACGAATGATTAAACATATCAAATTCTCCACAGAAGCAAAAGAATGAAAATACCACCTTGGCCCTCGACTATAATTCAACTTCAGACCTGCTGCAAGGATGTTGTATAAATCGTCTACTCAACTGTATTTTACAATATGTAATCTTTAAGCCTGTATTACCTGAGTTATACGTAAAGCGGTCACACAAACTACACAAATAAGAATAATGAATTTGTGTGTATTCTTTCTGCTGTGTTGTGTGTATTCATAACTCTTTACTACAACTGTACAATGCACAATATCACAAATGGCATTAGCATAGAGGCCATTTAATAGCAATTTAACCCCAGCAAAAAAATAAATACATATTTATACTGTCTGTTACACTCAACTTTCAGAGGGCATATTTTCCCATTAATGTAAAACCAATAATGTCTACATGGCCAAACAAAAAGTAAAAATGAGCAAAACACATTGGATAACATCAAGATTCCTGCAACAATATTAAATCAACATACTATCATACTACACCAGATATACACCATATCTGACGTTCAAAATATCCTCATATTAAGCTAGTTATTGTGGTACCATGTAATTAAACATACAAAACTGTGGTTGGCAAGAGCAATCCCCCTGAACCTTGGACATGCAGTTAACACTGTGACATTTCTGTGGCTGGCTATCCTGATTTTGTTGTTGAAGTTGTCTAGTTTGGTAGTAAAAGGCATTCCCCTGTTTCCTTCCCTTTTTGTAAGTCACACTGTTCTAACTGACTCCTTCTTAAATTACTGTGCTTATACAACAAGTGCAATGATACTCCCTGGCGCTTCTTTGAGTCCATGTTTTCAGCACGGACACAATGGAGGAAATGTAAGCATTAAACAGAATGTCACTCAAGGTTATTTCATCTCTCGTCTGCTTGCTATGCATTTGCATGTTGCTGACCAAGCTGCGAAACACAATCTCCAACAAAACTGTGGCCTGCTATGCAGGCATTCTGCTCACCAGGGAATGTCCTAAAGATATCCAGGAATTCTGAATTCAGTCATTTATAATCTCCATAATTATGTCTCATTGTACATGGAGTATATCCAGAGTTGAGAACGAAAGAGACTAAAATACCCTCTGATTTCAGAAGCAATCTTCTATGGTTATGTCCATCAAGAATCTTCAAAACATCATCTGAGGGAAAGTCATAGCTAGTCCACTTATAAGGAATGCTTTCAAAACACTATCAAATCAACAAAACCACATCAACTTTTCCATTGCTGTCAATCACTGATTAAAAAAATAAATAAAGATTCCCAGTGTTTTGGTAAAAACATTTTGATGGAGCTCTACCTGTATTGCAGAGAGGGATTTCCTGCTGCCTCGCACGCTATTGTGGCCTCCTGGTCTGGGGAATCCATGGGGAGAACTAGGTCACTGGGTTCCATCCTCCAGGTTGGGCCTTGGAACATTTCATCTTCTGCATAAACTTAAAATAAAATAATAAAAACACATTATAGTTCCCATTACAGTCATATTGCCTGCTAATACAAAGTTACTAATATTACTATACATACTCATACAATCAATACTCATACAGCTGTATTACCCATAGTAGTGGCTTTTTGAACTGGAAAAAAAAAGTAGACAGGCTCTTGTGCATGTTTAACCCATTTGCGCAGATGCCTAGTGGCCAAGACACCAGCGTCGTGATATTGCTGTACTGGGACCTTCATTGCTCCTGCAACCAAACTGTGGAAAACAACAAACTCTGTGTTCTAGCTTTATTAGTACACGATTTGTGACAAAAATACAGAATACAGAGTTTCTAAATGCCACTGTTGTCGTGTAGCTAGTCCATTTAACAAGAAACCCCCCACCCAGTCTCACCTGCAACTGTACCTACCCAGGCGTGAAACAGTGGGCAATAGTGTCTATCTGTGAGTTCATACAAAACATTTCTTCACAACCAAAAATTTGTATTCTGTCATAGCAACAAGATAAACCCGACAATAGCCCAAACGTATACCAAAACAGCTGTGAAAAGCCCTGCTCATTCAATTGTAAAATAAACAAGTGAAATTCTTGCGTAATTATACCGTATCATTCTACTATCAATATTTGTTAATAAATATGAAATAAATATACAAACCCCAATTCCAAAAATGTTGGGACAGTATGTAAAATGCACATAAAAGCAGAAAGCAGTGTGTTCTCTTTTACATATACTGTATGTACTTGAAAACAGTACAAATAAAATATATTTAATGTACCTTATCAACTTTATTGATTTTTGAAAATATACGCTAATTCTGAATTTGATGCCTGCAACACATTCCAAAAATGTTGGGACAGGGACAAAAAAAAAAGACTGGGAAGTTTAAAAAAACAAACAAACACCTGTTCCACAGGTAAACAGGTGATGCTATCACGACTGGGTATAAAAGTACATCAAAAGACACTTGATATTTTATTTTCAGGTACTCTTACAAGCGATACTATAACCTCTCTGCATTTGAATGGATCTCTATGGGAATTCAGGGGTGGGACTAGATTAAACTTGGTAAATGGCTTAAATGAAACAAGACAGGTGTACCATTTACAATATGAACTTAAGATTTGTTTCATAATATAATAAACTGCAAATTACGGGAATAGGGAATAGTATGGAACCCATGGTTGGCTAAATGGCTGTAAGTCATCATGGGTCTGCGGAATCAAATGAGCCTCAAACCATCACTCTGATGCCAGATATGGATCACTTTAAGGGTTGTTTTTCCTGACTCGTTTTCCTATTGAACTCTATGGAAGAATAAGTCAGGAGAAACAACCCTTCAAGTGATCCATCCATATAAACTGCATATCTGGCAGCAGCGTGATGGTTTGAGGCTCATTTGATACCGCAGAACCCATGATGACTTAACAGCCATTTAGCCAACCATAGCTTCCATACTATTCCCGTGTAATTTGCAGCTTAATCTATTATGAAACAAATCTTAAGTTCATATTGTAAATGCTACACCTGTCTTGTTTCATTTAAGCCATTTACCAAGTTACTGTGATGCTCACACCTGGAGTTATAAAACCTTAAACAGAGCACCCCGCTAAATAGGTGAGAATTGACCAAATTTGCCATCTGCGCAAAGGGGTTAACTTCTGCTAAAAGCACCTAAAAGGAAACAATATGCTGCAGCAATCTCTCTTAGTATTGCAGGCATCATATGGCTATTTCATTTCTTTAAGATACTCACTTGAAACTGTCACATACAATAATAAGAAGATCATTTTTAAAGTTAAGCCCCCTCCACAATCACATGCTCTGTAAACTGTATGAAGGTTTTTAGATTTTCTGGTCCCACTCTGCCATGAGTCTGACAAAACCGGCAGCAGATATGCTACCGCTTTAAAGTTAATAAGATGTGTATCTTAATTTATGGTTGAAAAGCCAAGGAAAGCCCAGAGGATTAAGTAATATAATATTCTAGTCACTTTGGCATGCAGTTATGATGGCGCTTTACTCCCCACCTAATATATGATACGTGAAGTTAGGCACTTCTGAAGCTGAGTTAAACTGCCTTGAAAACTCATGAGAAATCGCATGCTAAACATTTTTTCTTCTGAGAATACATGATGAGGATATGTAAAAATGCAGGGATACATGTTTGAGCAGAGCTGTGACTCTGTCGCTGTGTTTGGTGGCAGAAAGGGATCTCAAATGAACAACAGGACTGTGGAAATATGGACTCTTGAAAACCGTTGAATTAGTTCACCAAAGAAATCAGTGAAATCAGTCCAATTAATTGGACTACGACTCCATATTAGTTTGTTACAAGTTCCCCCATTATAAAACAGTGCAATTGCATTTAGCATTTGAATTAGCATGATAGTAGAGGGGTATACCTTATTTCTTGGACTGCAAATATTTTATTACAAATAATAATGATTGGATTTGTCTTTGGAGGCAGGAAGTAACTTAACACAGTAACGGAATGACTACACTGCACTGTGCGACTAAATAGTTCTTCATCAAGAGGATGTTTTGAACATTTATTTCCTTTGAATGATTGTTGAAAGTGTATTTTTTGTCTAACATCTGTTGAGTAGGCGTGCCCATATGTTCGCAGAAAAAGACCAAAGACACGCAGGTTAGGCTAATTGGGGGGGGGGGGGGGGGGTGTTATCAGGGCATTGGTGTAAAAGAGTATGTATGCTCAGTCAACCTACCCTGTATAAATAAAGGTTAATAAATAAATAAAAAGGCTATATGACTTTTAACTGGGGTTGGATGGTGGGGGGAGGGTGGCGTTGGCATGAAGGGAGGGGGATTAGGGTGTTCACTTCTACTGGCCAGGCACACTGAAATGTAGTTAAATCTCTGTGTACAATATACCGTATTTCATGTAATGTACATATTCTTGACAAACTTCACAATAAGAACAATTCAAGAAAATGAATCAAATGTTTCAAGTATATCACACTGAGTTTCATTTCTTTTCTGTAGGAGAATGAGATAAAAGCATCACTGACATTATCAGCTTACTTTGTGTGCTGCTTTTCACAAGCATCTATGGAACCCAATTCTTCATAACCCTCGCAAAAATATTCCAAAACATATCCATATCTTTCTGTATAAAGAAACATTTTTGTAAAGGGCCATAGCCTTCTGGCAATGAGAGATTGTCACTTGTAAAAAAAAAAAAAAAAAAGATATTTGTTGCTGAGAGCGTCCTAGAGCAACAACATAAAAATACAAAATAAATATGATGTGCATGTCACTTGATTTATGATAAAACAAAATTGAACATTCTGGGTTAACCACGGGCAAATCAAAATAAGTTATTTGTTTTTTTTATTTGTGGTCTTCCGACAGCCAAAGAGAGATGTGCAGCCAAGTTCATGTTCTGAAAAAAAAAAAACATCTTAAATTCTAAAGTAACTGAATGTTGACATTATCTTGCAAGGGTGAGGATATACAATTCCATTGATTGCTTTTCATCCCCTTGCTAAACTTCAGCTGTCACCATCGAGGAGCAGCAGATCCTAGGTTGACTCTGCTGCTTGAACATGCTTGTTTGGCTTGCTGTATTTGTGCTTCCTCGCCTCCGTCATAGCAGTAGCTAGCTAGCTACAAACGCTCTGCTGACACCTGATCCCACCCCACAGGCCTTGTAGCCAAACCCACCCATCCCCACACAAGAAAGTGTCACACCCAGAACCATCCTGAACACATCTTAGAATTGGGATGGCAGGTATGCCATTCGCCAAGTTATGGCTTGGTGGGACATGCCCCAAACCTATAAAACACAGAGTTTGGCAGTTTTCTGCAACTTCTGACCTCATGTAAACACACATAATTCAGGTACAACAGGTACACACTTCCACACAATAAAGCCCGGAACTTGAGTTATTTAGCATTTTTTCTCAGTCTTCTTTTTCCTGCTGATTTAGTCACAAATGCTCCAGGCCCACAAAGAAAAATTCCCCCATTCGAGATGTAGCTACATCTGTCAATAACAACATCTGGTCGACTGTAATAGCAACATCTCATCAACGTGCACAGGTGATGCCATTTCAGCTAATAGAAGAGAACCTTGTTGTCACCATCTTTGTTTTGTGTGGAAGCTAGCTTGCTTGCTAACTAATAATTGCCAAAAAAAAAAAAAAAACTATTGCTCTTAGAGCTGTGATATCTTTGTGGGAAGCTTGTTTATATTTCTGAAATGCATTCCCTATCATTTCACATTCAAACCCCACATAATATCAAGAGAATACCAAACCCGGACTACTTCGCTAGGACTAACCCGAGATAAGGAGGACTGGAGCACACAGAGCTCAGAGCAAAACAAAATATTTTAATACGACTGACGTCGAAACGTCAGTCGTATTAAAATATTTTGTTTTGCTCTGAGCTCTGTGTGCTCCAGTCCTCCTTATCTCGGGTTAGTCCTAGCGAAGTAGTCCGGGTTTGGTATTCTCTTTATTCACTGGTCCTTCTGTTGAGCACCTATAGTTCCTTGTCTATATAGCCGGTTTGTAGCGCGTTTGGGATCACCCCCTTTTTACCCCACATAATATCAGTTCATGACTCAGATAGCACCATGACTCAAGGAGGGCCATACAACCGTAACTGTTAACCCCAGTGAGCACAGCTACATAGCATCTAGGTGCTCTGTCATGTTCCATCTGTGGGAGATAGTGATACTTTTTATACAAATCCGATTCCATAGCAGAGCGGCAACAAGCAACGTTTCCCAATGGGAAAACTACCTCGAAGCGATGTAGTGACTATCTCCCACAGACAGTGAGTGACAGAGTGCCTATGTCGGGCATATGTAGCTGTCCTGTCTGGGACATTACTCTTTAACCAAAACATGCCAGGTACATAGCCACATGTTTGCTTCAATCATACAGCTTGCTGGTTAACTGGCTACGCAGTTTCATTAAACCAGCTGCATAGTTAGCTAACGTCTCCCATGTCCAGTTGAAATGGCTAGCTGCTAGTTAAAATCAAGGAAGCATCCATTACAAGAATATGATCAGATAACACATACATACGGTAGGCAACCTTGCTTTCTTTCACATCATATACCAGTAGTTCAGAAAACCTAACATGGATGTGCTTTAAATGTATGTCTGTGGTCACATTACTTTATTTCCTTGTGCCTTTCTCAAATATTTGTCTGCATGATGCATATGGTGTGTGCATATTGGCTGTGCTTGCTCTTGTATCAGTTGGTAAGATAAACTATTTCCGACCCAGCATTTATTGGAGACCAGCGTTTATATGAAAAAATATGACTTTGCTCCCGGCGTTCATAAGATACTGGCGCTTATTTTAGACCGGTGATAATTGCAAGTTTTACTGTATGTGTGTTTGCTTGTACAAATGTGTGTATGCATATCTCTCTAGATTGCATTATCTTATGGTTAATACATTTACATGCAACATCATTATCAGTTACTCATAAGAAACCCAGTACAAGAATAAATTGTATCTCAACAAAAGGTTTTCAACATACAAAAATGGCAAGTTACTCAGGCATGCAGAGCACTGTCTATAAGTCATTAAAACTTGCCAAATCTAGGCCTGCCATTAAAATTATTGATATCAAAATGAGGCCAAGTTACAACAAGCTCTATTCCAAAGCAATGCTACCTAAATTATTTAATGTAACTTCACCCTGTGTTTTTTTTATCTTAAGGCGGAATTAAATTTAGCAGTCAGATTAGACTGCTATTTACGCCTGCACCGCCTGCCTGCTAAAACCAGGTTTTTGGCATAAATAACATGGCGAGTTGCTAATTTCAGGGCTTTCCCAAGCAATGCATGCATGATCATAACCTATTCAAAGGTTAATCAACTGTTTGCGTGGATCATGCTGTCCAATTTGACTTTAATATAAATCCTCGAAGCAGGAAAAATGCATACTTTGCATTTATTATGCATTGTCATTTTTCTTTTTTATGTTAGGCTGATTCCTGTTTGTTTATTTCACTTTTTAATTGTTTATGGCTGCCATTACACTGCATTGTGGTCCTGAGGGTACTGTATTCCGTTATTTTTCTTGCACCCATCTGTAATGAGAAGAATGACAATAAAGGCAGCTGTGCAATGCTGATGTGGACACTGTAACTTGTAGTATGTGTAACTTATTATGAACAGAAAGTGAACCCTTATGGAAATGAAATATACTGCAGTATATTTTAAATATATTGTGAAGATAATTTTGATATATTTACAATATACTGCAGCATATTCTTTTTCCATAGGGGAAGCTTGTTTGAAAAGATGTAGACTACTCACAGTAGGCCATAAAACTGTAAATAGTAGGCTAGGCTTAGTCCTAACTGTGATTATCAATGATTTGCACTGTAAAAAATATCTTGCAAGAAAACAGTGAAAAGACTGACGGTGATGTTTCCAGTGAAAAAGCATTTAATGAACATATAAATCCTGTTATTTTAGGGAATGGCCATTAAAAAATGAGTTATTGCCGTTATTCTACATGACTGACAATGTTTCAAAAAATTTACCATAAAAATATTTTTTTTTACAGTACACTTATTTCATTGATTTTTTTTTCAAAACACCATCAAAGTCACATAAAATAACAGCAAGCTATTGCTCATTATTTAACAGCCATCCCATAAAATTACAGGATTTATAGTTAAAGAACAAGATTTATACAGCTAAATAACAGGATTTGTGCAGTTTCCGTCCTTCATTAAAACGGTTTTCACTGGCAACATTGCTGCCCTTTTTTATAGCCTATTTTTTTACAGTGTGCAGTTCAATCAATTGTGTTATATCGTTGTAGCGATTGATGGTGCTAATGAATAAAGACATACACCTTTGGTGAATTTCTGATTTTCGTTTATTCACACATGACGTTGTCCATGATTGAATGCATCATGAGTGAAAATGTTTGAGCGTAATATCAATGCATAATGTCGCAAGGTGGAATTATTTAACGGTTGTTTAGCTGGTCATTTAAAAATACAAATATCCTACGCTAGTTTCTTCATGGGCTATTTAAGTATATAGTGGACTTTGTTTTATTATAATATCCTAGGCTATCACACAAAGGCACACATTTTTCTATATATAATAGTTTAGTGACAACTGATTGACTTACGCAATCTGATGCCATCACTGCACTTAAATATCCTATAAAAAGCTATAGGAATGAAACAAACTGATTAAGTATAGGCCTTTAGTCTGGCTTTTAAAGGGACTGAAAAGACGTCATTTGTTTGGCTATGGTTGAATCAAACTGAAACACACCTACTGATAAATATTCAGCCTAACCAAACCCATTTTCAACCTGCCCAGAGCACTGTGAGCTGTGACTCTGGTCACGAATAGCCACCCCCAGTGCACCATGCACTGTACAACTGACTGCGCCTTTTTCGCCGTACACCGGAAAATAGAGCCCTATGTGTCACGTTTCATTTGTGTGAGCTAAGATAGTTAATAAGATATTGTTGGTTGTAACTTGGCATTTTTGACAGTGCTTTGTCTGCATGAGTAACTTGGCATTTTTGTACGATGAAAATTAGATAATAAATACAGGCAGAGGAACATGGATTCGGCAAATGTGCGTAAAGATAGAGGCCGTGTCCGACTCAGCACTCTTCCATGCTATTGAGTAGCCTTGGTGAGTAGATAGGACGAGAAAGTCGTTGAGCAGGTGAAAATTATTCAATTTGAAAACTTGAAACACCCGGATGACACACTTACTTCCGGGGTTTCACTGAGTACATTCGGGAGCACACTTTTCAAGAAGTACACATAACATTTTGGTCACATAAATATGATGTGAAGCTTCGTTTTAAAAAAATGCAAGACTTTCCAGCCAAATGGCGACTCAAAACTAGCCCAAAATATATTTTTAACCAAAACCAACATATTTTAAATAGAAATCATCATATTTTTACTTTTTAAAATAAGTGCGTGCTTTGCGACCTTTAATTTTTACCCGTGACTGCACATTGAAAGTATCCCAATTTAGCCGTGAAACCGCGGACATGGCAACACTGGTGGGACGTCTTCTGACCTGCTTACGACACAGTGCACTTGGAAAATAGTATGGTAGATATTGTTTGCGGATTGCAAAACAGTGCACATTAAACAGCACACTTCCGCCAGTGCACTGTACGCAGGAGACAGCCAATTTATGATAGATATGACTAAGCATGATGATTTTATATTTTGAAGGTAAAAATCTGCATAGTGCACCTTTAAATACTTAAAAGAAATAGGAAGCTGTTGGCAAATAACATAAAACACAGTGGTGTGCCCCTGTAAAACCACATTGTAAGTGAGCCAACCAGTCAGTCAATCATACGTGAACTGCATGTGGGAGGGGATAGACCATTTCTTGGACTGCTTCTTACAAGAACAGCAAAGTGGCCATTAACCTGCATCTATATTCAGGGAAGAAATGAAATAAAATGCCTGACATCATTTGCAAATGTAATATGATACGTGGGTGAATCGTATAAAAAAGCATTAATTAAAGATCCATCTGTTTCTCTAATTTAGAGATCAGGCCCACCTATTTTCAGCAAGCGAATGTGAGATAAGTGGATCTGCGTTGAGAAAATTCCTTGAAAAATGGGTGCACATTACCAATGAATCATGTCACAAACATGCGAATGCCAATAGCATAGATTTGATGAGGCGCCATTTGCCTGAACGGCAGCAGTTCACATTCACCCTCTCCATTTTTTTCTACGGTCGTCTGGGTTGGGATTAAACTGGATTTCTGTTCAGGACCCAAGGGGGCCAATTGGTCACGAAGGGAAAGGGAGGTAGCAGTTTCAGCTATACTTCCATTCTCGGGATTCAGATAATCATCTGTGACATGTCATCCACAGGAATAGGAGTGAAATCTCAGCTGCCTCTGAATGCAGTGGAATTCGGGCTGCCCGCTGCGGTACGCTGGGAGCATATAGCTGAGCAGGAAGCAAATGAGGAGCTACATTTAATCAGTTTAACCTTGTCAATATGAAACATAATTTGATTTCCAACATGAGCCGGAAGGGACATTCTTTATCAGCTCCTGTTTTATAATTAACATTGATGAAGTTAATTGAATCCATCAATCACACAAAAAACGGATGTTTCTTTTATGTTTATTTTTTTATATATGTACATAATACCCCCCGCCCCCTCCAAAAAACGAACAAAAAACATAATGTCAAACACATAGTAAGAACCTCTCTGTGTACAATATTTTGGTACGCGCACAATGCTGTCTGCTGCTGCGGCTGTGTTTAAAATAGTAACAACACCTGTCTCCCTTGTATGGTACTGATTTAACTCAAACCCTGCCTGTGTTATTTCTTTTAATTTCCAACGAGAGCTCATGCCAATAGCCCACAGTATATGCAAACCTTTGAAGCAGGGGCAAGGCGAATGTTTACAGTTCCCAGGATGAAAATGGAACCCAGAAGCTGTTAGGGATGCATCACCTGGATGTCTAAAGGACCTTGCACTTCACAACTAGGACTTGTCATATACTTGTTTCGGGCTAAATCGGTATGTGACTGACCATGTTCAGTATTGATTTATTATTTTAACATTGCATTTTCACAGCAGGGAATACTCGTACATTGTTGAAAGGGGAAGGCATGGAATGCGTTATTCAAAAAGAAAAAAGCCAAATCGAGTTGTCATCATATTAAAAGCAACATATCAAACCTAAATGTAGGCGCTTGCTCTTCTACCTTCGACATGCAAGTTGCTGTGCGTGCGTCATCACATTTGAATACTTGGCAGGAATGTCGCTCCTAACAGCACCAATGGAAAATAGCATATACAGTAGATCAGCAATTACAGCACACAAGTACATTGAATGAATATTGCCACGTAAATGCCAGTGTGAAAAGGTATCAGATATGGCTTTTTTAAAATATGAAACAATTAAGGATTACAGCTTTAATGGGTGTTGCAACAACAAGTGTCTAGCTTACCAGAAAGTACCTGTTCGTAGGCTATTTCCTGTTCCACTGTTAGCATTTCCTGCTTGTGTGGCATTGTCCACACCCACAACAATACATCAACCTTGCCAAAATGTTCAGTTATAAACAGTGTATATAAAGCTATCCAACAAATTTGTTTTTTGCAAATTTCAAGCAAAGATCTACTGGCTTGTCTATTGTCTTTCTATGTAAAAGGTTTAATTTATCAAACCTGGACCCAGTTTGCAATTTCTTGGCTAAAAAAGCCAAGACAAATGCATGCCATAGTGTTGGTTGTGGATCTCAATGGTTGATCTAAATTTGTTCTCCGTATGACATGGGCTAATTAGCCTGTTGCATTGAGATATGTTTTCCGTGACTGTTTTCACATGTTTTTTTTAGTTCTATGTACACAGAATTAGATAAGTAAAATGACAATGACTGTTATGATAAGTTGCTAAAAAAAGAGCTGCATAAATGCAGCCTTAATGTTTTAAGATTTTATTTGTGAGAACCATTGCCTATCCTTGTTAATCCATTCATTGGAGGGGAAAATATTAGCAAACAACTAGAGGCCTGGAAAGGGAGGCTAATGGCCAAGCCGCTCTTAGGAGTGTTTGATTTAAGAATCCATGTTTGTTCCCATAGGTGGTCTGGGTAGATGCTGGGAGAGCACAGCTTGATAACTGGGTCAATATCCTTCTGTTTTCACACTGTATTGTGAACCAGGCCAAAAACCAATCAAAATGGTTTCTGTCTACCAGAGGGAGAATCCTTTATGCGTAGGCTTTCTTGAAGGCAAACGCATTGTTCACTCAAGGTAAAGCCATCAAATTATATCAAATGATGACCCTGATGATGAATTGCGTTCGCACAACACCTCTGAGTGATCGTAAAGTTCCTTACACTGAGTGAAGAATAGCCCATCACAACACCCGCCACGGTGTACTGCAGTTTGCACCTGTGTGACAACGGCAGCCATTTTCTGTCAGACTTCTTACTACATGTACAGTTGTGTTCAAATAAATAGCAGTGCGTTAAAAAAAGTGAATAAAGTGCAAATATTTTTTAATAGCTTTTAGTTCCATATTTCAAATGTAGTGGAAACATTACACATTCAATTCCAAATCAAAGCATTAACAAATTTGATCAAGTCTGCGTTATTCTTTTACAGGAAGCAAAGAAAAGGAATATTAATCTGTTCAAAAAAATAGCAGTGTCGACATTTTTCTCTTCAAACTCAAACACTTACTGTATAAACTGAAGAAATTTTTCAAGATTTAACTTCACTTTAAATTACTGAACTAATATTTAGTTGCATAACCATTGTTTTTGAACTGCTGCGCATCTGCGTTGCATCGAGTCAACCAACTTCTGGCACCTAGAAACAGGTATTTCAGCCCAGGATGAACGAACAACATTCCACAGTTCCTGTGAATTTTTGGGTTTTGCTTCAGAAACTGCATTTTTAATGTCACCCCACAAGTTTTCAATGGGGTTGAGGTCAGGGGATTGAGCTGGCCACTCCATTACCTCAATCCTTTTTGTCTGGAACCAAGATGTTGCTTGCTTACTCGCGTGTTTGGGGTCGTTGTCTTGTTGAAACACCCATTTCAGGGGCATTTCCTCTTCGGCATACGGCAACATAATCTCCTCAAGTATTTTGATGTATTCAAACTGATCCATGATCCCTGGTATACGATAATTAGGCCCAACAGTATGAAAAACATCCCCATACCATGATTTTTGCGCCACCATGCTTCACTGTCTTCACAGTGTACTGTGGCTTGAATTCAGTACCCGGGGGTCGTCTGACGTACTGTCGACGACCACTAGACCCGAAAAGAACAATTTTACAGTCATCAGTCCACAGAATGTTACGCCATTTCTCTTTGGGCCAATCGATGTGTTCCTTGGCAAATTTTAACCGATTCTGCACATGCCGTTTTTTCAACAATGGTGCTTTACGGGGGCTTCTTGCTGATAGCTTAGCTTCGATCAAACGTCTTCTGACTGTAACAGCACTTACAGGTCATTTTAGATCATCTTTGATCTTTCTGGAGGTGATGATTGGCTGAATCTTTGCCATTCTGACTATTCTTCGATCCATTTTAACAGTAGTTGCTCGTTTTCTTCCGCGTGTTTCGGGTTTTTGTTGCCATTTTAAAGCATTTGAGATCATTTTAGCTGAGCATCCTATAATTTGCTGCACTTCTTTATACATTTTCCCCTCTCCAATCAACTTTTTAATCAAATTACGTTGTTCCTCCGAACAATGTTTGGAACGGCCCATTTCAGCAATTCAGTAGGAAATATATTTCATAACAATGTGTGAAACATTTGCTTCCCTTCTTCCTTAATAAAGGACAATTAATGACAGTTGGGTCTGTTGTTTTTCTATTACACTACTACATCTACAAGTAAATTATTTGCCATGCAGAAATATCACTACTACTAGTAACAGTGGTTCATCAGGTTACTGATGTTGTACTGCTATTTGTTTTTAAAACAACTGTACATACAGGGAAATATGGAGATTTTGTTCCACCAATTAAACGGTGGGATGATTAGTTGGCCAGGATGCTCGGGAGCATTCTTACTCTTTCTATGTAACACGGGACTTTTAATCAAGGCAAAGTCCAGACCTCTATCATCTGAAAGGCATTTGCTTTGAAAGAGTATAGTGCCCCTGCAATTACAATGTTTTACGTCATTATATACAGCGCCCTCCAAAATGATTTGCACGCTTGATAAAGAAGTAAATAATACAAGTACTGTGCTATATTTTAATTCTCAAAAAATTGGAAATTGTGGGTATTTTAACAATGGTTCAGTGGTACCAACCAAAATGAACACTTTTCTGAAATTATAATTGTATTTCCTATAAAACGAAGGGTCACAAATGATTACATTTCTTTAGTAGCATCCCTTGCATTACTGTGCCGCCATACACAGACACTACAGTAATCATATATTATATATATTTATATCATATATAATCATACAGTAGAAGCATACAAGTATATTCTTTCCAATTTGTCTTACATTTGCAGACAACATTTTTATCTGCAAGTGTACAATTTTAACATAGTTAACAGTCATCTTTAACACCACCTGATTCATTTTCCAATGCTCAGCTTCCCTGCGGTGAAGATCCTCAGAAATGGTACATAAACAGAAAAAAGGATACTAGCAGAATCACACGTTTCAAGTATCACTTGTTTTTTCCCCCCCTATATTTAGTAACATAAGAGAAAGAAATGATATTATCTTTAAAACCCTTTTGCTTTTTTTGCTTTTTACCAGTTCAATAGACTGTCTGCACTACCTATTCATGTTTTTATATTTTTTTTCCCAGGCACTAATTTCACTAGTGAACTCCACCTTCAAAACTCTAAATGCAATCTTCAAAACTGATTATTAAAAAGGTCCAGTGTCTAATCACAGTATTTAATTGTTTATAACACACAACTTATTGTATAAAAAGTAAAGCAATGATTGTTATATACTCATTATTAATAATTTACTCCACATGTGACGTCCATTCCGCCGTTAAAGGTTGTATCAGCGATTTTGGGTGGAAACATAAATGATCACATTCATCTGATTTTTCCTCACGATCCGCTAGCTGCCCGCCCCATAAGCAGGCCGTCAAAAAACCGCGTCTCTGTAGGCAGCCTATGCTCCGAGATCGTACACAAAAACAAATGGTACTACCAACCACTCAAAACCAAAATAAACAGTATTCCAACCAATCACAATGATCTGCACAAACGCTAATACTCTTATCTCGCTGAAATCTTGACGGATTTACAAACGGTTTGGTTTCTTACAAACGTTATTAACGTGGTTATAATTCTGGATGCTTGAACACTATTTTTTAAAACATAACATAATTATTCATAAGTACGTTTGTTTGGGATTTCGCTTCAGAAGTGACGTCACCCAAAATCGCTGATACAACCTTTAACTGGTGACCACATGAACAGGATTGGCGGTGGTCACAGATGTGGACATGAGCCCCTTCAAAGTGAAGCACACGGACAAGAGCTTCCTCACAGAGGAATTGTATGTCGTATGTTGAAGAGTTTGTGCACACGTTAGCCTAACTGCTATGTCAAATGAAGCTCAGGCATTTACAGTTGGCAATGTCATCAACAAACATTTCACAAAGAGGGAGTCTGTAATGGTAGAGCTATCAAACTTGAAAATGTCAACCGTCGCCTCCATCGTTCGAATGTTTCACAACGAACCGGCAAGTCTGCGCGTATAACTGAAATGTCCTATTTATGTGTGAGGCAAGGCACATGCGGTATTGTACTGTGTTTATTGTGTATGTTTGTGATAGTATCACACATGCTCTGTTCCGCCTGCAGAAGTGACATCTGCTGACTGAAATAAAACGCCAGATCGAGGTAGATGATGACACCTTTGGGGGTGTGCAGACAATAAGTGTGGAAACAATTGGTCGTATTTGAAAAGGCACCAGGTCTCCGTGAAACAGAAGCACGTGCTGCTTTGTGAAGGTGATGACAAAAAAACTATTCAAAAATAACTTTGTCAGCAGTATGTACAGGTACAACTTTACAACATATTCATATTAGGCATGAGCCGGTTAGTCTTTTCATGGTATACCACATATTTAAAATCCACAGTACAGAAACCACTAAAATTTCCCATCATACCGTCCGAATGATAGCAGATGTTTATTATTATTATTATTATTATTATTATTATTATTATTATTCAGGAAAGATCCCCACCTTCCTTAAGGTGGGGCTAAAATAATTTTTCAGTATATTGCTTTGACAGTCTTATATACCTCACTCAAGTGTATAACCAGAGGTGTGTTAGCTAATGATAGAGGGTGTAGAGGTTCTGGATGGTAATGAGTTAGTAGTCATTTCATACTGGCATTTATTTCTTAGCCTACATCACATTTATGACTTTTTATTTAAAGTTATTTTTTGTACCTGGCTAATAACAGTGACACCAGTTGCATTACAAATGAACAGAAGCAGACAATTGGGTGGGGAGGATAGGATGAATGTCAACTGCACTATGTCTTTGACAGGGGACGTATAATAATAATAATAATGGAAAACAAAATTGTTATATTTCTCATCAGAAAGGCATTTAGACTGCTAAAAATGTCTTCCTGATGTTTGGGTGATACAATAAAATGCAGTCCTCTTTCATTGAATATGCATGTGCCTGTGAGGGTCATTTAATTCCGCCCTGAAGGAATAATGCACGTTCTTTAAACCCGGCATAAAGTCAGACGGCATATGCTACACCAACAAGCGCAGGAAAGGAAGGGAGGGTGATTCAGTGGGATTGTGGGAAGACTCCTGATT
This sequence comes from Synaphobranchus kaupii, assembly GCA_029718625.1. Lineage (NCBI taxonomy): Eukaryota > Metazoa > Chordata > Actinopteri > Anguilliformes > Synaphobranchidae > Synaphobranchus > Synaphobranchus kaupii. The sequence goes on from CM056380.1 coordinate 102,200,048, forward strand.
GGCCAGTCGGCACACCTTTTGTACTCACGCCATCCTGATTGGCCAGTAGGCACACCTTTTGTCCTCATGCCATCCTGATTGGCCAGTAGGCACACCTTTTGTCTTCATGCCAGCTGGATTTTTGTCCTTGAAATATGGCCCTCTATATTCCTTATGCTTATGTGAAAATTGGGTTGCATAATTTACATGGTAAAACTTAATTACTGCTCCTTTGATTTGAATAGAATTTTATGGGGGGAAATATACGTATGTACATATTGGATAATGTGGCTGCATTACCAGGGCAAGCTATATTGTCAATCACAAACACCATAATACGGAGAACATATATTAAATGAGTAGTTAATATTAAATTCATACTGATTAAAATAACTTTGGGTTCTAGTGTACTATGTTTGCTTTTCTGGCCTATGAATCTGATTTTAAAAATTATATATCGGAACAGAAAATATTATCAGTCAGCATCATAATTAAACATAGTATCAATATATTGCTGAATTAAAATAAAAAGATAACACTTTGGAACATTGTTAAATTGAATAAATAGTAAGGTATTTTACCTGTGAGGCAGCCAATGATTGATAGGAGCACAAGCCGTTTCCATAGTAACGTCATCTTCAGTTGCCAAGGGCAAGTAAGACTCTCATCCAATTGCTTGTGAATGGAATGCTTTTCCCTTGAATACAAGACTCTTAATCTGTTGAAAAAGTAATTATAGACATCATTAAAATAAGACACACTGAGCCACAAATAGCCAGCATTTGCTTTAATGAAAATACTTGAATTTGAAATTTCTACTTTTTGTATGACATCATCTGTTAAAAAAAAAAAGGTTTAGAATGAGAATCAGTTAACAGCGAGAAGATATCCCACTTACAAAGAGAGAAAGAATCTTCAAAAGACTCGAACTGCAGATTTGTTACATCAGTTTGTGGGCAATTTTAAACAGCAAGTGATTCCCTAACAGAGGTAGTATCGTTTCAGGCAATCACATAAATCGGTATTAAATAATTTCATAAATGGTAGGTATAGCATGTCTCCAGATATAACATGGATATACAGTATGTGCCTGGCAATGTGACTCTTTGTCAGTAATTGCTGTAGAATGCTGTGCTCATTAATAGATTTTAAATTCCATATTTAGGAACCAAATCCATGGAGACAAGCTCTCTAACCACATGTGCAAACATCCTCCCCCAATCTGACTGAGAGGGGATTTTTTTTTTTTTTCTCCCTACAATGTTAATTCTTGCACGGCATCCATTTCCTTATTTGCACACTCCATTCTCTGACAGTATAATATTTTTTTCAATATTCACCGCTTTGCTTACATGTAAAGACAATATCAGTTGGGAAAAAGAGGTTAAGGTATAAATCATTTTTGGCAGAGCTTAAAACTGTACAATTAAAGTCCTATATGTTATATGCTTAACACAGATAGCATAAGAAACTGTCTTTTCAAGCAGTTGAAAAAAGACATGGCCATAGTTTTAAAATGCAAACGTAAAGCAAAGGAAATTAATCGAAAGAGAATTTCCCATTTACACTGCCGTTAAAGTGCCCTGAATTATACATTACTTATCAAGCCTGGAAACAAGCGCCAACTGCCCCATAAGTCGAACAAGGGGGCTGGATATTATTGACCTCAAAATCTACTTTTCTCCTCCTATTAATAGGAGCTGACTGCCAACCTAAATACAGTAAGCGTTGCACCCATTTAGTATTCTGCTGTGCAATGCTACCTCTCATTTAGATAAGGACCAAAACAATTATAAATGTATTCTGTTCATGAGATGACATGGGCAGTTAGGGAGCTGGGCCGCTACTCACTCTCTCAGTCAATCCTAAGAGGAATATTAGCATTGGACAGAGAAAAAAGAGAAGTGATCTGAGTAGCTATAGTACAGGGAACGGGAGACTTAAATGTAGACTGCCGTCAGGCTTAAGTCCAAACTTAAAGCATGCTTCATTGTTTGGAGTTCTTTTGTTGTAGATTGTACAGTAAGTGAGTCCAACTCCACTCTTGGAAGTCGAAAACGCAGCAGGTTTATCAATCTCTCTTTAAATGAGTAGTGATCTCAGACCTCAAATGGGATTTTTAAATGTCTTCAATTGATGTATTCATTTGTAGAATCAAGCACTTTAATGCTTAGGTGGAAGATAAATCTGGATGAGCAGACAGCTCTCCAGGAATAAAGCTGCACTTTCCTGATCCTCCAGTTACAGCATGCAAATACACTTGAAAAGATTTAATTGGAACTGACGAAAAACAATGAAAAATATATATTTTTGAAACTTAGTAACTATTTAAAGGAGCTATATGTAACACATAAAATGACCATGATTTGTCATCAGAGATTAAGAAAACATGCTAAGTCAAAATACTGGCTTCTCCGACAACAATGCTACAGCCAGTACGTTCTCCTTTGAAATTTCCATTCCGGGTCGGAACGTCTGTATTTGTTCTGACCTGTGTGATTCACTATTCTCTCGTTTTCATTTAGCTAGCTAGCTAAAGATTTAAATATATATATGTATATAGTTACTAGCTAAACATACCACTAACGTTAGCTTATACAGTATCTGTGTGACCGTAAACATAGCCAGCCATGCATCTTGCTAACATTGACAGAGTTATAAAAAATCCGCATGAGCTGGTTTATAATTTGCAAACAATAAATAAATTGCAAACGTATACATTAGCTGATCAACTTACAGTGTAGGACTCGTCGTCGCTTGTCATTGTCAAAATAGAATAAGCTCGTCTCAAAATATAATGTTGCGCTCGTGTTCGTTCCGTGTCCTCAACCTGGCAACCCGCGTGAGCTTCGAGTCTGGGGAGGAGGGGGTGGGCGGAGACAACTCTCTCCAAATTGTCAATTTGGACTGCAGTACCCATTTTAAACGCTCGGTGTCAATGTTACATATAGCTCCTTTTAGGTTTTTGTGTATTTAAGTTACTTTATTCCTCTTCGTGCATAACCAAGGGGCACAACATAAAACATAGGAAAGCCGCTGCACGCGACACATCTAATGCAAAACGCAAAGAGCAACCTGTCGTGTTTACGGCAGGGTTTCCTGTCAGTGCAGTTTTTATTAAGAATCTCTGGCATCTTTTATATTTAAAAAAGCAATGTCTGAATGGCAGTGTCTGAATGTTTAAAAAAAGATACAATGATACATGTTTTTTTTTTCTTTCTTTTATTAAGGAAACTAGCCTTTATCTCTAAATTGTCTTCTGGCAAACTACGCAGGGTTGCAAGGACTCAACACAATATAGAATCTTACAATATAGAATCACCTTTCTTCGATTTGCACAAATGGAAAAATTGATCATGTACACCTGATATATTTATATGGCTTCAGTGACAAATTGAGTGTTCTTACAGTTGTGAACTGACAGAAGGAATTCAATAGAAATGATATTTGAAAATTGTTCTTCTGCTCTCACAGAACCTGCCGTCGAAGCGGCAGAGATTATGTATGTGAATGTATAAAAAGATTAACATTATATTTTTTCCTTCACCAGATAGTTCTTTTGAGAGGCTGTGCTAACTCTGGGCTGTCAGTGGCCCAGCTCTATTGCCTGGAGTGACTGTGAAGTCTTTTCACTTAACCCCCAGTGTCATACATAACCAGCCCTTTCCACACACAGCGAAGGAATAGCAGGCCTTACAGAAATATCACCCAATCCTGCCAGACCCATACTCTGGGATTTCAACTGTGCTTGTGTCTTTGGCAGAGTCAGCTTATTAATTCTTCCAAAGGACCAGCGCAGAGACAACCAGCTTAATGTGGGTCCAGCAGCAAAGGTTTTTGTCACTTAGATGGATGTTAGGGATGCTCACCTGTCACGGATGATTGTGGATTTTAGCCATGTGCATTCTCTTCCATTAACTTCACTGCTCTCAAGTGCTTTGTACAAAATGTAGAACCCTCTTGAAAGTACCACTTCAAACAGGCAACTGTTAAATGGCTGTGACTACCTCTCACCTTTTTGTCCGAATTTGCAATGCACTGTTAGTGCCCTGCTCATAACTGTCGCGTGAGTGAGTGAGCGAGCTTCCAAAAAGATGCAGTTAAACATTTAGTTTTTTTCATTTTTTTTATTTCTGATTTTTCCCATTTTCTCCCAATTTAGTAGTCAATTGAACCCCTATTCTAATTCAATTCCCCCCGTGTAGCAACCGCTAGAGAATCACCGCTGCACAACCCCGTCAGCCGGTAGTAGACGGAGGTCGCCACGTCCTTATTCAGGGCGCGACTCCTCCAAGCCTGACCGTGATTCCAGCTCGTCCAGGGCCGCTATGCGCGCAGCGATTCTCTCTGAGCCCCTCCCCCCACCCGGAAGCAGCCGCCAATTGCCGCTCCCACAGGTCGCCGGCCATGCTCGGATCTGGCAGGACCGGAGCGCGAACCCCGATCCTCGGAGCACAACTGCACCGACTGAAAGTCGGCGCTCTTACCGTTGTACCACCGCAGCGCCTAAAACATTTAGTTTAAGTTCTGTTTTGGTGACAACGCGAGCGCGAACGTGCCTGAGCGCAGGTGGAATTGCTTTGTCTTGCGCCGGAATATTTTTCACCTGCGCCAGGTTTGGTTGATTCAGTCTGCAGTAAATCCGTTTGTGTCAACATGGGTTTGGGGCGGGGCGGGGCGGGGGGGGGGGGGGGGGGGGGGGGTTGGTGTTTAATGTTGAAACTGGGCAAGTTTGGTGTTGAATAGGGATGTTAACGATTAATCGATGATCGGTTATACGCCATTACACCTTCACGTCGATCAAGCACAATGATTAAAAAGATGAATTTTATTTTGGGTCACCTAAATTTCCCGCCAGACAGAGCTGTATAATTTAACCTACGCAGATAGGCCTGGATTACATTCAGGTCTTTAGAAAACAAAGATTCAATATAATTTGGTGACATTATAATAAAATAGCAATGATAGCTAGCTATATCTATGATGGGTCGCTATTCAGAACACTGACAGACGGGGGAGTGTTTTCTCCCTGGCTGACTCTCCGTCAGCATGCCTATGACGTGATTGCAGAAGCAATGTTAACAATGTTATTTTGTGGGTTAGTGCCATTAGCTGTTGCTAGGCATGGGTTTCTTGTCAATGAATAAAAGTGCAAATTTGGGTTTTTAAATCTGTTTGCCGTGCAGTATGTAAAACAGCAGCTGTTTGGCGTTTAGTAAAAAATTCCAATGTTTTTAATATATTACTAGATTTTGTCCTAATTTAAAGGCCTGTAACTGATGGCATCAATTTTCCCCCTCAGGGGGTTGTACATGGAGAATGTATGAGTAGGCTATGGCATTTTTGTGGGCGTGCCCTCTCTTTTCGACTGTATCTAGGCAAGATGTTTACCGCTATGTTATATTTGCCTTGCCTATGCCCTATTGGTGAGTTGAAATTATGACCTATCAGTGGGATTAAGTTACAATACAAATGTGTAAAAATTGCTAGTTAATAAATGTTGGATTTATCTAATGTTGATGCTAACAGATTGCTTTGACTGCACCGTAAAGATTTGGTTTGGCTTACGAAGGTACCTGCCAAATTGTGCTATCTAGATAGGTGACCACCAAGCAACTGTGATTTAGATAGCAAATGTTAGCTCGCTAGCTAAGCACACTTACATAGCAAGCTAGCGAGATGGTAAAGGCACATTACATTCTAACTACTTAGCTTGCAATGCTATAACTTCTTTAGCCAGCAGGCTAGTAACGGGCAAGAATGTCGTATAAGTATAGCACGTGAATAAGTATAGCAAATGACAGCGAAGTGATAGTGTTGTATCCAATAAGGGGATGACACATATGCCGACGGAAGCGGAAATAGACCGGAGCCGACCGCACAGGGGGAGCTGAATACTTGCTCCATAAATTGAGCCCAGAACACACCGGAAGCTTTTAATCATCCGTTTTGCAGGGCTAGTTCAACGATTGAGCAAAAATTTAAAAAATGCGTTTCAGATGTTTGGAAGGGTCAGGCGGTACATTACAATACAGCCCCTCAATTCAGTGCTGTCTTTGTGGCATGCTGTGTTCTACAACGCACAGCCACACACATTGGATGTGACATAGACCTCACAGAGGACACTTTACAGGACGTTTCATATGGAGAAAGGTAGAGTCTAATGTGATGATTGCAATGGAGATCAGAGGCACAGAGTGCACAAGAGAGCAGGGACTGGTTGTCTGCGGAGCCGTTTCCCGAGTGAGTGCGCATTCAGCTTATCAAGTCTGTGAATGAAACTTATTTGAAATGGTTTGTTTATTTTAAATAGTGGTAATAAACAAAAATTGCTGTAGCTGTAGTAAACTCAAACTGATCTTCTTTCCCAGCCTCTGTTTCGCAAGCACAATACCTGCCAAGTTGAAACGGTAGCGGTAGCAGCACGATAGGGAGGCCGAATGGAGGGTGTCTCTACCAGCTGCCTCCTGCTCCTGGCCAGTCTGGGAATATTCACCCTGCGGAATTGTTCCCCGGTTTTTAGTTTTTACCACTGACATATGCTCTAAATGCAAAATATATGTATTTTTGTTTGAGGGGGAAAATAAATATAAAAAATTAAAACTAGTCTGTCTTGGGGCTGCTGGACGGCTCATTCGGTTAAGGCACCACACATGTGGTACGTGGATGAACCTCGCGGCCTCGGATCGAATCCGGACCGTGCCAATGCCGAGTGTGGCCGGTAGCTCCATAGCCAGTGTGCAAATGGGAGGAAAAACCCCTTCACTTTTTGGACACTTTATTGTGTTGTAGATTTCATTTTAAATGGATAAAATTGCCATTTTTGCCCATCAATCTACACTGAATAACCCATAATGACAAAGTGAAAACATGTTTTTAGAAACTTTAGCAAATGTATTAAAAATCAAAAACTGAAATATCTTATGTACATAAGTATTCATACCCTTTGCTTTAATGTATTTTTAAAGTATCATATTTCATATTTGGTCCTTTGCATGCTGTTACTTCCTGAAGTCCGTGACCCATCAACATCAAAAGACTCTCGATATCTTATTTTCAGGTACTGTTACATGCGATACTATAACCTCTCTGCATTTGAATTGATCTCTATGGGAATTGGGGGGTGAGACTATATTCAGCTGTGAATTACGCTGGTACAGTATGGAACACATGACTGGCGAAATGGCTGTAAGTCTTCAAGGGTCTATCAAATGAGCCCCAAACCATCACTTTACGGCCAGATATGGAGTAGATGCGGATGGTTCACTTCAAGGGTTTCTTCTCCTGACTTTTTCCCCCATAGAGTTCTATAGGAAAATGAGTCATGAGAAATAACCCGTGCAGTGAGTTATGGTTTGGGGCTCGTTCGATAGCTCAGACCCTTGATAACTTACAGCCATGTGTTCCATACTGTACCAGTGCAATTTACAGCTGAATCTAGTCTCACCCCCCAATTCCCATAGAGATCCATTCAAATGCAGAGAGGTTATAGCACCGCTTGTAACAGTACCTGAAAAGAATAAGATATCGAGAGTCTTTTGATGTTGATGGGTCACAGACTTCAGGAAGTAACAACATGCAAAGGATATGCGACCAAATATGAAATATGATATTTTAAAAATACATTAAAGCAAATGGTATGAGTACTTATGTACATGAGAGATTTCAGTTTTTGATTTTTAATACATTTGTAAAAATTTCTAAAAACATGATTTCACTTTGTCATTATGGGTTATTCAGTGTAGATTGATGGGCAAAAATGGCAATTTTATCCATTTAAAATTAAATCTACAACACAATAAAGTGTGAAAAAAGTGAAGGGGTATGAATACTTTCGAGCACCACTGCAAAACATCCACCCCTGCATGCCACGCAGACTGCTGAGCAGAGGTGGACAATCCAGGGGTCAGAAAGTAAAAGTCCTGCCATGTGTTTCTTCTACCCATGAACTCAGCCAGCTGATTTCACTAATTAGTTCCAAATCCCGGCTGAAGCATTGTGCTCATTAGCAAATCCAGGTGGTTGGAGCAAAATATTGTGAAGGACTTTTTACTTTCTGAACCTGGATTGTCCACTTCTGCTGCTGTGGGATGAGCTCCCATAATTTGGTTATAAATGATATCATCTACAGGCCAATCCTGGCTTTGCACCCCAGTCCTGCGGTGCAAGTCATTTTTACTCAGCCGCTGTAATGTAAGTGGCAACACAGTGGATTTCCTCCTGCCTTTCAAGTTTATAGGGTACGTGTCACAACTGTAAATCGTGTCAAATAGGATTACATGCTTTTTTGCTCTTCAAAAAAAAAACACTGTGTGCTATGTTCTTCTACATATCTGCAGTATTATTTAACTGCTGCCTGGACTGTTTCTCATTTAATCACGCAATTACCGGGTTAATGTAATGTAATGTAATGTAATGTTACGTTCCATCAAAAAATAAATAAATAATTTAACTAATTATTTAATTTATTAAAGAAGCAGACGAGCAAACAAATACGCCCCTTTGTAAGCTGAGCTGTCAGAATGACAATGGCGTGCTACCTAGTGTGTTTCTCAAATCAGGAGAAGAGAATGAAAAAAAAAAAACATCATATTTGTTGAGTAATTACAACATGTCTCCCATTTGCTTCTACAGGGCGTTGGTGTCCATCGACTTTTGAAGTGATATGTTGAATACAAGCTTGTCCTGCCAAACGTAATGAGGCATCAGAGTTTCACCTCCACAATAACCGAGTCTGATGTACGTCTTTGGCAAAAACGGATTCCCCAGTTAATGAGATGACTCCTTGGTTAGGGAGGCCATTGTTTGGCACATCATTGATAGGGGAGGTGGTTAAAGCCGTGCCTTCTCCCTGGAGAGCTTACGTAATTGCTCAGAGGCCGACGCGGAGGAGGGGGAAGGAGCGGGGTGCCAGTATAACATGGGGAGATGTGCCTTGTTTTAAGATGCCGGGGACAGACTGGGTAAAGGCCAGAGGAAAGGGGTGTGCAAGTTAAACTGTAAAATCAGTCATTTACAAATACTGAAATATTCATGTTACCTTACAAGGATACGGTGCACACTGTTTTTGACAGAATTAAAAAATACTCAGAAAATAAATTAATTAATAAGAGAAATAAGTCACAATAAACTGCCTCATAAGCAATTAACCCAAGCTATAACAACATTCAGACGGAGCTCGAGATTGAGAGACAGAGTACACTGGCAGTTACTGCGACAAGGATTGCATTTATCTGTATAACATCTGAGCATGTAATCAGGGTGGGAATGACAGGGCTTGAGGCCTATGGTATACCCAGATGGCAGACACTTGGTCAAGGTAGATAATTAGCCCTCAATCACTTGTACTTGCCCTCCACATTCCAGAACCTACTAATCTACCCGCCTAGCACGTCTCCTGTCGTATGAAACGTTCGGAAGTTTAAATAAAGATGCACTAAATTACACTAAATAGAACTATCATTAAAACATTTGGCAGAGAGAGAGCCAATATTTTGCGCGTATCTGCGCGCTGTGAAGTCTGAAGAAAAAGGGGTGGATTAGAGGGACAGCAGATGGATGGCTGGCTGTCTGTAAATGTACAGACTGAATTAGGCTTGATGAGTGCAAATTAGTGCAGAGGCCAAATCAAAATAGAAAATTAAGCTAATGTCTACGTTAATAATTATTCCACAACATTTACAAACAAAAAGAAAAATACTAATGCTTTCCTTTGCCACCGGTCTGCATTTCATGCAAATGCAATCATTGAGACGTTCTCGTCTGTTATTTCAAGTGCTCCCGCCACGGAAGCACCCAGCATCATAGAGCCTTGAGCGACTGATGGACTCACCATGAGACACAGTAATGCACCAATAAGAACACTTGTGCTTGGGTCACAAACCAACCATGACTTAGTGTGTGTGTGTGTGTGTGTGTGTGTGTGTGTGTGTGTGTGTGTGTGTGTGTGTGTGTGTGTGTGTGTGTGTGTGTGTGTGTGTGTGTGTGTGTGTGTGTGTGTGTGTGTGTGTGTGTGTGTGTGTGTGCGTGTGCGTAAAAATGGATTTGCGGCCATACAGCTTTATACAGTACACATTGCACTGCAACATCTGTTTCACAGTACAGACAACATAGAAACCCTGTAAATAAACACACTGAAACTTAAACCTGAAATAACAAAACTGTGGTCGACGACCTGACACCGAGGTAAGTCAGCCTTTATGGGTAGCGCATTAAGGCAATCCCTGGAAGCTCACACCTTGAAGTGCTGACCGAGGCCCAACGGAATGCCCTGATGCGTCCAGGAGACCGTAACCATGGGAGCACGACAGAGTGAGTGCACTTAATAGAGTGTGGGACAAGGGCCAGTGATCCATCCTGCTACATCATTATCATGGTGGTGCATCCCAAGAACCCCACAAGCCCCAGGGTCATATATGCATGGCTGTGCCAAAGAGGCAGACAGTAAAGGGACTGACTCTCCCTGTCCTTTCTCACCGAGCCCTGGCAATGAGTCAGACCACGATGTGATTTTGCCAAACCAGTGATTACTCCTATTCCACTGGAGTCCCACTGTTCCAAGGTGTTGGGGGGGGGGGGAAACATGATAAGATCGAGATGCTGGCTTCCTTCTTTCAAATACTACAAGGTAGAACCATTGTCCAGTGAGCAAATGACATTCCACAGTACTTTGTGTCAGAATAGAGTTGCTTAAAAAAATATTTCAGATTTGCTATGTTTCTTTTGGTGGGTGATAATGGCTAAGGAACTGGCTTTATAACCAAAAGGTTGTAGGTTCAATTTCCTGGTAGTACACTGCCGTTGTACCCTTGAGAAAGGTACTTAACCTGCATTGTTTCAGTATACTGTATATCCAGCAGTATAAACGGGTACTATGCTTTAAAATGCGTAAATTGCCCTGGATAAGAGCGTCGACTAAATGCCCGTAATGTAATGGGTGGTGGATGGGGGATTTAGCACACCAGCTGACTACTATACTTTTAGAAGATTTGTATGGCTTTGTATTTCTTCTGCAAATATTTTTGTCTCCTTCTTTGTGCACAGGGCTAATAATTGTTCAGAGGTTTCCTTATAGTATTTGCCAGTCTGAAGAGGCACACCTACACTGACAGCGGATTCATGTCAGTTCGGGAGAATTGTCGGTACGCTCCTTGAGAGCTGAGGTGAGGCAGATTTTGCCAATAGAGTCTAGATTCCCCAGAGAGGAGTCACCGCAGCACGCACCGTCATGCCACCGAATATCATGCACAAAGCATCTCATTCAGTGCCCAGATTTATTTCAAAGACCATGGTATTAGGAGAAAGGGTAGAAAAGGCAAAATAACGCACGGGGACATAACGATTGCATTACGTTTTGGATGAATAATCAAACTAATGGAAATGCTGAAACGCACAGAGCCACAGGCAGCACCTGCCCATTTCTCTGGAGGGGGTGCCGGGGTGGGGGTGTGTTGGGGGCTGCAATAAAAGACAGCATCTGAAGTTGTATGCAGTAAAAAGCGAAAAGCGATGTTCTGCACTGACCGCACCACAACACAACAACCCCATATGGAGTTATACCCTAGATGATAATATAAAACCACAGCGAAATAAATCTCTACAGCCTCGGGCAGCGTTGCGCTGCTTCTCGCAGAACATAGGAATTATAAGCACGGCATGGTCATAGCCAACCTTATCGACAAATGCGATCATTTTGAAGAGACTTGTTTTTTTAAGACATGTTTACTTCCACCACGTTACATGGAGATTAAAAGTTGGCAAGGACATTTAGGCTGGTTTCTGATTTCCCCCACCCCCTGCCCATTCAAATAGCTGAAAATGTTCATTAAATACATGTAACTTTAGCTGGCATTGTCTAAAAAAATTCGTAATCATCGGTAATTTCACCTATGTGGTTGATGTTGTTTATGGCTTCCTTTATACATTTAATAATAATAATAATGCGGCAAATTGTATTTGAATTGAACGAATACTTATTATCACGGAATTTGTGGAAAATATAGCCTACACCAGGAAGAATTGTCATAATTTGTCAATTTTTTGCCATGTTAAAAAGAAAATGTAGGCTAGTCCATGTAACTCCAGCGGTCTTATTCAAATGAAAAAGCCATGCCACTTCAGCGAACGACACATTTCCCAGAAAACAATCAGATAAAGGCTACTGTTACTTACCAAACTGCTGAACAAAATGCTGTGTTTCCCCCCTTTTTCGTGAAATTAGAGGTCCAACCTTTGAGTTTATCATTTATCCCACTGTGCGTATGAACTCAACAGAACCGGTGCTATGGGTTGTCTTTACAGCAGACTGAGAACCATTTCCACAACTGGGTATGCAAGCTCAATTAGCCAGTAAAACTGAGTCCAGGGAGAGGCTCCGAGAGTACACCAGCGTCCACAGATCAGCAGTCGGTGCGTGCACCTCTGTCCATGAGACCAAATACAGAAAATATTTATCCCCTGTCGCTGCAAGAAATAGATGCTCTTCCTCTCTGTATTCCCCGAAGCACCCACGCAATTAGCCCACGAATCTCAAAGCTCCGGTTTCTCGGGAACTGCTGGAGACACAGGTGCTGTGGTCTCTCCGCGGTTACACAGCGCTTGAATCACTCCCAAACGAGAGGACGGGAGACTTTTGAGCTGAGATTTACATTCTGCGCATCTCGTCTGCTCTGTTTCCAGCACTCCAGTCGTTGTGCAGCGGCAATAGGGCGCCCGTGTCTGACGAGGGAGACACGCACCGATAAACTACGCCACCGTTCGCCCGCTCGCTGAACATCAGCTTTTCATTGGCGAAGTGAAACGCTAGCAAATCCAATGACTGGGGCCTAAGCCCTCAAGTCATACAACATGTTCTGATTTGCATTACATAGTTAACACCTGTATGTTCTCTATTAAGAATGTTAAAAAAAATTTACCAGTCGCAAAATCCACGATTCTCTTTCCTCCCTCAATTAATTTAGACAGACTGAAGTGGCCATAATTATAGATCTCATATCCAAAGATATCAGGTAAACATGCAGCTTATACACTGTATGTTGTGCTGTTCCCATGTGATAGGCATATCGGAAAATCGCACGATCATTTAACCAGATAAACTGTTAGTTTAATTTAACCCTGATATAGGCTACACTGGGCGAGTAGATGAATGTGCTCCCGTATCTGTAGCATTGTCCCATCAGAGTGAATAACTAAACGGGCAGGCTACTGACTGTACCATTGAGTAAATAATAGTAGTTATTTAATGTGCTCTAAAAAAACACTTCGAAAACCTTTGTGAATCACACACACGCACACACACACACACACACACACACACACACACACACACACACACACACACACACACACACACACACACACACACACACACACACACACAACAGAAAGTAACCTATTTTATTGCATAGCTTATTGTTTGGAATGTTGGGTATCAAAATAGAAAGTAAATGCATAATAAAATAAATAAATAATAATAAGCAAATAAAAATTAACGTATAAAAACAACTGCAAAAATGCATTACCCATTTAATAAAGCCGTTGTGACGCAAAAAAAAAAGGACAAACCAAAAATAATTACCAGATCAAAGGTAATTACTGGAAATATTGTTTTATTGAACTGGAATGGACATGAAATACACACAAAACTGTGTTTGAACTCCACAATACCTAACAAAAAAAGAAAGAAATTGTTGCAGAAAATATATTGAATAAGTCATCCCCTTCTTCGTGAGCCTACTGTAAAAGTCTTCACCTTAAAAAAACCTCCCCATCCCACACAAACACATACAGCGGCCTTTGATTTTCAGCTTTAAGTGCCGTCATAACACATTTTCTCTTCTATAACTCATCAAACCCTAAAAGCTGCAGAATCAATTGGAAAGGCAGACCACACGTGTAAATACTTTAATCTGGTTGCCATGTGCATTATGTCATTTGAATGTAAAGAAAATGAACTCTTGTTTGCATTTTCCATTTCTGAACAATTATCCATTAAGGATAAAGCCCCAGTGCCAGGGGGTTCACTACCTTTAACCTCATATTGAAATATTGTGTTTCCTAAAGAAGTGAGGCAGAAGAGATGGATCTCGTTGTGAAAGGGAGCAGTGGGTTGTTATAAACAGTGTGTGTGGTAAAAATGTAGGCGCATTTGGCAGCCTTTAGACCAAATGCACTCGACTGTAGGTCGTAAGCTGCTGTCTTTAATCCTGTAAAGAAATTGCCTTCCAGGTCAACAATAAGTCATGGTGTTCAGAGTGCTGCAGTGCAATCTCTGGACACAGCTGAACAAGTTGTGCCTGCCAAGTGCAGTGTTTAGCTCAAGGTAAATTCATGACAGATTTTACGTCTACATTTTTTCTTAAACTGTTGTATATTGCATAGCTGTTTAAACACAAGAAATATATCACCATACCAAAATTTCTGTAATGTACTGTATGGTTAAACTGAGTCAGAGTATGCACATGTGCATTTGTTTCCAGCGTTTATTATTTCCTAAAATATTTTAAGTATACGTAGGTATAGGGTGAGGTACATAGGTATCTATGAGTGCTTGCTTTTTGAAGAATTTTAAAAACATAACCAAAGAAAAACTCAATGGACACTGTTTTGAAAAAATGTTTTGATGTTTCTGTCTGTCATGCCAAATTTACTGAAATATTACTGACATATTACTAGTTGAATTTACTAAACAAAGTGCCAAACAGTTGGAAACAATGGGCCTCATCATTCATGCATAGGTTCAAATCTGATCGTAAAGTGTGCTGACAACCATTTTTACACAAATTTCCGGATTCATCAAAAGGAACGTGGTTTCATGGTATGATGAAATTTCACAACAGCTCTTGACTTTGCGTACGCATACCAACTTCGTACGAAAATCTCACATGTGATTAATCAAACTTGTGTAAATCACTGATCTGAACGTAAATGTGTTCGTAGGTTGATAAATCAGACTTGATCGTATATTAGGAAGCACATGCATGTCATTATGAATTAGCATACTCACACGCCCATTTACTACCATATTTGGCAGGGCTACCTCCTTTAAAACACAAATGTCAACGCAGTTTTCGACAGCATTATAGGCCATGGCGTGCAACAGGTAAGCTAAGAAGAAGAATTTTTCTGTGATGGTAAAATTTAAATGCTTATGAATGGACATGAAAATAAACGTGTGCTTATTGGGCACGTTAGTATAGTGATGAGCAGCCTAGCTCAAAAGCCGCTATGTGGCAGAGGATAACCAGGGCTAAAATGCTTCCTCTGAATTGCGAACAACAGCTGACATAAAAAAAAGAAAATAACCATTCGCAAAAAAGTTCTGCCGTTACAGGTGGAGGAAAGGGCATCCCGGACCTCTCATCTGCAGAAGAGAGGATGTGGGATCTCATTGGGAAAGTGGCCGTGGAAGGAATGATAGAAGACGGCGACTGCGACTTCACTCGTCAATTTTTCAAGTTTCTCTCACGCCTGGTTGCGACGTTTCCGAGGTCTTCTAGGCTAATAAAGCGAGATCGGATTTTTAGAAAAAAATTTAAAATGTTACATTTTTTGCATCTTGCATGCAACATGACTAGTGATGTGTAATTATCTTCATATGGCTGTCTCCAATAAATCATTATACATTATACATTATACATTTCCTGATTTAATAATTTTAACTGTTTGATGCTTCATTCCATTTAGGCTGCTTGTGATGATAAACTAATAGCAGTGTCAAATAAAAAATGAACTTATTAAAAATCAACTTATTCAGATATTATTTTGCCAATTAGGCTACGTACGTCTACAGCCGCAATGTGTAGGTCAAGTGCATTTTAAAATATTGCCCACATGCATGAACAGCTTTTAATATTGTCATAAATGCAATGCCTTGCACGTTATTTTGCTATTTTTATGATCAGCTACTCATTTAAGGCGAAATCAGACATAACCTATGTTTTCGAAAGAGCATCTTTTTGTTTATCACCTGTTGACTCCACAGTGCTCTGAACAAAAGTTTTTTTTCATTATTTAGGCTGCACAAATATTGTGCCCTCGCTGTTCATTACATGCAATGTCGCTGCCTCGCCACTGGGAAAAAGCATACGCAAAGTCAAGAGCTGTCTTGAGATTTCATCGTACCGTACATGGTCGTACGCACACTTTCTGATCAGATTTGAACGTACGCATTAATGATAAATGAGGCCCCATAGGTGTGCAACCTAAAGAATGAAGAAAAGTAACTTTTGTTCAGACCACTGCGGAGTCAACAGGTGAAAAACTAAAAAGTTATCTTTGGAAAATGTAGCCTATGTTGTGCAGTCTAATTGGCAAAAATAATACGTTGAATATCTGAATAAGTAGATTTTTAACAAGTTGATTTTTAGACACCGCTATTAGTTGCTCAGCACATGTAGCCTAAATGGAATGAGCCACGCGGTTAAAATGATTCAATCAGGAAATAGCCTCTGTATAAGGATTTATTGGAGACAGCCATATGAAAATAATTACGCATCACCAGTCATGTTGTATGAAAGATGCAAAAAATGTAACCTTTTTTATTTTTTCTAAGAATGGCTGATCTAGCTTTATTAGCCTAGAAGACCTAGCAAACATCGCACCCCGGCGTGAGAGAATCTAGAAGTCTTGACGAATCAAGTTGCAGTCGACGTCTTCCATCACCCCTTCCACTTCCATGCCCACCTTCCCTGTACGGGCAGAACTTTTTTGTGAATGGTAATTTTCTCATTTTATTTTTTATCTCAGCTGTAGTTCACTATTTAGAGGAAGCACATGCCCTGGTTTAAAGCCCTGGTTATCCTCTGCCACATAACGGCTTTTGAGCTAGGCTGCACACCACTACTAACACTCCCAATAAGCACATGTTTATATTCATGTTCATTCATAAGCATTTCAATTTCACCCTCACAGAAAAAATTCTTCTTCTTTGGTTTGCTGTTGCCCGGTTTGCATGGCCTATAATACTGGCAAAAACTAAAGAAGATGGCCTTGCCAAATATGGAAGTAAATGGGCGTGTGAGTATGGTAATTCATAATGATGTGCACGCGCTTCCTAATATTGACCACCGCGGCTCATCCGGCTACTTGACGGTTCACGCCCCTCTTTGGGGGAATACAAAGGGGAACATGCTCATTCAACTCAATGGGATTGCGCTAAGGCACAACAACAAAACATCCCTGTATAAATAAAAAAAGACAAACAAGGAAATATGCGCTTTGTAATATAAATATATAACTAAAATGTCTACCGATTATAATGTTTTATGAATATCATAGCAGTGAACAAATACATGCTCATTTATAACATTTATTTTAACAAGATACAGGACATTCAGAAAATATACACCTCCCTGTTGAACATTTTACCTTACAATTTGAATGCACAAACAATAGTACAACAATAGATTCAACACATTTATGATGCAAAAATATTTTTATTCAACTTTCTTCTTTACAACAATGAACATTTCTCATTTACAAAAGTATTCCCCAAGTAAAAAGCTTGTAGATACGCCTTGGAATTTGGAATTTTTGCCCATTCCTCAATGCTAATTTGCAAACTTTGCCAAGATGAATGGAGAGCATCGGTGAAAAGCTATTTTCAGGTCATACCACAGACTTAAGTCTGCTTTGGCTTGGCCATTCATGAATACTGACCTTCTTGTTCATGAGTTATTCCTTTGTGGCTTTTCCATGTGCTTTGTGGCATTGCCCTGTCTTTCCCTAAATGCAAATCTCTTGCATACAGAAACGGGTTCTTTTCAAGGATCTGCCTGTATTTGGCACCATCTATCTTGCCCTTATTGGTAACATTTTTCTCAGTTCCTTCTGCCGAAAAGCAATCCCATAGCATGATGCTGCCACCGCCATGCTTGGCGGTAGGGATGGCGTTATCTGGATGATGAGCTGTGCTTAGTTTGTGCCAAACCTGGCACTTTGCTTTCAGGCAAAGAGCTCAACTTTACTCTCATCATACTACAAGCTCTTCTTCCAGAAGGCTTTTTGCTAAACGTCACACGTAACATTTGTCCTCAAACATTGTAAGAAGCAGGTTCCATCGAGGCACACTCCAAAAACGCCTAAATGTAATTATTGAGATAAACTCAAAATGCCAAGATGTGAAAGATATTGTTGTAATGATTCAGTGGAACCCAACCAAAATCATAAATTTATTTAATAAAAAATAAATTTCACCAAATCAAGGTTTCATAATTATTGGCACCCCTGGTTTAGTACTTAGTGTAACCACCTCTGGCAAGGATAACAGCATGGAGTCTTTTCCTGTAATGTTTGACAAGGTTAATTGACATATTTGGGATTTTGGACCATTCCTCTATACACTCTTGTGTTTGCGCTTATCAGCTGCCCTCTTCAGTTCAGCCCACAGGTTTTCGATTGGATTGAGGTCCGGCGACTGAGATGGCCATTGCAGAACATTGATTTTGTTGTCACGGAACCATTTCTGTGTGGATTTTGAGTTATGCTTTGGGTCATTTTCTTGCTGGAAAGTCCACCTACGGCCAAGTCTCCGACTTCTGGCAGAGGCAACCAGATTGTCAGCCAAAACTGGCTGATACTTGATGAAATCCATAATGCCATAATGCCAGTGCCCCTGGACCTCTGAAATTAAAACAGCCCCGAAACATCACTGACCCACCACCATATTTTGCTGTGGGTATGGGGTGCCTCTCCTTGTATGTACATTCTACAATATGTGAATAATAAGTAAATGTAGAACCACGCATCGACACAAAGAGTTCAAGAAAAAACTTGCCAAAAAGGACAGAACAGCAAATCTGCAAAGGTTCCAGTAACGACTCGTCAAGGAACTGGGCGAGAAGCTGGGACCGAAAGGAAACAGAGCAAAAGGACAGCACAACCCAGGGAAAACTGCCAAAAGCCAGACTTTCCCCTTGGAAATCAAGAAGCCACGGACCCTTCTGCCTGTGCACCCAAACAGTAAGACTGATACAAACATCCAGGCAATAGTTTAGAAGAACCTTTGTTTAATGTTTATTATCAATGTAAATATATGTTTGATTGTGCGTGTATTTAGAGTAGAACTTACCATATTGCTTACAGGCTATTGACAGCCAATTAGCCTCGCATAGCTAAAGTTACATTCTCTAACTTACAATCCGGCTCCCCTTTAAATCGAGATCTGTGCATGCGATCACCCTTACACTAATAGCTAACCCATTACATATAAGATCCCTTGCCGAAAAATTTGACTAATACCTAACCCATTAGATATAAGGGCTTTGCCGACTTAATTTTGTGGAAATTAAGTTTTAAATGAAGTTTTGTTCGGTAATACTCATTTGAGCATCTCGGGACAATACAAAAAGACCGTCAGGGCGTTTTTTGTTTTATTTTTTCCTCACGATACATCGTTGAGCTCACTGAAAGTCAGCTATTTTCCCATAGGAATACATTGAGCAGCATAGGCCAACCAACCTAGTGACGTCACGACCGCAGGTCCAAGATGGCTGCACCCTAGTGGAAAAAAAGCAAATTTCAACTTCTTTTTCCAGCAAATACAGGTCGGTTTGAGATTTGAACGCACGGTCATATCTAATTTAAGGTAAAAAAATGAACCAGAGCCACTTTACCGAGTGCTTCATGTCCCCTTTAAAGCATGCAAGCAAGGAATAGGCCATATGGATCAATATTATGAATAATAATCTTTCACATAGGGTTTAACACTGGCACGGGTTCCCGGTAATTCCCCACTAAACTATTTCCCAGACATATAATAATGGGAAACATTTTGTTATAACACCTGCAACAGCTGAGTATAAACTACCAGAACTTTGCTTCCCTCTCAGCTTAGAAAATGCCAAATTAGCCTGCTAATTCTGTTTGGTTATACAATGAGGCATTGTCAACCATCAATTCAGGCTGTTCTCACAGGAGACAGATCACAGGCAATTAATTTCAGCTAGCGAAGTTTCATCCAAAGTTCATATTACAAGCATTCTAATATTGATTAATAACATAAATAGCGTTATTTTGCCTCAAATCCATGATTCAGCTTTTCAATGGTTAATTGTTGTCATCCTGGGGTGGAATAAACATAACCCAAATATCAGTACTAACTGTGACGTGCCTAAATCAAGATATGCCTTCCTTTTTTTTTCACCATTGCCTGTAATTGATCAGGCAAGGTTTTGAGTGGGCCGGATTAAAACGTACTTCAGGACATCATCAAATTCCTATCGGCCAATGATCAACTATCCGGAAATTCTTTACGCTGTCCCCTTCACCAGAGCATTGCAGCGAGGGAGGGACGCTATAGCAGGCAACAATAGTAAATAACTTTCTTGTTCGATGTGTGCTTTCCTCTGGTTTGTCTTTCACAAATGTCATGGCAAAAGAAAAACTGTTTGCGTAGCTTGAAGCATGCACATTCGCATATTTCCGTGAGGTATGTTTCGAAGCTGAAGTCATTGCATTAGTCCGATTGACTGCTGAAAGGAGAAGAATCTAGCCATTATATAGCCCAGATAGCTAGTAGCTATGCTGTACCTTTAACTAATATGTGAACGGATCTTATTTAGTTCATTGGCTCAAACATATGGTACGGTTGCAACTTGCACCACGCACTTTATCTTTTAGGCTATTTAGCTATCGTTTGTTTTACTAAACGGTGTTCGCATTTCCAAGTCAGCACATAACTTGCCTAGAGGCTCTTGGGCGTGGCCTGAATATTAACTAGCTTTCACATCCACCTAGTCCTGAGAACTGCATAGTCAGCAGAAAGTGACACTATTCAATCTTCATTTTTTTAAGCTGTAGACGTTTTGGTGGCGAAATATGTTCATTAGTTGTTCTGTGCTCCCCTGGGATGATAATCCAGAATAGGGTATTTTTCGCTCTCCATTCACTTCTATAGCGCAGGTAAAACGGTCTCAAAATGACACTCCCAGCACGTATGCGAACAAAGCGGATTCTGTCAATACAACCAATAACCAATTCAAATTATTTATAACTACTATTTTCTTCAATCTTGTTAACAAGCTACCAGAAGAGACTAGGAAAATGGCAGGTCAGGCAGGTCAGTTTGTTTACCATAGATATATACTACCAGGAACGCTTGCTTCCATGGAAATTTTGACCAATCAGTGGTTTCTGACGCATCAGGGCATTAACGTTGTTTCTGATGCAAGAATTACCTACTGGATCTACGTCCCAAATAAAATATGAAAAAGCCAGGAAAGGGCCATTTAATTAAAAAATAATCATACGTAAGAGGACTGGTTAACATTAATATATCTTAATATTGCGTGGTTAAAATAACATTGAAACAACTGTGACATGACTCAAGATCAGGTTTGTGGTGGTATTAACGCAAGCGCTTTCTGCTGGCTCAAGACAGCAATACACCAAAATTATCCTGGCCACGCCTCATCTTAAGACCAACCCGCCCAGTTCACTTGCTATGGAAGTTCACTTGTTATTTAAACAACGTGAATGCTGGACGATAAAATGACACCTGTCTGAAACTAGCAAAGACACTTGCGTTTGGGTTACATGCTGGGTGTAAGGTAGGGCCCTATGAGCTAGATGAAATTGAATATGAGTACCAGCTCCTTCTACTAGTACAGTGAAGTGTAGCGGCTGCATTCATTTATTTATGTTGTAGCCTTTTTTCTTCTTGTGCTATCTGTGCATTAATTATGCTGTTATGTTGTGCAGTGCATGTATTTTACTAGCAAAAAACTAATTTAAAAAAGACCATTTGTAGGGGTGTGCACAAAGCTGAATACCTTATTCGGAAATGCACGGATAATGTTTCACAGTTCTGTGTGACAGGAACCACACAGCCCGAGCGGGCAAGGCAAAGGTGATATGCCTGAGACAGAAACCTCTGTGCAGAAATTTGCAGTAGACTTCAGCTCGCAACAAAATAATAAATAAACAAATGGTATACCCTTTCAGCTTTCAGGACAGTGCCTGAGAAAACCAAATAAATCATTCCGAAAAAAAAAAAAGGTTTAAATGTCCATATGTAATGTGCTTAGATTGCATTGACTTCCGGTGTATCCAATGTTTGCATCTTTTGTCCGCAAAAATTTTTTTTTTTAAATCGAAAATAGCTCTGTTCATATTCAAGCTGTTGCTGTTTTCCAGCACGGACGCCGATACGTCTCCACTGACAAAATTCCAGCAGATCAATTCCTGGAGACTAGCTAGTTTTGGTTCTTTGAACAGTGAGCGGTGATGTCCTTTTAAGTCAAATGAGCAGCAGGCCGAATTAGAAAGGACTCTTTTTAGGTTCAGCGGGGTGTCGAGTTCACTTCCAGCACAGGCCATTTAAGTTATCTTTCTTAAAGCGGTAGCTGTCATTTTCAAAACAGTATAAGTTTAATTTTGTCTTGTAAAATAGTGTATATAAACTAATAATAGCACATATTCAAATAAAATCTGGACAAAAGTGAAAAAAGTGAAGTATTCTTTTTTAAGTAACCCCCATTTTTTTTCCATTGGTGGGAAACATGATGGAAATCAAACCATCATGTTTGATTTTTTTTTGCCACTAGTTGATGTGGATTTTGAAGAAAAACAGTACAGCAAGTGAATTATAACATGCTTTACTTTTTTTAAAATTATTATTATTTTAAATTTGTATGTATATTATGTGTGTACCATGAGTAATTCCTCACACATTTCATAGATTTTGATAGTCTTGATGGTACACTTGTGCCCTTCAAATACTGCCACACATTTATAAGGCTTTAAGAGTAGTGCAAACAAGGAGAAATTGCATTTTTTAAGTGCTTGGGGAAATAGGGTTAAGTTGGAAAAAACCTATTTGTCAATATTTTCCAGTCACGTCCGGTTTAGGCTACGCCCGTTTTTTGCTTCCGAATACAGATACAGACACAGATAATTTTGGTGGTGGAACAGATACAGATAGTGACTTTGTTGCACACCCCTACCATAATCACATTTACTGCTTCTTATTTATTTAGACCAGTGTTTTCTTATTACACAGCATCTTCAACCCTGTGTGCAACTGCAAATAGTTTCCATTAAGGTTAATGTGAAATACATGCAGTGATTTTGCCCTGGCCTAATAGGACACTCTGAAAGATGTTGTTAATAAATACAATACCACTGCAGGAGAATAAAGCATCTTAATTGTGGACCTTACATTCAGGGACGTGTATGAAAGTGTATGGTCCAACAGAGGCGATATTTCAAAAGACTGTCAACCAGCACTTCTGGGAGAAGGAAAAAATGGCATCAAACAGAATTTCATCCTTCATTTGGTACCATTCCTGCTGGGATTTTATCATTTCAAAGGCAGACAGGTGAGATGGATCCATATGGAAGTTTATCTACAGCTTCAGAGGGACTTCCGGAAATAGAGGACCACAAGATATCTAAGCCCTTTTTCTGGATAACTAAGAAAGAGCTGGCCTTATCATTTTAAGTTGTACATTTTTAATGCAAACTCATCTCTTGAAGAGCGAAGCCATACCATTTTTACATTACAAAAAAAATGTACATTGTTACAATTTGTTTTAGACACTGATTGAATCAAGATTATATTACATTAAATTAAATTAATCTTATTTTTTATTTATTAAATGGATATAAACTCACATCCACCGTTTTAATACTTTTGACCAAAATATTTGTACACAACAAAGTCCATCTGTTTCTCTTTACAATCTTAATATTCTGGAGCAAATGCTGGAAAGATTACTTGTCGAACCATACGTTATCTGGGGTAATTTGAGAGAATACGCATATGAATGTGTTTGTATATCAGCCAGGGAAGAAATGATCATTATCTCACCTGCTCAGTTGTATTTTGGTTCTATGTTAAATAAATTAAAAACCAAAATTACATGGAGATTTGTTCCACATTGCTGTGTTAGCAATTTTGAATTAAGAGGGGCCAAAAAAAAATGAATTTTTCATGAAATCCTCCTTTCCACTCCTCCCCTGTGTTTGAGAGTTGTCCCCGCACAAAGATGCCTGCTTGAGTTAATAGGCTTTGCTCTTCTGCATAAAACCTTCTCCAGTGACTTTACTAAAATGAGTGCGTAAACCCACAAACTTGCAGTAAACATTTCTCTTTTTGAAACCAAATTACTGTACTTCATACAGTAGTTTATATTATACAATTTAAATTCCTGAAGGCTCCGCAGAAGTACAAGTTCTCTAAACCGAAGTCGGTCAGCCGAGCCTCCATTAGAGCTTGTCCGTTCAGATAAATCTTGTGAAGCAAGTTCTTCAGATACAACAGCACTTTATTACCCTCACAACTCTTCAGCATGGCCAGACCATCATTAATAATGCTTCATTCAGCCCTCCTTGTGGCATATTAACACAGTAATGTATTCATGCATTTTAAGGGAGCTCCTGTTGATGAAAAGCTGCCTCTTGGAATATTGTGCTCAACCTTTGGAGCTGTCAGGTTAACAGCGTTAATATCATGCTGCAGCAAACTGCAGTTCTTCCTTGGCTGTGGAGGCTGGTTAATTAAACATTAAAAATTGAATCTAAACTGCACCTGTCTGGGTGTGATTCTGTTTATAAACGAATGTAATGAACAATATATCAGCAAGTGATAATTACTATTCCTTAAAGTTGTGGTGTGCCAAAGATTTACAGAATTGGGATTGACATTACTTTTAGATCTCAAAATAAGTACATGCATACATGTATCAGAATGGATTATTCAAAGAATTTTGGTCATCAATAAAACATTATCAGCTCATCATTATTTGAATATTAACATACAGTGAGCACCATAATTAATTGGACAGTGACCCCCCCCCCCCCCCCCCCCCCATATCCTTTGCATGCCATGCCTTCCTGATGTCTGTTACCCAACAATATCAAAAAACTCTTGATATCTTATTTTCTGATACTCCTACGACCTCTCTGCATTTGAATGAATCTGTATGGGAATTGGGGGGGTGGGACTAGATGTAGCTGTAAATGACACTGCAACAGTATGGAACACATGGTTGGCTAAATGGCTCTAAGTCATCAAGGGTCTGATGTATCAAACAAGCCTCAAGGCATCACTCTGCTGCCAGAAATACAGTAGGTATGGATGTATAACTTGAAGGGTTTGTTCTCCTGCCTTATTTTTCCATAGAGTTCAATAGGAAAATTTGTCAGGAGAAACAACCCTTAAAGTGATCCATCCATATCTACTGCATATCTGGCAGCAGAGTGATTGTTTAAGGCTTGTTTGATACCTCAGACCCTTGTTGACTTACAGCCATTTTACCAACCATGTGTTCCATACTGTTCCAGTGTAATTTACAGCTAAATCTAGACCCACCCCCCAATTCCCATAGAGATCCATTCAAATGCAGAGATGTTATAGTATCGCTTGTAAGAGTACCAGAAAATAAGATATCAAGAGTCTTTTGATGTTGTTGGGTCACAGACATCAGGAAGTCATGGCATGCAAAGGATATGTGACCAAATATTAAAAATTATTACTTTATTCTATATATAAATGCAGGGGTGCCAATAATTGTGGCCAATGTGGTTTTGTTAAAAATAATTATTTCTTGATGTGGGATTTTTTTTTTCTCATAATAAATTAATATCAATTAAAGGTTGGATTCTTCTTGTTTTTTCAGTGTGAGATTAAGCTAATTCACCAAACGGTGAATTTTTTATAACCCTTTTTGCTCATCTTTACAGGGGGTGCCAACAATTTTGTCCATGACTGTATATACAGTATATAACAGTAACAAACTATTTATCGTTTTTTTTCAGATGTTCCCATCTCATGATGCAAATCTGAAATGCAATTTCCTTAGCCTAGGTTTGCGTGACCAAACCATTTTTAAAAAGCAAGACAGAGAGAGGGAGGTAACTTGAGTTGCGGTTTCATGCAATTTTCTTAAATAATGTAACTAATGACAAAAATTACCAAAACTGGTGCTAATTTTATGGTATAAAGTTGAGAAGGAACAATTTTTTTCCTTATAGAATCAATTGTGTTCAGAACTAACAACGAGAGGTTTTTGCATAACTACGGACAAAATGGAACTAGTAACCAGAAATAGAATTAGCAACTAGATGTTTTCTGTTCAAATAGAACCAACCAGCAGTTTTGCTTGACAACAGGAAAACAACAGGCCAAAAGGGCCTCGGAAGGATATTTCAATTTCAGCTGATTAAGTCGATAAAATCTATAAATATTGAAGTAACTAATATATAATTGTATAAACCACTCCAGGCTGTCCTATTATTGGAAAATAATGTACGATTACCACGCCTGTCGTACATTATTTTCCAATAACGGGACAGCCCGTCGTGGTTTATTCCTTACGTAATCCACACCTCGTGGTGGATTATTGCTTATGTAATCCACACGTCGTCGTGGATAATTGCTTATGTAATCCACACGTCATTGTGGATAATTGCTTACTTAATGATACATTTCTTGCCGTTGGGTGAGAAATTACCAATGACCCTTAGGGTGTGGACCTAGGGGTCGCTATTGTGACATCAGCATCAGAAAAGAACATCTAATTTGTTATTTTTTAGTCTCGCCATCTGAGAATGAAATTAGTGTCAATGAAACAGCCTTATGTAGTGATTGTATTAATGGTAACCTTAACATAATAGAAGGAATAAATCCATATGTATTTGCTTTGTGCATCCTACTGCCATTCACCTCACAGATCACAAACTTGACTGACAGGAAATACACATTGTTGTAAGGGTAACCTATAGACTATAATTTGCATAGTTACTGCATGTGTCTGAAAATGGAAGTAATGGGTAAATTTTGCCACATAATGTGTGTTTGCTGTAATGGGCAGGAGCAGGGCAAATCTGAGCCCCTGTTCATAAGTGGCTATAGGAAGGTTGGTTGCATGCATACTCATGGCAGGTTTTTTTGCTGCCGCTGTGGAAGTGACAGCTGCCCTTTTGTTCATCACAACGGGAAATGGATAAAACTCTCACACCATGGTATTTGAAAATCTCATTTAATAAGCTAAACATTTGCTCACTAGCCCTCCATATGAGCAGCCTTTTTATGGTTCATTACAGCACACCATTGAGTTACTGACGGGCAGGCCCCAACCGTCTGTCAAGTACTATCTTACCACATCAAATTTGGATGTAAAATTTGTGTACATGTGTGAAGTGAAATCTGATTTTGTCCATTCAAAATGTATCATCTTTTACAAAATTCTGGCTTTGTTATTTAACCATTCACTCACCTCGGATGGCACCAAACTTTTGAGGAATCTTGGAGAGGTGCTGGGCAACAAACTGCTCCTCTCTGTAAACATCATGGTGTGCACGTCCTTCCTGTACCACATCTGGAAAACCTGCCTCTGCAACCACCTGCTCACTGGCTTCCATATCTCCATCATTAGACCTTTCCACCGTATCCAGAACACTGCTGCTCACCTAGTCCACAACTCCCACACAGGGTCAGCCATGTCACCCCCCTTTTTCTCCACTGGCTACCTGTCTCGGCTCGCATCAAATTCAAAAACCTTGTTGCTAGCCTATCAGGCAGCTAGGCTAGGGAGGGACTGCTCTGATATATCTTTAAAAGACCCTACATGCAAGACAGAATTCCCTGTTTCACCACCTAGGAGAGCCTGGCCCCTTCCCCCCTGCATACCTACCCTTCCAATCCATCTCTACTGTGTGTTCTGGCCCTTTGATCTGTGATTAGGACAGCATAATCCCTACCCATCACCCAACGCATACTGAAGGCTGAAGACCCATTGCCCCTGACCCTCTTTAGCCATCACTTATATTTATTTTTGTATTTCCTTTTGGATAATTCTAGAGGTACAGCTGTGTAAAATAGGTTATCTGTACAGCAGGGTTTTTCCTGCAGTGAAATGTCTCAGACGGGCCGCCTAAGTTTTTATTTTTTTTAAAGCTGCCTAAGAGAAATCACACAACAAAAAAACAATTGAATTGAAAACAATTATAAATGGTCCGTACATTTATTTCGCTGGACACTTGATGAATCCTGTCTCATAGCTTAAGTCCTAGCTTATTGGTTAATGGTTTAAACGGATTCTGAAGATTGACGTTTGAGGCTATGACGTGCCTGCTGCAAGGGTTAGGTCGCAAATAACGATGCGGAATATCAATGACGATTCAGAAAGAAAAGGTTTATTTTTCACCAGGGGGGTGCCCTAAAAAAATTAAGCCACAGGCAAAAAATATAGTGAAGCGCAGAAGCATAATATTTCTGAAGTTTTTGTTTCCCATATCATTGAATTTGTTTGTTATCCCTTATGGAAATGTAATATACTGCAGTATATTTTAAATATATTGTGACGATAATTTTGATATATTTACAAAAAGTGCATTATATTCTTTTTCCATAAGGGATTGCTTAGGAAACACAACGTTCAATGCTTAACGTTAACCCCGCTCCTTTCAAAACAATATTTAATTTTGCCGTATGTAGCCTATGCAATATGTCACATTTTATCCTATGTTCATACAGTTGAATGCATCCGGCAAATAACTAACCCCGCATCTCATCCCATGTATCCCGCATTTCTTCCTCGCGTCCTCCATTGGATGGAGCTAAGGAATGAGGGATGGATGCAAAAAGTGAAAGTAAGTGATTGGAACGAACCCTAGACATCTAGAGGGGTGGAAATCTAGGTTAAGAGATGCTTTGACACGTTTTTTGACATAAATGTGTCAATATAGCTCAGGTTTTACCAAGATATAGCCTGGCTACATTCTAGCCATTTAAAAAACCTTCACTTTTCAACCAATTTTAGCCACCTGAATAGGAGACTTCACCTACTTCACCTACTTTTCAACGCAAAAATGTTCACTGGGAGGCAGATGTTTAAGCTGTGCTGCTAACGTTACTTCCCTCAGAATCCTTTGAGACAGACTTGATCCTTAATTCTACATGAGTTTTGGGTTTAATTAGGTCCTCTTAGTCATGTTAAAATTAATAAAATAGAAAAATATAACAAATGCATAAACTAGGACAGTGTTGTGTTAATCTATGCCAAAAACTGGTTTCTATCAAAGCATCAAATTGGAACAGAAGGGTAGGCTATAGGTGTTAAGTTAGCCGCGAGGACCAAGATAGACCGCCATGCTTAGGCACCAACTAAGCCTCTTTTTGAGCCAAGAAAAAGCCTGTATAGTGGTATTTACTATTATTTACAATACTGATTTTCCATTTGTTCAGTCCACTCTACACTTATTGATTATACACAGGCCTTCTGTGCATTAATGGTGATGTCATACTTTTTGTATTCCACAGATGCACTCAGGAATACAACATTCTCAACAAAACACTGAAATTCTCCACTACCGATGTAAGAATAATGCAATGTCATCACTCTTACATTCAAATACAGAAGGTGGCACTGTGTAGGTGTGAAGGAATTTTAAACCCTATATCCCCAAGCACTTGAAAAGGCAATTTTCATCTGGTTTGCACTACCCTAAATAAGACCTCATAATATTGTAGCAACACGCAGCAGACATGGTTGGAGACATGGATGATGTCAGTATTTGAAGGGGACATGTGTACCATCAAGACTAAAGTATCAAAACCTATGAAATATGTAAGGACCTAGTCATGGTACACACATAAAGGGGGGGCTGTGCATATCCAATTCCCACCCCAATTCAGAATGACCAATCGTCTGCAACTGCCGCCGCATACATTGCGCGGACCCCGCTGCCGATTAGACATCCGTGATTCTCCTCTGAAAAACGGGCCACCGGCTGCTTCTTTTCACACCACAGACTACAACTAAGCTCTCGTAGAGCAGGGGTCGGAGGGAGGGACCTTTCATAGGTGGCTTTGGCTCCAAACTGCGGCCCGCCCAATCAACCGGCAGCGGTTGCTCGATAGCGATGCACACGGAAACATATGCGAGTGAACCCACCCGTCCCATTCCCCGATTACCCATCAGCCTACGGAGCTACCAGCCACAGTCTGGCACTACCGTCCGGATTCGATCCGAGTACGTGAGGCTCCATCCATGCACCCCAGTGCGGTACCTTTACTGAATTGAGCCATCCAGCAGCCCCTGAAATTTTTTTTCTTTGAATATGCACCATTATCAAGTTTAGAGACTGTATTTTACAACTGAACGCTAAGCTGTTTTCAAAACGACCGCTGGAGCTTTGAATCCAGCCATTTAAATGGCATGCACTGCCAGCCTGCTTGCAGCCCCTGCTGAACTGCTGATAACAGCCCATTCACTGAACCTATAAACACCAATAAGGGCTCATTTAAAACCTTAGACCCTGTACGAAACATAATACTACATGCTACATTGGTATGTACTGTGTTCTACATAGCAAGACAGACATTAGTACATAGGACATTTTGGAATTTACCATACTGTGCCACAGACTTGCGTTCGTGAGTACCCTATTTCATAAATCATAAATAAAACAATGTAAACACATCTAGAATCCAACCTCTTTAGATTAACAAAATTTCACAAAATATTTCTGACATTATTCACTAATGTATTTTTTCCATGGCCACAATGAATTAAAATATTTGTATGAATGGATGGATAATTGTCATTTCTCTCAGTTTCTGTCCAAACATTTCACCTTTTGTCATTACTGTCCTCATTTATTTCTCTTATTAATGTACATCGCGGCTGCGCGTCATCATTTGAACATGAACGGCAGGCGAGTCGGTTGGCCGCGATGAAGGCCTATTATGGCGCATCTCTTTACTGCCGAGTAACCTCAGAAATATATGTACGATACATCCGGACACTAGTGTATTCGAAATGTGCTATGCACATGAAACAGAGTACAGTGGTTTTACATCAGTTAGCATATTAAGTGCGGATAGTAAGCAGTTTCGAACAGAGCCTTATAGTCCTGTATAAGTTGTCTACTTGACACAATTAAAAAATGTAAATCGACCCCTTCAAGGTTTTCCCAAAACCTCAGTTTGATCGCTTTATGTGTCGGCCATGTTCTAAGTGGAGACGGATTGACTTGAACTTGTGTCAGACAAAGAAAACTGCAGGTTGAATACAAATGGAGCCATTTTTACATTACATTATTCTTATCAGAGCGAATTACGCAGCTTTTTGCATTTTGCATAGCATCCATTTATAGCATTTTACATGGCATCCGGCAATTCCCTAACCATTAAACTGCACCGCTGAACCATCAAAATTATATGACTAACCGAACCATCAAGATGCAAGTATAGTGGATATAGTACCGTGTACCATCAAGTATACCAACGTGAATTCAATATAAGTGCATAACGTATGGACATTTAAAAACTTTTTTCTCAATGATTTATTTGGCAATATCTTAAGCGCTGTCCTGAAAGCTGAAAGGGTATTACATTTTTTCATGCTAAAATATACCAGACAAGATGATGGTAAGAATTATTTTATAAATGAGTTTACGATGTGATTTATTTGCAATGTAATGAGGGGTCTGGAATGGGGAGGCTCCTTTTGCTGTGTTGCCCTGAGCTTAAGGAAGAACTGATAAGGATGCAAGTGGTGTTGCTAACTCCAGATGACTCTTCTGAAGCCTCTGAGCGTGAACGTGCAGCGTGTTTGTCGGCTAAGTTTTAACAAATTGTGGTTTTGTGATGAGGCCCAATTATGTGGGCGTTGCAGCCCGTACCACTAGGGGGGCTGGGTATAAAGAAAAAAAAAGAATTAAAAAACATGGAAGGAAAAACAGACAAAACGAGTTGTTGCATGTCCATGACTGACCTGCAGTTGACTGCTGACATTTGGTCAGATCGTAAAACCCCAGAAAATATTACCCACAGAAAAGAACCGCATGTACAGTACGTACAGGAAAGAATTAATGTAAGCGCTTGGCTAACGCTAATGGCATTCGCACTGTAGGAGTGATGCGGTTGGACTGAGTGCTCGTCTTTCATGACTCCTCACTCAGAGACCTCAGAAACCCAGAAGGTATTAATTAAAAAAGATCTTCACAACACAACACTGACCCCACTGCACACTTCCCTCCCAATTAATTGCATTCTTGTGAAGCTCTCTCTGAGGCATTAGAGGCAATGCAATTTTGGGGGAAAAAATTTTTATTAAATTAAAAATATTGCTTACTGCAGTCAGGAGTGCACATGTGCATTAAAGGCAAACAAAACCATCGTTGATTTTATCTTAAATCTAACCTGGACTGATTAAATGAAAATGGTGTCTCACCCTCATTTTTAAAAGATGAACATGGTTCCAATAGCAGTATCAATTTAGGCATTCTGCCAACTGTAAACGCACATCCAGTTGCACATTGCCAAGTCCGTTGTGTTGCACAGAGTTTAGAGTTTATGCTCATAAAAAATGATCTCACATCAACCATTTATACCACATGCATTCTTTTTTGATATATGGACATTGAAAGGCCTCCCAAGGGTAATGTGGGTGAGGGTTTTTGTTTTAACCCAGCACTAAGACACCTGATTCAAACCTGCACCTACATTGACCCTTTTTGGATGAGGTTCCCCACCCCTGTCATAAACCATTAAAACATTACAGGTAATAACAAGGTCCATCTATTGATTTCAAATCCACCTGTGTTGAATGGCATGTTTGCAGAATAAATATCACTGTTTGATGGCTCACTAACTGTGCTGTGAGAGACAGCTGGCTTATTGGTAAGAATATATTCATCAGAAGTCTTGTCCTTGTCCATCTCCTATGGTAGCTATGGTGCTCTTGTGCATAGCTATGCATTTCTTCACCTCCAATTTAATGTTGATCCATTTTTTTTTAATGACTTTACTAACAGTTCTTGTGATGGGTAATCCTGCATTGACGGCACATGTTATCTACTGCCAGACCTTTTTACTTTACCGGTTCCTATGACAAAAAAAGTTCCTTTACAGGAACATATGGTTGGCTAAATGACTCTAAGTCATCAAGGGTCTGACGTATCAATCAAGCCTTAAACCATCACTCTGCTGCCAGAAATACAGTAGATATGGATGGATAACCTGAAGGGTTTCTTCTCTTGACTTATTTTTCCATAGAGTTCAATAGGGAAATTTGTCAGGAGAAACAAACCTTGAAGTGATCCATGATTATCTACTGCATATCTGGCAGCAGAGTGATGGTTTGAGGCTCGTTTGATACCTCAGACCCTTGATGACTTGCAGCCATTTAGCCAACCATGAGTTCCATACCTTTCCAGCATAATTTACAGCTAAATCTAGTCCCACCCCCCAATCCCATATAGGTCACAGACATCAGGAAGTCATGGCATGCAAAGGATATGCGACCAAATATTAAAAATGATTACTATATATAAACACAGGGGTGCCAATAATTGTGGCACATGTGGTTTTGTTAAAAATAATTATTTCTTAATGAGGGATTTTTTTTCTCATAATAAATTCACTTCAATTAAAGGTTGGATTTTTCTAATTTTTTCAGTGTGAGATTAAGCTAATTAACCAAACGGTGATTTTTTTTCTAACTCTTTTTACTCATCTTTACCAGGGGTGCCAATAATAGTGGAGGGCACTGTATATATATATATATATATATATATATATATATATAGAGAGAGAGAGAGAGAGAGAGAGAGAGAAAGAGACAGAGAAAGACATTCTCTCTTCCTCTTCACAGTACATTGACTGCACTGCATGACATGAAGTTGGCCTGAACTGACAAACATTAGTTTACAACCATCTAGTGCACAAGCAGTTGAGGATGACATTTGTGAGTAGGCACAGATGATACCTCTTTGCCCTTGGTTTGTAATGAAGGATCAGCAGGAGGGATTGTGTTTTGACTCGACTTACTCGGTGTCCCGGCGCACACAGCGGGATTTGTCTGGAGCCAAGCCAGCTGTTTATAACGAGCGTCGTGACTGAACCTTTGAAGGACTGACACAAAAAATAAACCATAATGACAACAACAAAAAAAATATGTAGTGACAGCTTTTATGAAAAAGAAAAGTAGAAGCCCTGTTCAAAGGCTACCTTAATGACAGTGGCCTGACCTTTGACCTAAAAAAGGCGGTTCTGTAGGAGCTGCTCAATCAGTGAGGCCTGGAGGGCAGTGTCACAACACTGCACTTTTAAGGCCTGCCTCTGGAAGCTGAAAACTATCCGCGGTGGCAAGATTTTTATCCAATAATCATTTATTTCATGTGCTGAAGTATCGGGGGGGATCCCATTTTCCGCGAGAAAAAGATGGCCACTTTTATTTTCTTTTAAACACTTCCTGTACTTTAAACAGGTGGCTTTGTGCTGTGTAATAATATGATCAGGGAGGTTGAGTCTCTGAGTGGTTGTATGCACCAACCCTATACGCCTCCGCTAAATCAAAAGACGTGTTTACAGAGGAAACAGCACGAAATTCCAAGAGAGAGAGACCTGTGGAGCAGAGACTGCAGACAGTACATGAATCATGGCACAGCACGTTGTTCCTCTTGATGCAGTTGCTTTTTCTCTGGTTGACAATAAAAAAAAGAAAGACCTATTCATGCTGCACACAATTTACTGATAAAATAAATAATCCCATCGATTCACGGTGCCCAGGCCTAGATCAACTGCCATAAGGGGAATAGTGATGTACAGAGCAATGTCATTCTGGAACTCTTTGCCTTTAGAGATCACAGAAATTAAAGGTAAAATGCACATTAAAAACCTTCGTAAATGTTTGAAAACTCTTCTGTTGTAAATACATTTTGTTAATCAAACAAAATATGTCATTTGTTAATTTGTTTTATTTTATTTTCATAAAGTGTTAATTTGTTTTATTTTCTTTATTAATTTTATTATTTATTTTTTCTATGTTAGCTTTACCATGTATTTTGCTTTGTGTGTGTTTGTTTGTATATTGTTCTATGTGGACCCCAGGAAGAGTAGCTGTTACCATTCTTAACAGCTAATGGGGATCCTAATAAAGTAAAAACTATTATACCAAACTGTGAATAACAAGCAAATCAAAACTTTAAATAAAACCCATGATCCAATGGAAATATGATTTTACATGACACTTACGGTGTGAGTAGGGTTAGTGCTAGTAGTTATAATGATAGTTATGATAATTTCAGTCCTGACAAATATCTGTAACTCCTGGCAGAAACTAAGAGACATCCAGTGAAACAGTTCGTAATAAAGCACCAGCTCGTTCAGTGTAATAGTAGCCTATACCGTACACTAAAAAAAAACTATAAAAACGGCAAAATTGCTCCCAGTCTTTTCTCCATTTTCTTACAGTATAACCATTCCAAACATGCAAAATCTCTCATTTAAATATGGCTGTTTGCGGCTGGACATAATGATTCTTAGTTGCACGTGTTGACACGTGCAAACACTTTGGCTTTGCCCGCAAAATAACACCCCTTACTTGGGATCTTAGTAAATCAACCCTTTGGTCTATTGTTCATTTGTTAATTTGTTTGTATGAAGAAATAGTTGCAATTTAACAATATATTCAGAATATTGAAGTCTCTGTGAAATATGTGGGTGTGCTGGTATTTGTTTATGGTGGGTTAAAAGCCAAAAGTGTCTTATTTCCTGTGGGTGTCTTTAAAATGTTTCTAGTTCATTAGCCAGGGAGGTTTCAAGAGCTGCTACAGCCGTAACTTGGGAATACCCAATGAACCCCTGTCTTGGGGAAATTGCATGGAGACGTTAATTAAGATAAATACAGTAATTCAAAGACGCATTGTCAGTCGACACAGAGAAGCCAAAAGGAGTAACTGCCGTATGCAAATCCAAAGCCTGTGATTCCTTATGAAGAGGAGTGTCATGCTTAACTACACCTTCAGAACTTGAAAGAAACAGCTCTGGGGATTTCCAATTGTGTAATATATAAACTGCTAGTTTTGCTAAGATTTTGGAATAAAATATTGGTTAAAAAAAAGAAGCACTGAGAGACACTTTTCTTTCCTTTCAAATAAAATGATGATCAACGACACAAAAATATAAGAACACACAACTGCAGATTTGTTTTTATAGAACAAAATATTACAACATACAGAACTTTGGCAATGATGCCATAATATTTAGCAAAAAAAGAAAAAAACACATAAAAATGACTAGCATAAGGAAACTCCCTAGCAATCCCATAAGTATGCAAACATAAGCCATTCACAGATCTCCGCTAAAATATCAGCACATATACTGTGTAACCGTATACTACACAGTACCTAAAGACACACTCTCTTCCCAAGGCACGGTTTGTTACATCCACCGTCTTTCTGCCAGTCCACCTCCCTTTCGTTCTCCTTGTTTTCCCCATTCCTCTCGTTCTGTGTCACGTCTTTCTTTTCACCTCGTTGTCTTTTCGTGTCGTGCAGGCTGGATGTGATTTCCCTGCTCATTTCCTCATTGTCTCCCCTATTATCCCTCAACCAATTACTCGCATTCCCCACTCACATTCTGCACACACTTTCAATTATGACACGCGCCCGCATTCCTCACGCTCGCAATCATTACTGATCTTCCACTTCACCTGCTTCTTCATATCGCTTTCTTTGTCTTGTTCGTTGCCAGTTCGTTCCGTAAGTTTGTGGTGTTTTGACATGTTACTCGGCCTCTGTTTTGTTGTTTCTGTCTTGTCTTGTTTTCAGTTTATCCATCTAGCCTGCTTCTCATTCGAGTCCAGCTGCATTCACCCTCTGCTTCCTGTTCATCTCCAGTCCTGTCTCGCTCTACCTCGCCAGCCCCGTATCCTGACCGTCACCAGATCCCTGCCTGTTTGTTTGTCATCCCCTCCTGCAATAAATACACTCCTTTCAGAGTTTTTGCCTGAGTCTGTCTCCAAGTCATGCATTTGGGTCCATTCCAGTAAGGGAATTGTAACATGGTTAGCCAAATAATCCGAATGCAGAAAATTTGCTGTTAGGTTTGACTGAGCACTTGTGGGTTTTTGTATATCGTCATCAATCATCATCATCAGTCAATTAATTTTGTTCCCAACAAGGTTATTACACAAAACTGAAAAAACTAAAACTTAAACTAGCAAACCCACTTTGAAAACTTACTTGCATTAAACTGAAAATGTGGAAATAAAAAAATAAAAACTAGTGAAAATTTCAGCTTGTTCATGTAGTTTTCAAATAAATCAATCAATCAAATTTTATTTATAGAGCACATTTCAGGCAGAAAGCAACTCCATGTGCTTTACACAAGCAAATTACACAGAAACCATACAAAAGAAAAGTAACATAAGTACTAGCCTATTTATGCCTAATAATACTATTGAAAAACATTTCTTGTTAATATGAGGTTTGTAACTACTTAAATTGACTTTGCATGAATATTATAGCATTATAAATGGAAACCTGTTCTGCGTGTATGCTTTTACACTTGTTTCCAAGAACGCGTAGATTTTGATCGTACCAAAGAACAAAATCAGATAAGAAAAAAAGATGAATGCGAAAATGTTCATTTTACAATAAAATCTGACCGGACGCATGTCTCGTGAATGAGGCCCGTTATCTCTGTCACAATTTTACTTGAAATGTAATGAAAATCTATTCCTCAAAATTTTGCTGTATATTGCTGTATGGTCTTATGAATGCATTTAAAAGCTCAGACTCTCTTATCACCAACCGAAAATAACATTTACCATTGAATATTTACTGAACACCAGATAAGGTAAACATATTATGTAAAACTTGGATAAATTAAGAGTTTCTTTTGATCATTACATAACTACAGCTAGGCCAGGTCTTATCAAGCATAAACAGTATGGGCAAGTAAACCGTTGTATGCCCCGTTTGTAGACACTGTTCTCCTGATGCAACAATTATCATTGGCTCCAGTCAGCGGTCAGTCAGTCATAGTAGCATACACCGCACTGGAGATTGCACGCATTGCCACCCCTCACTC
Source organism: Synaphobranchus kaupii (assembly GCA_029718625.1). Classification (NCBI taxonomy): domain Eukaryota; kingdom Metazoa; phylum Chordata; class Actinopteri; order Anguilliformes; family Synaphobranchidae; genus Synaphobranchus; species Synaphobranchus kaupii. The sequence goes on from CM056380.1 coordinate 102,237,852, forward strand.
AAGGTAGGCCACGGTCACGGCCATGTTGCAGTTCTACTGTGCCGGACCCAATTTCCGCTGCCTGGTTTTGATTGTAGAGCAACTTTGTACCTCCTGCCCCAGTTGTGCAGTGCAGCCATGATTGTAGGGCAAGTCTGAGGCTCTAGTCTAAGCAGCACTCTGCAGTAACTCTCAGGTTAATCTTCTAGACACTTTTATTAACCCCCCCCCCCCCCCTCACACACACACACACACACACACACTCACACACACACCCTTCTGTATTTTGTATTTTACATTCTGTGGATGGCTATGCACCTCAAAATGGCTCCCCAAAAGTGAACTATGTGAACTGGTACCATCCCTGCCCAGCTACGTGGCTGTGATTCATGGGCCCCATCCAGCAGTTTGTTATTCGGGGACAGTAATGAGCAGCACGCTGTCATGTGCTGCGAGCATGCCAAGGGCAAGTGCGCTAACCATTAGACTGCCTGACCCGAAGAACTGGGCAGGATGTAGGAACACTGATGATTCAACCAGGATCTTACAAATGTGGTGGCAAAAGAGCGGGGTACATACTGAATGGCGGTCCTGTGGGGGACGCAACAATATAACATAACAAATACTGTGCATACATGTATATTCAGGGCCCTCTGGGAGATATCTGAGCCCCTGTGGGAAGTCGGCAGCGTGATGCCTTTATCATGACGCACTACATGCTCGTGTGACACACAGACACGCCTTTTTTTCTCAGGCCCGATACATTTTAACAAATGCGCTCATCACGCACCCTCCACTGTCGGTGCGACGTAGCGTACCACAGAATGCACCGATGATAGATAATAGACAACAATAGAAAACTATAGTTACTAGTATTCTGAATATCTTACAAACCGTGTTTTATTAGGATTTTGGATTTATAAAGCAGTCGTACCCCACTTTCAATAAGCACATTTTCAGCATCTGCAATTGCACCATGCAAAAAAACACCGGTGACAAATGCGTCCAAGCACCCACTATTTTTTCCTATATTATTCCACGTATAGGAAAAAAGGACTAGATTTCCTACTTCTACAAATCTATCTAATGTCAAGACTAATGACATTGTCTATCAGTAGGCCCCATGCTAGATTTACTAGCCCTATATGATTGCCCAGTGGTGAGCTGAAAATAAACAGGTTGGAAAACTTCTGTTTAAACCTGTTTTCATTACTTTTCCTTGATTAACATGTGTGCTGGCAATTAACCAATACATTCTATTTGGAAAAATCAGTTTTAATCACTAAGTACACTTAGATACACCAATTAGATAAAAAAGATACACCAACTACCGCTTTTGCTTTTCTAACAAAACCTGCACTTCAAGTCCATTTAAATTACAAAATATGCAGATTGCAGATATTTTCTATGAATATTGAAAATATGAGTAGGGATAATGCAGAGTACATGTATCAACAATTTTCGATGCAAATAATAGGAATTTTATTTACTCGCCTAATTGAGGAGAACTACATCTGATGGTATTGAGTATTTTGTGAACTAATCGCTGTATTGTTAATAAAGGAAAATTATTGAAAACAGGTCAACATCAATAATCAGTTAAAGCGGAAGTTTTCCACCCCGTCAATTTTCAGCTTGAGCAGACACCACTGCGGCAGATAATAAATATGATTTCACGTGTGAACATTTATAAGTTTATGAAAGGTAGACCGTGGGATATGATATAGAAGCAAAAAAGAGTGGGGTGACACCAGAGTCAAAAACTGAGAGGCTGCACTGACAGGAAACTGTCGTGAACACAACAGGTTGCGTTTTGCTATAGATTTACACCGCGTGCAGCATCTTTCTTACGTTTTATGCTGTGCTCATTGTGTGCAGACAAATTCCTTCTGGGGCAATAAGTGTGATTAATTCTTTCATTCATTAGCTAGTTATTATCATTGTAACTTTTATTGTAAAGCTTATGTAAAGCTTGCTAGCTAGTTCAAAATAGAAATGAAAATTATGTTTATTATAGCTAGCTAGCTAGATGTAGAGTAATGTCGGTATTATCATCCACAATATACTAATATACACTTAAACTAGCTATATTTTGTTTTATCTATTGCTAGCCTCGTAGCCAGGTTTGTTTACTTCTGGTAATGTGCGTGGATGCTTATAGCAAGGGAGGGGAGTAAAGATTCACACTTGAATTGTGACCTTCTGTAGGACAGAGAAAAAAGAGCGCTGAGAAACGGGTTCATAGCCTTTCCTCAGTTTGCAGTGTGTCTGACGTCATATCCCAGGGCCTATCCTAAAAGGCAAAAGGAAATCCCTGCCCGGCGCAAGGCCCTCACAGGCATGAGGCCCTTTCTGACCACCCCATTCAACCCCCACCTAGCGGCGAACCGGTATATACGCAATTATATTGCTGGAGGGACTGTGGTGAACTGAAGCAACCACTCTATTGCTAAACATCGGTTATAAAAAGCTATCAATAAAATTTTGGACGTGTCTTGGAACAGCACCAGGAAAACGTTTGCTGCTAATTTAAATTGTATTAACCACAGCATAAAAAAGCATGAAAAAACAATCCCCTGATCCAATGGGAATGGACTAGCTTTTAAAGTGAAGTTGCAGACTAGCAGAATTGCTTGTTTCATTACAAATATCTTTTATAAAAATGAAAAATATTCACTAAAACAAAGGAAACTGAAAGGGAATACCCAAAAAAGAAGATGAACTGATCTGTTTGTCATGTCAACTCAAAATATCAGTGCATGGGGTTGAACGGCTGAATCTGGCAGTTTTTGTGCACAATGGTCTCACAAATGTTCAGCCAGATGGACACCAATCAATAGCAAAAGTTTTAAAACTTATTTCTAAACATTTTCTCTCCAAGAAGTGGGTCAAATGAATTTGAAAAGAAGACTATCCAACTTTTGAAATTAGATAGACATTTTTATACTATACTATGCCTTAGCAAAGATACTTTAACCTATATAGAAAACAAATCAAGACGTTTATGATTTTCCTTTTACTCACCAGCGGTTTTCTTACTGGGTCATGCCAAAACCTGTTTTTCAAACTAATATTTAGCTCTTTTATGATGACATGTATGTGGGTGCATGCCGTGCACATCCTGGATCATAGATTTTTGACTCTGGATTCTGAATGGGTGGAAGTGAGTGGATGAATTATCACACATGTGGTTAGGATAATTGAACAGAATGTTGCTTATTTAAACTAATATACACAAATAATTAGAAAATATATTTTCAATTCAGCAACGCCCCAGATTCCCACAACGGAACTGAGCAGGCCCTGTTGTGTAAAAGAGCGTGATAAATGTGCACTGATACATTCCTCCTGCGTCGGAGTGAGGAAGGTTTCACACCTTGGTGTTGTAGTTTTGATACTTGAAATCGCTCTAAAGTTAGCTCTTACAATTGCTCTGAAGCTTGACTGCATAATAGAGCAGCATAGCAATGACATCCCTACACCTGACCATTAACCCACCCGGCAGGTCTTATTGTTGCGTCTACTCTCTGTGTCTGTACACCACCGATGCTATATATTGGCTCTGCGGGGCCAAGGCCCTTGGGGCAAGACCTTTAGAATGTGCAAACTATGGAATGTGTGGGGTAAAACCTTTAACAGTGTCAGCTTATTATATAGCAGGGTTATATTTCAAAACACAGATTATTTCCCGGCGCAAGCGTTCTTAAAACCAGGGGCTGAAGTGAGATACATGGACCCGTTGTGGAAAGTGTTCAGAGAAATAAATGACCGCCGGTTATTCGGCTATTCACGGAGAACGGGCGCTATCTCTCTAAAAAAGGCGGCCTCCGGATGGGGGGCGTCATGATGCTTTGCGTCACGGTGGTCATAAATCTGCAGCCGCCTCCGTGTACCTCACATTTCTCAAGGTCTGTGTTCAGCTGACCCAACACATGCCGTCTTTGCACGCAACGGGAAGTTAGAGGAAATGAAATATGTGACCGGTGAGGGTAGGAATGGATTGGGCTAAGAGTGTTAACCAAAGGGGATGAACGTGACACGTCAATCTAAAATAGAATGTAGGCTACAGCGCGTTCACATTTCAGCAATATGTCGGGTGCATAACCTTGTGCGGTTATATTCATAATAGATTACTGCTTTCTTCTATCCATCCATCAAGTCCAGTATAGTTTGCACCTAAATGCATGGCCAAAGATTTTCCATTGAATAAGAAGCTGACAAAACTCCAAATAACATGGAATTGACTCTGAATCAAAAGATGAAGTGATGGATTGGAAAGGCTAATTAAATATTTAAGGTGCAAAATAACTCTCTCATATATTAGCATTAGTATTACAAATAGGTGGTGCTTTCAGTGTCTCATTGATTTGACCTAATCATTGTGTTTTGAAAAAAAAATTTTTTTTTTTATTGGTTCAAACAAGTCAATGATTGACAGCTCGTTGTAGCTCAATCCATTGTGAGTTCAGAAAACCTCACTCTCCCATCTATAATTAATTGTTCTAAAAGTTCTGAGCAGGCTGGTTCGATGGGCCTGAGAGGAAACCATTCCACACAGATAATACCGAGAAGTGACACCAATTTTGAATTTCATTATTAACACAACCCCCCCCCCCCCAACAAAAAACTTAGGAAATAATTTTAATAATTAAATAATAATAATAGACACAAGATCCAAATTCCATGTGTGGAGGTGGAAATGCATGTGTACCTGCTGCTGGAGGACCTAGGGCTCTGTGAGCCTGAGATGTGATTGATTGTGTTGTTATTGCTAACGACTCTCTTCCTGCCGCTTCAGGGACCCTCTTCGATCCATTCTCTGTCTGTTTCTACTACCGCTCATAAATTTTACAAGCGGCGGCACGGCACAGTCTGCTGGGAGCTCAAACAATTGCTTTATTGATGAATTTCATCATATTGGGAATAGTGCCACAGCCAGGCGCGGGAACGAGCGTCCACGTTAAGTGTTCTGTTCTGCCGTCACACATTTTACTCACACTTATGTAAAGTACGCGCAATTTGTTTTCATGTGAGCACTTGTAGCTTCTCCGAGATAGCATGTGCTTAGTGGCAGGCGGTGCTTCATCCTTGAGAATTCCGGCTTTTTTCGCACAGGTCTGTTGTGTTGGCCTTGAATTTTGGAAATCAAGTTTCATCGCTTTTTAAAGTTAATATACACAGTAATATCAAAAATGGCTTTCAATTCAAAAGATTGAGGCACAAATTGAATATCTGGACACAAGGTCATGTTCAACGTCATGAGCGGAATATCTATCAGAGCCCGTGTTTCTATATTTTGTTATTGAAAGGTTTTGGACTTATTACTCATAATCATTGATTTGCCTCCCATTGATTTGGCCTACCACCAAGGACAACTCGAACTGAAACTACAAACAACCAATTCCAAAAAAGTTGGGACAGTATGTAAAATGCACATAAAAGCAGAACGCAGTGATTTGTAAATTCTCTTTTACATATATTTAATTGAAAACAGTACAAAGAAAAGATATTTTATGTTTTAACTTATCAACATTATTGATTTTTGTAAATATGTCTAATTCCGAATTTGATGCCTGCAACACGTTCCAAAAAAAGTAGGGACAGGATCAAAAAAATAGACTAGAAAGTTCAAAAAACACCTGTTTGGAACATTGCACAGGTAAAGGTGATGCTACCATGACAGGGTATAAAAGGATATCAAAAGACTTGATATATTATTTTCAGGTACTCTTACAAGCGATACTATAACCTCTCTACATTTGAATGGATCTCTATGGGAATTGAGGGGTGGGACTAGATTAAGCTGTAAACTACATGGAATAGTATGTAACACATGGTTGGCTAAATGGCTGTAAGTCATTAAGGGTCTGACGTATCAAACAAGCAATCAAAGGCTCTATAGTTTCTAAACGGTTCAGCCGATATGGATGAAAATACCCTCAAATTAAATCTGACAGTCTGCACTTCAACCTCTTTGTCATTGTATCCTTTCAAACTCAGTGCTAGAGTACTCAACCAAAATAACAGTAAATTTGTCACTGTCCAATAATTATGGTGATAACTGTATATACTGTACATGCAGTGCAGTCAAACTATGCCAGTATGTTGACTATGATTATCTCTGGAAGATTTTATTTAGTACGTCAATGCTTTGGCTAAATAAGTATTACTACTCCTTTAAGTTCATTGACAATAAAACATTGAAAGTCACATTTTGGCAGGTCGGCAGTTTGCCAATGCTACCCACCTGTCATGGTTATTTGCAGCCTTTGCTTTTCGACGTTTTTAGTTTTCCTGTTTGGCGTCGTCAAGACACTATCGGATTTTTTCCGCCTCCATTCCGGTTTTCGCGTCTTGCCCGACAATTATTCCCTTCACCTGTTTCGCGTTTCCTGCGGGCTATAAATACCTCAGGACTTCCGCATTTCCGCACTTCGAGATTGTCTTTGCTATGTAGACATACGAAGTCGGTAAAGGTATAGAAATTTCGGTCGCTGCATTTCTGGTTGTTACTTATAGGAAACGCAGCAAGTCCGGTTATAAAGATTTAGGATTAGATTGGTTTTGTCGTTCCTTTCCAATCTTTATAATTTATTATTTTTACCTGTTGCCAGTTGTGTTCAGCTTTTTTTCCACAAGAGCTTTGGCTAACAGGTTTTCTTTTCTATTCCTTTCCATCACTCGTTTTTGTTTTGAGTTAGGTTTTGTTTCATTACCTCTTGTTACGCCTAATTATTTTAGTGCGTGGGGTTCTTATGTTAGTTATTCACGCTGTTTATCGAGATCGCCTCAGTTTTTTGGAGGTTTTGTTTTGCTTTGTGCTAGGGAAGTTTTGCTCCCTATCCTGTGTTAACCTAGTCCTGGTGCGGATTATTCCGCGTTTTGTGGCGTAGGCTATCTTTCTCTAGATACGCTTTTAGATATCCGTATTGGTCGCGTTTGATTCTCCGAACCTTACACTTCCCCTCACACCACCTTGACATTGAATAAAAACATTTAGACCTAATGCATATGATACCGTTTCCTGCAGTACACCGATGTAAATTTGGAGTGCTACAACAGTGGCTGAATTCTGTTCATGATTATCTAAATTTCTTAGGTTCAAAAAAACATTTGGCAGCCCTGTGCAATGGCTTTGGGAAAAAATGCTGTACTCTGCATTTTAGGTCGATCTTAATGCGCGGAACGTACAACGCGCATAATTCATTATCAATTAATAATGAGAATAATGACGTCTCAGAATTAAAACCTGTTGAGATGCAGTGCTTAAGGGTAAGGTGACAATACGGTGTAAATCTGAAAGGATTAATTGAGGTAAGTGATTTATGTGGGCAGAGTCAGGACCGTGCACCAGGTGTTTGTGCTACTCTGGGTCACAGCCAACTGCTGAGGTACGTAGGAATCAGACAGAGGCCCAGCTGCATCCAGCATGCAGCGATTCTGCGTGGCACTTACTGTTTTTAACAAATAAATATTGCAAGCAAAACATGTTTAATTCTTACAGGCGCTGGGTAGCGGCACATGGCAAGTCAACAGGGGGCTGGCGAAATGGGATGATGAAATATTTATCAGAGCATTGCATATTCAGCTGTGGGTCCTTTGTGAGAGCTCGTGTGATCTTCCCCAACACGTTCGCAAATTAAATATTTATTGCCTTTAAATAAATAGGCCAGTATTGGGTAGTGAGCAGACAGAATGCCGGGGTGAATAGAAAAGTGTGCAGATTGGCGGCGCTTTCGGCAGCCGAGATGCAGCGTCTCGGGAGGTGGGGGTGTGCTGCACCTGTCGGTCTGAAGATCAGAGAGTCAGTGCAAAAACCCGTTCACTCGCAGTGAGATTCGCCTTCAGTTAAGCAATTTTCAGGGATTTAGCTGCATATAAGATATGGCTGTTAAATACCGCTATGCGCTACAAATAGAATAATGCGATGTGTGTGAGAGAGAGAGAAAGAGCGAGAGAGGGGGTGCAATAAGCAGAGAATATGCTTTAAAATCCAACACGTTGCTGGATCTGGTGATTACAGGAGTAAATGCAGTGATGCCACAAAATATACAGTACATTGGCTAGAAACACATTAAGTAATGTAAGTGTTGCATATTGAAAGTCTTATTAAAACATGTCAAATACTAGCAGTAACACTGGTTATGAGGAAGGCGTGAAATAGTTACAGTTATCGAGGTATCATTGTAAGTCATGTCCCAGTATGACTGATGGATAACGATCATTTTGCACAGGATAGTTCCAATCTTCCTGATGGCTACACATTTGATACATATAAGACTATTAATGTGCCTGATAGCTATAGATATCTGTAAGTAAGACACAGTACATTGAATAGCTGTAGAGACATATTTTTAGAAGGTGTCATCTGTGTCATAGCTGTAGTCAGTAAATATAAGAAGATACTGAGTAAAAAAGTAGTATACCAGTTCCTGTGTATATGTTGGCTATGGGTAACACTCATCACTTGTGTTTGGTAGCTGATGATTTATATGAGTCGGATAGATCCCCTGTGTTCGATGGCTAAATATTTGTATATGACCCTATAGGTCAGTTTCCACTTAAAGTCTATGACTGACTGAAAGTAGTGAACTGAAGTAAATTTGCCCCCTTCAAAGGACAGTGATATCCTGTAAAATGTCTTCCCGCAGGGAGGAAGACATCAGAACTCAACCAAACATCACAAGCAATTAAAGTGTCAGCATGTGGGACTGTTTTATTTGAGAAGGCATAACTCTATATAGCCAAACATGTTTAAAGTGTGCCTTTCACTACCGTGAACTTGGGAAATCAAAGACAATGAATTACACGGAGAGTGGACCCAGAGGCTGAATCAAACACAAACACACACACACGCGTGCACGCACAGTCAAATTTAATTGATGCGATGTCTTTTAATGTCTCGTCAAAATATGCCATTACCTAATTTCATAATATAATGAATATTGTTAATAGTAAATAAAATAGATGAAATACATATAGTGAAATACTATGTAACACAACAGTGTTCTGATGATTCTATAATCTGGTGCACATATTCCTGGCAGTTTATATGCATGCAAACTGTTAGAAATCCAACGCCAATTATTACTTATAACTTCAGTGATCATCTGAAAGGAGCGTCTTTCAAGGTGACAACGCATTCAACCCCCCCCCCCCCCCCACAGAGAATGTGTAGTTGGCCAAAGGTTTGAGGAGCAAGATACTGACGTTATTAAAATGCCTTGGCCTTCTCGGTCCCCAGATCTGAACTCTGCAATTACGGGATATTCTGGAACAATGTCGGAGACAGAGTTTTTCACTTAGCTCAATAAGCATGACTTGATTGACTTTCTCATGGAAGAGTGGTTCCTCTTGCAGAATTCCAGAAGCTGGTATGCTATGCCACTTTTGAAACCATACTGGTCACACAAGCTGGCCCAACCCATTGGAACATTTATGTTTTCATTTTTGGTCACTACCTGTACACCTGTCTCTGTAACGTAATATCGCAAATTTTAATTTTAAGATTCAGCCATGAAACCCAATAAACTTACAATAAATAAATAAACCCAAGGATAAAATTGTAGAAAGGTATGGATCAGAAGGTAGGAGTATTGTACTACTGTGACACTGGTGTGACTGTGGAAGACCAGCTGAACTTCCCAGCGACACATTTTTAGCAACCTCACAGTCCTGCAGAGGTGGGAATAGAGATTATGGGAATAATATCCCATCCGAAACTCTTGCTGGCCGGCTTTCCAGACTGCGCCATCTGGCCACTGCAACTGGTCCAGAGTGCTTACAACAAAACTGATCTTAAAATGTACACGTGCTGTGCTTTTTTAACACCCGTCGCTACCTTCTGGTTGCTGCCTGCATTGAATTCAAATCTCACACATGGTACTGCCCCTTTCTACCTTCAGGCGATGATGACACCATAAACTTCGAAACAGACCTCTCTGTTTAGCATCTTCACACCAGCTGGCTGTCCCATCTCTTTCAGCACCCAGCAGCCGCTCCATGTGGCCCCCTGCTCATCAGTCAGAAAGGCAGATTCACTGGCAAATGTCTTAAGACCCCCACCTTTTCAGACTAGACCTCATTGTTTTTATTTTAAAAAGTTTTTAAACTTTTACATCGCACTCAGGGCTTTGTTCCCTCTTCCTTTAACACATGCATTGATGTGAAAACTACACCTCTCAGCTTTTTTTTTGGGACAGGAAACTCTGCTCTGTGTTTGGAATAAAAGGATCTAATTTGGGTTGTCACTTTTGACAAAATTTAAAAAAGTGCAAAGAGTCTTGTAGTCTGTTTAAATTAAAAATGTCTGATGACAAAATGTCCTCTGTGCTTTCCTGTTTACTGGGAGTGGCTGTGCTGATGTGCACAACCACTGGGTTGCAGGTTGCTTTGTTGGGAGTTTGTCACCCAGATTCAATTAAATTTACAAGAGACATTTTTAGTAGACTTACATTTTAATAAAGGATGAATCCTGAAGAGCTGGGTGTAACCTGCTGTGAAATTAAAACCAATTAAGCTTTAATTTACAATTTATTTTTGGAGCGATCAACAGCAAAGTCGTTTTAACTAGTTAGTTGGGGTGATATGTACCTTTTTAATTATGTTATGTGGCCTTATGAGTAGCTGAGCCATCTGTAGAGTCCTTTCCCCCTAACAGTTGCTGCATACAGTATATGTTGTTGAAATAAAATTGCATAAAGGTTTCAGAGCACAGTAGACAAACCAAGGTGGACAACACTGACCTGGATCTATTTTTGTTACCCTATGACATGAGTGAAGTGAGATATTGTCATTAATTTCGTTTTGTGACTGCAGCGTCTATAATTCATTAATTCTAAGTCTTGTTTTTATGTTATCTAGTATAATAAATATTTTTAATGGCATGGACACATACCGAGAGGAATGTCTATGGCAGGGATGTCAAACTGATTCCATCGAGGGCCGAGTGTATGCAGGTTTTTGTTCCAACTGTGCCCTACACCAGCTGATTTCACTAATTAGCTCAGCTCTTCAACCAAGGAGGTGAACTAATTAGTGGAATCAGCTGGTGTAGAGCATGGTTAGAACAAAAACTTGCATACACTCGGCCCTCGATGGAACGAGTTTGACACCGCTGGTCTATGGCATCAATGGTTTTGAATGCATATTTTCAAGCCAGTCAAATTTCCTAAAAGGTAGCTATTTAGGTAGCTATTCCATCCATAGAATCCCTCTGATGTTTCTTTAAATTTTTATGCTCCCCCAGACCCCAAAACAATAAAATATCATGGGTTGCATACGCCTATATTAAAAATGCACATTTATATTTACATATATTCAATGCCCCCGATGTAAAATACTGTATGGCCAATGGGTGTAAACCGTGATGGATGGTGGGCCATGTCTGTAATAAATAGGACTGTTGGCAACATCAGGGCAACATGACGCCTGCACCTATGGTGAGGGGGTGGAGTCTAACTATTATTGTACAAACATATTGTCTAAGATGTAGTGTGCCTATGTTATGATGAAATACGATTTTCATGGATCTATGTGTTGTAAAAAAAAAAAGGACCGGGAAAAAAAACCCATGGTTGGCCCACTGATTTCTATTTCCTAAATACAGTATTTGACTTTTGTGTCACTTGTCTAGAGGTTCTGGTGTACATGATGTTGGTGTAGTTTGACAGTGAATATTTAGTGTGAAAAAGTGAAATTATGTTATTGTGAGATAATACTGTACAGCGTCTACTGCAGCGCTTGTTCCACTCCCCCTTGGTGAGGTCACGTCACGCCCACCCCACGCACGGTGTTCATGACTCCTTCTTAGCTGCTACAAAGGGAGGGGCTACGTAGGGACTACGGCCGGAACCGATGGCCGTGTGGAGCAGGAACTGAATATGTACAAACGGCCGTACTGTACCAGCCTTATTTACCAGCACTAATATGCATGTTTCAAAAATGGACTGACTGCTTTAAGAGAATCTCCGATTCTTTCATTTAGTTAGTTTTCACCTTCAAGCTTTTTGGTGTAACAATGCATTGAGCTGGCTTGTCTGAAGAAGCTCATTTGTGCTTGGCCAAGAAAGCTTTTTCACACCTTTTACAGGCATCATTACATAAAAGAGCAGATTTCAGTGCATGTCACAATTGGAGTAGTTGACGGCTCTTTCCATTTCACACCACTTCTTTCACAGCCAATGCAGGCCCTTGTGGTCTCTTCTTAAAAAGAGTCGATTTTTGCAGCTGAATAGAAAGTCACTATTAGCAAGTGTGTGGAAAAAAAGGCATTGATCTCAAAGCCATTTTTTGTGTCAGCAGTCTTTTGTTTAAACCTGTATTTTAAAGGGGACAGCAATGTAATACATTGCCTGGCCAAAACAAAAGTCGCAACAATGTTTTATTGGACCACCTTTAGCTTTGATTACGGCGCACATTCATTGTGGTATTGTTTCGACAACCTTATGCAATGTAACAACATTTATTTCCGTCCAAAGTTCCATTAGTTTTTGGCCGAGATCTTATATTGACAACGGGAGAGTCAAACCACTCCGTAAAGTCTTCTCCAGCACATCCCAAAGACTTTCAATGGGGTTAAGGTCAGAACTCTGGTGGCTAATTCATGTGTGAAAATGATTCCTCATGCTCCCTGAACCACTCACAATTTGAGCCTGGTGAATCTTGGCATTGTCGTCCTGAAAAAAATTGAAGCAACCCCAGATCATAAGACTGCCTCCAGAGGCTTGTACAGTGGGCACTATGCATGACGGGTGCAATGGCGACTTTTTTTTTGTTTAGGGAACTGGGCTTGTAACCAAGAGGTTGCAGGGTATTACTTGGTAATCCACAGCTGTTGTATCCTTGAGAAAGGTACTTGAAGCACAACAAAACTTTGGTATAACTTTGGGTTGTGTAGTTACCTGGCTATGATATGAGTCCAAATAGAAAATAATAGAATAACTTTTATTTTCCCGTTAGCCCCAGCAACAACAAAAAGACAGAGACAGTGGGGCAGACCCATAGCACACAAACAAACATATCAAATATCATTTCATTAATTAAAGTGGAATACAGTCATGCTGCCATAATTAAAAATAGCCCCTGCTGTCCAGAGATGTTCAGTGGCATTAAGCAGTCCAACACACAAACTGCGCCTCTGCGACTTTCCTCCATACACGCAGTGTTGCGGTCTCTGTACACTGTCGAAACAGATCCACCGAACTGCGTCAACCTTCCCAGTCGTCGCCTCACTCCTCCCCCGCATTATCTTCTCCTTCGATTCCCTGATTGCCTTTTGAAGATTTCCTGCACTTCAGGATCAGTCCCGACATCTTCAACTCTGGTGAAGAGCGATGGTAAACTTTGTTGCTGCAGATCCAATGGACATTTCCGAGCATATGTTGCGAATGCATCTCCATGGTGACGACCACAAACAAAATTATATCGACTAGACAATTTATCAATATTATAAAAACGAGCAGCAGGAGTGCCCTGAAAAATCTCCAGCCCGCTTCCTCGTCCCACAACACACACACAGCGTATGAAAAAAACAAAAGCCAGACTCAACAAAATACATTCAAATTAACAAACACGAACACGAGAGACAGCTGGACTACATGTCGTCATTACAGCACCATGTGACATCATGAATGTATGATGTCAGTATGTCGTGAAACGTGTCGTGAAGATATACTTGCCATTCACGACACTCCCGAAAGTGCTCGTAACTCAAAGAGATCGTGAAATATGTTGCGAGTTCAAAAATAGTCGTGAAATCTCAAGTGTGTCTTGAGATGCAATACTACGTGCAAGTCCCACCTCTGCAGACAGAGGCCGCTAATCTACATGATCGATACAACAACTTAGTCTAGAGCAGGTGTAATCAATTGTCCCATCATAGGGTTAATAAGGACTTATTGTGATCTGCGCTGACATGTACATTGTACATTCACAATAGGCAAACTAATTTCAATAAATGTAGCCAGCGATAAATGGATCCTATCAGTTTGCCAAAAACATTATATAGTTAAGATAATATTAGATTATTTTGTTTTTCTTTCGTTGCTTGTGTAACGAACGAGGTTCTGGCAGGGCTCGAACCATTGAACTTCAGGGGGAGAGGCCACAGCGCTAACCACTATGCCAAAGATTAATTCACTGTCAGCGGAGGAATTAGGCTGCCTGAAGAGCCTATTATTTACTTATTATATTTATTTTTCTTTCTCGCTCTTCTCTTTGTCTGTCTTTTTTTGTTTGTTAGGTTTGATCAGATTTAAAACGAAAAGCAAATATTCAGAAATGATCATAACTCTACAATGTGGTGTGAATTGGCTTTGCTACATCGACCTGTCGGGTCTGTGTTACTCAAAGTTTGTCGTGAAAGTGTTGTCTTGAAATATTCAGTCCACGATGTACTTTGGGAAAGAGTCGTGGAAATTTCAAGACATGTCTTCAAAAAGATTGTGAAGTGTGTCGTCAATTCTGAAGACACATCGGAATCGGGAAAGCCACCCTTAGTTAGTGAGTTTTACTGACGGCTGAACTCGGAAAACTGTTTGTGATGGTGGAAAACAAATATTGCTTTTATTTTTGGTCAAAGTTGACAAACAATCTTGACAAATGCTGAGTGAATAAAACTTTTAAAAAACTTAAAAGCTCTGGAGTACAAGCTGGATTCTTTCAGTGTGCAGTTCGTTTCATGCCATGTTTGCTTTCAATTAGTCAGCAAAACTTCCAGCCCGAAAGAAACTTAATCCTCAGCTCTGTGTTTTAGTTAATGTTCTGCAACTATTAGCAAAAGAGCACATATAAAATTGATCACGTCTGGGACACCCAGTGCTTAAAAATTAAAACAGAAAGGCCTGTCCCTTATGTCATATATTGTGAATAAATACATAAATAAATAAGCATAAGTAATATGTGTGGCGCTTATTTATGGTCGGTTGCTTAATTTATACACAATGGACATATGTACAGACACATGTAGGGGCAGTGGAATGGATATAGATTAAATGGAAGGTGTACACAGCTTTACAGATGCATCTAATCAGCTCTGCTTACTGAATGTACACAGGCATGTTGCATAAATGATTGATGTCTGCTCTTTCAGCAAGAAATTGTTGCAGCTCCTCAATTTCAATTAATTAATAGCTATAACATGATTGATACTGTCAAAGTAAGTAATGAGCACGGGCGAATTAAGCCTTTGTTCCGATTTTTCATTTTTGCTTCCAATTCCAATCTTTTCTCAGTAGGCTACGGATAGCCTTTTTTTTTTTTTACCAATTTCATGGATATTCCTACAAAATAGAGCTGTTGTCCAATTAAAATAATAAATAAATAATTGGTTTTTAAACATAATTCATTATTATTCTTTGTCTTCTCTCTCAGTTAATTTTCTATATGTTGGGCCTCTCCTGCCACCACTTTGCCTCCTGCATCCACACAAGGAACGGAAGAGGTCTGAGGGTCTGGCATTGAGAAACTTGCCTGTAAGCCAGTCGCTATTTATATCCTAGAGCCCACGCAGCACTACAGAAGAGGGCTAGCTTGGATTGGACGACATGAAGACTAGCTCGCTAGCAGCTCCTAGCCTGTGGGTGCCTTGGTGGAAGGAGCTAATCCAGTGGTTAATAACCGTAGGCTTTTATTGAGATAGTATAATAGACTATATATCTGACCCCCACGCAAGCTTGAGATAGATACAGTCAGGTGAAGTTGGACAGTGAAACTATTTTAGTTGTTTTGGCTCTGTAATCCAGCACATTGGATTTGAAATGGAACAGTGATTATGAGGTTAAAGTGTAGACTTTCAGCTTTTATTTGTGGGTTTTTACGTCCATATCGGGTGAATGGTGTAGCAATTGTAGCCAATTTTATACATAATCCCCCAATCCCCCCCAACATTTTAGGGGACCAAAAGTAATTGGACAAATGAACAAACATTAATAAAGTTATCATATTTAATATTTGGTTGCATATACACTACTCACAAAAAGTTAGGGATATTTGGCTTTCGGGTGAAATTTATGGAAAATGTAAGTTCACGCTACAGTGATATTATACGTATCATGAAAGTAGGGCATTTAATTAGAAGCATGCAATGGTGATTTCCTCATCTCAAACAATTTATTGAAACAAAAGCCAACAACAGTGGTGGGTATACCACAACAAAAATGTCAATGTCTCAATAACTTGTCATGTGCCCTTGAGCATCAATTACAGCTTGACAACGACGTCTCATGCTGTTCACAAGTCGACTTATTGTCTACTGAGGCATGGCATCCCACTCTTCTTGAAGGGCGGCCCTCAGGTCATTGAGGTTCTGGGGTACAGAGTTACGAGCCTCTACACGGTGAGTCAGCTGATCCCATAGGTTTTCTATGGGATTCAGGTCTGGAGAAAGTGCAGGCCACTCCATTTGAGGTACCCCAGTCTCCAGCAGCCTTTCCCTAATGATGCGACCTCGATGAGCTGGAGCATTGTCGTCCATGAAGATGAAATTAGGCCTGTGTTGTTCATGCAGGGGCACAATGACTGGATTAATGATGTTAATCAGGTAGTATGGGCTTGTCACTGTACCATTCACAAAGTGTAGGGCAGTTCTGTATTGACTAGACACACCTGCCCACACTGTAACACCGCCACCACCAAAGGGTCGTCTGGTGACAACAGTGGCTGATGCATAGTGCTCTCCTTGACGTCTCCAACATCGTTGGCGGCCATCATTTCTGCTCAACGTGAATCGACTTTCATCAGAGAACAGCACTGAGGCCCACTGGTCCCTCGTCCAGCGTAAATGCTCCCTGGCCCATGCAAGACGATGACGCCTGTGCCTGGTGGTGTGGTCAGGTACCCTTGCAGGTCGTCTAGCACGCAGACCACGCTGATGTAAACGGTTTCGAATGGTCTGACGTGACACTTGGGTGCCTCTCACCTCCCTTAAATGTGCCTGGAGTTGAGTGGCATTCATCATCCGGTTCCGCAGGGCACTGTTCACAATGAAGCGGTCATCAGTGTGGGATGTGGCCAAAGGACGTCCACTTCTATGCCTTTCTGTGACTCTTCCAGTCTCTCTGTATCTCTGTTGCAACCTGCTGATGACACTCTGTGACACTCTAAGCTCAGTGGCCACTTCCCTCTGAGAACATCCTGTTTGAAGCCTCGCAATGGCGAGGTACTGTTGATCAATTGTTAGGTGTCGTCTTGGTCTCATGATGTCAAAATGTGAACAGCATGATGAAGAGGACTGTTTAAATACCAATTCTAATTGAACCAGGAAATGTATTGGTCGATTCATGGATCAAACACCTGTTGTGAATTTTGCCGTTCAGCTCCTTGTTAGAGAACAGCAAGTTGTGCAAAAAGTACTGAAACATTGAATAGTTGGACATGTGCATTCAAAAGTTTAGAGAAGGTCAAATTAATTTCACCTGTAAAGGTTATAGTGCATTTTAGGTTCATCCTGAAATTTCACCCGGAAGCCGAATATCCCTAACTTTTTGTGAGTAGTGTACTTTGCATGCCATGACTTCCTGCTGTCTGTGACCCAGCAACATCAAAGACTCTTGATATCTTATTTTCAGGTACTCTTACAAGCGATACTATAATCTGTCAACATTTGAATGAATCTTTATGGGAATTGGGGGGTGGGACTAGATTAAGATGGGAATGGTATGGAACACATGGTTGGTTGAATGGCTGTAAGTCATCAAGGGTCTGGGGTATCACACGAACCTCAAACCATCACTCTGCTGCCAGATATGCAGTAGATATGGATGGATGACTTTAAGGGTTGTTTCTCTTGACTCATTTTTCCATAGAGTTCAATAGAAAAATTGGAGAAAGTCAGAAGAAACAACCCTTCAAGTGAATCTCTCAAGATTCAGATATTAATGAGTTTGTGGCCAGACAAGAGACAACAGGCAGCATTTTCCCCAAGCATTCTTATGCAAAAACAAGGTATTGTGGGATAGCCCTCATCAAGTACCTGCTGATTCGGGCTATCACAATTTAGGGGCACTCCTTGAAGTATTATTGTTACATTTCAATAGAAAGGCCTGCATTATGATGAGGGGAGTCATACAAAAATAATTAGGGAAGTGGAGGTATGAAAAAGGATATGGTTTCAGTGCCAAAGAGGTTAACATATGAGGTTAAACTTGTGATAGGTCTTTTTAATGTTTTAGGAACTTATGGTTTATAGACTACACCATCATATTCAAACCTAGTCAAAATCATAACAAGCTCAGGGTTATGTGCAACACAAATATAAAAATTTAATACAATGGTTCCTGGTTTGAGGGTACATTTTATGATGAGAATGGGAAAAATATCCCAAAAAATCTTTAAATCGTTTTTTTTCAAAACTGTTTCTTACAAAAACACAATATTCAAACAGTCACATCCAGAAATATCTACTCAATCTCATCAAATGGATACCTCATTTCATAGTTCTGATTCCATACTTTAACACGAGATGGGAAAAAATGTAAATTTTGAAACATGTATCCAAAGTATGTGTTTGGTCACATATGCATTTGTGACTATCCACAATCGCTCCCTCCTCAAGCTTGTCCTCTGACTATGGGGAAGAAGTCAATGATCCAATGAATCCAGACTGGGAAGAGGTATCCCTACAGTGGCTCCTTATCAGAGGTTAAACACCCTCTAACCACTTACTGACAAACAAGTGCACAAAGGAAATCTCCTCCAAGGCAGTCCACCTGATTAGCTGAGTGGTTTTGCATGGATGCCAGATTTGTTTCTGCGCTTGATTGGTTCTCACTATAAACCTCTTCTGCAAGCAATTTCCAGACAGTTTGGAGTGTGCTTTTGTGACATTAAATCCGTATCACAGCAGGGCTGTTGATTATATTCTTTTTCTGGCTCAAACTGCAGTTTCCATGAGACACAGGTCTGACGGAGACCACAAGTTGGAGGTCTTAAAGATTGAAGTTAAAGGGTCCACTGCTGCTGCTCGGACAATGTGTATTTTCAGAGATGATGAATTTCAATAGAGACATGAAATAATATGCATATATTTTTAAAATGACCAAATTATATGCATGGTCAAATGCTCTATGAATTCAAAATAAATAATTGTAGAGCGCTGGATACAGAAGGTAGACCTTTAGGTAAACCATTAATTTTCTCTGCAGTATTAGTCACTAAAATATTAAATACGTGAGAGTTGCTGGGTCATAATCTGGTTTCATTTTTAATTGCTTAATTTTTTTTTCATTGCTTTTGAAAAGAAATACCCGCATACTGCCACCACTGTGCCGACTGCACATGTGCAAAGAGCACTGCAGTGAGTATTCCAAAGTAGTCTTCCTCTACGCTAATGACTATTATCTACATTAGGGATGGGTATTGAGAACCGGTATTAAACTGGTACCCGCTCCTGATTGGTCAGGACCGAAATACCGATAAGCTCCTGGACAAACGGTGCTGCTATCAATATTTACATTACATTACATTACATTTATTTAGCAGACGCTTTTATCCAAAGCGACGTACAGTAAGTGCGTACAGAGACATCATCATCATTACAGAACAGACAAGGCAAGGCACATCCTTTGCATAATGTAGCAGCTATCCCTAGCAATGAACGTTGACTGTAGTTCACAGTAAGCTGTGGGCAAATCAGCAACACCACACTTTCATTCCAAATACTATTATAAACTATACTATTATAAACCATTCCAAATACTATTATAAACTATGCTATTATAAACCATTCCAAATACTATTATAAACTATACTATTATAAATCATTCCAAATACCATTATAAACTGCTATTATAAACCATTCCAAATACTATTATAAACTATAATAAACAGACAGGAAAACACAGGGAACAGGGAACTGATATTCCTAGGTGAGGATATCAGTCAAGGTGGAGTCTGAAGAGGTGTGTCTTCAGGCCTCGACGGAATGCAGGCAGGGTTGGAGTAGAACGTAGGGGAATGGGAAGTTCATTCCACCACTGAGGTGTTAATGTGGAAAAACTCCGCAGTCGGGACAAGCGAGAGCCTTTGACACGGAGGGGGGGAAGTGCCAGTCGCCCTGCTGTAGAAGAGCGAAGTGGTCGAGCAGGAACATAGTTCTGGATTAAGTCCTGCAGGTAGGCGGGGCCTGTCCTATTTGCTGCAGTGTAGGCCAGGGTCAGAACTTTGAACCTGATCCTGGCTGCAACTGGCAGCCAGTGGAGAGACCTCAGCAGGGGGGTTACGTGGGAAAATTTCGGGAGGTTGAACACAAGCCGGGCAGCTGCATTCTGGATGAGTTGAAGAGGCAGAATGGCGCAGGCCGGTAGGCTTGCGAGCAGGGAGTTGCAGTAGTCCAGGCGTGAGGTGACCATGGTCTGGACAAGAAGCTGGGTGGAGTAGGTGGTCAGGTACGGTCGAATCCTCCTGATGTTGTACAGGAGGAACCTGCAGGACCGTGCCGTCGCCCTGATGTGCTCTTTGAAGTCCAGCCGGTCGTCCAGGACCACCCCCAGGTTCCTTGCAGAGCGGGAGGCAGCCACCACGGTCCCATCAACGGTGATGGAGAGGTCATGTAGTGGGGAGGTCTTGTACGGCATGAAGAGGAGCTCTGTCTTGTCAAGGTTGAGCTTCAGGTGATGGGTAGCCATCCACTCAGAGATGTCAGTCAGACAAGCAGATATCCTCTCCTTAACCTGTGGGGTAGAGGGAGGGAAAGAGAGGAAGAGTTGAGTATCGTCAGCATAGCTATGGTATGAGAAGCCATGTGAATGGATTACTGAGCCAAGAGACTTAGTATACATAGAGAACAGCAGAGGACCCAGTACAGATCCCTGCGGGACTCCTGTAGACAGGGGACGGGGAGCAGAGACGGAACCCTTCCAGGAGACTTGGTAGGATCTATCTATCAGTATTTGAACGTAATTCACTAATTCATTCTAACATAGCTGACAGGCATTTTCAAATGACCTACCGTAAAATATATGTTTCTACTCGGGTCCTAACGATGACAAGTTTATTAATTTTTTTCTAATAATGAAGTTGTACGCGTCAGGCGATTACGTCCGACGTTGTCCGTTTACGTTATCGACGTTGTCCTGTGCACTCTAGTCATGTGGCACTGATGGCAGACGGGTTAAGACATTCAAAAGTGTGAACCAAAGTTAACGTAAACACAGCAAAATGCAATTTATGTAAAAAAAGCTGTTGCATGTAAGGGGAGTAATGCTAGCAATATAATGAAACGCTTACAAATACAACACGCCATAAATCTGAAGCAGTGCAGTGTATTTGACTGCTTAAGCAAAGCGGCTGCTGTGCCATTCCCTTCAGTGCAGCCCTCGATCCGGCTCCGAAACTGATGCGATTCCCGTCAGCTCGTTACCATCAGCATTTACTAGATGGCCAGCCACATAGTAACAGCGCTGGACAATGATGTATTGTATGTTAAATGACCTGGAACGACGACAGTATTCAAGTTTTGTTGCTCCAAAGCATTCTCTGTTACCCGTTCGTAATGTATATCTTTCCCGAAAACTCACCAAAAAGTAGTTTAAATAGTGAATCTTCAGTCTAACGTTACCTAGCTTATTCGCCCTCATTACATAAACCCAGAGCTAAAACACTCAATAGCTTTTCGGGAAATTATTCCCTGTACACTACGAACAGGTAACAGAGAAACATCGTTGTCCAGCGCTGTTACTATGTTATAATAACGCTGGTAATCTAGCAACGTCAGCATTAGTTTTAAAAGCTTTTGAAACATGTTCCTCATCCTATAGCTAACGGTCAAGTGGCAGCCCCCGCTCCTTCAGGGAGCTTCTGTTAGCTTCTGAGAAGCTCAAGAGCTATAGTTCTTTGGTAATCTATAATCTTGTTAATTTAAGTTTATTGTATTTGTAGTGAAGCAGCAACGAAACACACTACCATACATTTATTTATAGCAATTGGTCCCTTCATTATATACTCTCAGGAAACTGAGGAAACAATTATAACTGTTGTTATTTCTGCTAAAAGTAATAATCAAATAACTTAATGCTTTTCACAACATCTCTTTTTTTAAGCAAAATTATGGAGAGTAGTATCGATAAGAGTATTGATCAGTATTGGGATCGATAAGCAGTATCGGTATTGGTAAAATCTGAACAATACCCATCCCTACAGACCACACAGTACTACAGAGCAGTTAGTGTCGATCGGAAGAGATGGTCTTGCCCCTGGGCAGCTGCTGCATCATTGGAACTAATGCAGAGGTAATGTGAGAAACCCTGAATGACTTCAACCCAGCTTTGCCCTAGAACAAGGGCCCAAAAGTGTCATACCATTGCTCCTATACACAGTCAACTCGTGCTAGCGGCTCAAACCTGCTACAGTGGGGCCAAGCCTATGCTGGTGACGAGCACCTTTTTGGAGAACCATTTGGGGGCATCTGATCCAGTTAAAATTGTAATTTAATAGACCATTAGCTTTTTCTTTTTTTTCTTGAAAACTGAGCCAAGCCACACAAATACAGTATAAAATGCATCGTAGCACAAGTATAATTTTTATGTCCAGTTTGCATCACCGCCTCCTACACGCAGTACAGTATATGCAGTATCCTGTTGTGACTATATGGTATATAGCAAACATTTATTTGATCTATTTACCAGGTGCTGACACTAAGCATTTTCTGAGATGAGAGCTGAGAGGTCTGATGAAATCTTAAATTGCTTTCTTGGCTTGTTTGTTCCGCTTGATGTTATCTGCAATAAACTCCCAAGGTAATGCTTACCTCAGCAAGGAGTGTGGCGGAACACCTGCCTCCGTCAAGCCCCGCCATCACACCATTTGGGGCCAATGGCCACATATGAACCTGTCAGAGTCTCTTTGTGCCATTGAAGTAAAAAGTAAATATGTACATGAGTAAATAAAAATAAGTAAATGCATTTTTTCATCATGGTATTAAAAATATTGTTGTTCTAACGTGGGCATAGCATGAACATCTTTGAATTGGTTCACAAGCACCTCAGGTGTTAGCATGGGGTGCTTAGCGTAGCCTCAGAAAAGAAGGCTTCAGTGTTCTCCTTGAGCGTGTTATTGAGTGCTGGCTTTTTGATCGATGTGAAAAAGAATAACAATGTTTTTCAGTCATCGAGCCCTGTGTTATTGAGCTAAAGATCAGCAACACAAATGTTAGAAAAAGAACAGCTTCGGTTTCAAGAGTGGCTAAAACACAGAACACATAATTGCATACTGAAATAAACAAACACGCCAAATAATTTAATGGCAACCAACTAGTGAAATAAAAATTGTATTATAGGTCACACTGAATTAATGAATAATGGAAAATGATAAAGGAATTATGTAATATAATTAAAGGATATTGAATACATTTCTAAATGATAATTTAATCAGTACCATGGGTGGGTTCATGCTATGGGTGAGTGACAACTAGCACTATAGTTGTTAATCCCTTATTAATACAGTCAGTCTCATACAAAAAAACAATTATATCACAATACAAATAAAACACTATCAGTATTCCAGAGTAACACAAATATAAATGGCAATGACTATTTTACAGCAAAAATTAAAAAAACTGCAAAAACATTGATCATCCACAGAAAATAGTCAGATAAATCAGCTAAATGAAGAAAGGGGATTGATGAATCCCTTCTCCAAGACAGCTCTATAAATGATTGAACTCTGTTGCGGCAGGCCAACTCACTGTACGTGACAGGTGGAGCATGTTGAGGGTGTCAGAGCAATGCTCACCATAGGTGTGACATCCTTCTGGAGACGCCTCTGCTGAGGTTAGACACAATCTTATCCGTCAGAACCAAATATGAAAGTTTTAAGATGTTTGTAAAGGAAAAGTGAATAATGCAACAGGACCCCACATTGAAACCTTAGATCAGGGCTGGCGGGTGAAAGTTTCGGTAGCTAAAATACATGGATTATTCTGTTGTTTCTGTCAGATAAGCACAAATGGCCGACCAGTATCCCTGATCAAAAACACTATATGTCCTGATTACTGGTGAATTCTCCAACATTGGCACCACAGTCTCTGGGATGGGTTGTCTGTTGGACATTCCATACCACTAGGGGCCTGATTTTAGCACATGCAAATCTAATAACACAACCAATGATTGGTGCAGAACAAATACCATGACCAATCATTGGTCCTGCTATTGGTTTTGCATGTGATAAAAGGTTTTGCACACGCTTAAGGTCTTAGTAAATCAGGCCCTAGGTTGGCAAATTATGTGGGACTCTTTGTGAGAGGTTGTCTGTTCATTCTCAGCTAGTCCACCCTCCATGCATTATAGTATCTAAATGGCATGGCCACTATGTCTGCATTAATGACTAGTAGAGTACACTTACTCTCGTTTACTATTTTGAGTGCCCTGTGTCTGTGTGTGTCAATATAGGCATAAACAATTAGCATACCTAAAATAAAATATATAAGCAAACGCATGAAATCAAAGCAAAAACTGAAGGTGAACTATCACAAATCAATGTCTTAGATTTTACATGTCGTGAGTTGCAAGTTACAATAAGAAATGTGCAATGGATGCTGTAATCTACTTTACAGTGCTACAATGCTATCTCCTGTTACCACTACATACCTTTTTATGTTGAAACTGAAACTATAGGTGAAGCCTGAAAATGCATTTAACTTGTTAATTTTTATTACATAAAGTACAGAAGTGTGCAGATACGTATATTCCAGATATTGTTAAACTCATCTGCACACGTGTGTGGTTATTTACACCTACAAAGGTCTGCAAAACTTCAGAACATCAAACATAAAATATAAAAATATAGTAACAGTCTGACATTTTGTCTTCAATTTACATTTTTAGGAGGGTTTGTTTGATAGAGTATATTATTTTTCTGTTCACTAGAGTCTAGACTTGATGCTGTGTCAAGAAGAAAGATTTAAAAGTTATCCCCTTTGGAAACGGACAACTCATCATTCAAAAAGAGACTGCAGAGCCACTACTGTGGCAAGAGATTTTCTTTTCCTCGCTGAAATCAATTTCAATCACCAAAATCAATTTCACTATATTCCCTCTCTAGAGGAGATATGGAATACTAAATGAATGACCATGGTTGTAGGTGAAGGACTGCTCAAAATGAAGAAAAAGAATGTCATGTGAATGAATGCACTGGGATTACTCTAAATTGTAAAAAAAATAAAATGCAATTACAAGTCTTTTTGTAAAGGGACAAAATAAAAATATGTATTTATTTAATTGGTCTTCTACATTTGCAATGCTGCATTTGACCTTCCATTTAAAGATTTTTTTTTTTTTGATGTTTTTTTCAGTTTCATGAATATTTCAATTTAATTATTTTTGTCTTGGAATATAATTTTTTTAATATATATATAAAAAAATACAAATTAAGGAATGTAGCCTGGACTATATTAATCCCAGTATACATGCACAGTATATGTTTGTGTTTGTATTGTATAATACATACAATGTATTTAGATATTGTTTCATGTTATTGTCAGGCAAATTCAATTATGGAAAGAACACCCTAAGCTCAAGGTAATGTATGACATAATGAATGGAACCTATTCTTTTGAAAACTAAACTTTTTTTTGAGGAACATATATCAAACAGAGTATGGATTTTAACCAAAATTGCTTAGGTGATGCAATTTATTACATGGATATGTAACAAGATGACAGGTGAAAATCAATGTCTGCTGTTCCAAGCTTCTTCAGGCACTCAGTGACAATGTTGTTGATTAATTCAGGTCCAGGTGTGGGAAGAGAAAGAGTAATTTCGAGGCTCGCTGATTTGTGACAGAAAGGTCAGTACAGCTCAGTGCGTTAGTCCCATGCACTGACCTGGTCTCTAACCAATGTTAGACAGATTGGATTAGTATCTAAGTAGAGCAACCTACAAGATACCACAAATGCATATTTTCTTCTGGTTTATGCCTCAGTATTTTTAATAGGATAGTGATTGCTCACCACTTGTTCCTGTGACTTTCTCCAATGTTGTTACATTCAATGTTATTATTACTATCATTTAATAATGGTGTAAACAGAACAGTTTTGCATCAGAGGTGTTATACACTGCCTGGCCAAAAAAAAAGTTGCTGTTGCACCCATCATGCATAGTGCCCACTGTACACGCCTCTGGAGGCAGTCTTATGATCTGGGGTTGCTTCAATTGGTCAGGTCTAGGCTCAGCAATGTTATGCAGCAATAAAATGAAGTCAGCTGAGTACCTGAATGTACTGAATGACCAGGTTATCCCATCAATGGGCATATTCCAGGACAAAAATGCCAAGATTCATCGGGCTGAAATTGTGAAAGAGTGGTTCAGGGAGCATGAGGAATAATTTTCACACATGAATTGGCCACCAGAGTCCTGACCTTAACCCCATTGAAAGTCTTTGGGATGTGCTGGAGAAGACTACGGAGTGGTTCGACTCTCCCGTCGTCAATACAAGATCTCGGCCAAAAATGAATGCAACTCTGGACGAAAATAAATGTGACGTTGCATAAGGTTGTCGAAACAATGCCACGACAAATGCGCGCCATAATCAAAGCTAAAGGCGGTCCAACGACATATTAGAGTGTGCGACTTTTTTTTTGGCCAGGCAGTGTATAATTTGTATTTCGGTCTGAGGAAGATGACGGCGCAGAAGGAGCTTCGCCAATCCTAGAGGAGTCAAGTGCAAGGTCAGCTTCTGAGCCCTTTCCTCTGACAACAGACACATCCATCACGATCTGTCAGAATTCAGGCATGGGAAGGCCCATTTCAGTGTCAGATAACCGTTAGTGGCTTACAAGATGAATCTCCACTCTGTGATGGTGTGCAAGACCCTTATACATCCTTATATGTGCTGGGGGGGGGGGGGGGGGGGTTATTATAATAACTTCACAACCACTCTTTCGAGGCTAAGTTAGAAACAGTAAAGCGTTAGATTTATGAAATCACAACAGCAAGACACTTATGCAAAATAATCATTGCAATGGGAATGCTTGAAGCGGGAGCGCATTGAAAAAAAGCTTTAAAAAGTATAGCTATAAATAATAGGTGCAGCTAATGATTTTCAGTGGTCTTTACTCGATTCTCTCTTGTTCTTCACTCCTTAAAGTAGTCAGTGGAGTAGAAAATTGTGGTACAGTTCATAGCTCATATAGTATACTTTCCAAGGGAAGGCTCCATCTTGGTCACTCTAGAAAAGGATTGGCTTGTATTAAATTATTTCATAGTGCTCCAAATGCAGAAGCATCTTTTTACTGAAGAAAAAGGCTCTTGCATCCAGTCCAAGCAACTTATTTTCCCTGTTTTTGGGATTTTTCAGTTATAAAGAGCTTTAAGGTTTTTTTTTTTTTTTAACTGAATACGAGACCACGTAATTCTGGTTTGACAGAATTGCATATGATATTAAATTAGCTAAGTGCATTTGACAGAATCTAGGGGATAAGTCTTTTCTGAATCATCTCTCAGAAACTATAGTAAAACTACCACTTTATTTTCCATGTTCTAAGCATGTTACTACACACAAACACACCACACACTCAGTTATTATTTACCAGACTGTTACAACAGTCAGCATGATATCTTACTAGAAGCTCAACCACAATTATTAAGTTTTAAAGAGTTATGCTAGGGTGCAGCGGGCTAAGTCACAGATTTAGTCTGTGCGGTTGCGCCCCAGATCCGAGCATAGCCGATGGCCTGTGGGAGCGGCAATTGGCGGCTGCTCCCGGGTGGGGGGAGGGTCTCGGAGAGAATCTCTGCGCACAGAACGGCCCTGGGCGAGTTGGAATCACGGTCAGGAGTTCGAGGAGTCGCGCCCTGTAGAGGGAGTGGCGCCCCCCCTTCCTACTACCGGCTGACAGGGTTGTATAGCGGTGATTATCTAGCGGTTGCTACACGGGGGAATTGAATTAGAATAGGGGTTCAATTGGATACCAAATTGGGAGAAAATGGAAAAAAATCTGAAACAAATAAAAACAAATATATATATTTTATGCTTATGACTACACCACAATGTAGAACCGTAGTCACCGATATCGATATCAAAAGGTATTTAATCAGCAGCTGGCACAACATATTGTTTGTCAAGAGGAGAAAGCAGCAACATATATATACTTTCAGTACATTAGTCTGTGTATGGTTCACCATAATGAATCTGGCTGTTTTGCAAGGCTATGCTTATGACTGGTCATCTATTAAATGGAATAAGGCCTGTTGATCGACTGCAGGGAATTTGCTGAATCAGAATTATACTCACTTGGGCAGGTTCATAATTCACCATCTCTAATGTTTCTCCTTAATGGTTCCTGTCTAGAGGTATACTGATATTCAGCTTTAGGACTGTTCCAAACACATTTATGGCTCATTGTGCGTTATACCCAGGGTATATCATTCTGGGTTTAGGCATTCTAAAAAATGTACAGCCATGGCCCTTATTTAAATGAGGTAGTTTACCTTAGTATTCAATTTAAATAGCTGTATTGCAATAGTTTTTTTGGACACAAATTTAAGAGGCTGGAGTGTGATTGCTTCAAAACATTTTAAGCAGAGAAATTGCCTTAATAGTGCAGAAAAGCCAATGTAATAATTGCATGTTGTAATTATACTTTCTTAATAGTGCTATTTATTACATACAGTTAATTGATTTTACTTAGATGTTTATGTATATTTTAATGGTACAACCAAGACACAATTTATGTTCATAATAAGCAAAGCTGATCAGTTTAAGTACATAATGTAACATGACAGGCATGAGATCGTATTCATTCTTCTGCAAAACTACACTCCTAGAACGTAACCCAGCAATGGATTATGGATGCTTGAAAGACCCCTCTCCCCTCTTCCAATCGAAAAACATTTTCAAAAATAGTCCTGCCTGTACATAATATACTTGACTTCAAAAATGCTTACAAATATAAGTGTCTCTCTTTAAAAGCAGTGACAGTCTTAATATACCAATCCATCAATTACTGGGAATTCAGTTAAACAATAAAAGGGAAAAAAACTGAGTACAACTGAACACGTAACCAAGAAGGAAACTAGCATAAATAGCTGCTATCTCGAATTTCACATTATGTACCATAGAGGAATTCATAAAGGCCCACATTCATTTCAGTATGGCAAAAAACTGCATAACCTCCCGAGTTATCTCTTCAATACCTTATATCAAGCTACACTGAATATATCATATCTAAAGTATATCTGTAAAGCTGAAATATGTTTTGTCATACAGGTAGCTCCATTTAAGTGATCCGGCTCTTTAGTACTATAGACCGATCATGTCACGTGGTACAATCTCCATGTGAATGAGACAGCACTCTCCTCTCAGGAGCCAGATCCAGTGCAGAGAGTTTCATCCACTCTGCAATCATAGACGTTAACCTCGTGATATTTCCCTTTGTCCCTCATTGATCATTTCAAAAATCTATATTGACGACGGAACATTTAGTTGATTTGAGGAAATTGCATTTTTTCTACAAGAACCCACAGAGGTTACAGATCACATGCCAAGGGAAATTCAGTTATTGAGGAAGGATGTGTGAGATTAGAAAATACCATTTTTGCATTGATTGGGTTCACACATTAGATTTGACTGGTTCTGTGGAACTTTTATGCATGAAATTTTTGTTTTTCTTAATCCGTGTCAATTAAGATAGATGCTAAACTATCATGCCTTTAAGAATGAATGAAGTCACAGTTAGTGAGAATCTGTACACATAGCTTACTGTGGTTTTTTTATTATTTATTTGCAGAAGAAGAAGATGCAGAAGAAGAAGATGCAGAAGAAGAAGATGTAGAAGAGGAAGATGCAGAAGAAGAAGATGCAGAAGAACAAGATGCAGAAGAAGAAGATGATGAAGATGCAGAAGATGAAGATGCAGAAGATGAAGATGCAGAAGATGAAGATGCAGAAGATGAAGATGCAGAAGATGAAGATGCAGATGCAGAAGATGCAGATGCAGAAGATGAAGATGAAGATGCAGAAGAAGAAGATGAAGATGCAGAAGAAGAAGATGAAGATGCAGAAGATGAAGATGCAGAAGAAGAAGATGAAGATGAAGAAGATGAAGATGAAGATGCAGAAGAAGAAGATGAAGATGCAGAAGAAGAAGAAATTTCAAAGTATACCCACATATTAATAACTACAACATTCTTAATAGGAGCATTTTAGACACAAAACAAGAGAAAACAAGCAATACCATTAGGAATTTATAAAAACATGGATCTTGATGTCATCCACAAATTGCCACCACAAATTAAATTAATGATTGTAAAACTATTATGAAGTTCATGAAGCGAATTCTCCCATAAGGAAAGTATACATTTATTTTAACAATATATGCATAACTATGTACTAATAGCTCATGAAAAACACATAGATTGATCCTATTGGAATGATGTAAGAACTGTTGGACCCGTTAAGGTTGGATAAACTGTGTAGCAATATATTACCTTATAGCTCCGCCTGTAAAAAAACAAAAACAAATTTAGTGCTTAATAACTGTTCAGGCTAGCGATCTGTTCCTGACACAGTGGGAAAATGCTGTTATTCTAGTAATGAGAAAGCCTCCCATTTAATGACAGGTAATATTTATGCTTAAACATTAGGGGTCTTGGAAGATGTCCCAACCATCTGGAATTGGGTTTCGAAAACATAGCGGGGATGCACAGGTAAATAAATTTTAGTAGAAAAAATGACATGGATATATTTAGCACTAATACTTTTGCTCATTATGAGTCATTTGTATAATAATAATAATAATAATATGTACATGTGTGTGTGTGTGTGTGTGTGTGTGTGTGTGTGTGTGTGTGTGTGTGTGTGTGTGTGTGTGTGTGTATATATATATATATATATATACAGTATACAACAGAAATGAGTACACCCCTGTGCAATATCACTTAAATGTCAAATGATTTGCTGCTGCGGTAGTACAACGGTAAGAGCGCCGACTTTCAGTCGGTGTGGTTGTACTTCGAGGATCGGGGTTCGCGCCCCGGTCCTGCCAGATCCGAGCATGGTTGGCGCCCTGTGGGAGTGGCAATTGGCGGCTGCTTCCGGGTGGGGGGAGGGGCTCGGAGAGAATCACTGCGCGCATAGCGGCCCTGGGCGAGCTGGAATCACGGTCAGGAGCCCTAGGAGGAGTTCGGCCCTGAAGAGGACGTGGTGCCCTCCCGTCCTACCACCAGCTGACGGGGTTGTCTAGCAGTGATTCTCTAGCGGTTGCTACAGGGGGGAATTGAATTAGAATAGGGGTTCAATTGGCTACTAAATTGGGAGAAAATGGGGGAAAAAAATGTCAAATGATTTAAAATTGTATCACCTCTCAATAATTGCATTATTTCTAAGTTGACAAGTAGAGTGTTTCCTCTTATGAACAATCAAAAACAAATACTTTAGAAAGACTATAGTGAAAATACAGGCCTCAAAGTAGAAACTCAATGCAACAGTTTACGACTTTAACAGTTCTTGTGATGGGTAATTCTGCATTGACGGCACATGTTATCTCCTGCCAGACCTTTTTACTTCCTATGTTCAAAAAAAATGTCCTTTACTGGAACACATGGTTGGCTAAATGGCTCTAAGTCATCAAGGGTCTGACGTATCAATCAAGCCTTACACCATCACTCTGCTGCCAGAAATACAATAGATATGGATGGATAACTTGAAGGGTTTCTTCTCCTGACTTATTTTTCCATAGAGTTCAATAGGAAAATTTGTCAGGAGAAACAACCCTTAAAGTGATCCATCCATATCTGCTGCATATCTGGCAGCAAAGTGATGGTTTGAGGCTCGTTTGATACCTCAGACCCTTGATGACGTACATCAATTTTACCAACCATGTATTCCATACTGTTCGAGCATAGTTTACAGCTAAATCTAGTCCCACCCCCCAATTCCCATATAGATCCATTAAAATGCAGAGACGTTATAGTATCGCTTGTAAGAGTACCAGAAAATAAGATATCAAGAGTCTTTTGATGTTGTTGGGTCACAGACATCAGGAAGTCATGGCATGCAAAGGATATGCAACCAAATATTAACTAACTTGTGTGTCAGTTGTGTGTCACAGGTGTATTCACTTTTGTTGCATTGAGTTTCTACTTTGAGGCCTATATTTTCACTATGGTCTTGCTAAAGTATTTGTTTTTGATTGTTCATAAGAGGAAACACTCTACTTGTCAACTTAGAAATAATGCAATTATTGAGAGGTGATACAATTTTGAATCATTTGACATTTAAGTGATATTGCACAGGGGTGTACTCCCTTCTGTTGTATACTGCATATACAGATCCTTTCCAAAAAAATAGAATATCATGGAAAAGTTTTTTTTTTTCCATAATTCCATTCAAAAAGTGAAACTTTCATAGATTATAGATTAATTACACACAAAGTGAAATATTTCTAGCCTTTATTTGTTTCATTTTTCATAATGTTGTTTTGAGTAAATTAGATGATAGTGTGACACTCAGTCTAAAACATTCATTCTCTGAAATAACTGAAGTAAATGCTGATTTTCGACACACTATTCTAATTTCTTGAAATACTGTTTTGGGGGTTTTCTGGAGCTGTAAGCCAAAATTCTGAAAAATGAAACAAATAAAGGCTAGAAATATTTCACTGTGTGTAATGAATCTATAATCTATGAAAGTTTCACTTTTTGAATGGAATTATGAAAAAAAAAAAAACTTTTCCATGATATTCTAATTTTTTGGAAAGGATCTGTATATATATATATATATATATATATATATATATACACAGTATATACTCTTTAATAGATTTCACTGACATATACATGAGATTGGTAAAGGAATATAATTTCCCCCCTAAAGCACCATCATCTGTCCATTCACCAGTTTCCAGAATGCACAGATGATGAATAATTCAACGGAGTTAATTACAGCCAATTAAGTGTACTGGACTAGAGCGAAGTGTACTGAACTAGTGTAATCTAGGCTTTGATCACTTCATATTAATATAAACCAAGTCATGAACAATGTTGCTCATAATACGGCGACCATGGGGTTTCAGTTTTATCATTAAAACAATGTGAAACAAATATGACGTGTTTGGCTATTCATCTTCAGTGTTTATTCATAAAACAATAGTTGAGGGACAATAGAAGAGGGGTTTCCACCGTTAAACTTGAAATGTTGAATTAGTAGGGTAAAAAACCAATGTTAAAAAACAACCGGAGAATAAAATGAAATTGACAGTGTTGTGCATAGGCCTTTTGTGTTTCTGTAGTGACAGCCATGCTACTCTAAAAGAGTTTTTGAATTTTGCCATTTCACCCTCAAACTGAAACTGGACAGTATATGTAAACGCCTTTCAAAGGCTGGTAATTCTTTTATCACAGAGTACAATTAAATAAACATTCTTAATTTCAATATGAGAACAGAAGTTGTGAGAGATTTTAAATGATAACAGGTAATATGTTGCAAATGGCAATAAACCTCTCTGAATCATTTTATTGAGAGCAGATTTTCATTACAACGGCATATCTTTGTGCTAAACAGCATAATCTTGACAAAGTAATCTCATACTTTAATATAAATAATAAGAATGAAAAAAATCTTTTTCTATTACCTAAGCACTCATACTGCTAAAGTACCAGCACCATGCCGATTATTTTCTCATGTTATGCTTGACAGAATCTATTGAATGAGGAAGCCGGTATATCAGAAACAGCAATCTGGAATCTAATGTTGATCTGGGACAACACCAATGAACGTACAACATTATGAGTTCCCTGGCTGCTTTGCCAGACATTCGTATTTACAAGATTATGAAAGTAAGACACATTTTGAATTGCTATCCATAGTGCTTCTGACCTTTTCCGTTCATAAATGCTCCAAAAACTGCTCCAGAACAGTCTGTAAACTGCCTGATCTGATTGAGACTGAAATTACATTTCACCCTCAAGCTACCGACATTCAGTACAGAACAAAATAACAAAATATATTATTCCAGAAACAAGGGAGAAAAGTGACACAAATTCATCATTAGAAGGCATCCTTGCCTCTTCATGTGAAAACTGGAAAATTTGAAATACTGCATTAGTAACTAGATGGAGGCCAGCATTGGGGATATGGCTGAGCACCATAAATCCTTCTATTCTACATTCTATTGGCTGTCTGTACTGAGGAGCTCTAATCATGATATAACATGCATCATATTTTGTCAAGGTGTCAGTGCTAGAACGACACAAACATTTTCATGAGATTGAAAAGTTGTGTGTATCAAATTAGAGTCACAGCCATTGTCAGCAGTGTTATGGCATTTGCAAATGGTGTCTAGATGACGGAAACCTTTGATGGGGGGTAATATTTTTCTGTAGCCTGCAATTGAAGGGCTAAAATATTTAACATCCTGTCTATGTATGTATGTCATGGAGATTTTTTGGTTAGTTTTAGTATGTAAGTTTGCCAGTATATATAAGTTAAGTGTATTCAAAAATGAAACATTCAGAGGGCATTTTGTGGGCACATAACTGTGGATAGTAAAAAAAAGAAAGAAACAAAAAACAATACTTGTGTTGCTAGAGTCAGATTCCTTTTTGTGAATCAATAATTACAGACTCTGCAAGTTGTATTCATATTTTATGATTCAGACACCCATTTTATTAAAGTGGCATTACTTTATGAAATTATACCCCAGAAATTCGACATGTCAACAAACGAGGTGCAATAGTCTGTACTGTTTCCTAGCAACATCTGCTGCACTTAATACCTGCAGAGGAACAAATGTACAAGACCAATCTGCATCTCTGTGTCTGTGTCTGTCTGTCTAGCAAGCTAGCTATATTGCACAAAGAATAGATAAATGGATATAATGTTCATATGTTCTGTATTTCACAGATTTCTTAAAAGGAACCCTGTTTCACACGTGTACAAGAGAAACCACACATCACATTGGCCAGTGGGTCAAAACAATTGTAAAACAATCAGTTTATCATCCTCTGTGTTTCCATATACAATCCAAATTATGTAAATAAAGCCCAAATGTTGTATAAAGTACATTGGAATTGTAATTAACCTGTAAACAACCAAATATTATTATAAAAAGTTATTGAAAAACAGACAATTAGCAAGAAATATGTACAAAAAATTGTCTTTTTAATACACTTTAGAAAACTTGCAAACTTAAACAATGATGAGTTTGTCAACAGCAACAAATTATCACACTAACAAGCTTATTGTTTATGAAAGCAATGAGAGTGCAGTTGGCATTTATTGATTATTAATTTATTATGCTTGATTTTATTTTACACTATTGGTTGCCAAAAATATCACTGTCCCGATGCATGCCTGCCTCCTGAGTCAGCACTACATGGGCACCTAATTGAGCTGACTCAGCACAGTGTGCATCCAACTAACAGCTGACTGAGAGGGACCTATTCATAATAATATTCAATTGTTTTTCTTAAATGATGTTAAAGTCATATTTTAATATCACTTTACTATCTACCAACACTGGAATATCGCTGGACACTACAGCAGGGATGGAATAAAGGCAAAAAATAATAATAATAAAAACCTTCATTTATGTTATTGAGTTGTGAGCGTTTGTAAACTGGCTGTAGCATGTGTATAAATCAACACGCCTGGGAAGTAAAGAGGACCCTGAAAGAGGACCAATCAATGACCCTTCAACTGGAGTACTCTTAGCATCAGCACCCAACAGACACCATCCAACCACGTGGCCAGAAATAGTTTCAAATAGGACCATGGGCACCACCCCGCAATGATCCTTAAATCTGTATTTACCACCCATCCAGACAGTGAACATTACAACCACAAATCAACAAGTACGTTTATATTAAGGATTTTGTAATCTCTTTTTTTTTTTGTAAATAATAATTTGAAATTAATGTCTTGCTGCGGCAGTTACAGCCTATTGATTACATTGATGGACTCAATCATGTACGAGACAAAACACACACGTTAAATGTTAAAATCTGGCTGGAAGTTACATTGTTTTCCATCTGATTTGTTAGAGGGCCTCTCTTGTGTACAGTCTGAAATGCACAATGAAGACCTCTCATTCAGTTCACACAAATGTGAAGTATCATATATTATGTAGTAGTTACTGGATCTGTACAGCTGTTAAACACCACCCTGGACAGGGTAATTGCCACCAAATTAATATGAAAAGTCTGCCTTTCATTATGTATGAGGGCCAGGTGTGTCTCATTAAAACTGGGCTGGCAGTCAGACCCCCCCCCCCCCCATTACCCACTCCTCATTCAGGTAGAGTACAGAATCTGCACATTGTCCTTGAGTCGTTGTGGCTGGTGACAGGAATTGGCAACTGGAGTCAGAGCTGATATTCACGCAATAAAGTATTTCTATTATCTAACTGCTTCAAAGTGATGGCGTGAATTCTGCTAACCTCATTAATTATTGTTATGTTTTTCATAGTTTCTCTTTAGTGCATCTCATTGCTGACTGCAGAGCGCTGACCTACATAACATGTGGTTGCTATTATCTGACGAATAAAGAAGATGCCTCTCTCTCAGCCTCTCTCTCTCTCTCTCTCAGATTACAGTGTACATACATGTGACATTTGCAACGTTTACTTGGCCATTTAAACATGAAATTCCTCAAATTTATCATTTTTAATAAAGATAAGCATAAGCCACCCCGCTGTAAAACCAGTGGAATAGCATTTAATACATACTACCGATTGCAGGTTTAGTGCTTTCATTATAAAGCATTAATACGCATACCATGGTGCGCCACGGTATTTTTTTGCTATTTGTGGCTTTTGTCTTTCCATCAGTCTGGAAGACTAATTTTTGATTTCACCTCTAAAGGCCGCTGAGAACAGCACATTCTGACGCCCGGCCTGTCGACTCCACTGGAGCACGTTACACGTCCAGGGAGCTTGGGGTCAGATCCGCTGTCCCTCCATATGGTATCCTGGAGCACCGACCCAGATGATTCTCGTTCTCCTGGGCCCATGGGTGCCAGCTTGACCCAGCGTTGGCCTGGTGCCAGTGATCTCCTGGGAGCCACACTGAAAATAACCCCAATCCATCTTAGAGTGCCAGCTCAGTGTGCCGTCTGGGCAAAGGTCTGGGGCGCGGCTCTCAACTTTGCTAACTATGCTGACGGCTCACCAAATCTACGAACGCTTCTTTCAGCATTGATTGCCCCACATACCAATCGGATGCTTAAGTTTTGTGTTGGTTAAGGAAAATGGAAGAAACCCCCGCACCCTCTGCTGCGCTCAAACTGACTGTTAATCAGAATAACGAAAAGCACCACTTTTCACTTGACAGTACAGCCTTTGTTATTCATCTGTTGAAATTAATATAAGAAAGGTTTTGAGAAGAAAAAAAAAATGTGTGTCAATAACAGAATGGTGGATATGGACACCGAATAGATTTTATAATTGGATGCCGGAAAATTTGGAGGCGTAATAGCACCATTGTGTTCAGTGATTGTCACAAAACCTAAAGATTGACTTATTTTTTTACTTGTACGATCTGTTCATGAAAGTAGTCAGCCATTTACTTGTTTATATATGCATTTAGCTAAGACACAAAATCATTTGACCGCTTACTGTATGGGCCATAATGGAAAAATGTACAGATGCCGGCCACGTAAAATGTAAGGTGAAACCAATTTATCAATATGCTCATCAATGTTAATATGTGTAGGTCAGTATGGACACAGTGTATCTTTAGTCACCTATTTTGTCATTTCTGTGTTGGTATAACATGCTACTCATGACTTCAACATTCCTCAAAGAAGTATTTCATATGAATATTCATTTATGATGTGCATTTATAAAATAATTGCAGCGAGGTTTTGTTATTAATTTCCTTAGGGCAGACGACATGCTGCAATATATGTAAACCACAAAAGTTTTATTCACTAAGAATAAGTGATCCTCTTTCCTCCCTGATTTTTCATTTTCATTGGCAGTATAGCTATTGAAATCATTTCTTTGTTTGCCAATATGTCACATCAGTTTCATCACCTTATTAGTTTACATGAGTGTTTAGGAGATACACTTGTTCAGGTGAACATTGATATTCTGTTTGTGAGCTGAATGCTAAACTGTTGACAACTTTCTCTGTAGCGCTTAACAGCAGCACACCAAATGCACAAACAATGGCGTGACACAAAGGCAGAAAAAGGCATAAGAGAGATAGTTCTCAGCTGAATACACAATTGCATTTGAGATTTACTTTGAAAGATCTTTTGTAAAGCGAAGAACACAGTGTTTTGGATAATAATAGGATATGGTTTTCAATTTCATATATATCTCCAATCTATGATGGGGAGTAGGGTTCGGAGGACCAGACGCGACAGAGGGAATCTGAAAGTTATTTCCTCATAACGGAAGGCGGAAAGGGAAAAATAAAGGCAGGGTCAAAAACTCCCGGCGTAAAGCCAAACGAAAAAATAGCCCAGAGAAGGTTGGCGATGGCTCAAGCAGAGCAAGGCAGGGAAACGGAGGAAAATACCTCTCACTCTCACTAAGAGAGCGCTCAGACGGAGGTAACAGAAAATGGAGGAGAAATAATAGCAACCCAGAAATAATGGGCGAAAAAACTCGTAGGCTTGAGTGTAAACGAAAAACTAAAGAAAATAAATGACCTCTCACTCTCAATACCAGAGAGCAGTAAAACAGAGAGAAAATAAATGGTAAAGCAGGATACTGTCTCAAAGAGACCAGCACAGGAGAACCAGAACGAGGGACAGAAAATGCAAAAGAGAAACAAAATCCCAAAATGAACTCTAACGCATAAAAAGGCCAGTCCAAAGCAAGGCGATGGGGCAAAGTGGTCACCTTTTAAATGCCTAAGCCTATACCGTACCGGCAACGTGTGGTTTGCGAAGACAACACAGTAAGCCCCAGAAAATGGAAGCACAGACCTTAAATAGGCAGCAGGAAACCTAAAACAGGTGCGCTGGATAAGTGCTGAGTAGAAGGGAAAGCGCGGCAAGACGGTGGAAAGGTACCGCAAGAGCGCCCTCAAGAGCCGTTGGAACAATTTGTGTCTTCTCTCTCAATCTACTGTATATAATGGTGTCCTTGATTAAACTTATTGTCTGTGATGTCTCACTTGTTTGCAAATTTCCAAACCAACTGCTACAGCCTGCAGCATTCCCATATCAAGTAAAACCTCTTTATTATTATTATTTTGACATTCCATTTGAAAACCTACATCATTCAGGCTTACTCTGTGATGATCCTGGTTTTAGTTTTTCCCACATGAAAGCATATCTGATGATCTAACAGGTGATTAGTTAATCACTATTTCTTATGAAAGTTAGCTTTCAAGAAAATATATGTTATACTTAAAAATCCCTTTGGCAGTAATAACACGACTCAAAGACTTTACCTAAGGCCATTTCCTTTTTATGTGCAGAAGGCTTTTCTGAACAACGTTCAATGGTTCTGAAGATACTGACAGGCGCAGTGACTAAATTTATATTTCCTTTCAATTCCCCTACTCTTTCAGCTTTGCCAATTATTACTTTCACTTAAAACGTTTTTGGAATATATGTCATTATCAATCTGACCTTTTACAGTTGTTGGCATCACTACAACTGGTGCTCTTTTTATGTATTTATTTATTTATTGGAAACTATTGAATTTATTAGTATTGGATTTCTCCAACAAATATTTAAAGCAGTAAAGCAGCGATCATGTGGTTCATTATTATATGCTGTAATAACAAGCATGTTTTGTGGTGAAAAAAAAAGATACAGCATATGTTTGAACAAATCGTAAATGTAGATTTAGTGGTAAATAGCTACAAGCTGCCACCAGCTGCCCGATTTATTTGGGTTCTCTCAAGGCCTATTTTCACAGTTTCTGAATAATCCACGTTCCTAACTGAAGAAGCACTACGCCTACGTCCTGAGGAATCACCTTGATTGTGGGACTGTAAATTTAGAAGTGTTTGGCGAAGCACCGTTCTTTTTCAGGATCTGAAAGCAAGGCTGTGTGTGGGGGACAGCACTTCAACAGAGGCCTTCTGCAAAGGGACTTGTGCTGTAAGAGCTGTAACAGAAGACAGGATGAGAAGAAACAGATGTTGGGTCCTCCATGTTACAATTATACACTGAAGCACTCCAGAGTTCAGAGTTCACCGAGGAGGGGGGCAACAGGAAGGCCACTATGGCACTAGTTTTACACTTCTAATGCTATAAGATTTTCACTGCAAATGTGTGATCCATAGGGCATGGCGATAAATGATACGTTTACGTAATGATAATTATCTAATATTGCTGGAGCACTGTTAACATCCATCCACAATGCAGAATTTCATCTTTATTTTAGCATTTATTTCTGTAAGTATGTCTGATGTGGGAGTGAACTTCAAACTTCAGAGTCTATGTGAACTGCTTCCACTAAAATAAATACATACTCACCACCGGCCAAACTATGTTCATGAAGATAAAAAAATAAATAAAATTTATTTAATTGTGAGTAAGTGAATCTCAAATATCAGAGTATTTAGATTTTTTAATTGATTAATGGCTGTTCCAATCAACATCTGGTGTCCCACTCTCTTCCATGGAAAAAGCCCTTTGTGAATGAGTAGAATGCACACACGCACGGACATGTTTATGAGGAGAGGATAACCAAAACATTTGTTAACTCACTGACTGGAAAGTCAATGCTCCATCTGCTCCAGCACGCTATGAATGAATCATTATTAAG
Organism: Synaphobranchus kaupii; assembly: GCA_029718625.1. Taxonomy (NCBI): domain Eukaryota; kingdom Metazoa; phylum Chordata; class Actinopteri; order Anguilliformes; family Synaphobranchidae; genus Synaphobranchus; species Synaphobranchus kaupii. The sequence continues at coordinate 102,278,494 of CM056380.1, forward strand.
CAGCAGTCATTATAAGAACAATCCTGCGTAGTCATAACAACCATGCTTTGTTATTGCAGGTAGGCTGTAAAATGTACACTTTTTTAAAGGATCTACTAATACCTTGATGACCAATGAATGAAAGGAACATCGTCATAATAAATCTGTGTTTATTAAAAAAAATTTTTTTTGTCCTGATAATTCTAGAGATTTGTACAGAGAAGAAGGGAGACGTGAAGTGATTTAACAATTGAAAAAGTGTCTGTGAATACACATGGCACCATATATGTTTATGACCATATTCATAACATTTGTACACCCACAACAATCTCTAGTGCCGGGATTTTCAACAGGCGGTTTAATAGAACCCGTTTTAACTTATGATAGGGGTCCCCGGGATGTTTTTGAGCCTGTCTGTGGGTCCCTGGATCAGTGTGTTTCAAGGGCAGCTGTTGCAAGGACAGATTTGTATTTCAGTGCTTACAATGGGATTTGCATCAAGGTCAATATTTCAGGGTTTTAAGACCTGCACTGTGTCGGTGAAACGTGAGCAGGATTAGTTGGTTATGACTGAGTTGTGGATTGGCACAAATGTATTGTGCAGTGTTAGTGTTTTGTCTGACCAGCCTGTTCCCAAAACCCGACTACGTCCTGTGTACTAGCATACTGTGTACTGCTCACTGCATACTGTTTAGTGACATGCAGGATGCAAAAATATCCTCAATACTACAGCAAAAACGGAGAAATAAGTATCAGGGGATGTAAAGTACACTACATTTCAAGAACAGTTCGCCTACATAACAACTTACTCTGTGTACTCAACTAGGATACTCGATAGAAAGGCATCGAGTATGCTACTGATTCAGACAAAGCCCAGGGGCCTCATTTATACAACGCTGTGAAGGATCTGCACTAAAAGGTTGCGTATGCACAAAAGGAGAAAACTGTGCACGCTCAAAAATATCCTGATTTATAAAACCGTCCATACGCTCAACTACACGTAATTTTCTCTCAATCAACCTGAAATGTCACGTACATGCACGAGCCTAGTATCCCGCCCCGTTAACTCCCACAATTAACCATATGTGGTTAATGCAACGCCCAATGTGAATATGATATGCATATAAATCAGCTTGTCATTCCAATTCATTGCCAAGAAAATTAAATAGCCCATCCATCCACCCATTTTCTAACCGCTTGATCCAAGTCAGGGTCGCGGTGGTAAAAGGGCAAGCAGAGTGGCCCAGACATCCCTCACAAGTGTCCAGAACAGACAGCCGCAGGTCTGATGACACAACTACAAAGTCAATCATCCACCTTTGGCCTAAGGTGCTTCGGACCGGTACCATGTACACTTATGAACATCCTTATGTTCGAACATGGTGTTTGTTATGGACAGACCGTGGCTAGCACAGAAGTCCAATAACATGCCACCGCTCAAGTTCAGATCAGAGAGGCCGTTCCTCCCAATCACGCCCCTCCAAGTATCACAGTCAGTGCCAACATGAGCATTGAAGTCACCCAGTAGAACTATGGAGTCAGTGGGTGGGGCCTTTTCCAGCACCCATCCCGCCTTCTCCAAGAAGGCCGGATACTCTGAACTGCTGTTAGACGCATAGGCACACACAACAGTCAAGAGTTTTCCTCTCCGCCACCCGTAGGCGCATTGAGGCGACCCTCTCGTCCACCGCAGTGAACTCCAACTGAGCGGCCGCCAGCCGGGGGCTCGTGAGCATTCCCACACCTGCCTGAAGCTCCTCACCCTGGACAACTCCAGAGTAGGTGAGAGACCATCCTCTATCAAGGAGTTTAGTTCCAGAACCGACACTGTGTGGAGGTGAGCCCAACTATATCTAGTCGGTACCTCTCAACCTCACACACCAGCTCTGGCTCCTTCCCCACCAGTGAGGTGATGTTCCACGTACTAAGACTCAGATTCTGCCACCAGCACAAATGATGCCCGGGACCCCCCCTGCTCACGCCCCTTGCCTGCCTGGCATTGCACCTGACCCCTAACTCGAACCTTGCGTGTGGTGGGCCCACACGGTGATTCCACGACTAAGTCCGGCTGAGGTATGTGGACTGCTCGGCCACCAGGCGCTCGCCTGTGAACACCATCCCCAGGCCTGGCTCCGGGGATGAGTCCCGGTAACCCTGTTCCAGGCAGGGTAAACTTGTTCTTCATATTATATTCCATGCTAGGGATCAATTTGGATCATGTTTGTGTGGGTTCTCACCCTAGATCTGTTTGGCTTGGGAGACCCTACCAGGGGCACAAGCCCCGGACAACATAGCTCTGGGGATCATGAAACCTCAGATCATGAAACCAAGCCCTTCCGCCACGACAGGGCCATGATCCAGGAAGGGTCAGGAAATGAAGAAGTCAGACCGCAAAACAAAGAAGAGAAACTTCCGAGTGTGAAATGGAGATGCTGGTCGGACGGTCTATATTGTTTGCACATCTCCACAATGTGCATACACTTGGGTCATAGTGTGCATAAATGTGTGTTTTGACATCAAGTCAAAACAATCCCAAATCTGCAGGGAAAGTGGCGCACACATCTTCTTTGTGCATACACTGTTTATAAATGAGGCCCCAGGTCTTTGCACAAATGGTGAAATGCCAGAAATGCCACAGTATGTAATGTTCCGCTCCCTTCCTGTTCATTTTCCGTATTTTCCTGTTTTCCCTCCGTGTCATGTTGGATCCTTTTGTCCGTGTTTTCCCCGCTGCTGCGGACTAGGCGTTTCCTTCCCTGTCTTGTTCGTCTGGTTGTCTTGTCTTACTTCCGCCTTTTCACTCCGTCCCCCCTCGTTGCATGCATTTCCTCACCTGGTGTTTCGTAATCACTCCCGTTTATTTTCCACACCTGTTCCTTATTTAGTTCTGTCATTAACCTCACTATATATTCCTTCGGCTGGCTGCCAGTCGGCGCCAGTTCGTTAACTATCGTCACGCGGTGTTAATGCTCGTTGTTTCCCTGGTCGTGTTCTACGAACTACTCGCTTGGTTGTGGGATATTATCCCCTTGCAGCTTTGGTTCCGCTCCTAACTACAGTCTGGTAGTTACCTCCTCGTCAATTCCTGTTGTGCATGCAGCTAACCTGTTTCCCTTCTCCTCCATCTAACCCAGCTCCCATTCTCCCGTGGCAGTGTTCGTTTCCCCCGTTTTCGTTGTGTGTGTTGCGGTACCTCCACCTCCAGCTCGTGTAGGCTCCGGGTTGGCGTGATACCTGGCTACCCTCCAGTTGTTCCTGTCCGGCCGAAGAAGCCACCTAGTTCTTCGGTTACGGTTCCGGGAGCTCTGGAGACCAGTCAGCTCCATCCGGACCTACCGCAGCTACGCCACACTACCCAGCCCTGCCGTGCTTCACCAACCACCTACCTGTCAAGCCCTGCACCTCCGTGAGAACCTCCCGGTCATTTCCGTGCCTTCCCTTGCACTAATCCCCCCTGTTTTGTTTGTTCTGTACCGGTGCAGTCATTCCGGTCCAGTTCCTGTCCTGCCGTAGTGAGTCGCTCCCCAGCTAGTTCCAGTCCAGTCCAGGTGTGAGTCGTGCACCTACCTGTCCAGTCCAGTTCCGGTTTGGAACAATCCGTTCCAGACTCTGATCCCTGTGTGGACCTCCCGGTCCAGTTCCAGTCCAGTCCAGTTCCGGTTTGGAACAAATCCGTTCCAGACCCTGATTCCAGTGTGGACCTCCCGGTCCAGTTCCAGTCCAGTCCAGTTCCGGTTTGGAACATTCCGTTCCAGACCCCGATTCCAGTGTGGACCTCCCGGTCCAGTTCCAGTCCAGTCCAGTTCCGGTTTGGAGCAAATCCGTTCCAGACCCTGATTCCAGTGTGGACCTCCCGGTCCAGTTCCAGTCCAGTCCAGTTCCGGTTTGGAACATTCCGCTTCAAACCCTGATTCCTGTGTGGACCTCCCGGTCCAGTTCCAGTCCAGTCCAGTTCCGGCTTGGAACGAAACGTTCCAGACCTGCCAGCCCAGCTCCGGCTTGGAGCAGCCCGTTCCGGGCTTCCTAGCAGAACCTGTGTTATACTGTGTGTTTGCCATTCCTGTACAGTGTTGGGACTACCCCGACACTTAATTTAATAAACCCCCTTTCTGTGAATCTGTCTCCTGGTCGTTGCACTTGGGTTCGTCTCGTATCTGGTTCGTAACACAGTACTTGACAAGGGGCAGTAATGAGAAATATAAATGGCAGTAGTGTAGTGGATCAGTGTGGTCTGGCACTCTGCTCAAAGCTGCATGTATAATTCCTTAATATTTTAGGGTGGATGTTTATTGATTGAATTCTAAAAGCCTAGAAGTGTATATATATATATATACATAATTTGCATACATACAGTAAGTGCAGGTTATGGGGGGTGTATTGGGTAAATATGGAAGTGTTTGGAATCTTTGCCCAACACATATCATATTAGCTCCATTGTTTTATTTTTTAAATTCATTTTCAAATGTGGGCATGTGTTTGAATGTGTGTGTGTGCTCCATGTAAAAAATAGTTATTTATGGTGTGGGTGCTGTAAGCCTCGTGATTTAAAATACGATAAATAAATAAATTACTGTTTTCTGGCTCAAACTCACGGAAGAGCACTGGGAGTATACTGCGGAACCAACTCGTCTCTCAACTGGAAGAAAATCTGTAAATAACATTAGAGGTGGAAAAATTGTCTTCGCTTGGCTCAAGCTCTGCGCCTTCATAATGTAGTGGCAAGACAATGAAGAATGCACAACCCTCTGTTTTCAAATGGACACTATATTCTTTCAGGGCCACAAATTAGGTTATGGCCAATGGCATAGTGCTAAAAAAAAAAGAGACGAGGAAACTATAATAAAATATTTAAAGACATATTGCAAAAATAAATAAATAACAACGACAACTACAGGAACAAATTAATGTTGCCGCTTCAAGTAGTCAATGAGTTCCTTACTTGATGTCCCGGTGCTTTGCAGCACCATTAGATAATACATTCCAGACTGACTCCTTGTCTTGCACACACTGATTTTAAAAAAATTAATCGAGCACTAGTTTTAATATTTTTTATATGTTCATATACAGTATGAGAATATAATTAAGCAATACGCGAGGGACTACTGTTATACTGTATATCAACATGGTGATTCGGCATGGTTGATGCAGCAGGTTATGATTCTGTCATTAATTCTGCTCCCACTCCGAATATACAGTAGTTATTGCATTTTTAAAAGAGTTTTTTTTCAACAATGTCTCAATTATAACGTCAACAAAGCTAAGTTATTTGTTACAGTAAAAATTTCCAGGGCTGCTGTACTGTGTATCAGTACTTATACTATACTCCTTGTCCAATCAAATATTCGACCAGAACTAACAGGTGTATTTGTGCTTTTGCATAATGCTTCAATACATTACAAGGTATAGAAAACACCCCTCTATTGACATGCATTATATAACAGCTTTGTCTAGCATGGAACACTAACACTGTTTCCATACACATATTGCTGAAGCTGCACAGTAAAATGTCCAGTGTTAATTCAACTCTAACAGTGTACGTATGAGCCTAATCTGGCCAGAGCAGGCTCATATGTACACTGCTAGAGTTGAATTAACACTGGACATTTTGCTGTGAATTTACTGTGTGTAAGCACCTTGTAGCTACCTATACTCTTGAAACTCAGCTTTTGAAATCATACTTCTTGCTGGCTAATCCATATTTTTCTTGTCAAACTATTTTTCGTCTGACCTGATTTTCCAGAAAGCCACTTCAAATCCACTGTCAATGGAACTCACTAATTATCTAATCTAAGTAATCAAATTGTTTTGTCCTACACACATTGTATGCAGTATATTTTGTAAGGCATCCTTTAGCAGAGTCATACTTTGTGCCAACAATCTGTAGGATTTGTGAGGGAAGGCTTTTATGCTTGAGGGGTTGGTATTCTGAGTCTCTTGTCAATAATGTTAAGTAACCTTTCTGACATGCATTCTACCAGAAAAAATCCCATATATATTTAAAATAATGATTCCCTCAGAGAAACATACTGTATACCAGTGGACAAAATCACCTTGAAAAATATGTCTAAAATAAAATTGAAAATACGTCTTCCCTGATGTTTAGATGATGTCCCTTCAGGAGCCGGAACGTGTTTAAGACGTCTTTTTGTGATGTTGCATAGACGTTGGTATTATACGTTAATAAGACATCTCTCCAAGGTTGAGAATTAAAGTTTTTAAGATGTCTTTTTCAAATAAATCTTTATTTCAATTAAATAAAAAGTCCCACAAAATAAATAAAAGAATAAACCATTGAACCACCAGTGAAAACCATTTATGGCCCCAAAACACCCCTCTCTCACCTGTGAAGTCTGCTGATGGTTCAACGCTGATAAAGGACTAGAAGCAAATTGTGGATGGATGGGGCCCCCAATACCGTAAGGAACCTGACTTCGCTGTTCCTATTCCTTGTGTGTGTGTGTACTCTGTCCCGGCGCGTATTGCTGCTGTGCTGTGGTGGTGTGTCCCCCCCCCCCCCCCCCCCCCCCCGCTCCCCTCCCCCCCACAGAATCAGCGTCTTACAGAGTGGACCGGGGTGAGCGTGACGAGAGCCGCGAGCCGGGCTCAGCTCGAGTAGAGGGGCGTGGCACCTCCTCGCTAATCAGCCTGGAGGGCGGCGGCGCCGCAGTGCGTGTTGTGTGTGCGAGGTTATTTTTTTTTCGGGTTTTTTCATTTTGTGGGGCTCCACCGTATTTGTGTTTTGTTTTGGCTCATTGTTGTATGTTTTGGGGTGTTGAGTGTGCGAAGTTCATTGTTGTATGTTTCGGGGTGTTGAGTGTGCGAAGTTCGTTTTGTATGAGCATGCCCAAGAACGGGTCTAGCTGTCTTTTCCCCTTGGAGTGTTACGGTGGGCCATCCCGGGGGGGCATTTGTGGTGTGGGTGGTCACGGGTGTTGTGTAGAGTGCCTCCTAGTGTGTGTAAACGAGTCTCTTGTGGCGTGCGGCCATCACGGTGTAGAGTGTGGGTGTGGGCCCACTAACCTGTGGGGGCCCACTAAACTGTGGGGGTCCTGTCTGGCAGGGTCCGGGAGGACCTCTGGAGGGGGGAAGAGAAGCAGACCCTGTAACCGTCCCAGTGTCATTGTGTTTTTATTCATGAAAACTGAAAAACTGAAAAATAAATATATTGTGTTTTTTTTGTGTGTTTGGAGAGGGGTGGGTGGATCCCATGCAAAAAGAAAAGGGGAAAAGGAGAAGGGTTAGTGTGGGCCGGCTCACAACCCCCTGACATACACAACTGTATAACATGCAGTACATGCTTTTGTGCAGCATACACCCGTTTCATTTTCCTTCTGAATATTCAGATCCACTAAAAATTCATTCTTTCCTTTTTTTTCTTTTTTTTATAAGCTGAGCACTTTTTTGTTTCATCTTTTTCAATCCTGGTCCATCATATATTGATGGGTCCCAATGCCATCATCTTGTCCTTTTGTGTGAAGGAAAATACATTGTTAAGCAATATTACCTTTTTATCACCCAATGTTCAGTTCTGCAATGTGAACATAATGGCGCTCTCTCGCTGTAGTTTCATGCTTTTGACTGCTACAATCTACTCTTTGAAAAGTTTGAATGTGAAACTGATAAAAAAAAATTCAAACTCTTTGAACATCAGCACACTTTTTTTTTTCCATAGCCACCTCTTGTCTATGCTCTTTGTATTTGGTCAGCAAATGAAAAGGAAGCCCAGTCACACATGCAAAGTTAACATCTGAGAAGGTATGGTACTGTATAGCACTTCAGTAAAATAACAGTATTAAAGAATGAACATGTGAGCTGCAGGAGTAAAATAATCACAGAGAGTAAGCAACCTTGCAGGATCCACAGAATATCTGATGGATGTGTCCGTCAGTGTAGTTTACTATTACAGTATTTATTTGCTAACCTTCTTCGCTTGCATTTATAAGTATTGCTAGTTCATAATATTTACTGTAGCACAGGAGGTTAAGCTGAAGGCTGCAAAAGAGTTTTCAGTGTACCAAACTTTAGCCCCTCTGACATCAAAAGCCCTGCCATCTGAAGATTAAGCACACCTCGCATGAACACAAGCTTTAAAACTGCAGTGTACTATCTATGCCATTTCTTAACATAAGATATACAGAGCAGTCAGGTACATGAAACTATGCAAAGTATCCTGCGAAGAGTACTCACATAACAGGGTTCTCCCCAAAGAGTGTAACAGAGGAGGCGCGTTTCCCTCTTTATTTCGGTACAGGGCTTTCCGGTTGGCACACCCTGCGAACCGAACAATTACAGTCTTGCTTTAATGTGAAACTTTTTTGTGCAGAATTTAAATTCAAAACTCTGAGTTCTTACTCCCTGATGACTTAGGGCTCTATCTTGGCGATCTGAACGCATGGCGTAAAGTGCATTTAGTCCGCCGTTTACGCATGGCGTAAAGTGCATTTAGAGCGTGTCCGAGTCCACTTTTGCTAGTTAGACTGCAAGTTTTTTGAGCACTAAGCACAGTGCAACGTGCAAATGGGCTGAACTTAGTCTCTTCATTAATTATTGGTGTGTCTTGGGCGTAACATGCAATAAACCAATCAAAATGTCATATCCCATTCCCTTTAAAAGCCTGCTTTTCCACCTTGGCGGATTGCTTATATGCTGGCGAAACAGACATGCTCACGCGTGTTTAGTGCGAGCAAGGAATAGGCTACATGGATCAATAGTATGATCGATATTATTCGGACAAACCATTATGAAGCGTTTTGATATACACAATAATAATCTTTAACATTAGTGTTTAACAGCAGCACGGGTTCATTATGTGCATTGTAATATTGATTAATAACATAAATACCGTTATTTTGCCTGAATGATTACACTAAATACACTAAAGCTGTGAGGTTGGGGACCCAGAGGTTCACGCATATTTTCCCTTGTTTAATAATGTCCTGCTTATGGAAATGTGACCAACCTGTTGTACTGGCATATTTATTCATAATTGTCATGGATACATTTATTTTGTAGTACTTTTTTATCTATCACCCCCCAATGGAGAAAAACCTGTATAAAAAATGATTTTTCATCCAGTAATTAAATATAACATTTTCCTATTTTGAGTATCAAAATAGAATACCATCATCAATGAGTGAACACTTATCTTTGTGGTGTGTTTTTTTATTACTATCATTATTATTTTATATGAATTCTGCTGATTGGCTCCAAATTTTGTCTATTGCCACAAGAGCTGTATTAACAAGTACTAATTAAGCAATGCTACCATGTGACTAATTGGTTAGACAGTTAGCAATGAGACTGTTAATGATTATATCTATTCACATTGTGCTCATTAACCAGGATGCAGAGAACCTCAGAATGAGCATACCCTCCAGATATCTTAGGCTTGGTCTCACTGAATCTAAATAAGCAGTGACTTCCCCTGGCAAATTCCCCTTTCTGCTTTTAATATGGTCAACTTCATTATGGTTAGAGGTGGGAGTCGTAATCTGAGTTGACAGTCCTAGTAGCATGTATTGAATACAGTTGGTAACACTGCTTAGCATTCAAATGAGAATTACCTTGTGTGTGTGTTGCTGGGAAGTGCTGTTGACAAGTCGTGTACAAGTCGTACAGACAGGAGGATGCTGGGGAATGTGGGCATCGATCCTGCTACCTCTCGCATGCTAAGTGAGATTGGGGAATTATCTCAAAAGGTAGAGACACGTGCTGTGGTTGTGGAGGAAGTGGCTAGAGATATATCCACTTCTTCCACTGCACAAGCTCTGGAGAGCGGTATTAATAGAAATGTGTGTGTGTGTGTGTGCGTGTGTGTAATGGTGTGGATGGCAATAGTTTGTTTAGCATTATCTGCAATCTAACTGTTGATAACGCTCGCAAGCTCATTACTGAAAATTTAGATCACACATTTTACAATAAGAGAGCTGGGAATAAGAATAGCAGCAGGAGTGGCCTCCAATATGCACCAAGCTCAGTAAGCACTTGGCTTCACAAATGTAGTTACAGCCCAAATACTCTGCGCATGATAATCTCCTACATTTGATAGTGTATTTATTTCCTTTCGTCATTTTCCATTTGGCATTGAAAGTGCATTCATTGACCCTGAGCAAGTATTGTAGGTACTCTCTGGCTCAACTCTGTTCCAGGTTTTGAGGACTTAAGCACAGAAATGGACTGCTATCTAGCATTTGTGAAACCAAGCCTTTAACTGCATTTGGACCCCAATTATATTCTGTTTTGGCAGTCATATTAATAAACCCTGCTACTTTTTGCTTATGCAGAAAATAAGCTATTTTTGTCCTCATTTGAACAGTTGCTTGAACTTCTTTTCTCTTGGTAACTGAATGACAAGTATGCACATGTATAGTAGTTACATTCACAATATCAAAATAGGCAGCTTAATGATGAAATGCATTTTTAGCTTGTTATATTTTTTTTTCTGTGGCATTTCAGTTTCCCATTACAGTATATGTTAGAAATGCAAGCCTATTGAAGTCCTTGCAACAGTTTTTGAACTTTTAATTAATGGCTTAATTTTTAATGCAATTATTCTTTATGAAAAATATTTTTTGCTAATAAATAGTTAAATATTCCCCAATGTAGCTGAGGAGAAGAAGAGTATTCTTTTCAGATGCACTATCGGATGGATTTTGGATTAGACCAGATGAATCATCTGAGTTGCTGATATTCACATCATATCAAATGCCATAGCTTGGATTGTGGGTTGAAAAGTTGTCAGATTTGGCTACACATGGGTGGAGGATGAAAACGTAAGTGTGAAAAAACAGCGTCTGAGAAACTTCAGACCCTTATTCCATACAAAAAATAAATAAATGATGACGGTGTTTGAGATATAACAGTGCTGTGGTCTAATTCCACATAAGAGACAGCTGATGAAACTGAACAGGTTCAAAAGAACAGGTTCAAAAAGTCATAATTAAAACGTATGTTCTTTTTAAATAATATAGTGAAGAAATCAGCTTTATACAAGCAAATAGGCTCAGAAATTCAGCCATTGAACCATTCATCCCTAAGAGATGAAGGGCTTTGAGGTGTTCGGCACTTATCTGGTGCGAGCTGTTGTGTGAAGCTGATAGGAGACAATGAGGTATAACAGACCCTCTCTGTGTGAGCTGCCCTGATAATAGGTACTTGTATTGCAATCACATTTCACCCCTTCCGTGCTGCAGAGGAACACTGGCGGTTTGCTGGGTGCTTCTGAGCAGGCACAAGAGGTTTAAACGGAGTAATGTTTCTCCACGGGGAGCAGGGAACCATTGTTGTGTTAACTCAAAAAAAGTCAGGGAGCATTGCATTGCAATTGCTCATGGAGCAAATGAAGCTACGTTCTACAGGGATTTCACGCGCGTCTAGTGGCACGTTGGTCTGCCGAGAGGTGTGCGCTCTCAAGGGGAAGGGCTGTTTGAGTAGGAAGCGATGAAGGGGAGTGTGTAGTTGTGCCGTGAGCACCACTAACTGTAGCTGGGGCCAGGCGAGTGGCCTCCCGGTAGCACGGCGGAAAACTGCCACCAGCGGTTTTCCATTCGCTTTTCCAGCCCCGTCTCATTCCGAGTTCAGGTCTCGGGTGTGTGAAGTCAGGACCATTGTTCGGACAATTTGCTGTTGGATTTTGACCTTTCCCCCCCCCTCCTCCGGCCAAAGTCCTGGCGTGGCTATGACCTGAAAAGGCCAGCAAAGGGCAAACGCTCCGGTCAACAGCCCTGTAATGCGCCCCGGCTGGTTGAGTGCACCTGTTTCCCTCCGTCTTCCGGCTGAATCGGCCGGTTCTTCTGTCCCGCTGACAGGATCCCGCCGGTCACGTCGCGCCGTACGTTATTTACCTCGCGTTTCCTTTGTCCTCCAGCACGCCTCTGCTTTTCCCTCGAGTATTATCCACATCTCCGCTGAATGACCACTGATTTATCATTAGAAAAAGCTCCATCTGCTATTGGTGCCGCCGGAAACTGTGTCATTTCTGAAATTAGTCTCGCCACAAGGTTGACGATCACTTTTCAGGCGTCGACCCCTGGTCGTTATTTGAAACCGCTGAAAAAGAGAGAGACAGAATGATAGAAGAAGAAAAAAATATATGTACAATAAGACTGAAAACCAACAGAGATGTGCTAGGCCGCGATGGTTGACTGGGGTTGGTTGAAGGATAATTAATGTCAAAAGCAGTGCACTGGCGGCGGAAAGGCTTTCTGTTCCCTTTCAGCCTGACATGGTTGCGATGCACCAGTAGGCTTCGCGGCGCGCTGTGTGGTTCGGCTGAGACAGATTCCACCAGAAGAAGCACCCAAGCCTCTGACTGTGCCTCTAATGAGAGCAGAGACTGTCAGCGGCTGTCCCTTGAGCTCCGGGGGCCCTCCCTGACTCGCACCCCTCCCACGGGGCCCTGCCAAGTGGCTCACAGTGACTGACTGTGCAGATTAATCAAGCAAACCCTCTCTCTGCTTCGCTTTGCCATTTTAAAGACCAGAGCTCCGGCAAGCCTTCCTGAGGGTCTCTATAATTGCAGGTCCTGCCGGCCTTGTTACCAGTGCTAAAGTGGGCCACTGCAAGATTTCAGATATTTAATTAAAAATTCTACTGAGGCACATGTGAATTTTGATTGGCTTTGCTAAAGGGCATCCGTGGCATTATTTTCCTCAATAATACAATAATTCACTTCAGCCGCTTATCCAGGGATACTATATTCACACCTTCCCTGTGCAACTCACACATAAATACATCATGGAGTTTTCATACATTTGAAAATGATGAAAATATTTGATGCTCGTAAAACTATATTGGGTAGAGATGAAGGATACTGAATTATTCTTTATTATGTAAGAATACTGGCACTGATCGTGTATTCTGAATTTGCTGAAAATTAGGATTTAATTGCAATGGTATACCTACCTACTGTATGTGGGCTAATATCTGACTTTTTTTTCTCAAATGCCGTATAAGTTGAACTGAACATCTGCAAACATTACCCCTATTCAGGTAGATTTGAATATCCTTGTAATACTGCACATAGATGGTCTTAATAATTATTTTCTTATGAAGAAGTGAAATCTGGGGTGGGGGGTGTTTGGCTTTTTATTATTAAAAAGACTAATGTTGCAATGTGTCTGTGCTTTTTGTCAACAAACACGTTGTGGTCAAAGCATGCTCATGGATCAAAGATTGCAATGCACGCTGGGTTCTTTCCATCAGAACCATAGCAGACATTTTAGATGGTTACCAGCAGTTGATGTGTCATGTGAATCAAAACTATTGGTCTCAGTGCTTGAGGGGACACTGAAGTTGCCATAGATGTTGAGCGCACATTTGTATTGCTAGTCTTGTGCGTGCATACAGTGGAATAAACGTATGCTGTGAGCTGTTTACTTGTTTCAGTGTGTGAACATAAAAAGGACAACCCTCTTCATAGCGAGTAATATCCACCTTATCTCCTCTGACAAGTTTTAGTTATTACTGTCTGTGGTGGATTAATGTTGCTTCATGCTGAAAAATATTCACCCAAAAATGTTCTCCTTACAGGCACCTGGATGAGTTATCCAGGACTGGAGTAATTCATTTTATTTTTTCCCATTGTTTTGTTATTTTTCCTAGCTTAAGGATATGTTTTTCAGCTCTAGTTGCCAGATATAGATAAGATTGTCCTTGTACTGGATGTTGTTATAAGCGAACAATTTCAAAGATGTGTTGGATATATGTGGATCATTGTGTGCAATAAATGTTTCACAAAGATAGACTGAAAATCACGCTAGCTAGAAGACAGCTCTAGCTGAATAAAGCCTCCTATGCCAGAACATTGCAGACTCATGCTGGTCATGCACTGGATTCCAGTTCAAAAAGTATGGCTCTCTATGTCTACTGGCTTCTAACTCATTATTTAAGATAACTGATCAATTATCTTAAAGCCTATCAATCGCCCTCTGTTTTTTCTAAATTCCTAAGTTGTAATATTGTGAGTATTGAAGCTTACTGAACATAACATAGCTTGTGGACTACTAAATCTCTGTGTTGGTAGGCTTTCCTGCCTCTGTACCTCCAGACCAGTTCTGCTTTGAGAAAACAAGGTCATTGTGTTTGTGGTAAAATAAAATAAAATAAAAAAGAATAACGTTGATAGTAATTTTAGTTTAGAGAATGATGAATCTTGTATTTGGGAGTTTTCATTTTCACTCAGGACATGCTTATGAATGGGAGGTCTATCGAAGTCAGCCAGCATGGCAGCAAAATGAGTCCTCTCTTTCAGATTAGGATGCTTTCATTTACATATCTTCAAATATTGCCTGTAGCTATCTTGCTAATAACAATTCCAAAGAAAGTGGGTATCGAATCACATCTAATTTGAAAACGGCCTTTAGCTAAGATGGCTATAATGGATAATGTGTGTGTGTGTGTGTGTGTGTGTGTGCGCGCGTGTGTGTGCGCGTGTGCGCGCGTGCGTGTGTGTGCGCGTGTGCGCGCGTGCGTGTGTGTTTTTTGTATGCGTCTCCCCTGAGCCCTTTCCCACCTGATCTCCCTCTCCAATTGTTCTGGCCATTTTGACATTTGCTGTCAAAAGCGGGCAACACTGCCCATTGTCCCCCAACTCCTGATTTACTCTTTACAAAGGTTATGCACAAAAAGACCGCATGGTGTGACTGTTAATATGCAATGCCTGCACATACCTCACATACGTGCAGAGCAAAGTTCAAGGAGGCAATAGGTGCTTAGCTGGTGTATATAAAAATGACATGTGTTACTGCTAAATAAGTATAATTCTAGTATAATATTGCCATACCTTCTCAAGGTAATGGACAGCATCTGTTCATTACAAAAATTGGTGACTTTTCTTCACATAAGGCCACCTTAGCCCAGAGAATTGGCTTCTTTTTACTTATCTTCACTCAGGGGTTGTTATAGGTTTTGTGAGAACTAGAAAGTAAATGTCAAATTTAAATGTTATCATTGAAATGGTACTTTTTTTTTTTACATGTGAAATATGCACGACAGCATGACCCTCCTACTCCTGTTCAGGTTGTTGACGCAAACTGGCAGTAATTCTGCACTATCATTATAATATCAAAAACACCAGCCCCCTCAAGGAAGGATTTTGATGTTTTAGGAAGTGAGCGAAGGGCTCTGCTTTCCCTCCACTCAAAGGATTAGTGAGCAGTGTAATTACACCACAGCACCACAGTAAAAGAAGGCGCTGTTTTTTCTTTTTAAAGCACTGTCAAGAAAGGTCAAGTAAAAGTTCTGTGGTGTTCTCCTTTGAATTTCCCTACTTTGTTTTATCCACCCCCATTGCAAATTTAGACCCCCGTGATCTGTGGATGCTAGCGGTTAAAATGCTGTCTAACAGTACTTCTCTGTCTCCCGTATCTAAGCATTTGGAGCCTGTGGCCTTTGAGACCCCTACTATGATACAGTATCTGCATTGTAGTACTGCTGTTAGGTTTTATAATCTAAATACTTTTTGTGATTTTATTGTCTCAGCAGTCTTGCAGTACAATGCTTAGCTGTGTTTTTTTTGTTTTTTTTTGCTTCTTACACAGCAGGTTTTTAACATAAAAAGAGCTTTCAGTGCCGCAAGCGCAAAACCCCACAATGCCTCACAGCACCCCGCGCCGGGGCACTGAAAATATTGCTATCATTAAAGCGAAGAGCAATAAATAAGGAAGAATTATTTAATATCCTCGTAGTGATGAGAGCACCAATGTCACGTTTTTTTTTTTCATTTCTCAAGTGGGGGCTTGATCTCTTGCAGGCCTTTCTTTTAAAAGGAGACTCCGCAGCAGATGTGCAGTACGGTGATGTGCTCGTTCTTTATCTTCAAAACATTGTCCAATCTGGTGCCGCTGTATTTCATGTCTGGACTTGGAGCCAGAATGGAGGCATATCCTCAAAGGATCGGTGTCACCTAGAGATAAAATGGGCACATGAAATGCACAGGTCCAGTAAATATCTATGGTATATGTATGGGGCGTGAGCAAGAAGACTTAACTTAAAGATCTGTGATTCATTTGCTTTTTAACTTAATTGAATACTTCCCTAGGGATGAGCTTCAATCCCACAATGGTACATTTGAACAAAACATAAAAAATGTGTCACTGCTAAAAAAACAACATTAAATGGAAATTTAAAAAAAGAATACCAGATGTTTAGGAAAAGCCCATGCATGTGTCAAGAAAATAAAATGTATACAGTTTACCAGTAGAGGGCCCTAAAATCAATGCAACATTTAAACATTCTAATAAATCATTCACATTTTTTATAGACACTATTGATGGACAGACAGGCAGACAGATAGATATATAGATAGATGATGATGATGATACTAATAATATTTATGATAATAATAATAATAATGGTGTTCATCATATCATCATCATCATAATCATCATTGTTGCTCAGTTGAATTTAAATTAAAAATGTTAGATGTCTTATGAACCACCAATTGCACACTGAACATATTGAAAGAGTTGTAATTTCCTGTTGCACCAGCAGAAGGGAGTATAGCATCATTCTAGCCAGTCTCATAACCAGTGGCTGCCCCATTTTCTGCTTTCCAAATAGCACACTGAAATTTGCTCTCCAGTGAATTTCCTCTCTTTCATCCGACTATACATATAAATTAGATTATATTGATATTAAATTTGTTTAGAGTTAGTATTTTTTTTGTTTAAATCAAAAGGAAATTGCTTAGAAAAAATGAGCATATTCCTTATTACCACAGGGTAATTTGTCCTTTATAAAACTGTAAGCCCATCTCATTACTGTTTTTCTCATTGATGAGATGAGTCTACTCGGGGGACTAACTTGGGGGACAAAAAAAAAGAAGTAAAAAATCATGGGGCTGAAAAATCGGAATACACTGATCAGAGTTATAGCCAAATCATTGGGTGTGTCAAAATCTGTACAGTACTGTACAGCAAGAATGCGCTGGTGAGTGCATCGGTAGCAAAGGACCTGGTAGACGACGGTAGACCGCTGTAGTGGATGACCAAAGAATACTTTCAATTGTGAAGAAAAACCCCCTTTCAACTGTCAAACAGATCAAGACCACTCTCCAGGATGTTGGCATAGATGTGTCAATGACTACCATAAAGAGAATAACATAACCTCAGAGAGAAATAAAGATAAAGAGAATAACATAACCTCAGAGAGAACCAGCATAACCTCAGAGAGTTCACCAGCATAACCTCAGTGAGTTCACCAGCATAAACTCAGTGAGTTCACCAGCATAACCTCAGTGAGTTCACCAGCATAAACTCAGTGAGTTCACCAGCATAACCTCAGTGAGTTCACCAGCATAAACTCAGTGAGTTCACCAGCATAACCTCAGTGAGTTCACCAGCATAAACTCAGTGAGTTCACCAGCATAACCTCAGTGAGTTCACCAGCATAACCTCAGAGAGTTCACTGCAAGATGCAAACCACTGGTAAGCCTGAAGAACAAAATGGCCAGGTTAGAGTTTGCTAAAGAAAGCACATTAAAAAAAATTGTTTGGAAGTTCGGGAACAAAGTCTTGTGGAGAGATGAGTATTAACCTGTACCAACATGATGGAAAGAGTGTGGAGAAAAAAAGGAACTGCTCATGATCTGTGATCCCCCCCCCCCCCCCCCCACCCTCTTATCTGTGAAACATGGTGGAGGTAGTGTTATAGCTTGGGCATGTATGGCTACATGGTGGAGGTAGTGTTATAGCTTGGGCATGCATGGCTACATGGTGGAGGTAGTGTTATAGCTTGGGCATGCATGGCTACATGGTGGAGGTAGTGTTATAGCTTGGGCATGTATGGCTACATGGTGGAGGTAGTGTTATAGCTTGGGCATGTATGGCTGCCACTGGAACTGGCTCACTTATCTTCATTCATGATGTGTCTGCTGCTGATGGCAATTCTGAAGTGTACAGAAGCGTCTTATCTAATCACATCCAACCAAATGCCTCGAAACTTGCTTTCAGCTGGACCCCAAACTAAAGCCACTAAGGTCACTCCGCTGTTGCTCCCTCCACTATACTGTATATAGCTTTCAAACTATTAATATGGTTGGTTTTGTTGATGTTATGGTCTCTGTTGTTTGTTTTTGCACACTTGTGAGAGTCTCTTTGATTTTGAAAAGTACATTATGCAAACTTTACATTCTTGAAGGAGAGTCACTATTTACTGTCATTTTGAAGTGACGGATTGTACGGCTTTATTCACTGAATATTTCTGAGTCATAATTAATATATTCTCTGTTTTTATAAATGCCACTGTATCTACCAAAACGTCTCGTTCACATCTCAGGAAGTTCAGAGTAGCCTATAAAATGTATTTTCATACACGCACAAGCC
Organism: Synaphobranchus kaupii; assembly: GCA_029718625.1. NCBI lineage: Eukaryota > Metazoa > Chordata > Actinopteri > Anguilliformes > Synaphobranchidae > Synaphobranchus > Synaphobranchus kaupii. The sequence goes on from CM056380.1 coordinate 102,296,796, forward strand.
TGCAAACACACACATGCATGCACACACACACATTTGAATTCTTTATTTAGGTCCACATTTATAAAATACATTATAAGGGCCCAAATATATTTCAGTTGCTATTTGATGTCATTGGCTTGTGTAGCAGTACAACAGATGCAATAGATAAACCAATATAGACAGGCTCGCACGGAGAGTTATGGATACAAGTAACATCTTCTCCTCCATATACAGCGACTGCCAATAATGAAGGAAACTGAACAATATTTGGCAAGTTGCTTTGCTTTACATTTAGCCAGCCCCATTATCCTAGACCTCTGACCACTAGCCTGTGGAGATGGCCAAGGCTGCCAAAAATAAAAACTAGGAGTTAACACTTGTAACCAAGTTGGATAATGTCTTGAAGCAATGGCTGATGCTTTAATTGTTTTGTAAGATAGGCTTCTTCCAAACTAGAATCAAAGGCGCAGCCTACTTCCAATACAAACACCTCTCTGTGGTCCTCATCAATCACTATTATATCCAGTCTGTTTGCAAATACACTAGAAAATAGATGTGGGTCATTATTGCACCGAAACATTTGTGGTCTCACAGCAGAGTTCTTATGTAATACAACAGAAGGATGGAGGATGGAAGATACATCTTTAGTTATAATGTCCACAATTCTGGCTATAAACAGCCCTTTGTAGAAGTAACAACCATTTATTATGTGAGACATAGATTCTATGACCTGTTGCTGTCCATGATGTAAACAACAAGAGTTATGCTTATTGGGATACCAGATGGATAGATTGAGTTTGGTCGGCAACACTTGGAGGCGTGCCTTTACAGTGAAGATGAGGATTTCCTCATCAATCGCTGAATTTTTTAAAATTGAATGGGACACAGAATGATCAGCCGAAGGGAGGCAGGCGAGCTTCCCTTGTAGCCGGAGTCCCTTCCAGTGCTGTGGCCACTGCTGTTTAAGCGCTAGGAGATGAGCTCGTGATTGGGAGTGCGCTTGAAGTTCTGTCTCGACTCACTGTTGCGCTCACGGAGATTGTCGGGTCTGTGATCACAGTCTCGGAGACATTCACAGTCTTAGAGTCGGGTCGTATCCATTCAAGATAAACACCAGTCCAGTTACAAATATCGTTCAGATCCAGCCAGTCAGAATTAACGCTGAAAACGTATCCAATTTGCCACTAGGTTTTTTTTTGAAAACCGAGGAAACTGGTGGACAGCCCCTTCACTTTTGGGACCATGCGTTTTTCTAGGTCCAGGAGGAAAGAGGCTCTGGCGAGCTCCCTGACTGTTTTGTCATCACTGTTGAGCATATTTAATAAATGAGTGAGTCGTATGGATATGTATGTCCATTCAAAGTCTGGTACCCCTAATCCCCCCTCTCATTCTTTGTGGAATATGATGTCACGGGTTGTGTGAGCACTCAGGCCAAACCACTCTCTTACCCGCTGCACAGTCCTGTTGTTCAGGTCGCAAAGGACCCTTCTTTGGTAAGTGAACGTTGGGGAAAAGGTATTGTACTTTAGACAGCGCCACTTGTCCAATAGCTTCCAACTTCATAACCAGTGGCAAGGGAGATGAGTCTTATTAGGTTGAGCCTAGACATGTATTCTTCTATAATTGCGTCCACTTGCACTTTCCACTCACCAGCGATATTGAATTTATGGCCAAGATAGTTGTAAGTTTCATGGCGCGCATATACTCTGATCGGTTCTTCTTTCATTGTAAATATGGGATTTCGATCTGATTTGGCATGATACCAGCGGTTCCCCCCACTCCGCCTTTCATAAAAAACAGCACATTTGGATTGTTTCACCCACTCCAAAATGGAGTCGGCTTTGGAGATTATATGCATGTTCTTTATAACTTTCTCTTGACAGGAAGATATCAGTATGTCGTCTGCATAACCTTGAATGGGATTTGGGGAATAAACATTGGGGGGCGCACATTGGCACATCCAGTGTAGTCATCGATTAATTGCCAACACAAGGTTTACTGTGCTCCATGGGCAGCCTGTTTTAATGCCCATTTGGAGAGCAATTGGGTCTGTGAACTGTTTTCCGCAGATCACTTGGATAAAAGAGTCTTTATATATGTCCTTAAAGGGATATTTCGGAATTTTGGACATAATGTCTCAATTACAACTTACCCATGATGTAGTTGATTGATGGAGACCATTTTCAGCTAATTCCATGCTATCCCTTCATACACGTTGCTAATGCTAGCGCAACTCTATGGCAACCGGTAGCATCCACTACCAAACACACTTAAACACTCCACAGTGCACCCAAAGCAAATAAAATACGACGACAGTCTATCGGGGGAGCAATACTTTACGTTACCTACAAATGTAGTGCCGGCACTGGTCGACTACAACAACAAAGAAGTGTAACAAGTTGCAATGGCCACGTTCGCTCCGTCACCGTACTTCCACAGAGAATATTAGGTCAGCGTAAAGTAAAGGATTCAACGATAGTTTGACTTCAAAAATGATGGCATAAACACTCAAAATAACCCCGATAGACTGTCGTCGTATTTTATTTGCTTTGGGTGCACTGTGGAGTGTTTAAATGCATTTGGTAGTGGATGCTACCGGTTGTCATAGAGTTGCGCTAGCATTAGCAACGTGTGTATGTCCAAAAGAAGGGACAGCATTGAATTAGCTGAAAATGGTTTCCATCAATCAACTACATCATGGGTAAGTCGTAATTGAGACCAGAATTATGTCCAAAATTCCGAACTATTCCTTTAACTATATCAATGTAAACCCGAGGCAGTGATTGTCCTCAAGTGATTTAATCATTTGATTTTGAGCCAAGGTTCCAAATGCATCACGGAAATCTAGAAATACTGCGTAAAATCGGGCAGACTCATGTTTAAAATCCTCAATGCCGGTTTTAAGGCAGAAAGCATGCTCATTCATACCTTGCTTCTCTATATAGGCTCTCTGTTTTGTGGATAGAATGTTAGCTTCCACTAGCCACGGTAGTATACGAGAGAGGAGGCATTTCATGAACACTTTATATATATTGTCGGTAGGAGGGATATGTCTCTCCATGTTGCTGGATCCTCAGGGGTCACACACACACACACACACACACACACACACACATACGGTACTGATAAAGCAAGGAGGGAATGCACTGTAAGCCTGTGAAAAAGGTTTGTGCATTTTGGCTAGACCTTTGAAACTAGAAAAATCATTTATCTACCGAGTATGGGGTAGATTATGGATCACAGTGTTTTATTTTAGGCCAGAGTGCATAGTAATGAGACAAAGGCTTGGGAAAACCCTTTTCAAACCCTTCATGCTTGGGGAAATAAGATCAATTCAGTCTATACATTTCAATAGGACACCGTTCCAGCACACCGGCCCATTGCTCGGTAGGAGAGCAACATTACTGACGACTTCTGCCCACTCATGTTTTGCATGCTGAGTGCACATCAAACCACCGTGCATATCACAGGCAATTAAACCTGGGATCAAAGCCCCCTCACAATGTTCACCTCATTTTGGTCAAACCGAGGGACAGTGTTCCATTGTGGGCTAGGTCAGATCTGACACATATTTAGAGTCCATATGGTTGAGCCCTCCTAGCCCAGGCAGGGAGGGCATTGGTATAAGCATGAATAGCCCCCTTGGAGATGGGCTCCAAGGGTAACTATCCCCGCACTTAAAAACCCTGGATGGACCACCAGCGAGGAATGGCCAGCCCCTCAACCCTGGACATGGAGCAAGGACAATAGCCTTGCTCATCAGTCCTGAGGCCCATCCTGAAACGTATTTGACCCCAAAAACTTGACCATGCACAAATATCTCCGGACAATGACCTATAGCATGTATTCTGACACTCTGCTGCTCTCCATCTGACCCAAAGCCCTGCCCTGTATTAAAAACCTGTAAAGTCCCATGGGAAGGGTATATGCTTTTATCTTTTCTAGAAAAATGTCTTCTTCTCTAGTTTTCCATTTTTCCAGCTTTAGAGAGGAAAAAACAAAGACTATTTATAAAGATGATCAGTGATAAACACTGACCATTGTTAATCTTCATGACTGGTCAAACAATCCCGAAACAATATGCCTTTGCAACTACTATACGGGGCCAATCTTTATGGAACTAAAATAGTAGAAATGCTCATAATGTGAAACTTCTTATTCCTTCTGTGTAGAAATATTCTTCTTTAATTATTTGTCCCTTCGGATTATTCCTCTTTCTCCAGACATCAGATATTCAATCATATATGTGCCTGTATTATGTATTACAAAAATGCATACATTTCCCCCTGAAAAATGTAACATATTGATTATTCTTCATACTCTCAATTGTGTCTTAATTTCTATCATACCAGTTCCAAGCAAGACCCTTCCTTACATTTGAAGTCATAAGCGATCCTTTTAGATTAGGAGAAAATTGGCTAGAGTAGCAGAAAATGGTGAGGTATTGTAAAATGGTACCTCTGAATGAGTGATAAAATGAATTTGGCCAGATTTCCCTTGATTAGATAATAATCTGATCAACATCCTTCACAGAAAGCATTTATCTGTCTCCGATATGTGCATTTTATCATTTTTATTATAACTGTAAAGGTAGATAAAGTGTCCGCAATCAATCCCATGCTGGTTTTCATTGTTTTTTAATATCAGCTCCTCTTTGCAGTTGATAGATAAGGCCGGCATTGTTGGACTGGCAGAGCACTGCAGTCATTGTGTTTGCTAATTCAAGCCAAACCTTCCCACAGTTCCCATCACATGCACGCATGTACATGCAATCACACACAAACACCACAAAAGCCTGCAGACACGTATACACCCACAGTCCACACACATATGCATCTATAAAACACACACACACGCATACATACACACATGCTGGCACGCATGCACACACACACGCACCTACACTCACACGCGCATACACACACGCACACCAACACACACACACCAACACACACACACACCAACACACACACACACACCAACACACACACACACCAACACACACACACACCAACACACACACACACACACACACACACACACACACACACACACACACACACACACACACACACACACACACACACACACACACACACACACACACACACACACACACACACACACACACACACACACCAAAGAGGTGAGCCAGAGACTCAATTACAGGGAGATGTGACTTCAGAATCATGGCGCAGGTGCCAGCGTTGGGGCTAGAGCACCATGATGATATCATCACCGTCTTGCTTTATTGCCCCGATAAGGGAGAAATAGCACATCTCTGCTGCCCCCGGGGATATGCTGTTGTCATCTCACTTCGCTCAGATTGACTGGAAATCTTTGCAAGCCTCAGGGAGCCAGTGAGAAATTAACTAAGTTTAGGACAGGCTTCATTATTTAGAGCAAGGGCTCTAAATAAATAATCTCATCATAACATTAGATCGTGTAATGAAATTATTTCCATCAAGAATTCATTACGAATTCGGCAGCTGCTAATATAACGACTGTTCCTATTATTATAACACACCGCAGACATCATTTTGTTCATGTTTTGTTGAATGTTTAGACAATAGATTTGCAGCACAATTTCTAGACCATGTTGCATTGAGATGTTTATGCATTATTATTGTATATTTTTTACCATTACTCAAAATGTATATTGGCGTCACGTGCAATTCACACGCAACAGTGCCACCCTTTGTGTGTGCGCGTCGCTGAATGTGTGAGCCTGGATGCTTTGTCGTGGAGACAGATTTAAAGGCCGCCTTTGTGTCTCCTCTTTTACTTCCTCACCCTTTGGCTTCTACAGAAGGACTGGGAACAAACGCAATGTGGTCCATCGAGATTATACCTCATTGGAGCTCTACAATGGCCACATTAGATGTTTAAATGGTCCGACTTCACTACATTCAAACAAGTGACAAAGACTGCAGTTGCAGTTTCTGGCTAGATCGCTTTGGTGTTGATCATTAAGAAGATCATTTTAAAACGAGCGCAATATTGGTTTGAGGATAAATCCCAACTTCTGCATGCACAGGAGGAATGTAATGATATGCAACTAGATTGTTAATTAACTTCCCGCATTCCACCTTGCTTATATCGCCATGGCAACTGGTCTGCAGCTTCTGCACAATTGCCGCAAACCCCATCAATGAAGTTCCAAAACGGCCTTTGTAGGAATCCTTCTCCCGGAGAGAATGACTATAAAAACATTAAACTGAAGCCTCGCTGCTCCGGAATTGCATGCACACAAAAGGAAAATATGATTTATTTGTCAAATTTATCAGTCGTTTCAGCAGTAACAAAACATTTGACGTTGTCCAACTTGCAGATGACTGAGCTGTTCTGGTCTCTTTCGCTATGACTATCACTCACTCTTTCTCTGCTCGGTTTAGATTTGTATATCCCGCTCTCTGGGTACAGGCCGGCCTGTTAGGTCATGTATCCGCTCCATACATCAACATAACGTATTATAACACACAAGCCAAGCCATTGTAAAGCCTTGAAATATGTGTTAATTAATATACAAAATAAAATAGCATGCATGCCTATAGAAATGGAAATTGTGTAATAGATTTGCAAGGGATAATGAGAGAGGGGCTGGGCATTACACGGCTTGAATGCCCGACACAGAGGCAGTAAATTGCCCTTATGTGAGATGTGATTCGGAGACCATTAACACTGTTGCAAGTATGATATCATAACAGTTGGCTTGCTAGCTCTTACAAATTTCCACTTTGTCCGTTTTTTAAGACTGCCGATCAAAATAGTATCAACTGATTTCAGAGCCACTAGCTGGGCGAGTTGCAAGGCTACAAGCCTGTACACGATGAGGATAATCTGTGGAAGCACATTCAGTTAGAACTGTGTTCAAATTTTGCCGCCACTACTTCATAGCTGGGTGTATATGGAAAAATAATGCACATTGTATAATAAAAATTGAACCATTGTTCTTATTTTGCAAGCTATTTTCCTTGTCATAGTTCAAGGCATGCAACCATTTATACAATTACATTTTCTATTGTCACACTTTACTTGGGATAGAAATAATCAAGAGGCGGCAGGCTTCTTTCCTTAATTCTCACCGCCGATTCCTGTCTCAATCACTGATAGTATCATAGGATTTTAAATTAGAGCGTAGTCTCCACATGGCAGTTTGCTCAGGCACTCATCTGGTTTAATGTGGCTCCGCATGGCACCTGTCACCTCTTTAAATGTCATTACTCCTATTAAATCAGACGACTACACTGTTTGATTTTCACCCTCCGCATGCGGAAATTGGCTTCGGATTGCGACCTTAGAGATTGTCGGTGACGAGAGGTGTCAGGCGGGTGTCTTTTTGTTGTCACCGGGGGAGAGACTGCACATTCCCAGTCAGCAGCAGCTGCGCAAATCTGTAATGAGCTGTGCTTGAATAGGAGAGTAACAGAGTGTGTGTGTGTGTGTGTGTGTGTTTGTGTGTGTGTGAGAGAGAGAGAGCGTGCCGTGAGTGTATGTGTGTTTCTCTCATTGAGCGTTGCAGTGTCAGGTTGCATGCACCATAGGAAATAGTTCCAACCAATGTAATGTTTTGAATAACAATGGGGTAATAAACCCATGGAGCTGTAACATCACTGTACAAGCTGTTTGGCGTTACTTGAAGTGCAAGTAGACCATGAACCTTATTTTAGACCATGAGCCCACCTACCACTGTAAATAATAGCATACACTATAATTGAAATGTCAAAAAGCCAATAGTTGATCATTGCTAGTGTTATTGAGACTCCAGTCTGTGTCTGACAGGTTGAGAGAACATGAACACAGCATATAATATTGAAATATATGACTGAAAGTGGCAAAATAATGCCCCTGGTGTCTCTGGGGTCCAGTTCTATTACCCTGTTGCCCCTCAGGGGACAGAACTGTGACGTGGACATGGAGACAATGCAGCTTGTTCACTGTGCTGATCCTAAACTTAATCGGGGGAAATAAACAGGATGTTGCTGCAGAAATGATTCCCTGGAAGGGTCATATGTATGCTTTGGGGATCTTCTATGGGTAAAGCCAATGGACAAAAAGCCTCTATAGTGTTTGTTTATCATGTGCATGTACAGGTGTGTGTGTGTGTGTGTGTGTGTGTGTGTGTGTGTGTGCGTGTGCGTAAGCAAATTCTACCTCAATCAGCCAAAAGAGATTTCACTGAATAAAATCACTTCAAATATAGTGTACAGTCTTTCATAATTTACTGAGATCAGATATTGTAATGGTCCCAGCCAATGTGTCCAGGCATCAGCGCAGAGCCAATTACTCGCATGATCACACTGTCATTGTGTTGCATTCATCCATCCAGAGATTTAATTACAATGTAGTACATTCTTTCAGAAAGGGAAAGTTTAAAAAAAAAAAAAAAAAAAAAAAAACCTGAAATATTTTGCCTTGGCACTCCTCATACTGTACATAATTCATAATTTTACAATGTCTGACTGCACATTCTGTGCAAAAGACTTCAGAACATTTATAAAATAACATAATTAAAGCATAAAACGGCTTATGGCAATGATATGTTTTTGCTTTCTTATTTGTCCATATGCAACCTTATGTTGTATGCCTTACATTATGATAATTAATCTTGTATTTAGCATTTGTGTTCACTTTAGTGCTTTGAAGATGTAAAGCAAAAAGGGCAGCCAACAGCCCCTAAACATCTGATATTGATAGAGTGAAAAAACACATTGAACAGGTACCGATGAACATACAATGCATGATATGATAAGGGAATTTGATCCATATTAATGAATGGAAAGTGTCATTTACTACAATCATTTGAAATCACCAGAAAAAAAGCATCAGAATGAATACTAGAGCAGTGGCCAGGTTCACAGCAGCTACCTGTCAACGTGATCCAGAGAAAACTACATAGCCCAGAAACACACAAAAGGGAACAGGACACTTGAAAATATTAGCAGATGAAAAGATCCCTTTCTTATTTCTCTCTCTCTCTCTCTCTCTCTCTCTCTCTCTCTCTCTCACACACTGCCTATTATGTTTGTTATAGTCAAATACAGTTGGAGGGAAGAATTGAAGTCACTTAATAAGGGCCACCACAATTTTTATAACATAATGTATCTGCGGTTGCTTGCCACTTTTAGCCTGCACTTAGAATGACTTCATGGACATTGTCATCATGGAAAAATGAACGTTTGCTGATGGGCTCCCTTCAGAGTTTCAGACTAACATCACATTAGACACCGTTGTTCATGAAACTTTAGGAAGTTGAGCTGTGACTGAATCATGACTCTTCCATGGTCACTGAGGTCTCCTCTTGCACCCATGATGGCAATATTGACAGGAAACCATGCGGGGAAATTATTTACTGAATTATTGGTTCAACTATAGTGCATACAATGACAGACTATACTACTATGATAGCTTCTGCTTTGCATACTGTTGTTTTTGTCATTTACCCAGATGTTTTAGTTAATTATTTATACGATGTATATGATGCCGCAATATAATGTACAATATCTCATATCTGGCTGGTTTTGTTGTATTTTACATGCAAACTTTCACTAAAGCAACAGGATGAAAAGTAGGTGTATGCTGTATGCTTTCATAAATATACTATTGTCAAACGTGTTGAATATTATATTTTTTAAATAATTAGAAACAGTGTATTTTAGCATGCTTTAGTGGAGGAAATCAAATTAAATATCCTCATACAATCTGTTTATGCTATTTTCCAGACATCACATAGTCGTTTGCAGCACTTGGAAACCAGAACCTCAATGCAGAGCATTTGTTTTATTTTGCTTGGAGGAATCCCAAATGGATTTCCCCGCTTTCATAATTTGAAATGATGCTTCTTGTGTCTCTCATTAACAGCAAACGGTTCCAGGATGGCGCACAAATAACGCCCCACACGCTAGCGGGGTGTTACTCTCCGGGGGCTTTGATTCCGTGCATTCTCTGCCTTCTGCCCGTATTAATTATAATCTGACGACAAGCAATGGGCCCATTCTCTCGTGCAGCACAGGCCGACGGGATAATTGTGTGGGTGTTTGTGAAAACATTCAAAAGCCACATATGTTTTTTGGGCCTGCCTGCCTGATAACAGAAAGAATCGTCATCATGTCCGTGTCGTATGTCAGTAGTCAACACAGTAGTCACAATTGAGACATGCTTCTAATCGCTGTTGTGGCCTGTGCATTGGTGCCAGAAGTGGGTGCTTGATAACGTTATGAAGCAATGCCCATTTTGTTAAGGTGGGGTTCCCCAGCTATAGGGCAGTAATTTAAGGGGCATCAATATTGATAAGAAAATGTTTGAGAACTCCTAAGCATAGCAATGATAATTTTTTTTCCTAATATGTCCATTGACCAATGCCATGACTACATTAATGTGGTTTTCCAATGCATTCCCAGCTCAGCAGGTAAGCATACTGTTTCACTTCAAATACGTCTGTCACTGTGTGCACTGTAAAACATTGTAGGTGACTACAACATAAAAAAATAAGTCAACATTCTGCAAAATAAATTTTAGTAAACGGAACTTCTGGACACAAGGTTGATTAACTCAAAATATCAATTTAGTCAAACTTATTATTGTGTGTGAGAACTGATCTTTTAAGTCCTTTGTACTTGAAAACTTAAGCTGATACGCTGATAAGTTATATCAACTTACGTTTTTAAGTACGAAGGACTTAAAACATCAGTTCTCACACACATTAATAAGTTTGACTAAATTGATATTTTGAGTTATAATCAACTTTGTGTCCAGAAGTTCTGTTTACTCAAAATTTTGTTTGCAGAATGTTGACTTGACTTTGCAGAATTTTTCCGTTGAAGTCACCTTAAAAACTTTTACAGTGTGTTTCTCTGTGGTTACTCAATGAAATCAAGAAAATGTACTTCCCAAGCCCATACCTTTTGCACACTTCTCTGGTTCTCATTTATGTGATTTAACCCCACTTTACTGATGGCTGCATGGGGAGCACATAATGGTATTACACCTTAGCCATATGAGATTGGATATCTCAGTAGGCGTGGGTACTAGTTATTTATTTATTTTTTCATTTATCAATAATGTATCCTTCTGTTGGGGTATATTATCAAATAATGCCCAACATAATATGTACTGGATTGGCAGATATGATGCCCACCAAATACAGGGGACATAATTTTGAAACACTATTCAAAAAGATTGGTATATTCTCAGTAGCTGGTTAAATTACAGATCATTGTGACATCAGTCACCTCAGCACCATGCTATTTCAATCCCTCTCACAAATCCATTCAATTAATTGAGCTTTAGTGGAATGACAAATCAACATTTCTGTTGCCAATAAATGTAACAATTACAAAACCTCTCTCTATCTCAGTCTCTCAGGCTCTCAGTAGCCATTTTCAATGAGACCGAGACAAACAGAGATGATGTAAAAGCTTGCTGCGGGCTATTGTGATCTAACCAATAAAACTGGAATAGATGATTGGACTGAAACCAACTCACTGATATGAGTGTTCACAAATTTGTTTATTTTGTACTATTTTTCTATATACAGTATGTTTTCTAAAGTAAATGTGTTTTCCTTTGAGTACCGCTGTAGTAAAATGGATGCCAGTTACGGTTTTGGGGAGAGAGGAGGTCCTACAGTGTTATTTAGAAATTGGCCACAGAATCACCATGCCTGTCTCCCCTATCCCAGTATTGTCTTATACACTTTAATCATTTTCTTGCTAAAATGGTGTAAAAGCTAAATGTGAAACTACTACAAAAGAACATCCCCTGTGATGATTCATTCTTGGTTTCACAGTAAATTGGCTCTCACAATATTTGGGCTGACTTACGGTTCCTTTAAATTCATATGTACAAAAGAGCTATTTTAAAGGACCACAGGCAAATCATTCAAATCAATGTTTTGCAGATTTGTGGTGATTTTGTTAAGGCATAATGTTGATGAATATAATACTTTATGCAAATAATACCTTATGAAATGTGCAGCATAAATCTTTTTGCACAGTATGATGAAGAATTAACAAAGAATTAACATTCACTAGAATGTGACAATGTAATGATCAATTTGAATCTATGTAGTATGAAAATTATAGAGAATAGAGACTGTTTAAAAGCCTGTGGGCATGGGAAGGAAAACAGAGGAAGTGCATTGACCAGGGCTCCACCATGCAGACAAAGGCCTTTTGTACAGTACCTCCACTTACCAATTTGGACAAGTTTACATCCCCGAAATAAATTTCACCGCTTACAAACTGGGAACGGATTGAATGAAAACAGAACAGGACTGGGCCAGTAATGAAACGTGTTAACGGCCTCCGGTCTGCTTCCTGTGAGGGCAGCTCCTCCTAAAACTTAAAACACCACTGAGAAATTCAAAGGATTCCTCAGCTTGCTATTTTGTTAATTCAACTGTATTCAACCAAAAGAGAGAGAAAAAAACACTTGTATACAACTGAATATGAGTTATTTGCTACCTCTGGGCAAAAATGTCTGGCTTGGTATCTAGTCATATAATTGCAACGCTCGACATTACCTTCAATGCAAGCAATATAATAATTGATTAATATAATTGATTTAATGCGGATTGATTAATATAATTGATTTCATTACACATAGACACACTTTGTCTACCTTAGACCACTTGTGGCCAATTATTAGATTTGTACAGAAACCATTACATCATTGTATGAATCACAGTCAAATCAGGAATAGGAATATTTAGGGCACTATCACTATCTTTACTGTCAAAGTGGACAGCGAATACTGTGTGATCAGGCTGTTCTCATTCCCAAAGCGTCATAAAGTGACGCTTGGGCAGCAGACTACGGCGTCATCCTTTGGACGCAGAAGGAGGCCTTTTGTGTCAGCATGTTGACGCACTCGCTCGCGAATTTACGAATCCTACTATGGCGAAGGCTTTGTTCATGATAACCGACCGCGAGCATGCCCGCTCAGTCTTCACCGTGTGCGCGTTGCTTTTTGTGAGTTCGTGATTCCCGTACCCCACCCCCAACCCCTAAGCATAACCTCACAGGAGTTCACGTAACTCGGGCTCATGCTCGAACTGTTAAGATAGTGGGCAAGCCCAACCACAGGAGTTCACGTAACTCTCTATGAAGAAAAAAAAGCATAATATTGAAGTGCCACAACCAACGAAAAGTTATGTGGCCACAACCGTCAATATACGACGTAAAAGGCTACGTCAATATACGACGCAAAAGGCTACCTTTGGCGTCAGAGGAGCGACGCTTGGGCAGAAGCGTCGCTATGTGACGAGTACGGGTGATACCACGTTGGTGTGATATACACTTGAAGGTATTGCAGTTCTATCTTAATTCCTGTCTTGTTACAATTAATGTACATGCACGTGTCCTGTAATAATGAATAAAGCATTGGGAAGTCTAAGGATTTAAATCTGCACAAAAATATGCTAAAAAAACATTGCTTTTCACCTTGGATGAATGGACTCCATGCATCCAATTTGTTTATGCTTAAAATGTCTCCGTTTCTGAACTATCAGAATGAATAACTTTGAAATGAAAAACAATACAAAATACAAATCTTTTCAGGGTAAATGACTTGATCTCAGAGCAGAAATATGGCACAAACCATGACTGTAAAGTGCCAGTTGTAGTCAGAAGTCCTGCAGGGTAATCTACCCCCTGGCCTATAGTGTCCCAAAGCAAGGGGAGATTCATTCGGCAGGGTATTCCCCACCTCGCTGCACAATAGCGACTGGTCAGTCAGGCGCCTGTGGTTTGCCTGCAACAGCTGAGACAGACTGCAGGATGTGCAGTCTTCCGGAGCAATGACTGCATTTTGGAGGACGCCTGTTAGTCTGACATCTCCTGAATTCACGGAGGGTATTGCAGCAATGCAACTATGATTGGAAATTGCAATGGGATGCTAAAATGAACAAAAACAAAAATCAGGGAACAACAAATTGTTGCTGTTGCACATGCTATCCTAATTATGCTAATATTTAAAATAAAAATATTAGGTACCACTGTTCATTGATCTGCTTAAGGTATATTAATGTCATTATACACAATAGCTACCTGCTAGCTATTATTCAGTAAAAGCTAATTTACAGTCTTACAGTCTCTCAAAATAAGCAATAAGGTGGCAGCAGTCCAAAAAGAATACTGAATATACTGGTTTCCATTTATGAATAATTTTAAATGATATTTCATAGCATTATATCCCTCCCAGCAACAGAATTTATCATAGTTCTAAAGTCTGATGAGTGGTAAATGAGTTGTGGGCAATGGAACTGCCTGCATATTCACTGCCAGCTCATTTATTCTCATTATGCAGCCCCCAGGATGTCACTGGGGGGAAGGGAAGTGGATTGGAGAGAGAGAGAGAGAGACATAAAGAGAGAGAGAGGGAGAGATTTTTTTTTATTTAAAAGCACATTTAATTAAAATCCTCTTCCTTAGGTACAGGTAAAATACATACAAAACTACATTCAGAAATTAAATTACATCAACTGCTTATCCAGACAAAAAATGAGAACAAAATGCACATATATATATATATATATGTATGGGGGGAGAAAGAGAGAGCGAGAGCGAGACTGCTTTTAGCTTTCATCCAAGCTGCCGGCATGAACCCTTGGCACCTCTGGCAGAAGGTACCTTCTGTTTACAAACCAAACGCTGACGGCATTCGTACATCCTGCCTCTATCTCAGTGTGTCCATAGGAAATGTTGAATTTTGATCCTCATTACGATACCGCACCGTGTGTGGAGAGAGGGGGGCAGGGATGCTGGGAGCGCTGAGAGTTCTGGGCTCGGCTGCTAAAGCGAGACCAAATGAAAATCTCCACAGGATGGAGCAGGTACGGCCCGGAGTGCTCAGTCCACGCTTCGCTCCTGTGAATTTGGATCATCTGAGGACATATTCTATTCTGTCCACAAATCCCTACAAAATAACACTTTAATTACAATATCTTAATGAATGACCTGAAGAGATCACCTCTGGTTATACTTCAGAGAGTGGCAATGTGGATCTTCTCCTGTTCTCCTGAAAGATTTTACAGTGGCGCCCTTAGTGCTTTAGTAGTACTGCAGCTACTCATAAGACCGCTTGGGCTGATGCATACAATACAAAGAAAACTGGTTAAGCAGTTAGCCGAGTCAGCTCTTTCAAATTGCACTAGTCCTCTTTGTCCTAACGTCTGCCACGTTGTAGATTTCGCTGAGCAAGCATTTTATGTCACGCGCTCACATATTACGTCGTACGTCATTTATTTTACTGGAACCGCTGTCCACTGACTGACGATTGCGGCAAATAGAAACAGTCCCAGAAGGCTGTGTTTCCTCCGCGTGTCATTTTATGGTTATGAGGATTGTGACTCGCCGCATCACTCCTCGTTTACAATTTAACACATTATTTGGATCTCTTAATAAATAAATAAAAAGCCTTGTGGAAATATTAGTATAATAAATCAATCGATGGGAGGTGAATACCGTCACGATGTAAATGGACTTATGTGCTTGCCAAGGCACTTTGCGAGTCGGGGAGCAATGATCATTAATAGCCAGTGCTACTCACTCACGATTCTCCGCTAGGCATTGGAAATACGGATTGGAAAAAGGCTGTGGAAATTATTCACTGCTTCATACTGTGCGACATATTAACTGGAACTGAATCACTGTATCACAATCTGGCATCTTTAGATATAGGCAGGGAAATAGATCACAGAACATTGTGCAGCCTTTACTACAGTCAGTGGTGGGGAAAAATATAACTTTAGTTATTCATTCGGCAGGTGCCTCTATCCATGATATAAACAGAGATTTGACTCTGTCTTCTCATATAGCCTAGATTATTCACACTTTCAAGACCAAGTGCCTACATATGTTAAAGTGAACAAGGACGCAAGTTGACAAGTTTAGAGGGCAATAAAGTTTTAGAGGAAAATGTACATTAAAATATCAATTTCACCCAAGTTATCATGAGTATGACTCGATTTATTTATTTTACTAAACGCCCACAGACACTTTGCATCTTAGTTTGACAGATTCTTCTTGAAAAAGATTTCCATCCAATGTCTGATTCATGTGACAGAAAGCCAGAGAATAAAGATAAAGTAAATAATGAACAACATATTGATCTTTGAGCTAACAAACTGTGTTTCCTGAATAATATTTCTGGGAAACGTTAAGAGGGGGGTGATGTCATGTTCAAATGCCAATGATGCACCCAGTATGTTATTCCCTCATTCTCGTCTATTGGCTGGAACATGACTGCAAAATATGTAGGCTAGCCTAGTCCCCGACACTTCGTTCTCGCATACGCTTCACGTTATATTAGAGAATAGGTTTCGAGTAGCTGATACAGTAGCCTAGCCTATGTTTTCTTAATGACTGCGGCAAATAGGTAATTTCATATTGGCTCTCACAATCGTTTGCGGAAAATGTTGATGCTGTTGCTGTCTAGGGTGCTGAAACATTCCCTATCCGCCGTCGAATGTTTCCCAGCGTCAACAAATATTAACGAGTTAGGCCTACTACTTGGAATAAACATATAATTTATATGCTTTCTAACTTGGTAAAAAGGTGATTCATTCATTTATTTTCGAATATAAATCTATTGTAGGCCTACATATTTGCAATGAACGCATTCATATTCATTTTCAGAAACGGGTAAGGCTAAATCATACAGTGTTCCCGGATAATTATTAGGTTATTAGGCCTCTTTGTTTGTTTGCTTTATTTGATGCACTATTCGTATACATTTTGAAATAACTGGGACTAGCCTACACCCTATAGCCTATGTTGTCATTAGTCTGCAACCGCTGAACTAGCCTATTGAAGGAGTCAGCACATCCATTCACACGATATTCCCAGTACAATAAACTTGACCCGGCGTCTTGATAATAATACCCATCCTATGCGCGAGTAGCTGTCATTGGGGAGTTTGAACCCTCACATTGTCGGGAAGTTGTGCAGGGTCTCCTGGTTGCCATGGATTCCTAAAACCTCTTGATGCTGGTCACGATTGGTTCTCTTCCTTTTAACGTCTTTGTTTGGGAAAACCGATTTTTTTTTCTTTTGGTGAGAGAGGGATAGCATCTTGGGAGTAATATTCTCTTATCGAAGCTCCTCCTGCTCACTCGCTCTCGTTTCACACTTTACTACTCTGTAGCGAGCGGCGCTGTGCTGAAGAGCTCTAAACGTGTTCTCTTTCACTGCAGTGGAATGAGCGTTTCTTAAAGGTGAGGGATTATTACTTTTTTCTTTCTAAATTGCGGTTGTATTACCTGTGTAAAACAAAAGCTTTAGTCTGACAGATGCTGTGTTTATTATTAATTTCCAGAGTCTCAGAAGTCCTTTTGAAAAGTTGTCCGGGCTAGCCTACTATTAAAGCAAGGTATTTTACAGTGATGCTGTTGGAATAGCGATTTATGTACGACTTGTAAAATAGAAGCACCTACTGAAGACAGGCGTTTTGAGAAGCGTAATCTATTATTCCCCGATGCTAGTTCGCCCTGATTTTAGCCTATAACTTGGGAGTTATTTTACACTGAATAGATTTCCCCAACACTGCGTATATGGAGCCGTTTGTTGCATAGCAACCCTGTTCCCGGGTCAGTTCATGCCATATTGAAACAGTACTGCCGGGTTTCGAGTCCTTCTATATAAATTAGAGCCTGTGGGATTTTCGTCCTCGTGTAACTTATAGGGGTGTTGTCCTTCCACATTTTGCATGCCCTCTTGTTACCCTGGAATAAATTATTAGCCTGCTCCAGCTTTAGTTTGAAGTAAGGGGAAATCAGAAGAATCAAGTAATCATGTAGGCTATGCTTTAAGTTTGTGTTTAATCGTTAAAGCTAATTTTACACTGTTTGAAATGTAGGCTATACTTTAAATGTATTTAAGTAAACCGAACATATATTTAGCACATTGAATGCACACAGTTATTGTCTCTTACTACAGCCATGATATGTTGATTTTAATATGACCCCATCATTGGCTGCATGATTTTTAGAGGCTACCTCAGGTTTTCCGTGTTGGGTATTGTGTGGGTTTTGCCGTTATTTATAAGGCTTGATAATATGGGCAGATAGTGGCAAATAACAGGCAGTTTGCAATTGAGTGGTCAAGAGGTGTTTTTATTTATTTATTTTTTAAATCCTTTATTTAGTCTAAATCCTGAAAAAGTTATAGTATGTGCCAGTTAGAATAAAAAAGGTTATGTCTTAGCAAAATGTAATGTTGTTTGCATTACTGATCACTGACCTACCACAATACTGTTGGTGTTATTTGTGCAAAACCTCTGGATTTGTTAAACAAGTCTGCGTGTTCTGAGTTTATAGCTGGTGAAGAAACATTGCAGAAATAATACAATAACTTACACATCTGCACAGATTTGTTTCTGCTGAGCCTGTAACTACAACTTTCCCTCACCCATTATGCACCATTCATCAACATATAGTGAAAGAAATAGCCTATTTACTCCAAACCACACAGCAGGTTATATCTGAAAGGCATTGTGCTCTTTTTTCTTATTTTTATGACTATTTCTGTGGGTGGGTCAACTGACGGCGCTTCCCTTTTAAACATTCAAATGTCAAATGATTGTAGCCCCTTTAAAAATCCCTGAAAAGACTTTTGTTTTGCGCCACACAAAGGCTGTGTGTTCTGAGCGCAAATGCTCAGAGGCCAGGATGAGTCCCTCGGAGAACACAGCATAGATCACCTGCAGCACATTGTTCTGGTTACTAATCATTGAGCTATTTTTTGCACATCCTTTCTCTGCTCTTTTACATTTTGCTGAGACCTGACTGTTTAACCGGGACCATCGCTGTGATTCACCTTGACAAGGTGTCCGTGCTCTAGCAATGGCCGTGTGCTCTCAGAGCTACTCAGCCTACATTGAGTACAGGGCCTATCTGATGGTCACGAGTCGATGAACCGTGGCATCTCCCAGCTCTTAATTATTTTTCTCATTTCATGTCAATTAGCCATTGCCTGACGCAAAGTTTCAGGTTGTGATGGGAGATGTACAACACGGGCACTCGCATGGCACTGCAGTTACGTAAGTAATGGCACTTTAATAACCACAATTAGTCACACTGTAAAGATCGGATTGGTGTTATTGTATTTCAGCGTTTTATTTCTTTTTTTTTTTTTAAATGCTGAGTAATTGATTTGGATTTGATGGAAAGGGTGGCGATGGGCTTTTGCTGCGCACAAAGATGGATACGCGTCTCATGAATCACACGTTGCCTGCCTCAGCATTCTCAGTAGTGTAATTCAGACCATTAGCCATAAATGGCTACAGTAAAAGTGGATTGGCTGAGAGGGAATTATCAGAGCAAAAAGCAACATGAGTAAAAATAGTGCCGCACTGGACCCTTTGGGGACCATTTTTACTGATGATCTATGTCTTCAGATTTTTACACGTTTTTATTTTTGGTTCATTTGTCCCTTGCCTTGCGCTTGCACGCAGTGTCAATTATAAAAAACCTTGTGAAGGTCACAGTGACATCTCTGGACTCATCTGGTGCATGCCATGTATTGATCAAACAGCAGGTTATGTTTTATTTCCATATCGGCATGCAACTGCTCTGTTTGATATTGAGGAAAGGGATTTGTCCTATATCTACCCTGAGTGTTTATTCAGAAAAGACAACAGCGGACTAAAAAAGACACAGTGTCCTTACTTGCAGTGTTTTGTAGCCCGGCCGAGTGTTTACAATGACTCGTTCACCGCCTCGTGATTGACCCCCCCCTCCCCGTTAAAAGAGGTCTCTCTCAGAGCGCTCGTCCCTCAAACCCTCTGTCTATTCAGGCCACTTCGGCGGCTCTTTCTAAGAAGTAGGTCGAATTCTTCTCACTCTGGCCCGACTCAATGGAGGGCCAGTAATTGGGCGGTCCAGGGGTCCGCCAGCTTCCCGCTGTTCCATTACAGCCAACGTGCAGCCCCTCTGCATACTGTAAAAAAAACCTGCCAGTTTACTTTTAGGGCAGGTTCTTTAAGGCCGTTTAGCCCTTTTTTCTCCGTAAGTTGGAAAGCCTGATCGTATTTATTAACGCTCATTGTCACAACCTCTGCTTTCGACAGAGATGGATTGGATGAAGCCACTTGTACAGTGTAAAGATTATGTCTGGATTTTCAGTTTTAGTCTATGTTTTCGATTTACCAATACAGTTTTATGTGCAATGAAGGATATTATAGATATTTACAGAAGTGTATGATTATGCAGTCAGTTGTACAATGACTACAGAGGCAGATTCGATACCAGACCAGTGCCTTAACAGGGTGAGTCGCCTAGCAGCCCCAGGACAGTGTGTTTAAATCCAAGAAGGAGTTGTATCCATTAGAAGTGTAGATCAATTAATGAAAGCATACGGACAAGCTGAGCATACAAAAATAGAAAAAGCACACATCCATGCAAATGCATTGTCACGGTGACACACTGTCTCACACAGGTTAACATACTGTAACAAACACAGTGTTCCTCTCAGAAAGTCACACCCAAATCACTCAAATATTCAGTCTTTCTCTTACGGCACACCGCACGAGGAAGGTTAGCACAGTCCCGCTTTTGAAAGCTTTGCTTGGAATGTGTTGGATTACATCGACGGTTGTAAGAGATTATAAGAGCACTTGAGAGGAGAGGAGAGATATAAAACAGCAGAATTACAATTTCGATAGACTCACATGGCTCCTTTATTACACAGCAATGTGATACAGAAACTGGCCATCCTGCAAGGTAACTGAGTTAGTATCTGAGTTACCTTGCTGCTTTTTCGCCCTTAATATTTTTCTCTTTTCCTCCAACCAGAAACATGAGTGTCACTATATGAATTGAGCTTGCACATTTACCATTAAACTTCAACCAAGACACATTTACCGTTAAATTATTATTAGTAACAACATGGGAGGCTACGTAGCCCAAGACAGCATGTCATTTATCCTGGCTTTTGGAGTTTAGACCATTAGACATAAAAGACTGATGTCTGTATATCTGGCTACTGGCAACTAAAAGCCGCTGGCATCTGATGGGGAAAACATCTGGAGCAGAGGAGGGGAATGGAGGTTGGCGGGGGGGGAGTGAGACGTTTTCACAAAGATGGGTTTATAGAAAAAGGAAGTAGGAAAAAGTGTATATCGATATTAATGTAAATGTATATTAACATAGAAAAACCACAGCAAAAAAAGACACAAGGGTTAGGACTTAAAGGGGCAGTTCACCCAAAAATTTCATTTTCATATGTTTCTGCGTACCCGGAGTGCTAGCTATAGTAGGTATCCGCTGCAACTCACCTTGACATCAACCCAATATAATGGAACAAAAGCATGCCAGTATTCTGGGGCTCCTGCCCACACGTGCGCCGTAGAATACCGGTGTGCTTCGGTCGATACGGATGCGCGGATATACACAGTTGGCGTTCTTAGGTAGTTTTTAAAAAAGAAGCGTGCATGCCAAGGTCTGTGGATGTTCGTGAGTAGCCAGGTCATTATAATTGGGAAGAGTCTTGCTGTTGGTTTTTTCACATTTTTGGCGTTTTGAGCACAACTTTGGACACCAGTTGAGGTCCGTTCTACCGGGGTGATGTCACTGTGAGCTGCAGCGGATACCTGGATGGATAGATAGCACTCCGGGTATGTAGAAACATCAAAATTAAAACTGCCACTTTAAATGTTTTACTGTCCGATTGTTATCAGTGACGATGGCAACAGGACGTCTTGGGTGACGCAGTGATGTTATTCCGGTTGAATATTTACATATTTATCTAAGTTGAAGCAATGTATTTATTCTGGAATTCCAGTGAATAAACTCTCTTTGAAATAACTGCTCTCAGATGGGATCATGCAGAAAGCAGACTGTCCGAATGTCAGGTGTGTGTGTGTGTGTGTGTGTGTGTGTGTGTGTGTGTGTGTGTGTGTGTGTGTGTGTGTGTGTGTGTGTGTGTCATTTTGTATTTTTTCTTATATTGCCCCTAACTAGCTGCTTTGATATTTTATTATTACTACTCAAATTGTGTGGAATAAATGCATGCAGAGTAGGAGACCATATATTAGGAGTCCAGTTTCTGATTCTGGAAACAATCTAGTGAGAGCTCAGTAACATTTGGCAATACTATAGACCCTTCACTGGGCCCCAGCGACACAACAAATTTAATTGAAGCTTTTCTGCTGCAACCAATTACAGCACTGACTTGTGTTCCCTTTGGGAGACAACCCTCAAAGCAATGCAGGTCTAACGTAGGCCCCTGCTCTCATATGTACTGCCTGTGACAGGGAGCAGGTACAGCCAGTATGTTCTGGGGGGAAAAATGGTTTCATTAAATATTAATGTATCCCTACAATCCTTGCTCACTTTGTGCTTTTCAATAAGAAGTGCTAGAGAGACGGAAGAAGGGAATGTGTTTATTCTGTTGGGTAACGGGGAGGGGCATGTATAAAGACATAATGATATG
Source organism: Synaphobranchus kaupii (assembly GCA_029718625.1). Taxonomy (NCBI): domain Eukaryota; kingdom Metazoa; phylum Chordata; class Actinopteri; order Anguilliformes; family Synaphobranchidae; genus Synaphobranchus; species Synaphobranchus kaupii. The sequence goes on from CM056380.1 coordinate 102,319,205, forward strand.
ATTTGAGATCAACCAAAATTCAAGCTCATATCTTATTTAACAGACCTGTGCATTATCGGGGCCACTGGGCAGACATGAGCAATTACAGCCAAGCTACACGCACTATTAATCTGCAAAGGTAATACTGAAGGACGAACCCGAGAGGAGGTCAATGTTATCACACATGTTCAGGGTTTTCTGTTCCCAGAATATTCCGGAGGGAGGAATAGAGGAGGACAATGTGGTTGGCTGGCATAGGCTCCACTACACTTGCTTGAGGCATCTGGCTTGGAATATTGTTCCGAAATTCTCTGAAGTACATGAGTCTGCCTCAGATTTTTTTTTTTTTCATTTTAATAAGAACTATGACTTTTTGCTTCCTATGTGACTACTGTTTAAAACCCAACTGAAAATACCTCCTCACAACTATTTTGATATAAAATGTTAGTTGTTACAAAAATGTATGCTCTCTAACTGTATTCAGTAGTCCAATTTGTTGTGAAGGAAGCAAACTATTTCTTCAAACCAAATCTCTCTCCGACTGACAAACCTTTCAGTAGAGCTCTTTCATCCATACCTTTCCTTGTCTCTATACTGTGATTCATACTTACATTGGCATTACACATAATTACATTCCACATATTTTTCAGTGGTACGAATTTTGACCAAAATTAATAGCACGGCTTGTAGCCTATTTTGAATACCATGAAGGAAACAGGTATGTACAAAGCATACATTTTCAATTAAAGATAAACATGATGCTAATCTGAGAGTTCACCTCCATAAATTAAAATTTGACTTTGTCTAAGGTTGTCTAAGGATTTTGGTTTGATACTGTACCAGCACAGAAGTGAAAATGGCGGGTGTTCTGGATGAGGGGTGTATGCAGTCTGCTTCTTTGGCTGTGCATCCTCACAGACGGCACTGTGCCTGTCTGTATGTGAAGCGGAAGGGGGAGGGGGGTGTAATGTTTGTGGAAACACCCCGGGGACTGTTTAAGGAGAGAAATGGGATGATATGGGATGTGGAAAATGACAGCCTCAGAGATGCATGACAGGTTGATAGGTATGATGGGAAACAGAAAAGCCATCGTGAGCTTTTCCCATCACCCTCAGCTATTGTTGGTAAACCCAATATAAGCCCCACAATCAGAACACAAACCCAAAGCCTTATGTGGCATCTCAAATGTGAAAAAAACCTTAATCATATCCTTTTTTTTTTTTTTTTTTTTTTTTTTTAACCTTCAAGCTGTTTATATTCATCAGATTCGAAAGGCATGATGTTCTGTGTCGAAGTCAATGAATCAGACAAGCACTGCAACTACAGTCAGATTTGTTACCGCAGAATCATTATACTAGAACCTGTGATATAAAAAAAAAAATACATCTGTTATCATCTTTAAGAAAATGAGATCACAGTTGCTTATTTAAATCCTATGACTAGTTGCAAAGGCCATTGCCAGAGCTACCCCAATGATCTCATACATGCATCAGTGAGCAGAAACAGGAACACCAGGTGTTGCAACATAGCTATCCTGTGTGTGTGTGTGTGTGTGTGTGTGTGTGTGTGTGTGTGTGTGTGTGTGTGTGTGTGTGTGTGTGTGTGTGTGTGTGTGTGTGTGTGTGTGTGTGTGTGTGTGTGTTGTATTCAGCTGCATCCCATATTTTGTGTTTATCTCTGTGGTGGGATGGCCACGTTAGCGCGTTAAAGCATTCCCGATGTCCGTCTGTCTCCGGCCGGCCTCTCTCTGTGGCGGGATGGCCACTTTAGCGCGGAGAAAGCAACAGCCGTGCCTGCCGGCCGGGGCTCCCCCCTGAGACCTCATTACGGCACTCTCTGTTCCTGTGGGTGCTGCAGGCAGCCAGAACGGGTCAATCCCAACAGACAGGGCTCCAACGCGGTGGCTCTCGGCCCTTTCGCCGGCGTATTCTCAGCCAAAACTGTGCGCGGCATAGTAACGGCCTCTTTAGCTTTGGAGCCACATTGCTATCCCCACGTGGAAGATCAACGTGCCCATCAACCCCAATTAGAATTACATTAAATGAGGGGCAGACTCCGAGGTCTCCTGTATAGTACAAGTGTGTAAGCAAACTACGCTAACAGTGGTTTATATTCTTCATCTGTGGAGGATGTCATCATCACCCAAATCAAAGACCCACAGCCACTAATTGAATATGCCACATTGGTGTTTCCTGTGCATATTAAAGGGTAACAAAGGACTAAAACCATTTATTTTAGATGAGAACTGATATGTTTGGTTTTTACAACAAGTGTTACTGATTGATTCTGGTCTAAATCTTGACATTTTACTATAGTCAGTGCAAAACGGCGTAAACCCAAATAATCTGGCTCAAAAGTTTCTCTAGTGGTAAAACGTTAGATATTGCATGTCCCGGCGGTCATTGGTCAGAAACCTCCTCCAGCTGACGTATTCCTCCCGGTGACAAAACTGAAATCTGTACAGCTACGCCCTACAGTTTTGGAGCGAGGGCGGGCTACGCCCCAGCTATAAAAGCGAATCTCAGCTGTTGATCTGAGTGTCGTGGACGGGAAGAGGAGATAGGAGAGAGAGCGAGCGATATATATAGCTAGCTTACAGTTTAGCTTTTTTGAATATTCTAGTAAGTTATAGTAACCTATTTTTGGTATTTGTTTTATAGTTAGCTTGATAGTTCCTTGTTTTTTGATAGTTCATTTTTCAGTGTAGCTTAGCAAGTAGCTAGCTAGTTTATTTAAAAAAAAATATATATATAGTTTATTAAAGCATAGTTGAGCCAGGAGTTGTATTATATGCATGCTACACATTTACCTTTGCAATGCCCCTACAACAGACATTCTCTCTTTGAGAGTTCAGTGCAGTGACCACATGTGCACCCGTTGAAATGGAAACCAATATTGTTGATATCTTGCAGGTAGTGTGATTGCCTACAGCCTGTGTAAAATGAGTAGCCTACATGGCATGGGTAACTATTTGTACAGCGTGTGATTTGTTGTTTACTGGCCGCATCATTATAAGCCCAAACGAGGCTATGCGTGTCGCATTCTCCACCATTGCTTCTGCCCGGCAGCGGTTAGCTACTTGGGGCTCGGCAGTAGCTGGAGCTAGCGTGTTTGTTTGTGTGTGAGAGAGGTACCGAGAGAGAGAAAGAGTGGAACAAAGCAGCTGCCGTGAGTGCTGTCCTCAGCAGAATGGGCTTTTGGCTACTAGTGAAAAAAAACTTGCTGTGGCGTGGTTTGATACCTGGAGCTCAGCACCTGTATTATTACCTTATCACGCCCAGATTTTGTCATTTTTCGAATTTCAAAAGGGTACAGGGTCTATCTAAACCAGCGTGCTTTGTTACCCTTTAAATCGCTCGATACAGTAATCGACCATAAATGAAAATCTCTGATTTCAAATGTATTTTAAAATCTATTTTATAGATTATGCCTTGTTACGACCCGGCTCGAAAGGCCCCAACACAAAGGATTTCAACACAAAAGGGAACAGTTACAAAATTAGTTTGTTCAAATTTGAAAACAAACTGACATAAAACAAAGGAAAAAGGTACAGGTAGACAGAACAATGCTCTCCCAGTGTGCTCCCATTGATAGACACCACCGCATAAGCAGGAATGGGGAATAATACACTTTTATGTTACGAAACACCAAATCAAATATATTAATAAACTGCAATCAAAACGGTGGATGCATAGCCTAGACTGATTTTCAGGTAGCACAGAAGTATAAAACATAAAAGAGGCGAGCAACCTGTATTGAATATGAAATCCAAGCAAAATGTATTTGTCATATCGCTCATGCTTATAAGCTTGCATTGGATCATTTGCTGGATACTCGCTGAACTGCAACAAGCTGATTATGTAGCTAGTTATCGTTAACTGGCCTGAAATAATCATTCTAATACTGCATACTAGTAGGCTATAACATGAAACTATTCACTGGAGATATGTTGTAAAACGATTTTACTACTAAACCACTAAATCAATGTTATTCCCTAATTTATTCAACATTTCAGTCATGCAGTAAAATAAAAATAAAAAGATCTCATACTTGGGTGCCGCCTTCTCCTGCGAGATACGTAAAGACATTGAATTTAAACTTCCAAAACTGGAAGCTTGGGGTTACAATAAAGCATTCGGGGCAATTTCACTGTTCAAAGTCTGCAGTTTTGCGGACTCATTCCCTTGAGCCAAATTGAGGGTCGAGGGACTAATTTAATGTACGTCACTTGCATTTCGAACAGATTAGACCGCACTCGCCCTTGGCAAAGCCCAACTTCCGGTTTCTAAAGGGATTCCCTCAAGTGGAAGTGGCGAGTGGAAGTGCAGGAGGGCAGAACATTTAACGGATTGGACTGCAGTCATGGTCCGCTGATGTTACTTATTCCTCACACAATCTTTACATCCCAGTTCTAACTTAATCTTCAGAATAACATTAGCTAAATACTGAACAAGTGCAAATTTCTTTCAGTCAGACATTTAGGACACTGAGATGGCTGAATTTCTCACTGCCACGGTTTAAAACGGATCTGGCCTGAGATCACAGGCTTGCAGCTGCTGGGTTTGATACAGTCATGCAATGAAATTAAATCTTTCTTTAAAACTTCAGATTTTCTCAACCTGGTTTCATTTGTGGCCGCATGATTACAGCTTTAGCGGAATGTTTTTTAATGATCGCAGGAGCTTGATGTTTATATCATCCACTGTTGCACCGGGGAGACAGTAGCCTACATGCTAAAATAGGTTGCAAACGATAGAATCTCCCATTATTGTGTTCAACGAAGGCGGCAGTAAGGAACACAACGACAAATTACCATCCATATAGAACAATACATGTTGCTAAAAATGTTATTTAAATTTTTCTCCACGCGCTGACTCAAGTGTGTTTCTTGCCCTCAGCGGAGAAGAGTGGGCGGGGTTTAGGATGGAGGAGGAGACTTATTTGATTGTAAACACAGGACCACTGCATGGCTAAAAATCCTGCATGGTGCACCTTTAAGCTGAATTAATAAAGCCACTTGAGGACAGGAAGTTATGTATCAGCTTTGTTAAGCAATACCATTGAATTTGATGCCCCAAAACTGTGCTGAGCTATTCTCAGCTATTTATTTATTTATTTACTTATTATTATTTATTTATTTTTATTTAATACTGGGGTGTTTGCAATTAAAAAAGAATAAATTGCTCCCTTATTTGCCACTCTCCAAACAATGCAGTAATTCCAAAACAAATATATATTTTGACAAATACATGTTTTTTTAAACAACAGTAAAATAATAGCAAAATATGGAATCGCTTTTATAAAAAAGGCATGCCCATTATGCATGCCCTTGGTTCATTGGCAGTTCCCCTGAACAGAAGGACATAGCACAGCTTTGATCCATTTCTTAATGTTTTCTCTCCCCAAAATAGCAAACGCTGTGTGAGAAGAACACTGCCAAACCAGGGTAGCCCCAAAACCATTCATCAATGGTGACCTATGGGGCAGATATTTTGCCCATCGGTGCTAATTTAATCTACAAAGCACCTACAGAGCTGTGGAAAAGCATATGACCTTGTTAGCTCAGAATAAGGGGTCTTGGGTACAGAACAGAACAAAACAAGATTAGATAACCCCATTTAATTTTAAAGCCACAATCTTGATTATAAATGCTCTTTCCACCCAAAGTGTCATTGGTTTTCTGGAGGCTAATGTCAGGATTTGGGTTTGTATGAGCTGATCTCAGGATGGTGCGCTGTGTTGATTCTGCTCTGGTGTGTGTGTGTGTGTGTGTGTGTGTGTGTGTGTGTGTGTGAACATTCTCCATGGTCAGTGACTGAGGGGCCCCTTGTGTATTTAATAAACACAGGATTGAACACAATGGACTAGGAGGCAGACGGCCCCTCACCCACCCCGAAACCGATCCCCGTTACGCTCCGTCTCCGAAGGGACAGAAGTGGCTCTCGCGTCTTGTGCCTGCATCAGTCCCTTACACCGCCCGAATCACTGATACTGTTTAACGTGCCAAAACGAATTGTGTTTCCTGTCTGTCCTGCCCTCGGCAGTCTCCGCGGCCATGTCCACTTCCTCCCCACGCAACTTGCACAGCTCGTGGGTGACGACCTCAAAAGGAAAATTACTTTACAGCAGCTATTAAACGTAAAACTCTTTAAAGAGTAAGTACACCCACTGTCTCTGCCTACTACACAATTTAGAAAAAATACTTTGTGGGGTGAGTGAGGGAGAGGAGTGGGGGCGGAGGAGCTGTGTCCATCGTCATTTGCATAAAGGAACGTACAATGTGCAAATGATTTTGTATAACTCGGATCAAACTGTCAAACTAGACGTTGCGGATCAAATATGAATCAAGATTCGGCAACTGCATGGCCTATTTGTCACCTGAAATATTTTCAGAAACATATTTTAGTGGACTATTTAGGTGGAATAAGAGAGTTTATGAACAGGACGCCACGTTGTCCCGGTTTAAAAACGTGGAGCTGAAACCAAAGGACCGTAGTGCATCTAACCAATCGGGTGCTGGCTATTTCCGTTGTGGGCGGCAACAATTATCTATATGACGTAGAGGTACCTCCAAAGAGGTACTCTGACATCACGATTGGGACGGGGGCAGAGTGGGGAGCTGAAAGAAAATTTAAAATGTTAGATGGCAGCACAAAGACGCTTTTCTACCAGTTTCTTCTGATATACAATATTATTTCAGAATTGTTGAAATAATGGAATGGATCAATAAGTTTCATCATAAGGTAGGCAAACATGTTTACAGCAAAAAAAAAAAGGTGATCTAGGGTATACTTACCCTTTAACAGACCTTTGCTTCTCTGGAAAGTTCTGTTGGCTAAAAAACTCTGAACATGTGCAAATACGTTTTCCATGAAATAATGGTGTAATGAAGCCAACATGGCAAAGAATATAATACCTGTCTTCACGGGCCACCTATAGGGTGGGGCTGCCACATGCTGTCAATCACCGATTCATTTGAACTCAACATGGCACTGTGCTTTTCACAGTGAATTACTTTGATTGGTTCAAGTCAGTGAGTCATGATTAGCTTGCGGAATTATTGCCAAAGCTTAACAATGCTTTCGCCTCCCTGTGAATACAAATCACGGGTTAGTGATGGTAGAAAAGGTCTTTGTAACCAGACAGGATGCAGTTTCAAAGATCGCGTCAGACTTCCCTGTGCAACTTTTGTGCTGGGTACAGCTCTTGAATTGCTTTTGTAAATAGCACAGGTATGACAATTATGTCATAGGTAAACAGGGATCTACGGAAGTAGTGTTGACAAGGGCCTCTCTAAAAAAATGCAAAAAAAAGAGTTCAATAAAGGCGGACTGAACCCTCTGTGGGCTGTGCCACACAATGTCTCTACAGAGCTAACATCTAACATCCATACATTTGGGAAGGGGAATCGGCATGGCTTGACCATATATTTGGACATTGAAATTCCAATCCAAAGAGAAGTACATAATAAAAAAAAGTGTTAGGGGATGGGAACAGAGACACGCTCAGTACAGGCACTGGAGGAGAATGTGTGCTTGTCTCCCTTTTCCAGAAAGGACAGAGAAGGTTACAATGGTGAGACATGCTTACGATACATTCCAAAGTGGCAGAATATGGGATAAAAATTAATATAAAGAATTCTTCCAAACAAAGGCCTTTCCATATAGCCACAATGCGCTCCGTTCATTCAGCAACTGTCGCACATTTCCTTTCGTCATGAGCCTAGTGGTCACTGACGTTAATGGAAAACGATGAGTAAGTAGAGGAAGTGCATAGCAGTCACGTAGACTCTTAACAAATATAGACAAAGTGCAACGCGGTTAGACTGAACAGGGACCTTAGAGAGCTCTTCCTCCATTAGCTAGAGGAGGGCATGTTCAAAATGTCACGAAACAACACAGGAGACACCTACGGTTGTTAATATTCTGTGAACACGGATGAAAACATCAGGTCATTACACGAGCTAACCCCACACAGTCGTGTGTGCTTTCCCAATGTCCCTTTCTTCAGTTTTTGCATGGGCAGATTTATGAATTGGAAAATAATATCTGGAAACAATACAGCAGAATACAGTCTAGTCCCGTTGCAGCAGGACTTGGATTGCTGTAACACTCTTGTTATCATGTTAATTGACAGTTTTAGGGGACAGATTAGCATATTCAGTCCATTGAACTAATGTGACATAAAGGGTTTGATATCATTTGAATGGATATTATATTCAGAACATTTTTGATTCACTATATTCACTATAATCACTATCCCTTTAGTTTCAGTAATGGTTTAGTCGTGTCTATACTACCTTATTAAACAAACAAAAAAATATGGAAAGCCTTGTTTGATTTATGTTTTATTTCTTTGACTAAAACAACATAATCAATTCCTTGAATCCCAAACTACGAACAATGGAGCTGCCCCAAATTGACATCTGCTCTTCAGATGTTCTGTTTCAATTACAAATTGACGGATAATGCACCATGAATTAAAAGATCTCCACGCTGAGTGCTGTCTAATTGGATTAGCTTAGCAGAACATTACAGAGGTCAAACACAGGAGTGGAGGCAAAATTGATTAAAAATGTAGCTTTATGTGAAGGCTATATGGGGTTATGTTAAAAAATATATACCAGTTGGATTAACTGTGCAAGTTGATTTTGGGGCATAATAATTGAGGTGTATCTTTCCAATACTCACTTTTTACCAATTTTGAGAAAATCCACATCTTTGCTTATTTTAAATTGGTGGAGTTTTTTCCATGAAAAATTGCATTTTTATACTGAAATCCCTAAGAATAATAGTGTAAAAAGTAAAACTGCAAATATCTAACCATTTATCACTTATGGTCTGGCTAGACTTGGATTTTAGCCTTGTTTACTTGCCCTGGCTAGATTTTTTGCCTCGTTTACTTTCATAAGTGTGACTTCAGACTGACACTGTGAAAAGATACAGTCAAGTATTCCTTAGCTTGCTTTTCTGGAGCCTTCCAGGAGAGGGTCATTGAGGTTACTTGTGATGTTTTACTCTTTAATGAAGTACAGTACGGTGGACTCAATGCTCTGCTACCATTTCAGAAGGGCTTATATCAGCACTGTTTCTCTCAACAATGTGTCATTGTTGTGATCCACTGCCGCTAAAAAAAAAGAAAAAAAAAAACATGAACGAAATGACCTTGTTTCCAAGGTGCTGACTTTACTGATATAAAATGTCTGGAATGGCTATTATGATTCTAATAAACAAACTGAAAGAATAAACATGGTTCTTAGTGCCTTGTTTTCGATGGCTCTCCCCCCTAGGCTATATTTTGCCATTATGAGCAGCCCCCAAGGTTTTCCGTTCTCGCTTTCCAAGTCAGCAGAATCAAAATGGCGTCTGCGCCTTCTTTTTCTCTCATTTATTTTTTTTGGTAATTTAACTGGGAGGCCTTTCAATCTTTTCAGTTCCCAAGAAATACCAGCAAAATGTTATGGTTGCAGACATATAAGAAAGCTTCTTGAGAGTAGCTTGTGGAAATTCAATAGAGTAAATCAGATGTGTGTCTTCCATTGTTTTCTCATATGAGAATGATCTCATAGTTTGCGAAAGACAAGAAAAAAAAGATTTCTCGTGAAGTGGGGGAGGGGGTCGCGGGTTCTGAATATGGGATGATACCAAGCGCATGTCTCCGAAGGATCAGGAAACAGGATTACATTCAGAATCAGTTATATCCACTGAGAGAACAATTGTTTTAACCAGATTCATTAAAATGATGGATTTACTATTCTACATAAATAAACCTCCAGCACACATATCACACAGTTCAGTCTCATCACAGTGCCTACATGATTCACAGTAGACAAAAAAGCCTTGAGGCAGTGGCTTTGAAAACAAAACAAATCAATAAATAATAGAAAGATTCTTGCAGAAACCTATCTTTGAAATCTGGCTTCCTGAACCAGGGAACAAGTTCTTCGGGGGAATTGAGAGGAATGGTTGTTTTTTGACGAGACTGACACTGGTGAGTTTGTCTCTGTGTTTCCTGCTGTGTCTCAGGATGGAAACGTCCGCGTGTGTTATTTGAGCGATGAAGGAAGGCTTGGGATATCCTCTGTTTGTGACAAGGTTGAGCAGGGCTTTTGCTGTAGATGGATGTACCGTATACATTCTGTCAGTGTGGTGAAATGATTAATTGTATTTGAAAGACAGCTTCTAGAAGAAAATAGCTTTCTTGGGATTCAGAGGAGGTGCCCTGCCAGCAGTATGGGGAAGAAAAACATGCAAATATTCAGAACATGCAGTTCGGGAAGTGCAGTAGAGCAACTGGGCCACCAATTGGGGTTTACACAAGTGACCCCACCATGAGTATTCTATGGCTGTATAGCTACTAGGACAGATATTGAGGACTTATGAGAGGGAAATAACCCTATCAACTTATCAAGTGCCAGGGCAGAAAAAACTGGGTCACAGATGTTGAGGAAAGGATGCCATCCCACAATACTCTATGACTACAGGTTTCTCCTGCCCTGTCCCCAGGGTAATTAATTGATGATAAGCCTGATCATAAAGGTGAATTTTTAATCTAGACTTTGAGACTGTGTCTGTCTCCCTGACTTTGGAAGGGTGTTCCACAGTAGTGGGGCTGTGTATGAGAAAGCTCTTCCAAGTTTTTAGATGTAGATATATTTAGAGATTAATGGGACTACTAAGTAGCCTGCATCTTGAGAATGAAGTGACCTTGTGGGCTTATAGGGGCAAAGAAGGTGAGTTATTTACACTGGTGCAAGTCCATTCAGAGCTTTAAAAGTCAGAATCAAAAGCTTAAAATCTATCCTATACGTAATCGGTAGTCAGTGAAGTGATGCTAGCACTGGGGTAATATGCTCATACATCTTAGTATAATGCAAGACTCGACATGTAGTATCATCAAATTCTACTCAAAGCACAGGACAAAATAGCTGGGAAGGATGTTTTAACTATATTTTTCTACATCTCCCAGACGTCCTTGTTTTCAAGTGGCATGCTTAAGTGAATGTAGTCTCAGCAAGATGATAGTCACCTTAGGGTACGTGGTTCCAGGTTCGCAGATGATCAGGTTTGATTGACAACCACAGTCTCGCATATCTGACAACTCCCTCAGGCATACATTGCAATCGCTCCTTCCCCATCACCAAATTGAATCTTTCAGGTTTCGCGTATTTAAAGTCTGTTTCACCCACCCTCAACTTCCCATTGGCTGCAGCTGCACATGGTTTCCATTGGCAACCCGTTCCTGCAGGGACAACGGCGTAATGAAACTGCTGGAGTGCGAGTTCCCTATGGCGCTGGCGCTGGCGTTCCCCCACAAACCTGTCCGAGGGCACTTCTCCCCGTTGTCTCCAGAGAGCTCAGAGAGGAGCACTTCTATGGGATGCTGTCTTGTAGAACATGAGCCTCATATCCACTTTTTCATCTTGCCCATCCTTTGTCATATATTAATAGTGAAGAACATGAGGGGAATATTCAGCACTCTGGCCCCCTCTTGTTTGGATACTCCCCCCCCTAATATTATTACTATCTCACAAGGGAACTCTCAATAACCTCCCTGTGTTCTCCTCTGATATCTTCTGAAATGGGAAGGCAACATTTCCCCGTACTACCACCTGTGGTGAGAGGGAAACAGAGGGTCCGGCTTTGAGTGTGCCAGTGCAAGCCCCCTCCCTTTCATCTGTAGTGTATGGAGGGCACTCAGACAAGCTCCTCTCCATTCATTAGGAAATAGTCTGCATTCCTCACGCTCAATATGGACATGGTTTGCTGGCTCTTGAAGTGTGATTCACGGCTTTCAGTCCGAGCTGCGCCTCTGAACAGTGCCCTCACTGTTTTCCCCAAATTTCCCTACAACATTCACAGTCCCGCTCAGTCAGAGCTAAATATGCACTATTTGTGTGCTCAATAATCCAAAACATGAAGAACACACATTTTTTCCCCTCTTGGAAAAAGCAGGACATGAACCGTGGTTGGCTGCCTAATTCAAGACCAGTGCAAAGAGTACGCGTAATGTATTTGCTATTTTCTGAGTTAAGTGTTTGTTATACAGATTGAACAAAACATCCTATCCTATCCTATTTATGAACTGCATTCATTGTTCCTGCATCTAATTTGTTTTGCTGTGTAGTATAATGGTTAAGGAACTGGCCTTGTAACCGAATGGTTGCTGGTTCGATTCCCAGGTAGGACACTGCCGTTGTACCCTTGAGCAAGGTACCCTTAACCTGAATCGCTTCAGTATATATCCAGCTGTGTAAATGGATAATATGTAAACAATGCTAAAAAAGTTATGTAAGTCGCTCTGGATAAGAGTGTCTGCTAAATGCCTGTAATGTAATGTAATGCTGTTATTCATAGATTAAAATATTAACCTCATTGAATGAAATACTATCCATGGTAAATGTGACATACTTAACTAAAGAAGTACACTCCTACCCTCTTGATATTGAGGCTAAATGCATGTATTCTACTTTGATTTCCGTTACCTGTGATGCTTTCTTAGTCCTTAGTCTCCCAGGCATGGGATGAATATGCAATAATCAGCAGCAATAATCAGGAATATGCCATAATCAGCAGCAAAAGAGAACAAAATCATCTGACTTACTGAATATGTAACTGAAAAAGAGCTTTGAACCGCCATGCAAGTGCACTTGGGAATAAAAGCACACACGCACACACACACACACACACAACAAAAAAAAGAAATATATATTTCATAGATGATAGAACAAGGTGGTGCCATGCAGGTTTATGCAGCATGTTATAATGTGGTATATGGCATCAATTTAACATGGTTAACTGAACTTAAGAGTTTAATATGGAATAAATCGCTTGGTAAAACTTTACAATGAGGGTACACTAATTAACATGAATTAATATGCAATTAATAAGCATTGATTAACAATTAATTAATGTGTTTGTTACCTAAGAAACAAATGCATGAAGAAATGGTCAGTGAAGATTATAGCAACAAGTAAGTCATAGGCCTACTCCACAAACAGAAGAGTTATAGGTTGTGTGCATCATGCTGTTTTTGGAGGGGACGGGTGGGCAAGATTACACTTACAAATCATTCACATCCATCACGATAAACTATTTTGCTACCACTTTTTCGTAGAGGTGTGGCATTTTGTTGGGAAGCAGAAATATTAAGATATTGGCCCTGTACAAGCATTAACAAAGAGATTGCCATGTAGTGAAAGGGCTTTAGTGAACTATATAAGCTTTAACCATTTATTAATTAATTTCTTCATCTTAGTTAACATTCATAACCCTTAATAAACACAATAATGAACTGTTAATTAATGTTTACTGCTGTATTAATTAATGTTAATTGATGTACCCTTATTGAAAAGTGTTACCAATCACTTTAAGTATGTTCAGCTAATAAAACAACTCTTGTTAAGATAATATGGAAGGTAACACTTGCTTTGATCTTCACTGTGTTACTTCCTATCTATACCAAGCCAATTACATCAAAGGGGAAAAAAGCTTGTTACGGAAATGTCTTTGAACAATAATCCCATGTGTGAAGATGATAAGGTGGTGGAGAGTAATAACTGCTCTGTTTCCATACAATACGCTGCACTTTGTACCTGAGCATTGGCATTGAAGTCATGTCTACCTGTCCCTGGGCTGTGAAGTGTGGCTGCCAGGACCGCATGGGTCCCCACAAGGCTAGAGCAGAATATCAAGGAGAAATTCGATTAACTCGCTCTGCAAGGGAAATCTAGCAATGCAGTCCTGAAAAATGAATGGAAGAGGATTTTCTCTCCTCAAATGCACACAGAAAATTACATTAAAATGTGTTCTCCCTACACACTTAGCTTGATATGTAGGTATACTATGTCTCCCATTCCTCCACTCCTCCTATTTGGGCTGGGGCGGTCTTTCCAGCAGGATTTATGGAGACCTATATCTATCAGCATGGACGAGCGGCAGGTTAGATTAATAATGAGGTGATTTGGATGGAAAGCAACATCAAATGCAGGACAGTGGAGGCTTTGAGTCTATTGGCTGACCCCACGTGTGACTTGCTGCCCGTGGCGTCCTCCTTTCTCTTAACACGCGCAAAATGAAAGGAAGATGGGCCTTAGATAACTGAAAGCTGCGAAGGGAACATTCGGAGAAAGCCCGTGCAATTGAAAGGCCGGAATTCGATGAAAGGACCCCACCGCTAAAAGAATGGCGAAAGGAAAAAAAGAGTAAAAGGCGCTGTGAGCCGCACCGGCACCTCGCGAGATGGATGCTGTTGTGAAGCGGGTCGTGGGCGGAATGGAAAGCGCCGCAGCCCCACAGTCATCATCATTAGAGCGGGAGGGGGGGGGTGGGGGAGGGACCTGGGAGACGGTAATGGCCGCCCCTCTTCTGCTATCTCGACAGATTCGCGGGTTCAATCCGAAGCCGGTAGCAGCGCGTCTGTGGGAAATATCAACGTTCTCACAGCCGCTCGAAGCTCGCATGCAGGAGACGCCCCCCCCCCCCCCCCCATTAAACACCGCAGCGTCCCCCCAGGACGCAAACCAGAGCTTCCGTCCTCGTTTAGCCTCATTTAGGGCAAAATTATTAGCAATCATTTTCTTTTTCTAAGAGGTTGAAATTGCTGTGTTTACTGTTTTACGATATCGAAGACCAGATTTCAGGGGGCAATGTGTAGGGATTTGTGGTAAATCTGCTGGTGGGGGAGTGGTGGTTCTGGCTGAGGTAACGATGTAGCTGTCCCTCGACTCCTAATTACGTTAATACTTCTCATATCGATAAATAAATATATAATAGGTGTATTAACCACCTCAGGCTTTTGAGAACTATAGCTGTAAAATATAAAATCTTTGTAAAATCTTGAAGCGTGTAAAAACAATTATTAAAAAGACTCCAAAATATTTTATTATTTCATCAAAAAATTGGACAAAATCACAAGGAAAAGGCACAGAATTTGTTATTTGTTTAGCTTCATCATAGCTACACAACGGGACACAAAGGCTGCAAAATGAGTTTAATCAATTACCAATTACACACTGGGGTTGTGTCAGCTGTCTCTGACATCTCGTCTGAGTGCTATGGATTTTTGGTGATCCAAACCCACAGTTAGCTGAGGAATCCACAGTAATTGTGTGTGTCCTGCAGTTTCATCTTTTTTTCAACAAGCACACTGCTGCACTGCATTAATGCGCTGGCAACACTTGTAATTTAACAGCACTGCATGCTGTTCTCTTTGTCATGAAGTACCATTCAAAAATTGATGCACCATAAAGTAAAAATATTAAGGAGGACATTTCATAAATTAGTTACAACAGAAAACAATAATGCAGAGAGGCTTGTGCAGACTACTGTGTCAAATGACGCAAAAATATATATTTGAGACTGCTGAACCATAATGTTTGCGCAGATAATCCTGTCGTGTGTGCTTTCTACACTTAGGAGCCGTGTGTATTCAATCATTTGACTTTGCAAAGGTGCATTATCATCAGCCTTATCTGTGCAAATCTTGCTCTCCTCACATTTTAAGCAATGCCTTCAGGTAGGGTCCAAAATGAACACCAAATGCAGGTAAATATTCTCTTTGGCTGGTAACCACATTTTTTTAATAGTAAAATCGCCCTAATTTTGGGTTGAGGTTGAGGAAAACAAAATCACCAAGATAAGCAATCGTTTGGTCCTCTGGGGACACCGTAGCTTGTTCATATGCACAAAAAGCAGGCTTTCTGATGGAACTATAGTATTGCAGTAATACAGAATAACACCTCCCCTTTCATTAGCAATTAAAACTTGCCCGCTAAAGATTTAGATTTAGCTATCTCATTCCAATGTGGAGACATTGACTCGCGTAATTGACCTTCAAAAGCAGAATCTTGGCTTTTGCGTGGAATTTCTGTTTTATTTATTTATTTAACAGACGTTTTTTTTATTTTCTTGAATTAAAAACTGCTCAGGTGTTCTAGAGCTTTGCTGTTACTGCTAGCTCAGAAATGCATCTTGTTGGACTGTTCATTTTAGTTTTTATCATTTAGAGTGGTATTCTCAATAAATCATTAGGCTATAATCCTTAAGTCTTCTCATGGCATTTTATAAAGGATAATAATAATAATAACAATAATAATAATAATATATTTTATTTGCTTACCACAAATTAGAATTATTATATACGTATATTTTAAGGCAGTTTGTGAATAAAAAGGGTTGAAAATTGGAAAAATGGAAAATTGCTTAAAATGGAATCCTAGGAGCCCTACATTTGTATAGACAAAGGAAGCACCTTTACTGATGAATATTGTTAAAATGTTAGTTCAATGGGGACTAAAATTTTAATTAAATGTTAGTCTGAAATGGTTATTTCAATGGGGAATGGTTATTTCATTTATTGAATTGATAGAAAATTGCATAAGCGACCAAATTTCATGGTTGGTAAAAAATGGCCAGGATTTGTTTAACTACCCGCCACCTTGCAATGTAAGCCAAAGAGTTAATATTGGACCCTGCCTACAGGTGCCTGGTAATGTCCGGATGCAGTGGAACAGGCAGACATGGGACAAAAATGCCCTTATCAAATAAAAGGTACACCAAACTAGCATTACATTTCAGGGCTAGTTTGCCATGGTTTTGGAATGGGAATATAAAATTTGATGGACACAGCTTCTGATGCAAACATACTTGTTCCCACCAAGGTATGACAGGAAACACATGCTTCCTTGAGGTGCAGCCAATAGTCCTGTCAGGGTCAGGGGTTGCTGTTTGCCATTTCTGCTGTACAATCTCTCCGTTATACTCCAACAGCCTAAAGACAGCTAATGTGTTCCCGTGTGTGTGTGTGTGTGTGTGTGTGTGTGTGTGTGTGTGTGTGTGTGTGTGTGTGTGTGTGTGTGTGTGTGTGTGTGTGTGTGTGTGTGTGTGTGTGTGTGTGTGTGTGTGTGTGTGTGTGTGTGAGAGAGAGTGAGTGAGCCCAGGGCTTGCGGTGATAGTCACTTTCCTCTTGAGCCACAAGATGTGCTGGTTTCCATTGTTACTCACACTTAACTGATAAATGAAAGCAGTTGCTTGCACAGATGACTCACCTCACCTGGTTTCTTGGGTCTGAACCAGTTGCTGATTTTAAGTGGTGAAAATAGAAACCAGCACAGCCTGCAGCTCTCCCAAGGGCAAGAATGACTACCACTGATCTAAAGGATGATTCACCTTCTGACAATGGGATGTGTAGACATAAGGAACGTGAAACTATCACATTTTATACATGTAAGGATTTACAATGTGTATATTTATTGCTTTGTGTTTAGTGATGTACGTATTACACAATGGAGGTTTGGCAGCCTGTTGAGCATGAAAAGGGCAGTAGCCTATAGGACGAGAGCCTATAATTTGACATGATTGTTCCGGACATTACTTTAATATGTCATTTTACAATCAATATGTGCTTCCCCTTCGACACTAGAAGATTAAAAAAACAGCAAAGTGAATTTATATCAGATGAGAAAACACCGATAACGATTTGCTTTCAGTTACTTTGGTTACTCCCTGATGCAGATCAATGGTGTTATTTCAGGATCTGTTTTTTTTTCATAACTGACCAGTGATTGCTTTAAAGAAATGGAAATCTCTACAGTTGGTTATATTGCATTAAAACCAAAGACTTGGTGGATATAAGATATAGCTATATTTTGTCTATGTCAGCTTTGGCTTCTTTCTACCTGATTCTCTGTGCCTGTTCTATGAATCATTCTCAGCTGAGTGCAATGAGTGTAACTGCAGGAAGGAGAAGGATTTAGTAGTTGTACCCTAGTAGTAGTAATATATGGAGCTTGGTATATTAGCGGCTAAGCTTTCACATGCAACATTAATAAATCAGTTTCAAAATTCCATTTTTCAATTACCGTGAATGTTTTATAACCTGGGCAAATGCTAATTATGTCTGTGGTTACAGAGGAACTGGAATGTCAGAGCTTGTCAGTTTAGACCCCATGTAGTTGCGATAGTCAGACACGTACGTACGATTCTTTATTGATGTAAAGCCATCAAACCAAGCACTTCTACCATTATACCCCCGTATAGCTGTGATAAAAAAAAAGGGCAGAGGAAACACTGGGGAGCTGTGAGCTGCACGGCACTGCTGGACCAACCTAGGAGTCCTGCTGTTTCCACAGAGAAAGCCTTCGTTAGCGCAGATAACAACAGAAGAGGCTTTTGAGCCGTCCATTACAACCCTCTTAAAAGGCATTCGGATTAAATCCTCTGCGCACTGTTCAGTACCAGGGTTTTTTAGGAAGATTGTTTGCGTGAAATTGAATTATTATACGGTTTACATTAAAGTGTGAAGATATGCTGTAGGCGGTCACCCAAGGTTAATTTATTTTAGGTCTGGCATTTCCTCTCAAACATGCTGTTCTTTAGTTGTCCAGAGTGATGATGAAAAAGGTCAGTATTGAGGCATACCGCCTTAAATAGCTCTGATTTGTTCTACTTTCCATTCCGGCACAATCTCAACAGCTTGACCCGGGCGAGCCTGGAAAATACGGAATTCCAATGCTTCTCCCGGAATCACGTCGTCAGGTCTTTACTTACGACCTGTCAACAGCATACGTACAAACAGGGTGACTTGTATACACGGTGGCTATTCTGTGCACCAGTGATTCTAAATGCCCTCTCACTTCAATCATCCTCAGATTGAGAGACTCTGGTTGACAGACCAATGGAAATCTGCTAAAAATGTGCTGTTTCTTTGACTATGGATGTGGGATTAAGAAGGGCAGATAGGTGAAAACTTCCAGACCACTGTGCCTGGGTATGCCTGCACTACACACAGTAACATTAACCACCAGTAGGGCCAATGAAAATAGTTTAAGTACAATATGTTCCTTGGCCAGTCATACAAATGTAATTTTTTTCTGTTATGTTCTCTTTCACAATAGCACATGATGATAGTGTTTATCAAATTAACCCATATGACTCATAAATACTGCCTCGCGAGAACCGGATGACTGACAGGGAATATGAAGTGTGTATAATTTTTATCTTGCTTTATCTCAGCTTTTGTCCTATCGGTTTGCTACATTACAAATAACAGTAAAGTGGAAAAAGTCTTTAATCAGAAATTATTTATTTGTCATTACAAATCCCTGAAATGTCTGCCTTTCCATCAAATTAGCAGTTAGTAAAATGAGGTTAACGCTGTGAAATTAGTTTAGTATGTTGTTTGCTTGAGAAGCAGGAAGTCACTTCTTATTACTTTATGTCAAATCCACCATTTAAAGGAGACCTCACACAATCCCCAAGGGAACTCTAGCAACTGGTGGAAAAAGAGGAACACGTAGCTCAAAAAAATCTCCAGGGAAAACTTCACTTCACTTTCAAACTTTCTCCCTTACAATCCCAACTTTAATATGACCAAAACAGTGCGATCTCTGGACCTCACATTAATAGAGCCTTTCAGAGAAGCACTGAAAGGAGAACAAATGGTCTCATTCATCTGCTTCCAAAATGCTAATGCTCCTGGCTCTTAACACTTTTACAGGGTTTCCCATGTCATGGCTTAGCATAGTGTGCAGTAATAGCAACAGGTTGTGTAGGGGCCTCACGTGGATCGTCAGACTGTTTTCAGGACATAGGAAGGCCACATTGAAGAGGGCAGGAAAACACTAGCGACACTTTGTTAAAGTTATACACTGGAATCATGAACATGCAGCGATACAGCATAGGCACACAAAAACACACCGACACTGGTGTATACTCAGATGTATGCACGCACACACACAAACACACACACACACCCAGGTCTGATCGCAACCTTCACCCACCCTCCCCATTCGCTATCTCACCTAGGGCGGAAGAAAGGCTTCCGCCGTCCCTGACAACAACAACAACAACAACAACAACACCAACATCATACTTATAATAATGATAGGCTAATAATGTTTTCCAGAAAATGACATTTCCGTAACCGTATATGGAAACATACAATTATGTTGTCATGTTGGAATTAGGCCTAGGCTATGTGGAAATCATCTGTGTCTCGTTGTCGGAATTTTTTGATGGTTTAATGGTAAAAGGGATTTTTTCTTGTTTCCAGGATATTTTGCCCTTTAGAACATTGGGGGATTCTCTTTAACACAATAGTGGTTTGAGAGAAATCCAGCGGAATTGAAATTTGGTTATTTGGTTGGATTTTCTATTAAAGTGCTGTAGCAGTTTTGATTGCATTCTGGTATATAGACAGTACCTAAAGGCTGAGTAAAGGTGATGCACACTTTATGCGTTAGGACCATAAACTGTATAAAAATATGGGCAAAGTCACTGTGACGTCACCCATTGCCTTCCCACGGCCTCGTAAAAACCGAATTGAAGCTCCGGATGCATTTTTCGCCGCCAGTTTGTACAGTTTGCTCCGTGGAGCCGAAGAGGACTCAACCTGTCCCTCTGATTGGTCCTGAACAAATGTTAATACCCTGTCCAAACGACACAATATTTAAAAAAATCAACACATGCAGAGGCATTAGAAGAAGGAAAGGCACCTATTGCAATTACATTTTTTTTGTGGGAAAAAAATATTGACTGAGACAATTGCCGCTCCCAGCCCAATCAGGAAGTGAGCTTCAAAACGAAAGCCCAGTCTTGGCCCCTTGGTTAGGACTGACATTTGAAGAATGTTTTCAATAATCAGGTTTTAATGCTGCCACTCCCATTTGTACTCTGGTGACCCCAGCTGCTTTGACACGTCCACATCTTTACTGGTCCGGCTTTGTGAACATGCTTGTGATTTACAGTTCTGGTCAACAGTGCATATTCCAGTTTGTCTTACAGAGAATTCAATACAAGCATTTATTTTCTTCACAAACAGGTAACCGTACACAGGGACACGAGTTTGAGCAATTCTCAAAATCGCACTTGCCAAACTGTGTTTGTGAAAAGAAAAAAAAACATGATTTGCATAATTTGCTATAATTTGGAGGGCGTCTTATACTGTTCAGGTGACTCAACCCAGCTCAGTCCAAGAAAACAGGATCGCATGCCGGTTCTTGAACAATATTGAGCTGGAAGGGCTAGTACACTCATGCTTATAGACATAGCAAGCAGTTTAAGGGCAATCACTAAATTCCAAAATAATATTGTTTAAATATTATTTTATGAATGACGTATTTCTCCTCATAACAGTTTGCATCTGGGTTAAAGAAGTACGCAGGTGTGCACACGTTATTGACATTTTTTCTCTCAAACTTGCAGAGGCATGTCCAAGATTACCCGCATGCAAGTGCTTTTAAAAACACACTCCCGCCTCCTTGCATTGAATCAGTGTGGTTTTGTACCATGCAGCTAAATCTTTAGAGAAGGAGAAGTTAACAAGTCCATTGGCATTGACATTTAATCTCAATAAAATCTTTCCGAGAAGTTATAGGCCTTGTGGGGTTACGTCACTATAACAACCGTAGAGGTTCCGGGGCCTTTGTGGCCATCTGTGTGTCGGTTTGAGGGAGAACAAAGGCCTTGTGGTGAAAACAAAACGGCGCTGTTGTTTTGACTTAAGGCAATTTCAGGGGATGCAATTTAATTCTTGCTTCTTCCCCTTTCTATCTCTTAATGAGTGAAGCAAAAAGTTGTCTGGAGGATACATGTTGAGCAAACAAATGAACAAAAGAGGCAAGGATGGTTGTTGCTCGAGAAGTAAAAGCAACTATTTTCTTCAAACTGACCCCAATTTAAATTGACACAAATTATGATAACAGAAAAATTCTGACAGTTGTTTTGTTGCCTTCTTAATGACCCCCGATTGACTAGCCTTTTATCCCTAAATATAAAAAATATGTGATAAACTTCTCAATTTAGAGTTGGAGGCAAGTGCAGGTTTGTGAAGTCTAAAACCTGTATGGGAAAGTACCCAGAATCACCCACAAATAAATCAGAGATAAAAAATAAAAAAGGTTGCATATATTCTTATGTTTCACACAGCTACGAAGACATGGGTCAAAATTACCCCGCACAATGTCTTTGTATACAATGTCGGTACAGGACGTTTCACAACAGCGTTACGTTTATTGCATGGTTCTCTATTTGATCCCACCAAATTAGGAGAAGTCATACAAGATGAAAAAATAAGGTTAACTGGTTTTTAAGAGACGTCAAACACTGAATGGGGTTGACCCCAAACATTCTGGGGGGGGTAAGGTTACTTGCAGGCCTTGATTTAGGACTTCTTCTTTTGTTAAATCTTACATCAAAACTCAATGACACACTTGGATTTTCACAGAACAATTAAGCAGTTCGTGGCAGGAGAGTCTCCAAAGTTTATTTACCCTTTGATCGTGGCTCCCGGTTTCTCCTAGCTTTCTGTATTGACTGAGAAATTTGATCTCTCATCAGTCAAACCAAGAGAAGAGAATGTAATATCGATCAGTGTTTCCAGTGTTGAGCTTTTGTGGAGTCCTATTGATGTTCATTAATTGCACCCTTTGTGCGTATCGTATCCACTGTTCAAGGGGGACACCCCCGCACCAGTGGGTGGGACTGTGAAGATATTGTCACGTTATTGATACTGAATATATGTCTGATCATCCACCAGCATTAGCTGGAGCTGGCTCTCTTAAAGAAACAGCGCCTGTTAAAAGTGTGCAGGAGGAAATTTGCACAATGTTCCTTTGAGATTTGTGTACGTGTAAAAAAAATAAACTCGAGCCTCAGAGTTATTTTTTCTTTTATTCTTGCAACAGGGACATTAACTACGGAATAGTAATCTGTAAGAAAATTTCACACCCATTTTAATGTGTATGGTATTTACTCCAAAAGCAAAGCTTTATCATAAAATGTAATATTCAATGAATTTGAAATGTTCAAAGCTTTTTTCTTATTAGCATACATGAATTTTTCATGAGCACTGTCTTGAGATGTAACCTATTTTCCTTTGCTATCCCATCTCTGTTCCCATTTGAGTGTTGCACCAATAGGATCCACATACATTTTGTTAATCGCTTTTAAGATTTCAGTAATAAATTATTGGTTTTGAGTAACATGTATTGGATTAGCAACTTGTCAACAACATAAAAAAATGCTAGCTAAATAGTCTGGGTGCCAGCCTTTGTGACCTCTAAGATAAAAAGGGACTGGCCCATACTAATATTTGAAGAGATCACAAAGTAATATTTCCCCGTTACAAAGTGCTTCCTTTACTTTGATAATAACAACAAAACAATGAAAAATCCTTTCATCGGAAGGTTTTTATTTTATTTTACCTGCGCCCAACAGTATTGTTTCTTTTCATATTATCATACTGAATTCCATTGTATGAACTGAAAACATAATTTATGAACAATGCATCCTCCACCTGTTAAGCAAGGGCCCTTCCTCCGTGAGAAGAGCACACATATTTACTTTACATGACAAGCATTGGATTAATAAACAAATATTAGCCTAGGCCTCTGTGTGTGTGTGTGTGCGTATGTGTGTGTGTGTGTGGGTACGTGCGCGCATGCGTGCGTTACGCAAACATGACATTGATTCTGCTCTCATGAAGCAACGGGATCAATCTGTTTTTGTGTGCATCTGCAGGATTCTGGGTTTGTTTTGCAGCTTTAATTAGACTTCAGCCTTTAGATGTACACACAAAAGCCAGCTGAATGCAATTACAAAATAAATATATAAATTTTAAAAAATGGGAGCAAAGAGTGGCAGGTGTATCTATATCATTATGATGGATGGCAAGATATTCTGGTGCCAGCCTGCAGAACCTGCAAAGCAATTCACTATTTCCTTTACACTCATAAGGTCTTTGTTCGTCTCCAGCAATGTGAAACAAAACAATTAAATCTATATGTAAAGTATACATTAGTGTAATCAAAGTAAGTACGTGCATCAGTTTTTATGGTCTATAGACCGTGTGCAGACATTTCACAGGACAAAGCACTCATGGCTGGAGAAATTCACGTTGTCAACACTGCTGTCTTGTGTAGTCTGGAGATGAACGTTATTAAGTGCGTATGAATGGCAGAAAACATGAAATGTCAGTTTATCACAGGGTTATCTGCCATCAAAATGTCAGAGAATAGCATTTTAACTGTCAACTCACAGGAAGACAACGCTATTGATTTACCACGTGTAATTTAAGTGGGCAGTGTGGTCGGATATGGTACAGCTGGGATACTGCCTGCATAATGAAATGGAAGACAGTGGTATCCTAAAATTATTTATTAGGGAATCATTCAGCATAGATTCTGCCCACGTGTACATAATAACGTTTTGCCTGTATGGCTCTTAAAGTACAATGAAGCAAGGGGGCAGAATACTTAAGGAATTGATTGTTTTCAGTTTTTTATTTATAAATAATTTGGAACAAATTGAAGATTTTACTTTTCACATTGACACTGTGGAGTTGTTTGTGTTGAATACCAGCACAAAAGCCAGATTAAATAAATTTGTATCAAATGTTCGTACACAGCAAAATATGAAAAAGTCAAAGGGGGCTGAATACTTTTTTAACCCACTGTATATGGGGACAAATTAAAATAAACCAACCCTTCTTCCATGTTAGACAAGCTGAAAGCAGCCTGAATAGAATTGCAAGAAGAAACACAACCAATAATGACACAAAGTGCCAGTGATCAGTGCTAGCTTCAGCTTTTGGGCTCGGAGATGCAACAAAAATTTGATCATCTTCCCACTTCCACAGATAATTTTATTATCTTCGACAGATTTCGCATTAGGGCACATACTTCAAATGTTATTATACTCTATCTGCCTAATGAGGCATAGATTTGGGTACAAGGTCACTGGTGTTGGAAAAATCTGAACGTTTATGAACTTCAGGATTCCCAATTAAGCGTGAAATCTGACGCACCCTGACAGAGTACTTATGAATATTACATCACTTTCTGTGACCTCTTGCACAGACCTTTCTCTGTGAATTTTATGCATAATGCTTATGCCATACCATAAAGTTTATTGTAATCCAGTGTAATTCAGTGACAATATATGTAGTAATGTGTCTGCCAAAAACACAAACGACATACACTGCATGCTCATAACAACTGTTTGTCAATTTTTGGGAAGACAAGAACTAAGAAAATGTTTTGATATTTTTTTACCTAAACAACTAATAGTTTATAGACTGCCAGAGTTCCTGCCTTTAATAATACAGCCAAGTGGAGAATACTGTGTGCTACCTTAAGGGTGATTTATATCAGCCCAGCATAGTTGCATTGGGAAATCACATGTTGCAGGGTGTCATTTTGCCTGTGAAGGTGCCTCTGATGGGAATACAGCATCTTTGCTTTTGGCTGAGTTAGGCTGGGCAGCTTGGCACAGAGAGGGAAAAAACGTACCATACCACAGTGACTGCTACCCTCATTTGATGAGCATACGAGCTGTTGCCTTGAGACCTAAAAGTGTAAATTGTTTTCACTCCACAGGCTATGGCCATAATTAGCATACATCGGCATATGCACAAATATTCTTAAGCAGGAGCTGGATGTGCTAAACAGGAAAATAAAAAATTATTTTTTTAAATTTTGTTTAAAAAAAATTGTATTCAGTAATTAAACATGCTTTTTGCCCTTGGGTTTACTATAATTCCCCACTCAGTACTGGTAATACAGGTTTGGGCGAGAGAGCAGCTCCTGTTAGAATGTAAGGGTGGATTCTGCAGTGGAGATGTTGTGTGTGTGTATTTACACATGCTTACGGAGGACTTCTGACACACAGGAGAAGCCACGTTCTGAAAGACGTTTTACTGGAATATAGGTTCTTCTAAGGTAAAGACATTCTCTCTCTCTCAGCTTCAATAACAGTACTAATATATATTGCTCTATCTCTCTCTCTCTCTCTCTCTCTCTCTCTCTCATGTAGCCTACTCTCTCCCACATGCATTCCCTATGTCTCTCATTTCTGAAGTTCTCACAGCACTGAAGTGATTTGAGGAGGGTGAACGTAGTGGTGTCTGTCTGAGCCTGTAAAGGAGCAATAGACTTCCACCGTACGCAGGGAATACAAAGCAATACTATTCACTTTCAAGGCTGGTCGTTTGAAGCGGGCTTGACAAAGACATCAGTTTAAAAGCCCTTTGACGGGGTGCTTAAATGTTCTTCTTTGTCCTTTTTAAGTTGCAGAAAGATAACTTTCTGATTGTATGCGGTCTTTCATCTTCCCATGAATTAGAAGCACGACAGGGTTACATCTGTGAAATGCTTTAAAGCGACTGCGACTGGAAAAAGCTACAGCAACAGCAACAATTGAGTCATGAAATAGTTCAACACTGCATGTGGCATAATTTAAAAAGTATTATATACATGTTTTACCTTAGCACATTATGCCTACTCATGTAAGAATAAATGTAGGTGTATTTAATCTGATTATTCTCTATGCACTAATTTTGTACAATGAGTGCATTTTGGAATAATCCATGAATGGCAGTAGTCATGTAACTGAACTGACACTATGGTCTGGATTCAATTAACATGTGTCATTGACTTTGACTTAAATTGTTACTTTATACCAGGACAGACTCAATATCTTTCATTAATTTTGGGGATTGCTGAACTAGCTGGTTTTGCGAAGAAGACAATTGCAACTGTTCATTTAACTGTGAGTCTGTGTTGAGGACAAACGCTGAGAAAGCCTCTGTCTCCAGAGACAAACTGGCACATTTATTCCTTCTGAGTAAATTGTCTGCATTCCTGTTATGTTGTGACATTTTAGCAAAACATAGTCAGGTAGGCACGATGGTACACAATCAATTTAGAGTTACTTGAGGTATTTGGAGGAATTATCCCGTAGAAGTGAGAAAGACAGACAGAACTCAAGGAGATTATGTACTATGGCTGTAAAGATCAGGCAAGGACAGGCAGATAATGCATGCTGGACTGACATGGAATAAATGTGCAACAGGTTAATGTAGGATCCCATTATAATTATTAAAATGTTATAAATGTTATGTACCTCAGAAGTATGGATGCCCAAAGAACAGTAAAACAGCTGAAAAATAAGTACCGTGGCTGATATATGGAAAGAGGTATTTTGGACCTTGCCATGACTATATGGAAAGAGGTATTTTGGACAACATTAAACAGTACATTGTACAATATCTGTGTACTAATGCCTTAAGATAGGATCATGTACAGGACATTCTATTCAACCAGGGTTGCCACTGCATGAAAAGAGGAGTTTCTGGTAGATATTCAACCTGTTAGATTTCAGTGAAATTTGACTTATGTCATTTACTGTGTCGACATGTCTGTGATCTGGGATTTATGGATTTGGATATTCCCGATTATGAGAAGTGGACGGCCATATCTGGTAATTAATGGCACGTTTCTGGACACGGGCATCTCCCTGCACAAGGTTTTGTGCGTTTCCGACGGCAGAGATGCATCCACATGCAGATACAGTCCATATTTGGATTTGTGCTCTGTAGTGTGTCTGCCCCATAACTGCAGCTTTTCATGCATGCAGTGTGTGGTTGGCCGGTCTCTAGTGGAATGACTTATATATGGTGCTAAGGAATGGCCAGGGTATCATTTGATGGACGGTGTATTGTTGATTTATATTGTCCAACGTATATTGTTCAGCACCAAGTCAACATATACAATATGCTCTGAAAATGTAATCTGGAACCTCTATACTGTTAGAGAAATTATCCTACTGTCTTTTTGGCAATGTGTATTCTCAAATCCAATGAGAATCCAAATCGGATGTCACTGAGTTCGAATCCCGGCCGAGGGTCTTTCTGTGTGGAGTTTGCATGTTCTCCCCGTGTCCGCGTCGGTTTCCTCCAGGTACTCCGGTTTCCTCCCACAGTCCAAAGACACACAGGTTAGGCTAATTGGAGACTCTAAATTGCCCATAGGTATGAGTGTGTGAGTGAATGGTCTGTGTGCCCTGTGATGGATTGGCGACCTGTCCAGGGTGTATTCCTGCCTCTCGCCTAATGCATGCTGGGATAGGCTCCTGACCAGGAATAAGCAGGTTAGATAATGAATGGATGGAATCGGGTGACAAATTGGATTTTTGCATTTTGAATCCTGTTGTCTGTTAAAAACATGATTTACAATCTGACTCCGAGTGCCTTTAGACTGTGATCGCACACAGCATAGCACGTGCATAATCTTACATTCCATCTGACTTGACGACAAGCTAAACAACGGGAGTGCGTGCCTAGTACAGAGACAGCCCAAGTCTTCCAGTAGTTTCTCCAACACTGCCCCAAATCACGTAAAATTCCAATGAGGTTCAACATAAAAGTGTACCTCCATTTTTTATTGAAACCTCCTGAAAGATTCCTTCGCCCGACCCCCCACCGTACCCCTGTGTCTCATGGTGATTCATCAATTTTGTCAGACTTGGGCTGTCAGTTATTATGGGATGTAATTTGAAAGAAGAATGTTACCAAAAGGAGAAGCCAAATGCTTGATTGTTTACATTCAAATGCAATAGCAATGGAATCTGATCCAGGCTAACTTCAGAGGTGGCATTTGGACAAATGAGAGATGTGACTTCTCGTGTTCAGATTACAATCATTGAAGGCATTGTATTGGATTTGTCAGGAATTTGTCTTGTGTGTGTCACATGAAGACAGATGTACCTATGGCCTTTGATACAGTGGTTTTTGATACAGAACTGTGTATTGTCTCCTTCAGTTTGCAAATTATTCTAGAAATGCATTCTTATTTTTAAATTCTTGTCACTCGCCATTCTAAATAAATCTGCTAGCACTTTAGGGTTTCAGCAAACCCACTTTCATATTGTAATTGAAGACCCTGGTGCTAAAAGCACCGAAGTCACTTAGGGCTCTATTTTAATAAACCAAACGCAATGGTGAACGCAAGAGTAATCGCTTGGCGGTATCGCTCTGAGGGCGTGTCGGCGAGAAATTTGGTAATTTCATGACGGCAATCTTGGCGCACCTTATGGCGGTATTGCTAAAAGGCTGGGTTTAAACGTCCAAGGTGTGTCTCTATGGTAGCCAATCAAATTGTTGTTCTCATGCTTTAAAAAAAAGCCAGTTGGAACGCAATCGCTCCATGCAATTTCATAATGAGCAACCCAAACGCACTGGACCGTCAACGACAAGAGCGATTTTCCGCACAGGAATCAGACATACTTGCAACAGAAGTACAGGCTAGGACTGTAGTAATTTATGGATCACAATCCACACCACCTCGTCTCCCAGAAGTTTGGAAGGCACGGGAGGAGGTGGCGAATGCATTAATTAGCCTACATTAGGTGATGTAGGCATAATTATGATTCAAATGGTAGGCTTATGATTCAACTGTGTCAATGTGTAATTTATATATTATAGGCTATTGGCCTATATGATCGCAAGTTTCTTGTAAGCTGTCCTGTTTCATTCTAGTAGTTTAAATTAAAATTAATTAATTAATAATAATTATAGGCTATTTGTTCATTAAATGGAAGTGTAATGTTGGCATCACCTATAGACACTACATAGAACTACATGACGAATAAGTTGGCAAATTGCCAGAGTCTATTGCGTTCCTGCTAAGAGGTGGTTCCAGCTGATCATAACGCAATGGGTTTTCGTTGGTTCAAATTGTCACTGAGCCGAAAGTATTTTAGAACACGCCCCAGACAACGCCACCCATCCCACTGCAGCGCAAGCGAAAGGATGTTATGTTGAGAATTTGTTGATCCTAGCGGTATTGCTGAGAAACGCCATAGCGCCAGTTTTAAGACGTTGATGCTGTCAACAAGCTTGCGTTTGACTATACCGTCCCCTTGCGCTGGTTTGAAAATAGAGCCCAAAATGTCTATTTTGAGAAAATCAAATCCAAATACTTCTTGTGTACCAGAATACGATAACCTGTTGTTTTCATAGTGGAGAAAAGAGACGTAGGCACCTTTTCTGTTAACAATATTTATAGGGTGGACAGTGTGCACCTAAGTGTCTGAGCACCCCAGACATTGACATTCATGCTGTCAGGAATTTAACTATCCATCTCAGTGCAATAAACGTTATATACCAGCTAGATTCTCTATTTTAGTAGTGGTGCATGTCGTACATATGTTGGCCCACTTTGAGCACTGTGTATAGTGGTGGTTGATTAATATAATCAATCACATGTACCAGAAGGTACATTTGCATAATGATTCAGTTTCCGTGTGCACTTTTACAGATTTTTTCCCCGAGGCATTTTTACCTGAAGTCTGCTAATTGGCTCACAGGAAAGTGGCTGAATATACAGTCAGAAAGGATAGTCCTTCCCTCTTAATAGAACATAACATAACTGTTAGATTTTATACTATTTTGTTTCATTACATTCACTAATAATTTACAAAAAAGATCACATTTTACTTCTTGTTTGTGGTCTTGAACTGAAACATTATCATTTGCTCAACAGACTAAACATTCTGCGTATGCTATTTTCATATCACTGGGACCTTTATGTGGCGATTCTATACTTTGATCACTGGAACAACAGCAGGGCAGAGGGGACATGCTACTCTCATTACAAATGCAGTTAATTAGAAACTGTCCCACCCCTGTTAGGGATAGCTATTATTGACTAATCCAGAAAAGAAAATCATGATATTTTATTGTAAATGTAATGTGTTATACAGGTGAGATATGTTGCATGTTTAACACGATACCACTCACAGCACAAAGATAGTATCTCTGTGACAGATTTGACTGAGAATGGTTATAAGATTATTGCTGCATCTAATGAGGTATTAATAACTAAAAACTACATTTTAAGTGAGATGTTTGGCTTGGTCAAAAGCCACAAAAGATAGGAATTTCAAATGAGCACCACCAAGCTAAACTTCAGCTCTCTACACTATCAGGGATTTCCAGTACTCTTGTTTTTTTATATCTGACTACTATGCAGTTCTCTAGCTATGTTGGTCTATTAAGTATTTCAAACAACATGTACATGGTTTTATTTATACCCTTTGAACCCATTATGTATGACATATCAAGACGACTAGGTCAACATGTTATGCAACATAGTTTAGCCTACTCTGTATGCCAACAGTGTATGGATTCATATATAGCATACTATTTAGGCACACATTAATGTTTTCTAAGGTAGTGGAATAAGCCTAGGCCATATGTCCAGTATAGGCTACTCTTTTTATGGATGATTCTAATCTGCAAATTAAGCGTGAAATCTATGATGGTATATGTCACAATGAAAAACCACTGTATTTATGCACTCAAGCAGCACGTGACATTTAGTTTCCTTCTGTGTACACAGTCTGCTGTGTAAAATAAACTGCACTAATGCTGGCCTTAATGTAGAAATGTTCATTATAGATCTATAGCCTATGTCTAAACATACTCTCGTGGGACTTCTATAATGCAGCAGTTATAGGCGACTTACCACTCTGAAGAGTATGAATTAGGCTCTTTGAGAGAAGGTTTAAACCAATCTGCCCTGTGATGAGAACATGTTGTTTGAAATACAGAAGACCAACATAGCCACAGAACTGTACAGCTGTCAGATATAAAAATGGAGTACTGGAAATCCCTGATAGTGTAGAGAGCTGAAGTTTGGCATGGTGGTGCTCATTTAAATCTCCTCTTGTGTGGCTTTTGACCAAACCAAACTTCTCACCCTCAGATTTTGCACACTTGTGGACATGCAGTTTATTATTCAGGAAATGTATACCTGTTTCACATATGTAGCTCTCAGTACTTCATTGCAAACTAAAAAAAAAAAAAAATCTTTATTGTATTACAAAGATTTGTTTGGATTTGTGGAACTTTATTTTGACCGAAATTATGAAAATAAACTAATCTAAGTTTGTATTGTAAATGGTACAACTGTCTTGTTTCCTTTATGCCATTTTCCAAGTCTCTGTGATGCTCATACCAGAATTTATAAAGCCTTAAATAGAACACCCCCTAAAGAGGGGTTAAGTGTCAATATCTCAAAGTTCAAATTGAAGTATATACATAATACATGTGAAAATACATAGCCTAAAGTTTTATATACGTAAATAAAATCTGTACAAAAGTGTGTGTGTTTTTACAAAACGACAGCAACGTATTACAGCTGCAAGTGCAACAGTTGTAGCTTCATAACCAGGTAGGATATTTGATTCCTTAAATATGTTTATAGCAGAGATTTTGTTGTAGAAAAAAACTTATGCCTCTACTAAACTGAAAGTACATTGGGTACATAGTACAGTAAGCAAGGGAAAGACGCCAAATGTTTATACAACTTTGCAATAATATATTCTTGAATTGGTGCATTTTATTTTCTGTGACTTTCGCTATGCAGTGCAACTTCAGAGGCTGTGGCTTTCGTAAGCAGTGACACTTTTTACCAAGCCTGCCTCATAATTTGGGGGGTTTTCTTAAAGCTGTAATTTATCATTTCAGAGAAACATGAATACTGTAAGTGGGACATTGAGAACTTCCACTAGGGGGCCATCATGGATATGGTTAATACCGAGGGTATTTTCTCCGTGAGGTGTCCATTTAAAAAATAAAAATATATATATTAATGTATTTTTCTAAAATGTAGATAACTATTGCTACACATCCACTTGAACATTAAGTTAACTGAAGACTAACGTTACTGCCAATAAACACATCCACTACAAAATTTTATTGAACACACCACTCGAAAGTTCAATCACTGTGCCCACAGAAATTGTGGTGTTGTTTAGCTGGCTGGCTGATTTTGTTGTGGCCCACTGCACTGCTGCTGGTGATTGAGGTTGCTGCTTGATAGCATGGGAAATGATAGCTAGCCAATGAAATGGTAACATCGCCAATGTGGCTGCTATGTGTTGGGACTGGACTGGAGTAACCATAGACTGTAGAAAGGTGGCCATTCTGTGTAAGTAGCCAAGAAATTAGCTAACGTTAGCTGGCTAGCCACTCCAGCTACAAGAAGCTGCGGTGATAATGACATTATTAACATTACTAGCTGATAGCTGACAGGTGTGGCACTTCTAGCTTCATTAATGTTACTGATAATACACTGCCTGGCCAAAGAAAAAGTCGCACACTGTAATATTTTGTTGGACGGCCTTTAGCTTTGATTACAGTGCTCATTCGTCGTGGCATTGTTTCGACAACCTTATGCAACGTCACAATATTTATATCTGTCCAGAGTTGCATTCATTTTTGGCCGAGATCTTGTATTGATGACGGGAGAGTCGAACGACTCCGTAAAGTCTTCTCCAGCACATCCCAAAGACTTTCATTGGGGTTAAGGTCAGGACGCTGGTGTCCAATTCATGTGTGAAAATGATTCCTCATGCTCCCTGAACCACTCTTTCACAATTTGACCCCGATGAATCTTGGCATTGTCGTCCTGGAATATGCCCATTGATGGGATAACCTGGTCATTCAGTACATTCAGGTACTCAACTGACTTCATTTTATTGCTGCATAACGTTGCTGAGCCTAGACCTGACCAATTGAAGCAACCACAGATCATAACACTGCCTCCAGAGGCTTGTACAGTGGGCACTATGCATGACGGGTGCAACGGCAACTTTTTTTTTGACCAGGCAGTGTATTGTGGACATGTCTGAAAAGGAGTTAGTAGCTCACAGTTAGTTTTTTTATAGCTACGTTGGATAGTAGCTGTATTCTTGCGAGCTATTCTGGTCTGCTAGAGCAGTCGTTCCCACACTGGGTCCTGGGGTTTCGTTCTAACCAGAATTGGAAGCTATATTGCAATTCCATAAAAAGAGGTAATTCTTTTTTAACTGATCAAATTACAGACTGAGATGAGTCAATAGGCTCCTAATCAGTTTGTGAACATCTTCTTTCATCATTTCCCATTAAACGCATTAACACAGTTCAAGTTTGGCTCATTGTGATTTTACTTTGTTTTCATTCCTCATTATCTACCATCTATGGTTAGTGTTAGTGGCCGTATGTCCTCACTCACCAATTACGAGCGTCTTTGATGATTTTGATAATATATTATGCGTCTTCATATATTATGGTGTAAATTATGGCGTTATGACAGTTTTTATGTAATACGCCGTTTTGGAAGTAAAGCGTGCCCAGAATTGTGACTCTTTTGGCATTCCATAGCACGCACACACACACACACACACACACACTCTGAAATTAATTAAATACACTAGGGTACGTTGGAGCAGAGCATTCTTGTTGCATAGTAGCTCAGCACACACACACACACACACTCTGCCTCTAGCCCACGTGACATGGAGCTCAGCTCACCCATCCACAACCCATTTCCAATCCGAGACATTTTCCACTGGCGGATTAGGAACGTGGTCTAAATGAATTTCCCACCTCAGCAGGCTGGTCAAAGTGCGGACCGGCAGCAGCTGTGTTTTCTTTAAAGTCCTCTGGTGTTCATTTGGTCTCGCCATCTAGCAAACCAAATGTGGCTTTTTTTTTTTAGCCCTTCAGGAAAAAAAGGCAACGTCTGGAATCCAAAAGAATTCATTCTGCCTGTTGAAAATCAGATTGAAGGGACAATGGTGCCTCTTGGCAGTGCAGATTCTGCCTGGAGTAGTGTATAATAGGTCTCTCTTATCTAACATGTAGGCCTGTACCACTGCACAGTGATGACGATCTGTAAAGAGCCTTGCCTCCAGGTTCTTTCCATTAAATTATTATTGAACTGGATCTTTATTTTTTAAAGGATGATTTGTCACAGTTACATGGTTGAGCCTGAACACCTATAGGAATGGTTTACTTATATGTACCCTTTTGTAGGCAAGGTTGCCATGCCTACATATTTGACTGAAAACAGGGCCTGGTTATTCAATGAATTTGTCTCCAGCCTCTGTTTGCTTGGTGTACTCAATCTGCTGTGCACACACTCTAAACATCTCAGGGCTAAAGAACCTTCACATAAGACCTTTAGTGAGGGATGACCTTTAGGGAATAACTTATTGATTCCAGGGGAAACATGATTGAAGTGGGTTTCAAGAGAGTACTTCATTTGAACTCAAATGTAGGAGTAATGCACTATACTGTATAAGGATTTGAGTACATCTATATAACTTTTTTTCATCCTCTTATGTACATTTTCATGGATGTTTCTGCCCGTGCCCGCACTTGAGCCTAAGGACCTTGGTTTGAAGTGATTTCTGACAGTCACCTTTATGGTTATCTGTGAGAAACAGGCCCCTGTTTGCATGTTGCATATTATCAGGTATTCTAATCACGGTGAGCAATCACATGATCACAGCCGTGATCACACAACACACCATCTGTGAGAGGCCTTGGCTGACAGAGCTGCTTGTCTGGCAAAGGCAGTCTCTCACAACCTCACCATAGTTGGCTGCCAGCTCTTGCCTTTTGGGACACAGCTAGCTAGCTCAATGTGCCCTGCACCGTGGGCCCAGCAGTTAGGAAATGCAATGTTGAGGAAACAAAGCACAAGATGATTTTATTTGTCTGACTCTTTATAATGTTCTGGGAAAAAAAACGGTTTTGTTTAAAACAGAAGGTCTGACCTTCTGGAAGCATTTCTGGCTCACCTATGAAAATGAATCTGGAAGTAATTCAAAAGCCTATTAAAGAGTCAGGGATAATGGAGACTTGCATATAAACATGGGCGATTACAATTCTGGTATTTTAACAGCAATATGCTTGTCATTAGAGCTGTGTTGTTAACTAGCGGTTAAGCAATTCAAAGTTGTTTAAAAAAAAAAAGGCACAGGAAGTCTATAAACAGACGATCAAACACCCATGCCATGAACTCGAAACAACTGGGGCCTGCATCACGAAGCGTGATTACTGCAGGGGTCTCAATACTCGAAAAATGCATCCTCCCTTCCTCCACTACCACCTCCTCTCCTCCGTTCCCCCGGAAACCGATCTTTGTGTCCTCCCTCCCTCCACTGTCCCAATATTGGAGAAGATGAGCGAAGCGGCTTCAAACTCGGGTTCTCCTCTCCTCCAGCGAAGGATACATCGATGTATCCTACCGCAGAAGTTCTCACATTTTTGGGTGACATCATCGTGCTCACATCCAGAGATTGAAAGATGACAACATTGATGATGCATAGCTATGCCTTATATGAATTTCCCCAAGATAATGGTGCCCCAATGTAAGATATTTAGCCTAAATTGTGTCTGCTTCAGTAAGTTATTATCACACATAAGATAATAA
Source organism: Synaphobranchus kaupii (assembly GCA_029718625.1). Taxonomy (NCBI): domain Eukaryota; kingdom Metazoa; phylum Chordata; class Actinopteri; order Anguilliformes; family Synaphobranchidae; genus Synaphobranchus; species Synaphobranchus kaupii. Next base: position 102,355,227 of record CM056380.1, read on the forward strand.
TAATAATCATAATGCCTTGCATTTATATAGCACCAACCGGTGACTCAAAGCGCTTTACAATGATGAGGGGGAAACTCGCCTCTACCACCACCAATGTGTAGCACCCACCTGGGTGCTGCAACGGCAGCCATTTTGCGCCAGAATGCTCACCACACATCAACTGAGGTGGAGGGAGAGAGAATGATTTTAGCCAATTAAACTGTAAGACATGGCATCCTACGATTGTCTACAACATATAACAAAATGGCAGTTTGTTTTTGTGGTTCATAGCCTACATACAAATTTGGCAATTTAAGACAGGGATGCAGCTTTATTTATTTTCTTGAACATTAATGTTGCATAATCGAACATGACTAAATATAAATGTGACCCAGCGCAGACTTCAGATACATGTCTCGCAACCGACCATTGCACAGGAGAGCCAAAAGACGTAATAAAACCACTATCCGGTCAAAATTGAGTTAATACCAGAATCGCATTCCTGAATATCAAATCTAGGCTACCATTCACCTGAATTTCAAAATTCAAGTCGTTGTGTAAATATGTGAAATTTTGTTAAATATAGGGACTAGTAGGGCACCGCGGTGGTGCAGCGGGCTAAGGCGCAGACTTTGTCTGTGTGGTTGCGCCCCGAGGATTGGGGGTTCGATGCCAGATTCAAGCATGGCCGGTTCCCTGTGGGAGCGGCAATTGGCGGGTGCTCCCGGGTGGGGGGAGGGGCTCGGAGAGAATCGCTGCGCACAGAACAGCCCTGGGCGAGTTGAAATCACAGTCAGGAGCTTGAGGAGTCGCGCCCTGCAGAGGACGTGGCGCCCTCCTTCCTACTACCAGACAGGGTTGTATAGCGGTGGCTCTCTAGCGGTTGCTACACGGGGGAATTGAATTAGAATAGGGGTTCAATTGGCTACCAAATGCTAAAAGAAAATCAGAAAGAAATAAAAAAAAATATTTAAAAAAAAAATATATATAGGGACTAGTTAGACCTCCAGAGCCCACCACACATAAGAAATAACTTTGACTAAAATGTTCTTGTTCCAACAAAACTTTTGCGTGTTCAAACATGTCTGTCATTGATATGGTTTTAAAGATAGAGATCATACTTTATCAGTCTCTGTGATGACAAGTATTCCTTTTTAATGACACAAAATACCGTTCTTTTCTTCTTCTGTTGTTCCGAAATGAGCCTTTAGTATTCCTTTTTAATGACACAAAATACCGTTCTTTTCTTCTTCTGTTGTTCCGAAATGAGCCTTTTTTCTTCTTCTGTGGAGTGGAAACGATGTACACACACACACACATCATGGATACTGTAGTATTTGAAATACCAAACTAACAAAAAAAACATTTCTCCTAAACATTTCGCCTAAACAAAGTCGAAACATTCGTAACCGAGGGTCATAACATGGTTGAGATACTTATGCACAGCCGTGTTTACTGTAGCTCCATAGTAGGCAAAGCAAGGAAAAAATGAATGTTTATTTAAACTACTTTTTAATAATATATTTTTGTTCCTATATCGGAACACGATACGACACTTTTAGCATGTATAAACTGTGCATTTTATGCAGTTTAATGTCTGGAAATGTGGTAAGATGAAGCTTGTGAATAGTCTGGTCTAGCATCCTGCTGTTTTATTAGCCTGCAGTACAACTAATCACTTTTAATCGTTTATGCCTACAAACTACTTTTTTTCTTCAACTTGGACCTGTTTTTACAAACTATTTCCACAATGCTGATTGGTAGGCTAATAATGATGTTTTAAGCGAACCTGCTTTAATCCGAGACTTGTTGAATTAAATGCACTGATTTAGATTTATTTTAATTGCACTTAATGTCCTACTATAACACTGACTTCTCACAATGCCTTAGGGTGGTTTAACCATAATGTTTGTGAATGAAGCTCTTTCCCCTTAACATATTCAAGACTCAAACTAAGTATTCAACAGTTTGCCCCATTCAGTTACCAACTTAAATCATTTCACTGATGTTAAACAGTCACATGATAGATAGGGGGAAGGTATTGACACATTCCTTTAATCTGCAATTAGTCCTCCAAGATACAGATGCAAATTAGTTTGGGGGAAGACAAACATTCATATGCAAGGTATTGTGGGATAGCTACGTGGCAAGAAGTAATTACCTGTTGATGAGGGCTATCAAAATGTATGGCACTCTTTGAAGTATTGCTAGGGAGAGCAGTTATCAATGTTTTGACGTTACATGATAATGGGGGAGTCATGTCAAAATAATTATGGAAGTATGAAAAAGGATCAGGGTTTAAAGCAAAATCTGAGGTTAAACCATATGTATGTATTTTTTTCATATTTTTAGGAATTTATGGTTTAAACACCATTATAATCAAACTTCATAAATCAAAATCATAGCAAGCACTGGGTTGCGGACTACACACATATAACAATTTCATACAGTAGTTTCTGGTTAGAGGGTGTATTTTAAGATGAGAAATGTTAGAATTCACAACAAAAAGCCAGTTTTCTCAAAACTGTGTTTTGCAAAATCACAATATTCAAACAGTCATATCTCCAGAAATATTTACTCAATCTCATCAAGTGATACCTCATTTTGTAGCACTGATTCTAGTACTTTCACGTGAAACATGTTTCTGAAGCAGGGATCCAGTCACAAATATGCATACCATTTCAGTATGTGAATATTCATTAATTAATTTATTCAACCAATTGTTTCCAAAGGACATATTTAAATTTGATTTCAAATGTTAAAGTGGGAATTTCTGGGAAATAAATGTGTTTTGGTGTGAACACTGCGATACTATGAACATTGGGAATAATATCTCTGATAATATGACGCGACAATTTGTTTCACTAATCTAAGGAAATGTTTCTGAATTAGCCTATGTGAGAATGTCTGTCACAGTATAGCAGTAGGCTATAGCTACAGTACAGCATATACGAGGAGACTTAGGGCCCTATCTTGGCGATGTTGGCGCTTGGTCTAAGCGCATGGCGTAAAGTCAATTTAGGGCGTGTCCAAGTCCACTTTTGCTATTTTAACGGCGTGTTTTTTGGGCGCAGCGTGCAAATGGGCTGAACCTAGTCTCTTCATTAATTATAGGTGTGTCTTGGGTGTGACATGCAATAAACCAATCAAAATGTCATATCCCATTCCCTTTAAAAGCCTGCTTTTCCACCTTGACGGATTGCTTATATGATGGTGAAACAGACATGCTCGTGCATGTTTAGTGCGATCAAGGAATAGGCTATATGGATCAATAGTAGCCTATGATAAATATTATTCGGACAAACCATTATGAGTTCCCAGTAATTCCCGACAGTGCTGTTATTCTACAAAATATATGCGGTTAAATTTAGTTAAAGGCACCTGCAACAGCTGAGAATAAGCTACCAATGGCTTCCGTCTCACCTTAGAAAACGCCAAATTAGTCTGCTTGTTTAACAAATTTTGTTTGATTATGCAATGAAGCAATGAACTCATGTTCAAGCTTCATCCGAAGTTCATTACCTGCATTATCATTTTGATTAATACAATAAATAACGTTATTTTACCTTAATGATGACAACAAATACAATAAAGCTGTCAGGTTGGCAACCCATAGGTTCACGCATATTTTCCCTTCTTTTATAATGTCCTGCTTATGGAAATGTGACCAACCAGTTTTACTGGTAGCGTAATGCTTTAAAACAATCCACTTTCCCAGGAAGACCGTTAAAAGTGCGATTTACAGCAGGGGAAACAGACCTGCTCCTCTAAAGCGCACATGCAGATAATGGTATTTAAATTAATTGTGAATTAAGTGTAACGTGCTGCAAATTTGTTTTCGTTTCTAATTAGACGCTTAGTTCTCTTTAAAATATTTTGTTCAGTTATGGAATAACAGGTGAAATCAATGGGGTTTTAATAAGCTGAGGGTATGGAAACCTTGTCACTGTAATTTAAAAAATATGAAGGATGAAGAATAACTAAGGTTACAATTCAGTTAACATGGTGACATTTACGTATCTCCGTTTTTCAACCATAGGCATAGCGAATCCGCTGTAGCCTAGGCTATTTGAAAAACAATAAAAGCAATATTCAGTGGACAAGGTTTTGAACTTTTTTCAGTCACAAACCATTCTATTTACTTACAGGCTGTATTCCTAGATAAACAGACCTGTATTGTAATGACATCTGAAGCGCATTTTCAAAACTCAAATGTCCGTCTATTGCAGTGCGCGAGTTTTCCATTGAATGACAATTCACGCATTAGGTTTAAATGACAATTCGCGCATTAGGCTTGATATAGGTGTTATCAGCTCCTTTTTAATGGATAGCCATTGTCCCATACCATCGCACATCGCCTGGATGTTGATGGAGTGGGCTGAGAGCAATGTAATGTGGCATCGTTTCCCTTCGCTGAGGGAAAGGTATGTGGACCTATGGAACCTTTTATTATTATGCATTTTTGACATAGCCTACACAATAATCATATTTTGCATTGTGATCTAGATATTTTAGTCATGCTTGTGCGCGCCCTGTGTGTAACAGACAGGATGGTACGCGAGTTGTGCACACGCCTATGTAGACGCACTTATATGCGCCGTTAAAATAACATGTGAACAACTGCGAGATTACTTTAGACCAGGTTTGTGGTGGTTCTAGCGCAAGCGCTTTCTGCTGGCTCAAGATAGCAATACGCCAGAAAGAATCCTGGCCACTCCTCGTCTTAAGACCAACACGCCCAGTTCACTTGTAATGGGCGCAAGAATACTGGTAGTTAAAGGACGTGAACGCAAGCCGTTATTATGAACCATGCACCGGGTGTAAGATAGCAAAGACACTTGCGTTTGGGTTAGCGCCGCTTTGCGCCGGGTGTAAGATAGGGCCCCTAGTGCTCTTTGTTCAGACATCGGGCACATCGGGCTGCTGGAATTACAGTAGATTGTCCTGTTTGCGTATACTACGAGATGTTTACTTTGATCTAATTTTGCTGATTAACAAGTCCTTTCCTCCACTCCCTTCCTCCCCTCAATTCCTCCACATACTTCTTGGTAGGAGAGCAGTGGTAGTGGGGGAGTGGAGGAAAGGAGGAGAGGAGTGAAGAATATTGGGACGCACCCCAGGAGTTAGCTGGATAACTGCACTGAGTAAAACCCGGAACAGTTGTTTTCACTGCAGTTCACGTTCCAGATTTGGGAGGATTCCGGGATTTCAGTGCAGTAATCCTGCTCCGTGCTGCAGGTCCCGTGCACTAGCATTTTTATAGTCAAAATAGGGCCCATAGAAAGCTATGTAAGGGGACAGGACATTGGCAATACATTAAGTAATACATAAGTAGGTAATACATACTGTATAGCACAGTCAGAAATATAAAGTATATTAACATAAGAAAATACATAAAATACTATACAGTAAATGGCTGTCTCAGCATTCTTTATATGCTAAAGGCACATGAAGTCAGATTCACTATAATAGAGTATTAAATAAAATACAATGCAGCTTTTCTGTTTTGCGTTGTAGCTGAAATTATAATGAAGCAACTCATAGTAAGCGTAAATCATTTTTATGTATTGCTGCAGTGTTGCATTTACTGGAAAAAAAAATGTCGTCTGAACATGCCGCTTTGGTATCGTGCTAGATCTTCACATTCTGCACACATTTTGGCAGTGGATTTTCTGGAACTTTTCAGTGGTTTAACATCTATCGCCCCGACCGAGCTATGAGGGTTGTTTGGACACGCCTGTTCATATCAAGAGGAATTTGGTTGTGTGTCAGAAATCAACAGCTGTCTCGGTGAGGTTTCTGGAATGGGATAGAGGCTTCCCACCCTTCTGGTGGATCCAGGTTCTCTCTGATAGGACAGGGTGCAGTCTTAACCACCCCTTTTTGGATCAATCCATTCACTCCCTCTATTGTCTCTAAATACCCCAGAGTGGTAAACAGATAGGGATTCACTTTCATTGGCTACAGCAAAGAAATAACTAAACTGTTCTGTTCTGTATGATATGATAACTTATATTTTATTTATAATTTATATTTTATACAAAGCGAGAGATATGTGGATGAAATAAGTTGACCAAGGCACACTTTCACCACAGCATGCTTCTCATTAGACTAACATTTGAATGAAGGGTTGGAAGTGTTAATGAAATAATTTAAAATATTGTCTTGATCAACAAATTAGGGGGTTGGGTTTTGTTTATCACCCTAAGGTAATTTATTCAGTGCCTGTTTGTCTGTAAACAAAATATTTAGATTAAACATTCTCAAAAAAAGGCTATGAGCACAACACTTCTTTGATTTCCTTGTACATGTATGGGAGCATTTAGCTTAAATATAACATTTGACAATTGCATATAATATCTCAGTGATGAAGGCACCATGCCCAAATAGCCACTAAATGGAATATGCTAAAGACTTTTATTCTATGGATCTTAGACTTTAACTGTTAACTTAAATAACAATGTGGTCCACAATATGACATTTAGACAACCCAAAGGAGAAATTGAAATATGGATGAAAAGAATCAGTGTAAATATTTTTATTTTACTGTGCATGCTGTAGAATTTCACTTGGTAACACTAACTGTAATGGACACGTGGTAGTTTTACCGGATAGCCAGTTCCGGTGGCTGCAATTTGAATTTGACGTGTGTCTCATTATACTAATAAGTCTGGTCATAAATGTCTACAAATTACACTGATTACCAGCACAGTTAAGAAACCTCCTGGAAAAAAAGCACTTAAATCATGTGGAAGCTCATTACTTCTGAAGAAGTCAATTCACTTCCTACCAATGTGGGTGCGCCTTTGTCTTTCTTCTGGGAAAAGTACAAAGTCATTTCATATTATACTTTTTTTTTTCCTGAGAAGAGGGACTTCAGCATGACAAAGCAGATGATTTGTATCATGACATTATATAGTGATGCAATCGTGACGCATACACCAGGATTCGCACCTGTCAATCTTTCAGGTGATGCGGTTAAGTGTGGGGGATGGAGATGAACCCCAGGGGAGCAGAGCTGTGAAGAGAACACTGTGACATTTGCTTTTGCAATCTACATCAGTCAACCACAAAGAATGTACAGATAAGGTGTGGGAGAAAATGATTGAAACTGGTGTCAAAAAGGACTAGATGTGTCACTCCCATGTATAAAAAAAAACAAAAAAACTAAACTCGCAAATTCAAAAGAAAAAATAAAAACACTCAGTAGGGACAGTCAATGGGTTGTTCTCTCTCCTTGTACCGTTTCCGGACCTTATTATAGTTAATTTACAACTTACAAGCATGTGACCTAGTTTTCATTCTGCTTCCAGGTCACTCATCATTTACAGCCATAGTCTCCATCTCTGGAACTTGTCATTTTCAGCGCACAGCTGAAACACTGTCTGTTTCCGTCGTGGTCTGAAAACGCACTTTTTCAGACTCCACCTCGGGTAAACTACCTATATTGGGCCAATTCTATAGTACTTGCTTTCTGTTTTTTGCTTGTTTTCTATTTAACTTGTATTTTTTGTTATTTTATAGTTAAGAATGTATAGCTGACCATGTTCTATGTTCATTACTAGGGATAGCTCCTACGCTGTGAGAAAGCTGTGCTTTGTCGGATCTGCTTGGTAGTCGCGTCAAAGACCTTCAATGTGCACTTATTGTATGTCGCTTTGGATTAAAGCGTCTGCCAAATAATTGTAATGTAATGTAATTTTAATGACATCCTTTTTTAGTTGTGAATGGAAGAAGAAGGGTTTGCTTTGACTTGCTCAATGTGCTAAATCGTTGCTGGCGGAGGTGTGTAGGAGTTGGAGCAAGCAGCGAGAGGGGTGTTGGGCACAGCCCAGGACAATGTCAGGACTGTCAGACCATAGGGCACTGAAGCTGGCAGCTTGAAGCTGGTACCTTCCTGCCTCGGTCCTGGCCAGAGCTGAGATGCTCACAGGCATAACCTTTCGTGTTTATCAGGCTCCGCTTGCATGATTATCGTGGCCACTTCAATCCCGAGTCAGTAAAGGACTGTTCCCATATTCTATGAGAATTCTCCCATGAGGTGTGTGAATATGCATTATATTGGACAGTTTGACAGTTTACTTGTAGAATGTCATACTACTGTACACAACCTGGTGTGTGTGTGTGTGTGTGTGTGTATGTGTGTGTATGTGTGTGTGAATTTTTTTATAAGCCTGAAAAACATCACCATAAAACACTAAACTTATAGAAATATACTACTGCATTGATGATTTCCCACTGAAACATCAGAAAGTAGTATACATTTAAATGCTTTACTTCATAATATATCATTTTAATTCTCGCTACTGCACAATCAGGCCAGTGAACGGAAGCCAACAAAGATAACCTTGCTAAGTCCTACATGAACAATGTGTCCCAGAAACAGCATCTCGTTGGTCATTTCTGCAGCCGTTTCACAGCCCACATCAGCATAATTCAAGCGTGACGCCCCCTCTCCCTCCTCCTCCTCTATCCACCTCTCTCTTCCCCTCCATCTCCTTTGCCCATTCTCCTCAGTGTATCCCCAAGTCTGAGATCCTGGTCCACACCATATATCATACAGATTGTCGCCAACCCTCCCCCAGGGCGGTGATAGAAATCCTAGCTTTCTGGTGGACCGTGCAGCATGTGTAATTGGCTGTCTCAGCGTTGTATGTTTTGCCGGCAGATCACACGCACTTTGCTGGTTCCCATCTGTGCAGGCTTGGACTGATTACCAACTGGTGTCAATCCACCACACCTAACCAACCAGTGCCTTGCAAAATCCTATTACTGTTCTAATCCAATTGGCTCACAGCTTTGAGAATAGACAAATTACAAGATAAATTACAAGCCAATGGTCAAAGACATTAATGTCATGATATTTTATTTAATGGTTTCTGCAAACGTGAGGTCATCAACACAGATTGTCTCTACAAAAAAAAGAGAGCTAAACTTCATGCATCCTCTTTTTTTTATCAAAGGAAATTTGACCAGCATTACGAATTAAAGGAATTGTCCATACCTCACAGAGGACTGTACAGAGACCTGTCACTAGAGAGCTTACTCACCACACTGAGTAATCTCCAAAATGCAGCTCCTGCACATAGGCTACTGCGGTCTCTGCTTTCTGCAATCAACTGTAGCTGCGCTGTCCTCCGGACAAACGAATGCTGATGTTTTCAAACATAAAGTGTACATATTTGTAAAGGCACAGACCAGGGGGAGAAAATGGAGCTCGCTCATCTGCCATTCCTCTACTTTTGCTCTCCCTTTTGTACACACCCAGTGAATAGCCTTTAGATCTGGCTTTGTTGGAATGATTGTCAGTGGCTTAATGAGCTTCTTTGCCAAGTGAGAGGCTTTGGCAACATATGTCCCTACACTTCCTCCCAAGCAGAGGGCAAGCCAAAGCGCCGGTAGAGAACTGTCCCTGGATATCGTCACACATTACACTTCCTGCGTGCCGTGCTCGTCTTTCCCTTGGATTGACTGCACACGAGGGAAATTGTTTTTTCAGACCATTTGGGAAGATCGCTGAAAATGAAGACTTCTTCTTGTGAGTAACGCCGCTTTTCCAGACGTTGTTGTTTATCCGCTGACAGTGAAAGGGACAATATTTTGTTGTCATTATTGCGTGGAGGTAGCGCTTGTTGAAGACTTGCGGATTTTATTGCAGAGAGCATCCGTGCTGTCATATCTCCCTTGCGCTTTAACTGACAGTAAGTCGAACCTCAAGGCTTCCCCGAACTCACACGCTGAATACACAGACCTGCGTTGTTTTGAAATTGAAAGAAAGGAATTGCTTGGTCAACCTTATCAATGGAGATACGGATTTTTTTTTTTTCACGCTCTATTCATTTAGAAACGAACGATTACATTTTGTATAAAGAAGTTGCTGGTTCTAATACAACGGGAAAAAGGCTAAGAAATAAACCACTCGAAAGTCTGCCGCTACTTCTCTGTGTCTGTTTTTTGAACTGTAGCCTACTATAATTGCATCGCGGGAATACCATTTGGAAGCCATGCAATGATATATTTCCAAATAGCTTTATTTTTATAATGTATTATTTAAAATGATGTATTGGTGAATAATACCCCCCCTGGCACAGATGCTGTAATGCTTTCAAGTCCTTTCACAGCTGGATTCTGTCCTTCTGCATGTCTGGTGTCATGAATGACACTTTAGTCTAATTCCACAGAGTGTGTCTGGATTTCATGTGAAGATGTGTTGTAAGAAAATACATTAAGAAAATATTAAGTTAAATGTGTTATTAGACTTTACGTTGTTATAGTAATCATTTGAATAATTAATGACAAAACGCTTACTTTATAAGGCTCATCATGGAGCAGGCTCTGCAGTTAATTCTCTTAACTCCCTTATTATTCTGTGAAGGAAGCGCTGGATTTTTGCTCATTTCTGGCATATCTTTCAAACAGTGAGCTTCGGTGATACTGTGCAGATGCCCAGCTGTGGCTGAAAACAGGAAGTAACATACAAAATGCACTGAATTTGTCAAACATAGATCATACATCGGAGATGTGGCTCATGTAAAAAAAAAAAAAAATTATAATAATAATAATTAAAAAAAAATACTTGGGGTCAATTTGGGATTATAACAAAATATCGCTTAAAAATCTTTACTCAATGTATGTCTGTATCTGTGTTTAGAAATAAGTACTTCCCTCTGTAGTACAGAGTAAATTGCTTCAGGCTTTTTGACGGGAGAAGGGATTTGGGATATAAGTACTATCCATCATGCCTTACATTGGCAGGGTTTTATCCTGGGAAATTACCAACATCAGTCAGCTCCTGAGAACGAACGTGGCGAGGAGCTCACCACTTTCGCTCACACAAAATCATATCCTTGTCTCAGCAGTCCCTGTTTCACATCCATTACACTCCAGGCCCCTCGTTTGGGATCAGAGAATAATATGATCTCGGTCCGCAGTGAAGCGCACGCCCCTGTGGCTCAGAACTTCAAAAAAAGACCTGTGGAGAAAAAACATCGAAAACAAAAAAACAAAAAACATTGCTGATTCAACAAAATGAAGCAATTCGTAGTTAGGGCAGTTTGTGTATTAAACGTGACGCGGTTTTACATTTAACTGCCAATTTGTTTGCACCCTTTCAGGGCCCGGGAACGACCTGTGTGTCTCCTCTGGCCCCCTCGCTCTTTCAAATCAACTCCTTGGTTGACGGGCAGCATTATGGTGTAGAGTTTTTGTCAAATGATGTTTGCGTAGGCATCTGTATGTGTGGGTGCCCCCCACCCACCGCCCACCAGATATCCTGTGTTCAGGAGCTGAATAGATATGTGCAGGTGTCCACATTTTTTATTTATTTGTGGAAGGTGGCCAGAGGGTTTGAAATGAGTGTTTTTTGTATGCCCTTGGGAAAGGGCCAATTGTTTCACTGTGTACCCAGTCATATCATGTACACAGTAACTGAGTTAATGCAACCAAAGTGCAACTGTTGGACACGCTGTGTAAACATGTCTGCTAAGTACATATTGGATGTTATCATGATTCACCACCAAATCATACCATTTCTCAGATTCATTTAATCAGCATCATTGAAACATCTGTGGCCGATTATTTTGTCTTTATATAAAAGCAACAATGTATGACTGTATTAAATAAGCTGCAATCTCTGCATTGAACAGTGAGGTGCATTGCAAAATCGATCATTTCATTCATTTTCATGCATAGCACAATTCATAATCCCCGTTTTTTCACTGATATGATCAACACGGATATAGATATCTGTGCCAGGGACAAGAAATTGTGATATAAATGTGGAAAATGAGAGTATTTGCCACCTCATTAGGTAAATACACTATATTACCTCATTAGGTAAACTAACTATACTTAACACAGAGATGAAGGCAGGACAAAAAGACCACAGACATTTTTTTTTATCAGACATCATATGTATTTTATAATATTTAACATCTTATATTCACGGTGGTGAGCCATTCACCAAGTGGAAAGGCCGTCACAGTGATGATGAAAAAGTCCTTATTTAGTATCTCATGGAACACTTTGGAAGGCGAAAGTCCCACGAGCAAAGTGCTGGTTGACCAGTAAAAAGTAACAGCCTCGTGAGGTCACATTGCTTGTGGTTAACCAAAAAGACTCCATTGAGCTGTCACTTGAGACTACTCACATTCCGTTGTCGGTCATTTGGGGGTCACTCAAGGTCGGTGAGAGAGTTCACGTGTCCACTAGGGACGGGAGTCGGGGAGTCCCCAGTTCATTTGTGCGGCTCCACACCATCCATCTTCATCCTCCGCCAGTCCTAGCTCTCTGTCCTAATGTTCTCTCCTTCCATCTTCCTCTCCCTCCCCCTACCTCATCCACCTGCTCCCAACACAGACTGCTGAAATATTAATGGCGTTGTAATTGAACTGTTCACTCGCTGGCATGCATGCAAAAAGGAGTGAAACAGAGCCAAATCTCAATTAGACAAGCTTATTATTTAATATTGCTCCAACTTCCTAATCTCATTAAGGAGGCGTGTTTCTGTTTTGCTGCGACTGGAGAAGTTTTAATAATAAATGAATTGCGTTCACGAGTGCCGGGCGGAATCTGTGGGAATTTTCAGATCTTGTTTGTGCTGCGAGGACCTCTGTTAGCTACGGGTCAAACTGGAACAAATGACAAATTAAGCAGCGATGTAATGGCATATTTTAGCAGAGTCAATTAGCCGCACGGCGTGGCACATTTCAACAAGTCACATCGGGGGCCTGCATCACAAGTGAGAAAGTAGAGCTAGAAGAGACAGATATTCAGCCGTGATAGAAATAGATACAGTACTTGGGCGAGGTGGGAACAACAGCTGGGTCGTACTGAATCACAATAAAATGGGGGGACCTGTTGGGAGGGCCAAAAGGAAGGAAAAAATACAACAGATTATCAAACACAGCACTGTGCAGATGGACTAATTGCTATTTAATGTTAATTCATTCCTCCATTACGCTCTGTAATATGGCTGAAATTGGGACACTATCATGGTTATTATCTGGAGAGCAAGTGGAGAGCGGTGTTCTCGTCTTCCAGTGTTGGCTGCTTGGTGCACAGAATATTCTAATCCAGCCTGACAAGGTGGGATGTACTTAATCCTATTACGAGCTTGCAGATAAAACGCAGGGCGCCATACGGCCTGCAAGACTTCAGCGATTTAAGTGAAGGAGGAAATTAAACTGCATGTGAACCCTGTCCTCCTGTGGCCATGGGGTTCACGCAGCACTCAAACGGGAATGACCTGAAAATGCTGAAATCATACTCAGAACGATCACTGCATACTTGGCGGATGCTTCAAGAAATGAACGTGACAGAAAATAAACAAATTGGTTCTGACAGGTGACACGTGCTGAGCTGAGCAGGAAAATAATCTGTGAGGGTGACAGTGGTAACAACAACATTGGCCCCGGGACGTCTTTCGGTTTCACGGTCACAGTTTTCAGCCTTGAGTCAACATGTGTCCGAAACGTCTTGTTTACATTTACAAACACACAATTAAGTGCTGGAGCATCTCTTAATTTTGGGGATGACCGAATTTGCCAAACTGTGTCCATGAAAAAAAATCTTATCTGTCCGACTATAATTTAAGCGCAAATGTTGGTTGAACCCAGGCCTTAATTGTTACATAGGAGACATGAAGTAAACTGTGCTGCGATGGCACAGATGTGATTTCACTAAGAGTGAGGGGACGGCAGTAATTTCCTCTGAGCTGTGAGCGGGTGACGTTGGTGCAGCAGGCAGTCAATCACTTATTATCTACCGTTCGGCCCTCTAAAGGTGGAAGTACTCATTTAAATCAACGGTACCCGCAGCAGATTGACCGACTGAATGGGTGTACTTTGGTTTTATGGCGCACTTGCACATTTATAATCGCCTTTGTTCAAAAATCTGAAATATTTTTCCAGACGAGGTGGATCAATGAGGGACTCGTTGCGAGCGGTTTACTGTAGCGTGGAACGATGTGGCCCCAGGTTTTGGGTTCACTGGATGCTGCACCCCCTGTCCTCGGCTGACCCCATGGCGTTTTTCTACTCTATCTGGATTGAAGCCGAAAGAGGTCAGGAGCACAGAAGTTCCATCTTTCTGTCCAAGGTTAGCTGCATTTGACCGCCTGGCACCTTCATCAATGTCAGGCTTGGGGGTTATTAGTATTGTGGGGGAGGGATTGCTGCTACCAGCAGTACTACCAGAGCCTCTCCACAGAAATATTATACGTGGGGAGGAAATAGAACCCATTACAATGCCTGCCACTTTAGCCCGGTGATTCCTGTACCTCCTCGATCCTGGTGGGCACATTTTAAAGAGATATCACTGATCATTCAGTGAAAATGGAGGAAGAATTAAAATCAGATGGCGAGCATCGTGTGGATGGGCTGGGTTGATGCTGGGTTGATAAAGCTGTGGGCCAAAAACAGCTGGGAAACTGGAACATATTGTCTTGTGAGAGCTATAAACCCTCCTCTTAAACATCCCTACAAAGAGCAATCCAATTAGCGCGCCATCCCACCTTTTCATTTTAATCTGGGTAGTGCTATACAAATCACCATCTGTGGGAAACTACAAAGGTGGCAGACCTGCATGTTCGCAAACATCTATGGTGCCTGGGGCATTTTTTTGTTTGCATGTCTTGTTCCCATACTCATTATTATTGTAGAGATCATGATATGTTCAGAGTGTTCGGGAGCTGGACCAAGACCCTTTGAATTGAAGACCTGGGTGCTAAAAGTACTGAAGTCACATTTTTAGACAATTCAAGTTGAGCATAGAAACATGTTGTATTTGTTTAGCTAAGTACACCCTATAAATATTGTTAACAGAAAAGGTGCCTAAGTCTCTTTTCTCCACTGTGGAAACAACAGGTTATCGTATTCTGGTGCACAAGAAGTATTCGGATTTGATTTTCTCAAAATAGACATTTTGTGACTTCAGTACTTTTAGCACCAGGGACTTCAATTTGAGCTGTGATTAAAATGGATGTAACTTTGAACCCTTTGTGTTTCATGTTCCCCCAATGACATCACATAGGTCATCTACGATGTCAGATGACCAAACACTTGAGTCACTAGGGCTTTCCAGAATTAATGCAATTACTCAGAGACACGGGAAGTGGTCCATTTTAAAAATAGAAGCCCACAGAGAAATAAATTAAATTGACTCTTTCACTGTCTTGTCAATTATTCAATTACTTTTCATGAACTGCCGTTTGACCTCCATGTTTCTATTGGATTTGTGAGCTGAGGGAGGAGATTAGGGAAACAAACATAAGACTGCCTTTTTGAAAACACACTAAAAAGCTAAAGCCAAAAAGCTAAAAAGCCAGCTGTTCCTGCAAACAGCAGGCCCATCGGAGCATGGCTATCTCTCACGGCAGCTCCCTCCTGTTGAAATAAAGAGCTTAGCGGTCAGAGATTCCCCACTTCCAGCGCAAATCCTTTTTGGCTTTAATTAGAAGTTCAGACATAATGGCAAGTGGACAGTTGTTCAGATATGCAGTCACTTCTGGGCTTTTGTTACAAACCAGATATTAAAATATTTTTATTTTTTGAACACACACATACACACATATATATATATATATATATATATATGTATGTGTGTGTGTGTGTGTGTGTGTTTATACATATGTATATACGTATATAGGGTTGCTGCCCCCTAAAATAAAAAAATATTCCTTAATGAAGAGGAAAATGTGGAATGTGATTTCTCCCATATTTGGTTTCAGTAGTGTACAGTTGAAGTCAAAAGTTTACATACACCTTAGCCAAATCCATTTGAACTCAGTTTTTCACAATTTCTGACATTTTATCCTAGTAAACATTCCCTCTCTGAGGTCAGTTAGGATCACAACTTTATTTTAAGAATGTGAAATGTCAGAATAATAGTAGAGAGAATGATTTATTTCAGCTTTTATTTCTTTCATCACATTCCCAGTGGCTCAGACGTTTAAATACACTCTGTTAGTATTTGGTAGCATTGCCTTTAAATTGTTTAACTTGGGTCCAACGTTTCGCGTAGCCTTCCACAAGCTTCTCACAATAAGTTGCTGGAATTTTGGCCCATTCCTCCTGACAGAACTGGTGTAACTGAGTCAGGTTTGTAGGCCTCCTTGCTCACACACGCTTTTTCAGTTCTGCCCACAAATTTTCGATTGGATTGAGGTCAGGACTTTGTGATGGCCACTCCAATACCTTTACTTTGTTGTCCTTAAGCCATTTTGCCACAACTTTGGAAGTATGCTTTGGGTCATTGTCCATTTGGAAGAGCCATTTGCGACCAAGCTTTAACTTCCTGGCTGATGTCTTGAGATATTGTTTCAATATATCCACATAATTTTCCTTCCTCATGATGCCATCTATTTTATGAAGTGCATCAGTCCCTCCTGCAGCAAAGCACCCCCACAACATGATGCTGCCACTGCCGTGCTTCACGGTTGGGATGGTGTTCTTCGGTTTGCACGCCTCACCCTTTTTCCTCCAAACATAACGATGGTCATTATGGCCAAACAGTTAAATTTTTGTTTCATCAGACCAGAGGACATTAATCCAAAAAGTAAGATCTTTGTCCCCATGTGCAGTTGCAAACAGTAGTCTGGCTTTTTTATGGTGGTTTTGGAGTAGTGGCTTCTTCCTTGCTGAGCAGCCTTTCAGGTTATGTCGATATAGGACTCGTTTTACTCTGGATATAGATACTTTTGTACCTGTTCCCTCCAGCATCTTCACAAGGTCCTTTGCTGTTGTTCTGGCATTGATTTGCACTTTTTGCAACAAAGCACATTCATCTCTAGGAGACAAAACACGTCTCCTTCCTGAGCAGTATGAAGGCTGCGTGGTCCCATGGTGTTTATACGTGCATACTATTGTTTGTACAGACGAACGTGGTACCTTCAGGCGTTTGGAAATTGCTCCCAAGGATGAACCAGACTTGTGGAGGTCCAAAATTTTCTTTCTGAGGTCTTGGCTGATTTCCTTTGATTTTCCCATGATGTCAAGCAAAGAGGCACTGAGTTTGAAGGTAGGCCTTAAAATACATCCACAGGTTTTAAAATACATCCACCTCAAATTGACTCAAATAATGTTAATTAGCCTATCAGAAGTTTCTAAATCCATGATATCATTTTCTGAAATTTTTTAAGGCACAGTCAACTTAGTGTATGTAAACTTCTGACCCACTGGAATTGTGATATAGTGAATTAAAAGTGAAATAATCTGTCTGTAAACAATTGTTGGAAAGATTACTTGTGTCATGCACAAAGTAGATGTCCTAAGTGACTTGCCAACACTACAGTTTGCTAACATGAAATCTGTGGAGTGGTTAAAAATGAGTTTTAATGACTTCAACCCAAGTGTATGTAAACTTCAGACTTCAACTGTATTTGTGTGTGCATGTGCTTGTTTCTTTCTATGGCTTGCACACTTTGGGGTCTGTTGTGCATTTTTGAGGGTGGGTAATATGTTGAAATGGTTATTATATTGAAGCTTTGTGGCAATTCTCCATGAGCCCCGCATGATCTAGAATTCATTAATTGGAATCTATGTAGACTTATTTAGAGAGTCACAAGTCCACATAAGAGATTCCATCACAGAGGCTTGTGGGTAATGTTGCCACCAATGTGTGCATTCCTGAAGAGACCTTCGCCTCCTCCCCCATTCTGTTCTTGTAAAATGAAGCTCATTATTGTCCACCCTATTCATATTCTGTGCGCAAAATAGTCCTGTTTTCGTTTTTTTTTTTCACCACTCTGCATGAACAGTAGTTTACACAAATAATTCAGCACATTTAATGTCAAAGTTCATTTGATATCAGATATAATGCTATGGGGATGCTAGTGAAATCATATTTCTAATGACCTATAATGACCTTTCTAGTCACCTCTAAACATCTTAAGTAAAACTGGGTAGATTTCTATTAGAACAGTGCAACAATTGGTACGCAAATACTGCCATTCTCTTGACTGAACTTATTAGCCTTTATTTAACCAGGATCCAAAGGATCCCTCTCATTTACAGAAATGACCTGAGTAAAAAAAAGAAAAGTAGGGAATATCAGGGATTGCATGGTCAACGAACTGCAATCAGGTGGTTAGATTGAAAGAGCCAGTTTGGGAATCTGACCACGACACCAGGGTTCATTGTACTCTTACAGCAAGTGCTGCGGGATATTTAAAGAGTCAGGACCGTGGTCAAAGTATAATGCTCCTTTCACCCCCCCACCGCTGCTCTGGGGACAATGGTTCATCATTGGCAGGGAACACTGCTCCCTACTGGCCCAGCCTGTCCAAGCCCTTTACATTACATTATAGGCATTTAGCAGACGCTCTTATCCAGAGCGACTTACACAACCTTTTATCATTTTTTACATATTAACCATTTATACAGCTGGATATATACTGAAGCAATTCAGGTTAAGTACCTTGCTCAAGGGTACAACGGCAGTGTCCTACCTGGGAATCGAACCTGCAACCTTTCGGTTACAAGGCCAGTTCCTTAACCATTATGCTACACTGCCCTAACTAAGCCCAGCCACATCTCATTAGACAGGAGGGTGCGTGATATGGTTTCTGGCGGATTAAGAAAAAATAAAAAGATGCTTCCGTGCTAAACATCGGTTTATCGTGCTTGGCGTTCTCATCTGTTCTTCTAATGTGGAATGTATTCATATTATCGCTGCAACAGATGCCATGCATTAATAAAACTGGAGACAGTTCCACCTCTAATATAAACAAATAAATAAATAAATAAACCTCATAATGTTGTACGGTCGTGCATATTAAGGTGCTTTCTGTCATGTACACTGGCAAACAAACAAACAGAAAGCGATTGTGGTCTCTCTCGGGAAGATGTGCCAGGGAGCTTTGCCATGTAGATGAGCCTTTGAGTGAAATTTATTGAAAAGTTATGGGAGGGTGTGTGGGAGCCCTGTTATGCTGGGAAGCAGAGCACGGGGAGCCACGAGGGGTTTTGCGCGTGATTTACGGGATTAACAGGATTCTCCGTTTGCTCACAGGTGTCGTGTGCTTGTGCGCCTCCGACTGAGATGAACTGAGAGCCAGGAGGGAGCAGCAGCGTGGTTTCTTCTCCGATCTCTCCAGCTTTCCGTCAGCAGCGGGTGCGATGGGTTCGCCGCGGTGCCCGGGCGTGGCCTTCCTTCTGGGCATAGTCTCCGGCGTCAGTGTCTTCTGCCTTGCCCCTGCACTTGACATCCCACTGGAGTGTAAGTGTTTTCCCTTTGCCACATCTGAGGTTTGTTGTGCAATTTGGTTCATGACACATTCTTTTATTCCCCTTTCATTTATTTTATTTTATCATTTGTCTATATTCACAAATGTCTGCCGTGTTCCCTGAACCCCCCTGTGCTCCTCACATGGACTAAACAAGGCCATTGTCTGGCCAGAAGGTACATTATATTGTGTCTAACCAGACGGTCTAACCTTGACCATCATAAGCCCTTCGGTCCAAAAAGCCCAGGAGTGGTCCATTGCACCGTCACGGCAAAAGAGAGTTAAATATTCACTCGATTACTTTCTGTCACAGAACATTCTCATAGGTAATTGCAAATCTGCATATGTTTCAACAGAATCATATTTGTCCAAATTAATCTGAAATGTTTAATGAAAAGCTCTATCAGGTTAGCTCATATTGCATACAGGTATTCTGTAATCACTGATGCTGGAGTTATGAAGCATATATTATGGTTTCCTTGGAAACCTGACTCAAGGATTCTTCACGTACGGTATAAATTATTCACATCTCTGACTTTGAGGGATCATTTTAATGAAATATTAGGAAACCTTTGAAATACAATCTGTCATGATGTTTATAGATTTATAAAGACGTTACCAATATGAAATGTACATGCAAATTATTCAAACAAATAAAATGAACCCAAAGATGTGTTGAACTTGCAAAAATAATGTGTGTAAAATGGATATGTTTCCACTGAATGTGTTTCTGTCTTTTTTCCTGCTGCCATGGATTATATAGTTTTAAATCAAGTAAACAGTAAGTTTCTCATGTTACTTCATTTCAGCATTAATTTTTTCTTCTTCTTCTGTGTGCTTCTGTCTGTCTGTGTGTGTGTGTGTGTGTGTGTGTGCATGTGTGTGCGTGCGCACATGTACACTAACACAAAAAAAAAACCACACACACATGCACGCGCACACGCACACACACACACACACACAACCGAGACTATACGACTGTTTCAGCTAACCACTCAATATTGTCTTGTCCAGTTGAGCAGCTGCCCACCATCACGTCTCAGTCTCCCAGCTCCATGATTGCCGTCCCCTTCGACGAGACCTTCTCCATAGAGTGTGAGGCCAAAGGCAATCCTGAGCCGACGTGAGTGAGAGACACAGGAGCGGCTCCACTGATAAAGGCTTGTTGTTCACCACTCAGGTTCTAGCATGTTCCGCAGCTTGCTTTTCAGGTTTTTAAACCACAGTGCTATGCGTGACTTTAAATTGTAACATTGTTTGTTTGCATAGCACATTCCCTCATCCAGAACAACTTATGTTTGAAGTACTGCAGATTTGTACAGCTGTCTATAACTGCATAATAGTTCAGGTTATGTAGTAGGCTACTGTGCAATAGTCTTAGGCACATGTACAAAATAATATTCTGTAAGGCAAAGATGTTTTCAAAAATAATGAAAGGAAAAGGTTCTAAATATCTATAGAGAGCAGTAAACTTAATCAAATAAATATTTGGCGTGTCCACCCTTTGCCTTTATAACTGCATCCGTTCTCTTCGGTACACTGTCCTGCAGTTTTATGAAAAACTAAGGTTGTTCCAAGCATCTTGCACACAGTTGCCACAGTTCTTCTGCAGACTTTGGCTGTCTTGCTTGCTTCTGTCTGTCCAGGTAATCTGAGACAGCCTCAATTATGTTGAGATCAGGGCTCTGGAGGCCATGTCTGTTGCGGAACTCCTTGTTCTTTTCAATACATTTTTCAATACAATTTTTCAATACAAGATTCAATACATTTTTTGGAAAAATTAATGAAATCTCAAATCTTCTCTTTCTTACTGACACACTAATGCAGAAGACAGAAAATAAACATCTAAGAAAAAATTATATAAAAAATCTTTACTTTGGCACAGTACTATATGTACTTGCAGACTATCAGCTTTAATTTTCGGGTATTTAGATCCATAGGGAGAGCAGCCTTTTAATACATAGTTCCCATTTTAGAGGATCAAAGATTATTGGAAAATTAGCTGCTCAGCTGTTTCTTGGCCAGCTGTGTGTCGTTGCATTATTAGTTCATGCACAAGAAAGTTAACAAAAGGTCTAGAGTTGATGCTAAGATGTTAAGGGTTGATGCTAAGTGTGGCATGTGCATTTGGAATCTGTTCCTGTTGTCTCTCAACATGAGGACCAAAGCAGACCAATCATGAGGCTGAAGAAAAGAATCAGAGAAAGTCAATCAGAGACATTGGTTGTGTCAAAACCAACAATTTGATACATTGTTAAGAAGCAAGAATGCACTGGGCCATAGAAGACCACTGTAGTGGATGACCGATGAATACTTCGAATTGTGAAGAAAAACCTTTTCAACTGTCAAATAGATGAAGAACCCCAGGATGTAGTCATAGATGTATCAAAGACTAACGTAAGGAGAAGACTATACTAGCATAACTCAGAGGGTTCAGCACAAGATGCAAACTACAGGTAATCCTCAAGAACAGAACAACTAGGTTTGAGTTGCAAAAAAAGAAAAATGTAGTCTTTGAAACATAGTGGTGGTAGGGTCATGGCCTGGGCATGCATGGCTACCACTGGAATTGGTTCACTAGTCTTTATTGATGATGTGACTGCTGACGGCAGCAGTGGGATAAATTCTGAAGTCTACAGAAACATCTTTTCTGCTGAGATCCAACCAAATGCCTCAAAACTTATCTGGATGGAAATTCACCTTTCAGCAGGACAATGGCCCCAAACATACTGCAAAAGCAGCCAATAAGTTTTTCAGGGCCAAAACGTGGAATCTAATTGAACACGTGTTTCACTTTCTGAAGACAAGGCTGAAGGTAAAAATCAGGAAATGAAGATGGCTGTAGCACAGGCCAGGCAGAGCATCATCATGGAAGACACCAGACTTCAGGCAGTCATCGAATACTAAGGATTTGCAAGATCATGTTAATTAGTCCAATTACTTCTGGTCCCCTAAAATTGGGAGGGGGGGGAGTGCTGTAATTTCTGCATTGGTTACTGCATATGGATCTAAACACCCTTCAATTAAAGCTGACAGTCTCCACGTTTACATCTTATTCATTGTTTTATTTAAATCCAATGTTTCGGAGTACAGAACCAAAACAACAAAAAAAAACACTTAGGTACTGCAGTGTACCCATGGACTCCACTGTTTCTTAACCATTACTATCACACTACCAAGGTTTGGCTAGTACACTTACTGTAACTAGACTGTAATGGCTTTTTGGTACTACTGGAGCTTTTGAGTATATTTGACAGAGTTCTCTTTGGTAGATACCGCTGGACGAGAAATGGCCGGGAGTTTGACCTGCACCAAGGCCCCAGGCTGATAAAGGAGGGAAACTCTGGGACGTTTCTGATCGTAAATAAAGGAAACCTGACGCAGTACCAGGGAAAGTATCGCTGTCATGCATCCAATAAACTGGGAACGGCCATATCTGAGGAGATTGAATTCACCGTGCCCCGTGAGTAACATGTCTTTCCAAGGTTAAGAGTTTTTCAAATTGATTCAGAAACAGAAATCCAATGTTTTTTTTTTTTCATGCTGGATAGTGAACATTCTGCTAGCTGAGCAGAATGATTTTGAAACCCCAGAGTACTCTTACCCTCCAGTTCCATCATATTTACACCTGGAGACTGTAGAACAGAAATGGAGTGATGCAGCCTTTCCATCACCCCCCCACTATATATTTTTCATTTCATCTCAGCGCAGGTACATAAATCATCAAAGGAAACCCCGGCCAGTGGGAACTAGCAAGCATGTGACAGTATCTGGCTGGGTTCCACTCATTCAGCTGTATGCTGTGAAACACAAATAATAATATTAAATATACAATTTATAAAATATAGAATAAACACCAACAGATATAGCAGCAAGTAAGGAAGCAAAGCCCAAACTAAAGCAAAACCAAGCAGAAATGCAGACCCTTGAAATATTTGGATATTTGTATGTACTGTATATTATAGGCTATATTTTGTATGTATTGCCATCGTTACCATATTGGAAATTAAAAGGCTTTTTGCTTGCAAAGTAATCTCCTACCTGAAATTCGGAGGCACAATTTCTAGACGTGCATCCCATTTGCACAGTCATACATTTTAGTTAAAACAAATTCAGAAGTACCCAATGAGTTACTGAATTGACTTCCCTTATTGCCTATGCAAACCTCAGGAGCTTTGGCGTGAACAAACTCTATTTTATGGCCTTTAACGTGCACCTTAAATTTGAACAGCTCATTCTGTCATGTTGATGACGTGTGTCATGTATGTATAGCGGTTGAAGGGGGGGTGAATGATAACATCTATGATTCATGACAATCAATTTAGCATGTGTCCAAAGATTGGTGCTAAGGAATTCCCTGTTAATATTTTCCAGTGTTAGGTATTTGTAGGTGTAACTGGCACATTGTCCGTGATATAATCAGACTAACCATTACTAGCACTGTCAGCAATTAATTTGTCCCAGGAAGTGTAGTTGTATCCAGAGCCGGCTTTGCTTAACTTATGGTTGCTTAACTGCACTTACATCAGCTGCCAATAGTGGGATAGATTGTATTTGACTAGGTGGGCTGTCAGCCTGAATTTTAGCGGTTATCCTTCAGGTGTCCCTGTAGGCACTCTGAAATCGTTTGGCAATAAGCACAGACACGTGACTAATTATACAATTAGGGAGTAATGGTGTCCATCAGTGCAAAACAATAAAGATGCTGTTACAGATGTGTGGAGTGTAGAGGAAATTAAACATGGGACAGAGACAGATGACTGAGTAAACAGTATCTTACTGGTGCAGTGCGTGCTGACGGATTAAATTTTTTTGCACGTCTTGCAACTTACCTTTAGATCACAGGACAATATACCAGCGCTAAAAAGACGCAAAAGCACACACACACACACACACACAAAAATAATTTTGGAATGGACACAGTCGATGGCGAAACATCATAAGGGTAAAGATAGGTGAGGGACGGCATAATTTAACTGAAGAACCGCTGTAATTTTTCTAACTGAAAAAGTGGGTCACTCAAAATGTTGTTCATTTTTTAAGGAGCGTCTGGTAAATGTGGAAAAATATTACCCAAGCAGGAAAATAAATACTGCACATCTGAGAGACACGATTGCATGGGAAGGTTGTTCTGTACAGATAAGACTGCCTCTTGAGCCATGCAAAAGCAGATGGAGAACTTGGTATTCTGCTGCAGAGTACAGTTCAGAATGCATCGGGTTTTATTTAGGGCTCATAGAGATGGGGAGGGACATTACACCGGTGCATTAAATGAGGTCAGCACATTCAGAGAAATGGCATGTTCTCACATTTCACAGAATGGGAAGAATCTGATTGACCTGGCTCATGCAGTGGTTTGAGAGCGAGATAAATCGCAAAACAAGTATAAACTTGAACTTCTGAAGAATGCATATAAAAAACTGGGCCAATAAATTCACAGCACGCAGAGAACAATAAACCATCAATGTCTTAAAACGTTCAGCTAAGCAATGAAAAAACTCAACTGTTGAGTGTCATCAACTGAAAAAGAAAACAGGGTTTAGTCAATCAACTCAACAAAATTCTGGAGGCGGCCAGGATTTTTTACCCAAATGAGTTTGCAGTGTGGATGTAGGAGACATCCAACTTAATTCCGTTT
Source organism: Synaphobranchus kaupii (assembly GCA_029718625.1). NCBI lineage: Eukaryota > Metazoa > Chordata > Actinopteri > Anguilliformes > Synaphobranchidae > Synaphobranchus > Synaphobranchus kaupii. The sequence continues at coordinate 102,380,066 of CM056380.1, forward strand.
CAGGCTTGAGGACGTCTCTCTGAGCATAAACATCCCTAAACATTTCCCTAAACATCTTGTTAGGGGAAATGCCCATTGTCAATTTTAGGATACAGATGAAAAAAAATATATATTTCCATGGTTTAACACGGAAGGCCAAATACTACTTGATGCCATGCAAAGATCATCTTGTTACGGGAGGGCTTACACACATTAATGTTAATCCATGAAAGTAGAAATAATAAACCAACAACTATGATTACATTTTAACTACAAATGTGATCTTTTCCTTTACTTAAATGTATGACTTTCACAGCTACCCCTGGCTGTGAGTCAAACCCGGTCCAGGGATTCACGGGTCTCCGTACAAATACCTTGTTTTTATTTACTTATTTAGTTATTTATTGTCTTACAATATATTTAACACTGTACAGTGGGTTTCTCATTTTAAATCATTGTTTGTCTTAGATTCTAATGTATGTATCCCACTATGAGTCCAATATGTAATGTGTCAACATAAACATTACTCTGCCAAGTGCTAATTGAGGACTCATAGATGACAGACGCAATTAACTGAATGATCGTTTGACAGATGGCTTGAAATAGACTCTCTCAACCGCTTGGTGTTGGAGGACTGAAATACATGGAAATTAATAAATCTAAATTTTCTCTGGGTTTTTTTACACCTGATATTACCAAAAAACAGTTAGCAGCCTACATCTTTCATAGATTGTTGCATTAGAATAGCCCAACGCTTAGTTCCTGTTATGCGCTGAAGACCAAACCACACCAAGGGCCATCTTGAATGACCTTCTTTGGCCATTTTTGGTGGCCAGTGTTGGAACATTTGTTTTGGTCCTTTAGGTTGCTGCTGAGAAAACCAATCATGGTTACTGGATAGCAGCTTCCAGAAAGATATTTTGCGATTTTTTTTTCTCCAAGAATATAAAATTAAATTGAATGCCGTAAGTAAGAAACTTATTCATTATGGTAAAAGGCATTACTGTGTTTAATTTTTGAGCTGAACATGAGCCATGTGTATCCTGTTCTGCATTAGATTTATCCCATCTCCTTCAAAGACCTGCAGATCTTATATCCATTTTTCAAATGGGATGATCAAAGGAGAAAAACAATCTGAACAATGACAACTGTGTTCCTATGCATTTTAATGCTGGGCTCCACTAATAATAGAAGCCATTTATTACATCCAACCAGTTGTGGTAATATGGTCTGATACAGTGGACAGATGTTGAATAGATGTTGGGTGACTGCCACCTACAGGGAATACTTGGAACTACATGATTATTGAACAGTGCTCTCAGATACAACATGCCATTTGTTACTTCTGCTGTTGTTTGGTTAGGTGTCCCGAAGTTCCCTAAAGAGAAGATTGATCCCATCAGAGTGGAGGAAGGGCAATCATTCACTTTAAAATGCAAGCCCCCCAAAGGTATTCCTCCTCTGCAGATCTACTGGATGACCTTAGGTGAGTTATCATTAAGGCTCAACTCACGCTGAACATTTAGCATGGGTTCACTAGCCATGCCAATGCTACATCTAACACTATACCCTCAGACGTCAGTGCCAATTAAAGCACTAAATCTCCCTGTTGCACCTACTATGGAACTTAACGTTATTGATTGACACACTAGTTTGACACTAGCTCTGCTCATTGCCTAAATGTTTATGTACTTTGCACTTATGCAAGTCGCACCTGGAAAAGAGTGTCTGCTAAATGTAAGTGTACGTGAAAATGCGTTAGCGAGAGCACAATCGACTGTATTGTTCATATGAGGACGGCAGCTGCAATGACGTTGCTCAGAAAAAGTGAGGGTGTAACGCCGCGCCTCCTTCCCCAAAACATAAATAAATAAAATACAAGTACAGATATGTGTATAAGCATATTTTACCTTCTGCTTGTCAGTAGCTACATGCCCTTTGTACCAGTACATATATGTCAGCGAGTGCCACTCAGCAGTACTACAGGACTTTCCCAGTGCATTCAATGTGCAAACATGCTTCTGAAGATGTAAAGACAGACACTATTGACAGAGGAAAGGGGAGCTTTTGTGCTACGGCACACGGCATACATAAACTGGGAAATAAATAAATAATAAGAAAGGGAGTTGGAGAGTTCTATTGAGACATGAAAGAATGAAAACCAATTGAGCTGAAGAACAATCAATGAATACTGGCTGAAAAATAAAATAAAAAATAACATCTACTTTATGGGAACCAGAATAAAAGGATATAGAAACATTCAAAAGTATCTGACGTTGTATTATTACTGCAATATTTGATATGTTTGATGTGACATTTTATAATTGCTCAATGATGTTCCTATGCTTGCCAGGTATTGCAATTCTACGTCATACAGATCTAGTAGCTCTTTTATAGCTCTGGATTTTGAGCTTTACATTACTCAAAGCTTTAACACTTGTCTTGTCTGGGATTCAAACCCGTGAATCCCTGGACCGGGTTTATCTCACAGCCAGCTGTCTCCTGCGTTCCCCCCGCAGGTCTCCAGCACATCGAGCAGGACGACCGGGTGTCAATGGGCCTTGACGGCAATCTCTACTTCTCCAACGCGTTGGTTAAGGACAGCCGCAGGGACTACTGCTGCTACGCTGCCTTCCCGAGGATACGCACCATTGTCCAGAAAACCGCCATGGCCGTCATCGTCAGCAGGAGTAAGCGTCACGCCAAACTCCTCTAGAGCGCTCGAGGTCACGCGTTGGGAGTTGGTGCTCGTACCCAACAAGCCAAAGCACTGGAATGCGTAACATTGCCCACTGTCTTCATATTTATGCCATGCTTTTTATTTTTGTGTTCATCGTGAACCAGCACCCTGTGTGTTGAGTTGTGGGTCATGTGATCTCCTGGTACTGTGACATCATTTGCTCTCCATCTTTGCATTTCAGCCCAGTCTATCAATGACTCCGATAGCAATGCAAGTGGTGAGTCTCATTTCATGCCACTGTTATTCCCATAACACCACACTTCCCTGTGTAGCTAATTAGTGAAAGCAATCTATTTTAACTTTAATTAAGTTGAAGGACATACTATTTGCAACCTTACCATGTAACCTTTCTAGTTGCCCACATCATAGGTTCTTACAATGCAAGTGTACTATCTGCATTACTACAATAATTAAAAACTGAAACTGTATTCAATACTGTTGAATATACCTAGCGTATACACAATACATGATACATTTTCTAGATATTGATGTGCGTAGTATATAGATAATCTAAGGATGTAAACATAATCATCTGTCGTGTCATCCAGTTGGGCTATTTATTTTTTTGCCAAGCATGAAAAAAAATATAACTGAACTGTGAGGCAATGCATTAAGTGTCAAAAATCTCTATCGATTGTGCAGCCAATGCCATTCTGGAAAGAAAACCCAGTCTTGTGGTGCCCCCTGCTGTCAATACGGATACGGATATAGGACTGGTGAAAGACGACAAGCTGGAGCTTGAATGCATTGCGGAGGGATTGTGAGTACACTGGCGTCTATTCCTGCCGATAAGACCGCCGTTGCAAGTTGTTTCATTATAATATGCAATAGCCTGGGTCCACATTAAGCTCTCTCCATATTTTCTTAAGTCCAACTCCAAAGATAGAGTGGATTAAAGTGGGCCGGGGTCTGCCCAATAAAGCAAGCATCGAGAACCACGGGAAGCTCCTGACCATATCCGAGGTCGATGCCGATGACGAGGGGATGTACGTGTGCAATGCCACAAATCCCTACGGAAAAGTCGCTCACTCCTTCCACGTGAGAGTCGAAGGTGAATTAATCAGCGGAATGCAGCGAATGCAATATCCCGATTTTTTTTTCCCACAGGTCACAGTTCACAGGCTGACTTTATGATGTGATGATTCAGTATAACATTGTAGTACCATCTGAACAATGTTCGGACAGGGGGCTCAATATACAGGATATCATAGCTTCTGTACATAAAGTTATTTTCTTTTTGAAGAAAGGTTTGAACCTAAGAGCAACAGTAGCGTGTCACTCGTTAAAGTTAAAAATACAGGTTTTTTTTTTTTTTTACATTGTAACTAATTCTGTTTGCAGTGTTCAGCAACATAATAATGCCTCTGGTGGCTCATTAGTCCTATGATATTACATACTAATAAATGTTCAATATTAGACTTGCTGGTATGGGCATAATGTATTTTTAAAAGCTTAAAAGCACACCGATTCGAAAGGACATGGTTAAAGCAATTATTTTTTCCCCACCTTTCTTGTTTATGGAAAAAGCACCACCTAGTGGCCACTTACTGTCATTGAGCATAAGCATGCCTTAAAAACATAATGCATTCATTAATAGATGAAAACTGCGAAGCTGCAGGGCCTAGAGAGATCCGTTGAACATGAGATGTATTACAAATCAATAAGTAATAATTCAAAGGCAGAGCCTGCGCTTTTATCCAAAAGACACTGAAAAGCCGAAGCCTGCATTCAACTCGGCCCTGGATCTCGTTCGCCTGATTTAAAGACAGATATTTATCTTGGATACACTTTATTCATTACCGGGTCACATTACAGTTCTTTAACCCTTCCTGTCAATGTTCTCCTCCAGAGCCTCCCCGGTGGCTGTTTGAGCCAAAGAGCCAGTTGGCAACCATAGGCTCAGACGTACACATCAAGTGCTCAGCCTCCGGATTGCCTCCCCCCACGATAAAATGGAGAATGAACGGAGAGCTTCTGGAGGGTGCGTAAAGGTTGCTCCATCCTCCGATCAATCAGATAACGATCCTCAATCATTTCATCCCGGTTTTATGAGTTACGGCATGAATGGATTTCATTTAGTCATTTTTTTATTTATTTCCCCAGACACACCGGTATCCAACAGACAAGTACTTGATGACACCATCGTTCTACGCAATGCTCAGCCTGAAAACAGCGCGGTCTATCAGTGTGAAGCGTCCAACAGGCACGGGACCCTCCTGGCCAATGCGAATATCATGGTTATGAGTAAGTTCAGTATATGCGCCTGCATACGTACTTAGGTGTGAGTAGCACCTCCGTCGTCACGAGACCCGGCAGAGAAACAGCTTAATTTATTTAAATTGTTTTGACATAATACAAGTGTCTTGGATGACGAAAACATGTTGCAGTAAAGTAAAAATATTAATTATATTGTTCCTATTGAATGTCCGTTGTAGTGTAGGTTTCAGCAAAGTAGAAGGGTCATGTCCCTTACAGGGGACACAACTTAATTGCCGGGTCTTAGGAGGCTATGTAAGTTTACGAGTCATAGAACATGCCCTGTACTGACTGGGGCACTGGTTTGGTTACTAGACATTACCAGGAGGATATGGGTTCAGGTATAGTGCAGAATTATTTTGTTGTTCCCTTGAACATGATCAAGTCTCACTTACCTCAAGCTATATAAATCAGTGATGTGTGAAATCCTCACATGCTCTGAGAAAAAGGCAACTAGACAACTAGATCTACATAACTGCACTTTTACAATTTAAAAAAAGCCAAATCGTTTAAATCTTTATAGCTTGTTGTTATGTTTGAGTTCTCATGTACAATCAGATAATGGAGGTAGAAAAGCAGATATGCTGGGTAATGATTATTTATAATGACAATGGGTTGCTTTAGTCTGGCACTTTTCCCCTCAGGATCTCAAAACACTTTACAATAAAGAACTGCCCTCTCAACATCGCACACACAAATGTTGTAGCAACCACCTTAGCGGGCCTTCTCATCAAAGGGAACGTACTACATACATTCATTTTATTAGTATTATACTGTATACAGTATACGTATTATCCCTTCATACAGGATACTTACTGAAGACACTCAGGTTAAGTACCTCACTCAAGGGTACGCCAGTTCGAGGGCCAGTGACGAGAAGCCGTTTCTTATGACTAATAGACGGAGGCAGACATGCTGGCTCCCTGTGGGCACAGTGGCGTCTGGTCTGAGAGCGAGCGGCCCGTCGTCATTGGCGGAGCAAAACCTCTTTGCACGTCGAGCAGCGTGGCTCTTTTATATGCTAACAACTTCTCACGTTTTAAATTGCGTCGCTGGGAGAAAAACAGCACTCCACGAAGCTCGTGCCCAGCAATATTCGATCCTTCATGTCGCTACGTGACTGTGACTATGGGGGCCTCCCACCGAGGATAGGAAGAATGGGCCGTTTGCATCCATTGACAGGACATCTTGGAAATTCTCCTCTGCCGCCACGTCCGCCAGGCGGCCGCTGAAGGTTTGAGGAAGCGCAGCACCGATCCTCAGTGAACGTATGGAGAATGCACATTGCAGGACCACTGCTGATGAGCGTATGGAGAATACACATTGCAGGGCCACTGCTGATGAGCGACCGTGATGAGAATTACTTATCCCCTGCCAGCCACTGTATTATTCATACTTAGCCCACATACAAAACTATTAAAAAAAAAGATTATACATATCCATTTTAGTTATCTGCAGTGATCTGTTCCACCCAATTAAACCAGTTTCATCTTGAGAAATGGCTGTGAGTCTCAACGCACTAGGCATATTATTATCGATTTACCTCATTTCGACATTGTTAGAAATTTTGTTCCCATTGTTTGTATTACGCACTGATTGAAACTTGAACTTTTGGCCCAGTATTTTCTGCATAACCATGACCTGATTTTCCATTGGTGTCAGAATGTGCAGTGACACTTTGGACATTGTGATGGTAATAGTTCTCAGAAGCGCAATCGAGCCACTTGACGCAAAGCAGCTTATGGGCAAGTGCACCCGCACTAATCAAACACCAACCTGAGTGTGCCCTTCAGTTACATCAGTTAATAAACTGTCATGCTACCATATGCGAGCCTCTGTTGGTAGCAGGCAGCATTTGCAAAATAAAGCCGCCGTCTTTTTGACCACTGTCTGTCTATACACACAGACCTGCGTCCTACGATCCTGACGGAGAACTACCAAGAGTACGCCGCCACAGAAGGGCGGAGCGTGGTGATGCATTGCAAGGTTTTCAGCTCTCCGCCCTCCTCTATCACCTGGTGAGTGGCCCTCCCCCATCCCTCCACCTCCACAGCCCCCTGCCAGCCCTGTGCAGAGTGGCAGACTAGTGCTAGACATGACCAGATGGTCACAAAATATGGCTCTGGAGCCCTGCGTATTTACGTTTTTTTTTTTTTGAACCAGCCAGAGCAGAGCTAACATTTACAGCGCAAGCTATGGCTTTCTCTGAGGATGAACTTATTTTGAAAGGATTTATTTCACTGTTCCCAGGAGAGTGACACAAATGATAAGCGCCAGTTCTGCAGACCGAGTGTATAAGCCTCAATTCCCATTAAGGGAGAACTCTGGTTAAAAAAACTTTAAAAAAAAGATTGAATATGTTTGCTGATATGTGTTGAGTATTTACAGTACACGCACGACTGAACTTGGGAGTATTTTAGTGATCAGACATCAGACAGTGGAAAAGGCTATTTGACAGGACGTTGTGTTTCTCCATTAAACTCTAATGAAAGCTCCGGGTGGTAGTAAGGCCAGCTTGTGTTATCGGCAGGAGGAGGGTGAGATTTTATGCTACTTACTGGATATGGTTCAGAATGCCTAATTGTGCATGTAAATACTTGATACATACAAAATGTATCATTTTTAAAAATCTCCTTTAAAGTATAATAATGAGCTTAAATGATCATGACCGCTGTTAAGCTCTCATTTGAAATTCGAATTGTCTCATGATCCATATACTCAGGCGTGCTACTTCAAAAAAATGTCTCATTCTTGTTGCTGTCATGGTTGCGGAATATTTTCTGAAGATCAGTATAAATGTTTGCCCGGACAAGTAGAAACAACAGCAAAATGTCACCCTATAAAACTCCAATAATCAGTGCTTTCTTTGTTATTTTTGTATTATATTCAAAATATTTACAAATGCAGGGCAAGCATAATGTAACTATTTAAGGTATTACACTGGCAGTAAAACCTGACCTTGTGCACACTGTGTCTACCATTCATTTTGAACAGAAGTACCTGTCTTTACACAAATATATACAATTTATAAATATGACTGCATATCTCTTAGGGCCAAGGATGACACAACAATCTCTGTGGAGGAACCGAGATTCACTGTTCATGAGAACGGCTCACTGGAGATCCACACTGTTGAGAAGGGGGACGTGGGACAATACACCTGTTTTGCCACAAATATAGAGGGCAAATCTGCAATCACTGCTTCACTGGATATAAAAGGTATAATTTAATTAAAGGTGTGTGTGTGTGTGTGTTATACATACGCTGTTGATAAGTCTGTATTGATTTACCCAGCCAAAAAAAGAAATCTAAAACAATTCAGAGTGCTAAAAAAAAAAATATATATATATACTCAGTAAATTTCCGGTGTCTCAGATCCTACGAGAATAGTGGACGCGCCGCAAGACCTTCGAATCCTGAGGGGGACCACCGCCCAATTCACCTGCCAGGCCGAATACGACAAGTCCTTCAGAGGCGACCTTGAAATGCTCTGGGAAAAGGATGATATGGAGTTAGACTTCAACCACACTGAGAATGCTGGGTAAGGTGCATGATTCATCTCAGTGCTTCGCCCATTTAACCCAGCGGGAGTTTCCTGTGATCTCTGGGATTCGGCCCGTACGAATCAGAACCTTCATTTATCTCCTTGCGGCAGACTCTTTGTGGACGACGGGATTCTGCAGATCATCAATGTAAGCCGTAAAGACCAAGGCACGTACACGTGTAGGGCCTTAACCCCTCTGGACGAGGACACGGCCTCTGCCTGGCTCATCGTGTTGGGTAAGTAGCGCATTTACAGTACATATTCAACATGCGCATGAGTGTGCCTGATCTACACCACAACACTCAATACATTAGAGAGTTGATCTCATCAACCCAACAGGGATCTACATAACACCACAATTTTTTTTTCCAGGCCCTCGGTGATGTACATATAACACATTACTGAATATTCGAACAGGGAAGTGTGTACACATACAACATTCAGCAGCACAGGGACCTTATTAGTTCCGCAAGAAGACACACGCGCGCACATGCACGCACACACACGCACACACACGGGTGTAAGTGTTAAAAAACTATATATATAGTTTGGACACTTTTTTAAAGCCTGGACTACACAAGATATTTCAAGCAGATTTCTGCCAGCAGACAAGATGGTGTACTATGACAGTTTAGTTCAGTTCAATGCTGCTTTTTTTTTTTCCATAACAAAAAAAAAAAACACATGAATGAACGGAATAGCTGAGCTGGACTCATAGGTGTATGACGGAGACTCTTGGAGTATACAAGTAGCTCAGTGCTACAGGAGATACACTCCTGGCACAAGCACAAGCCTAGCAGAGCTGAACTTATCTTTCACATATCAGACAAAGGCTTGCTTCTCCACTTGATCATCCCACTCAGCGTACAGTCTACATAAAAAGGAACATGCTACATGACACATATGACTGTATAGCTCACCGGGGATCTCCAGAACACGGCGGCGTTCAGCACGTCAGGGATCCTAACGCATTAGCGCATTTAAGATAGCTCTACACCGCGGCGTACAGCGCAGGAAACATAGCTTTGCTTAGGTCTGCAGCTGAAAAAAGATTATTCATCCGAAGGGTTATTGTGTGCTTCAGTCTGGCTCTCTGCGGAGTTTTCCTCTCAGCATCTCGACGCTACATGTCTCCAGAAATAACCAGGTGGGCGGGAATGGAGTCATTCCGTCACAGTTGTCGGTTTGGCTTTCACATGCATTAGAGGTGTTGCGCTTTAACGTGTTGTTGCGGTATTGCGTCAGATGTCCCAGATGCTCCAGAGGACGTGGTGGTGTCGGAACACAGGAACAGGAGCGCGACGCTGAAATGGGTCCCCGGGGACGAACACAACAGCTCCACAAACGGTAACAAGGCTACTCACCTGACCTTGCCTTGTCTGCAACCCGGCACGGGACCTACAGCACAATCGTATGCACCTTTGAAGCTGCCTGTCCTTTTAAATAGCTTCAATGTCCACCGCCCTACGTAAAGATTGCTCAATGGAGGCATTGCAAGGTTTGCTACCCTGCCCAAAAATGAATGGACCTTGTGAACTGGTTTTTGGTATCAGGGCATTGATCTGGCTGATTTTGTCTGAACAGAGTTTGTTATTGAATATGAGGAGAGCGAGTGGGAACCTGGCAGGTGGAAGGAGCTTATGAGAGTTCCAGGAAACCATGGATCGGCTCACCTCAAGTTACACGGGCACGTGGACTACCAGTTCCGCGTGTCTGCCATCAACGCCATTGGGAGGGGACCCCCCAGCGCAGCCACAGAGCGAATCAGGACCCCTCCTTCAGGTTGTACATACCCCCCTCCCACCGTGTGCATTCCGCCCATGCCTTCACCCTGTCACAGAGAGGGTGAAATCACGTCCCGGTTTCTACTAGAGATGGGATGTGCGCTTTAAATCGACATGACGTCCCTGTGTTGTCTCTGACGTTGCATTTTGTAGGTGCTATTTATCCACTGCAATGTAAGTTCTCTAATTCTCTGTAAACTGTCACGGATAGAGGTGTCTGTCAAATGAATAAATGCATGGATGCATGAGTGAGTAATATTTCACCCGGTCTGTTGCGACGCTCATTGAACTTTAAAATGGATGCCTTTAAGGATCATTGAGGTCGTTCTTTGCACTGTGCGCATACCACAGGCCGGTTTTTTCACAAACAGTTCCTCTCCTAACAAAATCCATATTTCTTTGCTTTTATAGCTCCCGACAAGAACCCTGAAAACATAAAAATTGAAGGTCATTTGCCCCATGAAATGGATATTATCTGGGAGGTAAGAAACACAGCACGGTCTTTCACACTGACTTTATAGCCACCTAAATTACCAAGTGTAGCACACGACTCAGATAAATTCTATTTTTAAGGTAAATTACATTGAGGTTTTGTTTCATTGTGTCTTTAGATGAAAAAAATATATACTGAAATTGCCATTGTTCATCTCTGCGATTACAAGAGGAAACTTTAAAAAGAGTTCAAAAATACAGAAATCCATACTCCCGTTCTTTTATATTTCTGTTGAATTTCACAAAGCTATTCTTCAATTGATCCATCTCAGGCATGGAGCTCCTTTCAAAGCCATTCATTGTAATGATTTGAAAAGCATGAGAAATGACAGGCGATAGGAAAATGAGTTTTACATGGAATCAGACCCGCACTATTGTAAAATTATATCAATTATTAGCTCTCGCCTTTAGAATTGTGGGGGGCCAAGAAGCTTGTAGTTTTTGCCGGGTCTCTCATTGTTAATGTTTTGACATTGCGGATAATTGTCTCTTATTGTACGTGGGTACTCCAGTGCAAGAATGTCTCAGCGAATGAAGCCCTCTATCTGAATTCAGACTTCAGTGCTCATTGCTTTACCAATTTGGCTTCCGTATAACACACGTGTGATTTACAGGTCCAATTGCAGCCCATAAAATGCTTGCCTAATTATAGGAAACATAAAGTGGGTGAATTTCGCCAAAAAACTCTGTTTCTCCAAACTACTGCATGTTTAAAAAAAGAGGGATTGAAAAGTGTGATGTATAAATACTGAAATTTAGATCGGCTTATTGACTGATTTAGCATGATGCATTTCTCTCCTGTTCCTTAGCCTCTGTTGCCCATTGAACACAATGGCCCTGGTTTGGAGTACAAGGTGAGCTACAGGCTGCAGGGCATGGACGAGGACTGGAAGGAGCATATGGTGAAAAGGCACTCCTTTGTGGTGAAGAAGACCCCGACATTCGTCCCCTACGAGATCAAGATCCAGTCAAGAAACCACCAGGGCTGGGGACCAGCTCCCAGAGTGGTGACTGGATACTCTGGAGAGGATTGTGAGTGTCATGAACTTTCTTCAAGGGCATTCTGTGTAGTTATCATGAGATGGTGAGCAATGCAGTGGCAGTCTTGTTGAGAGTTAATCCTTTAATTTAGGAATTAGGGTATTTGTAGATTGAATGCCTGAAGTGTTGAAGGAAGGACATATATGCACATACACACCCACAAATAAATGGACGGATGGAACTGTAATTGTTATTTTAAAAAAGGGAAAGTAAGTTTCAGAGCCTAACAAAGGGTGGTAGGGAGCATTGACAGTGTAACTCTGCTGGGTGTTAATACTCACTTTTACTCATTTTCATTCTCTACACAAACACTGGTATAGTGTTGGAAGTACTAGCTGTTTCCTCTGAGCACATGATGTGGGCTTTTCAGTTTTCCCGGGCTTACCTGACAAAGCAGAACCCCTGGGTTTAGAGAAAAGGTTCCTTCATTTCGGTAGAATTGAGATCTTCCACGGATTACCTCAAATCACTTCTGAATGGTACTCTCTGAATTCTCACTTTCTAAACTACGTTCTCGCTCTCAGTTTTCTTTTGGAGTTGCCCGCAAGGCGCTATCTCAGGTTATTGCATTTTCCTTCTCTCATAGGAGTGTTCCAATAGATAGTGTTTTCTCTTTTCCTACTGACAGCTTGCCTGTTAAACGCATTGTTTAATCTCGCTCTGCTCCAGCAGCGTGTTTGTTAGTTCTGTACCTCTTGTTTCCTGTGTTTTGATTAAATACGATTCTGCTTTTTTGAGCTGACTTTCAAAGGTGTCTGCTGTTATGTTGCTTTTGTACATAGCAAGAAGGCAGATACGCTATTGGGGCAGATGGGACATATCGAAGCCATTGTAGGACATCTTAGAATGTGTACTGATGTCTTCTTTCACTTCATAAATAGAATGCAGCTTTCTTTGTGAGTACCCGGTACTGTGTTGTATTTGTGGTGTGCATATAGAGCCTTTAATGTACCCTTTAATGTCTTACAGTAGTTAAGCCTTGCAAATGCACTAGGCTTGATTGATAGTGACATGAGGGCATTTGCTCCTGCAGTACCTGCCGCAGCCCCAGGTGATGTCGCCGTGGAGGTGGTGAACAACACTTTGATCAAGGTCAGCTGGACGCGGGTTCACAAGGACAAGCTGAATGGACACCTGGGAGGATACAGGGTAATTAGGCTGGAGAAGACTCCTGTCCTGGATGTCCTCTTTGTCTTCTCCCTACCTCTTCTGAGGGAGCTCCTCAACTATGTTCCGTTTGTTGTCCGTCTACTTTCTTTCTGGGTTATGCCATTGTCTTCATCATCATGTAAAGAACATTACTTCAGTCTTCGGAGGACGCTGTGTGTGAGCTGGGCCTCCTCTCCTCTGTCTGACTGGCCACCCTTTGCCATTACAGGTGAACTGGTGGAGACTCAGAAGCCTGCTGTATTCGAAGAAGGCCCACGGCGTCAAGCAGTCGTTGACATTTCCGGGCGACAGGAACCACGGGATGGTCCCGGGACTGAAGCCTTTCTCTGAATACAGTCTGCTGGTCATGGCCTTCAACGGGAGGGGCAACGGGCCCGGGAGCCACCCTCTCACCTTCAAGACACTAGAGGGGGGTAAGAGAACGGGATGGCCACAAGTCACTGGGGTATCAGATTTGGGGTCCATTTATGTTTCAATTCAGTCAATTGAGAAAACTGAAATTCAAATTCAAGTCATGAAAAAAAAAGGCCAATATGTTCTATGAGGAATTTTTATTTCCTCAGTTAACTGAATTGAAATATAATTGACTCCAACCGTGTGGGATAAAAATATGGGCACGCCAACGGAATAAAAGCATATGACCTGCTAGCTTTTTTTTAATGCTTCCTTTGTTTTGGCAGTTCCTGAGAAAAGCCCCTTTCTGAGAGCCACCAACGTCCAAAAGGATTCCCTCACACTAGTCTGGACCCCCCCGCTGGAAGCCAACGGCATCCACACAGGTTACCTCCTGCAGTACCAGCTGAGTACGTACCCTCCTGCAGCCGCTCTGCCCCCCGTGTGATTACAAAGGAAAACATCCCTGCCGTCATCATTCACAGTACCTCTTCCCCCCCCCCCCCCCCCGGGGCTCTCGCCAGGCTTTATCGCTGTACCCCTCCGCCCCGCAGAGCGCCCTGTGCCCAAATTGTGAGAAATCAACAGCTTTAAGACCACGGCTGATGATGCCCAGCTGTTACCTCGTGCGACGGCCAAAAATGCGTGTAGTATCACGGGCAACGGCTTGAATGAATGGTTACGGCGCCGGACCAGGAGGTTGCGGGAGAGAGAGAGAGCAGTAACTAGTGCAGCTGGATGTCTCTAATGATGGCTACTGCTGCTGCTGCTGCTGCTATTTTGTGGTCCTCAAGGGACTGTAACATAGAGAAAACAGCACAACATGTGGCAAAGGGCTTTCAGCACGTTGGATTTCCTGATCCAGTCTCAGCTGGAATGACTTTGTGGTGGTGGTGATGGGGGGTGGGTATGAAATGTATGGTATATGACATCCTGTCAGAGATGACTGCAGGTGGCCAGTCATGGTGACCTCGGTCCTAATTGCACATTAGCTTAACAGACATGCTGCTCAGACACATTCCTGCCAATTACATTGATGCATATGCTAATCCCCCTTGTTTATTGACGTCATAGGAGAGCCACGCTATTTGCATCTGATATCGGTGCTGCACACAAGGGTTGCGTGTCACACTGCGTCCTGGCAGATAAGACGTCGTCTTTGTCCAATCGTTGCGAAGTGTTTGAAGTGGGTTTTTTTTTTTTTAAGTCCCCTCGAAGGAAGTCATGTGCGAAATGTTGAAGATAATGTCGGCAGCTGTCAGCGTGCCTTCCGTGGCATCAGAGGAATTCAACTCAGCCGCGCACAGCTGTTCAAAAGATGAACCCGGCTCCAGAAAGGGCCTTGCAGAGTTAATATCACACAGCTCGCACATAACCCTGCTGTAACACTGAAGGCTAGCAAGGGAGTGTAGCCGGTGAGGCGATGCTAGTGGAATGCCTGATTTTAACCTTTTCATGCTAATCACCACTTCGTCTCAGTCATACTTCCATATTGCCTCTGGAACAATGTGGGTGTGCTTCATGTTAGCTAATTAGTTCTCCGGTACAATGTAACTGAGGTGTGGAACGTATGCTCATAATCCATACGTCCGTGTTAAGTCAACGGCACGGAGGAGGTGGGAGAGCTTCAGACGGTGAACATCTCCAGCCCCGACACCACCAAGTGGGTACTGCAGGACCTCGAGCCCGACAGCCGCTACAAGTTCTACCTGAGATCCTGCACCAAGGTGGGCTGTGGCCCACCTGTCAACGAAGAGGGAGCCACCGTCCTGGAAGGAAGTAAGTGACGTGGGTAATAGTGTCTTTCGGGACCTGGCAGAGGGAAGATTTGATCCCCATGGTGGGGAGGATTGGGGTGGGGGGGTTGGGTGGGAGTGGGGAGGATTGGGGTGGGGGGGTTGGGTGGGAGTGGGCAGAACAGGGCAGTTTTGGGGGCAACCCAGAGAAAAAAACAAAATGCATCTTAGAGATTCCATACTGCCAAGCATCTCATATTTCCATCCAAGCACTGCTTTATGGGTAAGAAATATCACAACTGAGCGACTGAGCTTCATATATCATTGTCACCAAAGAACAAGCGCTTATTGATTTGAAAGTGAAAACCAGCCATGAAGCAATCGGTTGGGGTGGGGGGCAGGGGGTGCGTTTGGTCATAGAGACTACAAATCGTGATTTCTTTTTAGATAAATATCAATAAATGATAAAAACGGCTTTAACATACATGCTGTTCTTTTTTTTTTTTTTTTTTTAGCACTTCAAATACGATCTGTTCTTAATGCACAGATACATACCACAGTAATTCCTCAGGTGTACATCAGGGAATCGCTGCGGGCACAGGTGACAAGGTCCAAGCCAAATGCCATATTTCTGTATGATCTTCGGTACTTGATTTCATATACTGCCCCATTTGTATCACATCTCTACATTTGCTTGGTAGTGTCCTGTCACTATGATGTATGAGCTACTATCCCACATGCACTGTGTTTTCGCCCTCTGCGGAACCTGCTGTTGATAGCCATGGCTATGTGTTCAATATGGTTTGGAAAGAAAAATGTCACTCTGACTAGAGAAAATGGGAGTGATAGTTATTCCCCGCCCTCCGAACTGTCTCATTGGTCATGCATCACGTTTGCTCTTCTCCCTTTCTGAAGATTCCTCTTCAACCACAGCTGCGGCACCCACTGTCGACCTCAGTATGTAGATTCCTTGGTATCGTACAAGTAGAAGAAGAGAATCACATATGCTAACATTTGACAACCCTAATTTTACTAATTGTCTCCTCAGGCATTTTTAAAGTATGAAAAATAAAAAAATTAAAAAACCCACAATTCGAGAATTTTACTTTAATAATGTTTATGCCAGAAATCATTCATTTTTAAACTATCATTCTGCTGTACAAACAATAATTGCGTTTTAAATATGCCTGCTGGAATAATTATCATATAGCTTAGTCTATTAAACATAGATAATAACCAACTTTGCTAGATCTCTCGTTGTAGCTGTAGTACCCAGAAAGATATCTGTGATACAGTACCTCTCTGGATTAGATTATGAACCATTAGTGATGTTTCTTTATGAAGCCCCCCTTTCTATTTTATGCATACTGTATGTATAAATGCATGTATACTATTGGAACATTAGGTACTAAATAATAGAACGAGAACAATAATTGTAATTATTGTGCCAATCCCAATTAATGGAAAAAAACAGTAGCATTTGTTTTACTGAAGGCAGTTGTGGATTGCAGATAAGCTGTTGTGCTGTGCAGTGCCCCATGTATATATACGGTATATATCATACCATATATTTTACATATTATGTTAAAATAAAAGCCTCAGGAGCATTCGTGATTTTGCAATGAGAGCTTGAGAGAGAGAGAGAGAGAGAGAGGCTGTGCTTTGCTGGATGTCTACTCTGAGCAGCACTGTGGTCGGAGTGTACACTGTTCTGCTGGAGTGATCAGCAGCCTGCTATTGGCTCAGGGAGCGCTGAGCTGAGCTAGCTGAAAACTCCCATAATTATCTGGGGAAATTAAAAAAGGCCCAATGTTTTTATTTTTTTATTTATTAAATCCTCAGAATGAATACAAATACCTATTACTGATACCACCACTATTATACTGCTGCTGCTTCAACTACTATTATAGCTGTTATAGTACAATGTGTAGTAGGTGGTGTTGTAGCAAGTAAATATTTGCACATATAAAACCTCCAATTGCATGACAGTGACCTGCAATTCTTCACTCCATGGTGCAGTATTGTCCTTGTCTACTGCAGTGTGTTCTTGCCCTCAGCAATAAGAAATTAATTACCCCAGTTTATTATCTGACGTAAATTCCCACTGTTTCTAAAAAGGAAAAGGTAGATGGAACCGATTGTGCTTATTCAAAATTAGTTGGGTTACTTAAAATTATGGCAAACCCATTGCCCTTCATTACTGAAAATTATTGATTTTCAAACAGCAACACGCATTGATAGGCAGATGAAAATGCAAGGGATTAAATTTAGCATTTGGCGTGATATTTAGTAAGTCTATGACAGACAATCATCTCATAATAATAATGATGTGCTCCTCTTGTGTCGCACAGTGCAAACTATGAATAATTCATAATCAACCCTCTAAATAGGTTATTGGAAGGAGAAAATATCCTCCCCGTATTTAACCAGAATTAGGTACAATATCCAGCCAGAGAGGCAACACTCGAGATCTTTTGAGTTAATATACATGCATTTGTAACTTTAATAAGATAGGCTTTGCTTCTCATTTGATTTGTAGTATATGTCTAACATTCTTTGCTAATCAGAGCCAGTTGCTAATCGTTTACGCCGATATGTCTTCGTACTTAGACGTCACATAAGTGCAACACTAAACCCCCCTCTCTGAAATCACATAATCTCAAGATGTCTCTTTCTTTCCAGGGCAGTTCTCCACACGCTCCTCTCCGAGTACTCCCATATCTCCTGTGGCTAATGCCACCCTTTCATCTTTAGGTATAATGCTGCATCCATACACTCATATTGTAACACGTGCAAGAGTGAAAAAGTAAACACATTAGATACAGTCAAAAAATATATAAATAAAAAATAGATTTGCATGTGTGCATTAGGAGAATGCAGGCCCCCATCCCTCCATCCCTTGTATTGACAATTAACCAGACGGGTGCTAATTTCAATATGATTGAACCTGGTGTGGATTAAGACCGCTTTCACAGGATTCTAGTTGTGGATGCACTCTACGTTTCGTGCAAATTTACAATAATGCAGACCACTTGCTTTAAAGTATACACTATATGCACACCAGACGTGCATGTAGGTGTACAGACACATGATCCGTATCCAGGCACACAGTGATGTTGAGGGACGTCTTCTTCTGCGCTACATTATGACAAAAGAGGGAACTCGATCATGAAAACATGACACAAATGTATATTTATGTTATACCCCGGGAATGTTTCCTTTAAATATACTTTCACCAGCTGGAGCCTCACTCTGAGTTGTTGTTTCGGAGTGTCTGTGTTTTTATTTGGTTGTTTTCTTTGCCTCTGGGTGTCATTGTTAAACCGAAAACGTAATCAACTGTTCCCAGATCAGGCGATATTCTGTCACAATGCATAAGTTGTAGTGGTGTGTAATTCGCAGGAATTCATTTGCCAGACCTCAGTATTCCTCTGCAGGCCAGCGTCTGCACCCGGGGGGTTCACAACAATTCAGAGTTGCAATCAAGTGAATAAATAACAAGAGGGAGAGAAGATGGGAGAGCGTTTGCTAGCTCATCTGAGACACGCGGATTTGAGCGCGCCGCGCTCCGTGGGTGTGAGTGCTGGCGGGGGTGGGGTGGGGTGGGTGGGGGGGGGGGGGGGGGGGGGGGTATAAAGTGCGTAAGTAGGAGCTGTTGAAAGCTGTAGATCAGAATATTGCAGTGCTCTCCGTGCTCCTATTAGTGAAATTCCCTGACATGGGAGAGCCATCCTTCAGAATGTGTCACCGGGCCTGCTCCCGAGCTGCTCCCCGCTGCGACTGCAGATGCTTTCTGTGGGATTTAATAGCAGTCTGAGCAGGGAGAATGACAAATTCTCCAGCCCAGGGATATTTTTAGTCCTGGCCCCAGTGCCGCAGGTTCGAAAAAGCTCCTCTACCTTCTCAAACAAAACTAGCAATGAGTTTAATAATGATAGTTACAATTGTATGCACCTGGCTGGCATCTTCCAGTCTGTATTTAAAGCTCTAGGGACAGAGAAGTACCTAGGCAATGAAGCATCTTGGATGCGTGGTATATGACTCATGGTAACAAGTTAATTAACCTCATTGGTAATTAAGGAGATTTAGTCTATAGGTCCGTATAATGAGCTGTATTTATATACCATTTTTCAAAACACTCCCCTACACCCAGTGTTTCCCACAGGTGTCTAGGGGGGTCCGGGGCACGCTCCCCCGGAAGAAAGTTTAGTCAATTTCAACAGCTAAATGTGTCAATTTGGTGATCTTTGAGATTAAAATCTAAACACTAGATCCACAATTCTTTGTGATTGGAACACGGGAAATGGAACACGTGAAATATATATAATTTTGGCTAGTTTACTTTTTTTTTGGCTAGACATCTAGCTAATATGAGACCACCAGAAACGTGGTTTGATGAAAAATACTCAAAAACGTTTTGTCAGTAGACAATACAGAAACCATCACAATGCATTTTAATCTGTTCTAGCCCAAAGCTCAGCCCTGTCTTCAAGTGGAATTGAAAACTACAATAAAAACAAGTTGAATACTTGTTTATTGACAAGAAAGCCTCTGAATCTGATTGGCTTGCTATTAAATCTTTTCTACCTCTGTTGATTCTTCCTCTTCGTCTTCACGCTTGTCTTTTCTTAGTCATTTTAAAAAGTAGATCCTGTTATATGACCTAGAAGCCGAATGAGCCGGGCAGCACCAGAGATTGTTAAAAAAAAAGCTGAGAGCCTGCACTGAAGGGAAACTATATTTTGGTGAGGGAGACGGGGGAACACAGCAGGTTGCGTTTTGAAATAGATTGCGTTACATCATGATGATATCTCGCTTGAATAACATTTTAATTTTTTTAAATAATTGTATTATCTTCCACAAGATAAAATATACATGAATTAGGGTATATTATTGTGTTTTTATTTTCACAGGTTAGCTAGCGAGATTAGTTGTAGATTAGTAGAACATTAGTTGTAAAAAAATGTATCTTATTACCTTGTTACGTTAGCTCATGATAAATGAATATCGTAACACAGCCGAGAGCTTGGCTAGCTTAATGCTTAAACAATATGTATCCATTATAGTGTACCACGGAGGGGTTTAACTTTCACAAACAACTTTCACAAACATAGCCTACTAACCACGCCAATCTCCTTGTGAGGAGATGCAGCCTCTGTGTGCGGCGGGTTTTGGTAAGCGACTGGGCTACACTGCGCACATAGCCTAAGCCTACAATTTCAAATTTAGATTTTTTTTTTTTAATCAATTTGAAACTGTGGCGGTTGAAATTAAACTGTGGCGGCCGCCACATTTTAATACATTAGTGGGAAACACTGCTACACCCATTCACAACAGTGCTGTTCAACTCCTGACAGCCACAGTGTCTGCAGGTATTTGTTCCAACCACACACTACGCCACCTGATTTCAGAAATTATTTTACCTCCGGTTTCAGGAAGTAGCTCATTAGTGACATCTGATGGCGTATTGTGTAGTTGGAGAAAAAAACCTGCAGACACAGAGGTCCACAGGACCTAGAGTTGAGTAGCCCTGCTTTAGAGTTTGACATTTCAATCATTAAACACCTAATCATTCCTTTTTTTGCCATTTTCTTTTACAGTACTTTGGCATTGTTATGAAAACATATGCAACTGACATAATGCAAGTCTCCATTTTATTTTCTAATCCATAATATACATTGTTGACACTGCTATATATAGTGCAGGCGTGCATGTCAACACTATGAAAAGGTTAGGAATGCTTATGGGTATGGCTGCAGAAATGTACAAATAATGGAGACTTGTCTTGCAAAGTGATATTGTGTACAGATGTGACATTGTTGACCCTAACACTAACTAAACTTGTATTTTATTTAAAAGGATGTCACATACACCCTGATTCAGTAAAATGTTCAGTTGAGCTCCAATGGAGAAACTGAATCCCTCTTGGACTCATTTGAATTAAGTTCAATTCAGAGTGAGAATTTTACTGTGCAGGATCACTTGTGAAAGATTGGCTAAAGGCATTGGCTGCAGATGTTCAAAGGAACATCACACTCCTAATGAGAGCTCTTTTTGAATAGTTTCTATGGGTGTGGTTTCTATCTCCTTTTCACTAACCCTCTCTGCCCTTCTTTCTTCTCTTGTCTGTCCATCAGTTCCGATCCTGTTCAATATTAGCTCCTCTGTTAGTGACAAGTTTGCAAAAATCAGCTGGATTCCCAGGAGCGAGCAAAAGGAGTCCGAGTTTTATGTTGCGTATATGAAAAACCGTAAGCTAATCTTATTTACTTGAATTTAGTCAAACAGTTGCATCCTATCTAAAGTTAGGCAAACTATGTATTAATTACATGAGTGTTTGTACAATCAAGTAGAGGTCTGCCTCTGTGAAGTTGGGTCAGATCGGGTACGGGCCTATAGACCTTTCTCACATAAGCGCTGCTAACCCCAATTTCAAAAAATTTGGGACAGTATGTAAAATGCAAATAAAAGCAGAAAGTAGTGATTTGTAAATTCTTTTTTATTTAATTGAAAACAGTACAAAGAAAAGATATTTGATGTTTTACCTTATCAACTTTATAGATTTTTGTAAATATACGCTAATTCTGAATTTGATGCCTGCAACACGTTCCAAAAAAGTTGGGACATGGGCAACATAAGACTGGGAAGGTTGTGGAATGTTCAAAAAACACCTGTTTGGAACATTCCACAGGTAAACAGGTGAATAGGTCACAGGTGATGCTATCATGACTGGGTATAAAAGGAGCATCCACGAAGGCTCGGGTGTTTACGAGCAAGGATGGGTCGAGGTTCGCCACTTTGCGAAAAACTGCGCGAGCGAAGTCTAACTGTTTAAGAACAACGTTTCTCAACGCACGATTACAAGGAATTTAGGGATTTCACCATCTACAGTCCGTAATATTATTAATATTATTCAGAGAATCTGGAGAAATCTCAGTGCGTAAAAGGCAAGGCCAAAAACCAATATTGAATGCCCGTGACCTTCGATCCCTCAGATGGCACTGCATTAAAAACGGACATGCTTTTCTAACCACATGGGCTCGGGAATACTTTGGAAAACCGTTGTCAGTAAACACAGTTAGTCGCTGCACCTACAAATGCAAGTTAAGACTCTACTACACAAAGCGTAAGCCATATATCAACAACATCCAGAAACGCCGCCGACTTCTCTGGTCGTGTGCTAATGGATGTCAAGTCCGGGCGGCACAGTGGTGCAGTGGTTAGCATTGTCGCCTTACAGCAAGAAGGTACCGAGTTTGAATCCCGGCCGAGGGCCTTTTTGTGTGGAGTTTGCATGTTCGTACTCCGGTTTCCTCCCACAGTCCAAAGACATGCAGGTTAGGCTAATTGCAGACTCTAAATTGCCCATAGGTATGAGTGTGTGAGTGAATGAATGGTGTGTGTGCCCTGTGATGGATTGGTGGCCTGTACAGGGTGTATTCCTGCCTCTCGTCCAATGCATGCTGGGATAGGCTCCAGCACCCCCCGCGACCCTGACCAGGAATAAGCGGGTTAGATAATGGATGGATGGATGTCGTGTTTTCTGGACCAAAGGGGAAAAGGACCATCCCGATTTTTACCAACGTAAGGTTCAAAAGCCAGCGTCTGTCATGGTATGGGGGTGTGTTAGTGCCCATGGTATGGGTAACTTGCACATCTGTGAAGGCACCATTAATGCTGAAGGGTACATATGCATTTTGGAGCAATATTCCACATTCTGCACGTGTTACTGCTTCGTAGTCAGAGAGTGCGGGTGCTAGACTGGCCTGTCTGCAGATCAAACCTGTCTCCCATTGAAAACGTATGGTCCATTATGAAGCGCAAAATACGAGAATGGAGTATTGAGCAGCTGAAGTCTTGAACTAGTGTCCTCAGTTCCAAAAACATTACTGAGTGTTGTTAAAAGGAAAGGTGATGTAACACAGTGGGAAACATGCCCCTGTCCAAACTTTTTTGGGACGTGTTGCAGGCATCAAATTTATAATGAGCGTATATTTACAAAAAACAATAAAGTTGATTAGTTAAAACATTAAATATCTTGTCTTTGCACTGTTTTCAATTGAATACAGGTCAAAATGGATTTGTAAAATCATTGCTTTCTGCTTTTATTTACATTTTATACACTGTCCCAACTTTTTTGGAATTAGGGTTTGTAGATGTGTTGCAACACTTCTGCCAGCTGTTAACACTGCCAGCTGATTGACAATAATGGCACAAAGCGTCCAGTATTTGTAGTGTACACTTATGCTCAACTAGCAAATTAAAACAGCCGTATTTGACAGCACAGGAGTGAAAAACGTATTAAAGCTAGCTGGCTAGCCTGTTCTGATCAATAACAACAGCGACAAATATATTAATGTCATGTTTACCAGAAGGAAAAAAAGCATTAAAGCTAGCTGGCTAGCCTGTTCTGATCAGTATGAACATTAATGAACAACAAAGTCGCTGTGCCGTTTATTGCAGGGGGTGCAAGCGACAAACTTATTAATGTCACGTTGAACAGAACGAAAAACATTTTAAAAAGCTCAAATATGGCCATTATAATTGGCTAGTTTGAGCATAATGGTATACTACAAAAAATAGAAGCTTTTCTCCGCGCCATCACAAAGATGGTATGTGTTCGCAAGCACCTACATAGCAGCTTTCCTGCAGGAAACACTGCATTATTTGGGTAGAGCTCATCGGGCTGGTTCGGGTCGGGCCGTAAAAAGGCGTTTTGGCGGGCTCTGCCCTCATCTCTAGCCCAATGCAGACCTCTACAATCAAGTCCTCTTTGAAAATGAAAATACAGATTTCAATAAGCCTGTCAAGATATTAAATATCCCATCCAAAAAAAAAAGGGAAACAATTTTAATATTAAGCATAAAAGTAGTTTATTTTAGATGTTTCGCATCTGTTTATATAGTGACATTTTTGATAATAACATTCTTAAATGCTGGTTAAAAAAAAAAGAAAGAAAAACTAACACTCCCTGATTGTGCACCTTCCGTAGGTAAAGGTAACTGGAAGATTTCAGACGCAGTAAACACATCTAAGAGTTTCCACATCATTGAGGGGCTCGAACCCGGAACTGTGTACACAGTGCGGCTTATGACTAAGAACTGGGTTGATAATTCTAGTATTTTTGAAGATGTTATCAAGACCAGGGGTACAGGTGAGAAGTGAAGGGCGTTTCAAAAAGAAAAAATATTTTTTTTAAATGCATTTATATATGAAGATATTTTGTATTTACCATATGAAAAAAACTATGCAGACAATATGTGGGGTATTCAGGAGTTTGTGGGAGATGGTTTCTGGTATATTTCTCATGATAAACACAGAGTGGAATATTAAATTAGGTATTTTATTCATTTTCAGTTTTATTGAGCTTTTTACTTTACAGAGACCTTGTGTCTGTGTAATTACATATCATGTGAAAATGGTGTGTAAGTACACTTTGTTACTCTTGACTGCATTGAATACATAACCATTTACTTTTAAATGTCTCTCTATAAAACATAGTATTTACAAGAATAACGGATACGATTCTTATTATAATGGTTAAATTACAATGCCATTTAAATGGCTGTTAATGCAAGCTGATGTAGCTTCCTTTTTCTCTTTGCCCTACTCTTAAAAGGTTCGTGATATCCAAATATTTTTTATCAGCTAAAAAAACGCTGCTATGGCTCCTATTGTTAAAACCTGAGCTCTGCCATCACAACTTGAAATGTCCACCACCGATCCAGTATCAAATAGCCGTTCACATTCATTATCACACATTTACTGTATGTCAGTGTGGCTCAAAAAAGATTGTTTCACGCATTTTTGTGTTGATTGTTGGTGCTATAACAAAGGCTGTTTGTTCTCGATAGGTCGGGCCAGCATGCACGAAGGAATATCCACACAAGGATGGTTCATTGGTGTGATGAGCGCGGTGGCACTGCTCACACTCATTGCTCTAATTGCCTGCTTCGTCAACAGAAGCAAAGGGGGGAAGTATTCTGGTACGTACTCACACTGGCACACACCACCTGCCCTCTCGCGTGTGCCTTCAGTCCTCCACTACCGCGTATATTCTATTTGCAGTACTTCCTTCGGTTTAGACTTCAGAAGGCATTCATCTCTGGTGTCAACACTGCTATCACCAGAATCCAGGCTGAAAGCAGGCCTTTATCTTTCTGAAGAGCCTGTAAATAAAAAATTACCCGTGGATCCAAACTTCATTAATATGGAATCTATCTGCTTTAATCTGCTTCTTTTCAGCGATTTTTTAAACTTCTTTTTTAAAGTATTAGGGATTGATAGCATTTAACGCAAACTGTTTTTGGATAAATAAGCGTTCAGGATATTTATTCACGCGCACACACACACACTGTAATATTTTGCCATGTACACAGAGTTTCAATTTCAAATAAAAATCCTTCTCTTTTCATTCCTTCATCCATACGCACCGTGGTGATTAATGCCAGTCGGCTCCATCGGGAAGCCGTAGAGCCTTACAGTTTGTTCCACTGTAAGCTAGCTTCTTTTTAGAGCGTCACCGTGTCCCTGTTTTCCTTCCACAAAGATTATCGCTAGGCATGTCAAACAGACAGGCCGAGATCACACGGCTTTGTTTCTCTGTCTTCACCTGGAGACGCCTCCAGCACTTCCTCCACCATCCGTGCCCCCCCCCCCCCCCCCCCCCCTCCCCCATCAGACATTAGAACTCAGCCGCACGAAAGATCGGTGGTTATTGACGTGACTTGCTGAATATATTACTACTGCACCAGGCTACTGCACAATTTCCTTGAACTTCTCACGTGTAGCTTTAATGGCACACTTTATTTCTGTCTCATATAAAAACATTCGATGTAATAATAAAGTTATTTGAAATAATTACGCATGAGCATGATGCTAGAGTCATTAAGTTAAGTGTTGGCAATTTTAAAAAAAACACCACAACCAAGCTATGTACAGCGAATCGCAAAAGACAGAGTTTTAACGAATGACAATGTCGGGCTCGAGCATTATGACACAACTCTGTCTCCTTTTTTTTTTTACGCGCAGTGAAAGAGAAGGAGGATCTCCATCCGGACCTCGAGTCACAGGGAATGAACGACGACACATTCTGCGAATACAGGTAAAGACGTTCGCCTGCGCACTTCGTCTGTGTATCGACTGGTAAAGAAAATAAGCGTGTGCAAATATGCATTGCTCTGTGTTTACGTAATCCTGTTTTTGCATTTCTCTCAACCTGAAAGCAAAGCTCACATGCATGAGTTTTACAAGGATCCTCACAGGCATCAGTGTTCAAGACATTATGGGATGAGTGACCTCTGAATGTAGGTAGTAAGCAACAGCGGGCAATGTGCTGGTGCTTACATGTCACGCGACATTGTAGTTCTGATGTATTTAGTGCTTGTAATTTAGATGTGGTTGTAGCGCGCATTAGGATGTGCCGCCTCATTGTGAAGTGCTTATTAACTGTTGGAGACCTCCCAAAGCTCAGTGGGAGGGCAAAAACAATGGAAGTGACTGAAAATGGCAGATCTCCAGGGCAGTGTTATTCCATTAATACTCCCTCAATCCAAGCTTCAGTGAACGAGGTACAGTGATGGTGGGGGGAGGGGGGTGGGGGGTGGGGGGGTGGCTTCGCATAGCTGTCACAGCTCAGAAAACACACTCGTACGACTCAAAAAACCACTAAAACAAGAGACGGCACTAATGAAATCCGATGGCAAATGACTACTGGTACTGAATCGGTGATACACGAGTGTCTGTCTGACTCCCTGGAGAATGCCGGTTCAAATCCACACAGTTACGCTTCTTCTCCCATGAGCCATATGTGGGATGAGGTAACTGGAAACCCCCTAGCTTAATGGAGGGCTTTGCGCTGAAGCGTTTGAGCCGATGTGTCTCGTAGGTCAGCGAGAGACAGAGCGGGAGGTCACGTCAAGCACCGCTCCGCAGCGTCTGTAACTCGACCGTAAAGACCTTTAGCTCAATATTAAGAGCTACGTAATTAACACCGGGGTGGTGCGGCTAACTCCCTTCCCTTATTTCTACCTGCAGTGACAATGATGAAAAGCCGCTGAAAGGAAGCCTGCGGTCTCTCAGTGGAGACACTAAGGCGGAAGACAGCGGGGACAGCTTAGTGGACTATGGAGACGAGGACGGACAGTTCAACGAGGACGGGTCGTTCATTGGGGAGTACGCCGGCCACAAGCAGAGGGAATCCGTGGAGGTCAAAGCAATGACTCAGAGCGCAGCCTGAGGCAAAAGGGAATTTAATCCATCTTTAGGACAACACTGTAATGCAATTTGTGGGAAAGGGAAAAATAGAGGAAAAAAAACGGCTTAATCAATGTGAAGCACAATTTAAAGTGAAAATGAATGTGTTTTGTTCAGCCACACTGCCATCTTGACTCTGAATCAGCTCGGCGCTCTGCATACTGTAAAAAGATTTGTGATCATTTCAAATTTATCTGCGGGTTGTCTTTTGTATTACGACGGATCACTTCAGACCTGTGGATCGAGATCATTTGTTCAAACGCAACTGTTTGTACTCCGCTCAAATGTAAAAAAAACCAACAAAAAAAACACGTACACACGCACTCACCGACACACGCACACGCAGACATACACATATCCTCTCTTTCTTATCTGCTATGCAGTAAGTTTTTTTTCCCTCTACTTTCTCATGCTCATTTTTCACTTTACAGCATGCAAGTGTACGTGAATATATGAACTCAGCATTTTTCTGCCGCGGCAAATGTTATTAGTTTGTATTTCAGGCCCAGACATTAAATGCAATGTACTGTGTATATAAAAGTTGTCTACTACTACTAAATTATTCCCCGTAAAGTGCTACATACTGAAAGCTCTAGACAAGGGCTAAGTCAGTGGGAAAAAAAAATAATAATACAAGAAATAAACTACCGTACCACAATAAATGCATTGATTTGTTGCAAAGAGTAAGCATTCTCAGTGAAGGAAATTCAAGATTATTATATAAGATGCAGGCAGAACTTATGCGATTCATATATTTTTAGTTTTTTGCCAACTTTAATATTTTTATTTCACGTTATTATTTTTTTTATCTAGCTGTACATATTATAGAAAACAAAAGGACATACCGATATTCATTTTAATTGTACAGTTAGTCGGGTCTATTGCAATTAAATTAAGTAAATCAGACTAATAATGTTGTATTATTTACATGTAGGTACATACAAACTTCAGTCATAAATAGCACCTAGCCGTACACTATTACTAATTTCATTTTAATTGCCGCAAACCAATCCGCCTGCCATGATAGAGGACATTGGGGTTGGAATCCAATATGACTGCATTGCAGTCTGCCTTTAACTTTGATTTTTAACAACACAAAAAGTAATACTGGTCATTCCCATCACCGTCACCGTTTTTTTTTTGTTTAGCTTTTTTGTTTTGTAGTATTTTGAGAACTCAAATCATTGCATTAGGTCCAGAGGTCAGAGGTCAGTAGGTTGAGAATACTGATCCTCACCTTAATCCCTGTATTTGGGATTCATTTTGCATGTGTACAGGTTGTATTTTTAATACAAATACCAAAATTGTACTATGTTGGCTGTATTCATTGCAATTGACCCTTTCAGTTTTAGTGTTTTTTTTATTTTTATTTGTTGTCTTTTTTAAATTGTCAAACAATAAAATACCCATATCAAGGCCTCAGGGAAGATCCCAGGTGCTTTCTATGTGGGTAAATAATAGTACCTTTTTATCTTTGATATTGATATTTCATATCCAGACACACACTAATGTTGCCATAATGACCGACATGTAATTAAACTCAGTATATCAATACATGTAATTTGATATTCATGTTAAAAAAAAGAAAACATTTTTCAAGATGCATGCTGTTGTGATTGTGAAAACCACGAAAGAAAGTTTTGTACAGCTTTGGAAATTAAAAACAAAATAAGTGCAGTATTCAGTGGTCACTGCAAAGCTCTGTGTTTATAAAAAAAATGTACTGTATTGGGATGTAAATAAGAAATAATTTACTCCATTTACTTTTTTCCTTTGTGTGTCAATATCTTTGTGTGTCAAGTATGCAGTTGGTTTGCCTGCATCTCTTCCCTGCTTAATGAATTAATTATTATTATTATTATTATTATTATTATTATTTCCAGTGGGGGATTGCACAGTAGTGAGAAGAAAGGAGAGACTGGACTTATAAATGTGAGCTTGTGAGCTTATTTATGGGTGTTGTCCTTTTCCTATAGTGGTTACACTCAAAATGTACGCTGGTACCATAATGCAGACAGGATAGACACCAGACAGTGTGGAACCCCAGGGGTGATGCCTGCTATTGAAAATCCCAGTGCACTAAGGTGAGAGGTCAATATGGGGGTGTAAATACCACCTTTTGAGTTTCAAACGCATGTGATGGTGCACTGGAGACAAAGAATGAACAGTTTAATTATATCTTAAATAAATATCAAATAATTGTTTACATATAGTATCTAAACAATTTACATCCAGATCAGCTGACTTTAAACAGTTTGTGTGTGTGTGTGTGTGTGTGTGTGTGTTTTAGATTAAATAGTTTTGGGGGGGAGGTCTTTGTGTCTTTGCAGGCCCATATTGTGTGTGTGGTTGTCTGTGTCTCTGTTTGATTCAGCCTAATAAACACACAGACACACACACTCATGTTGGGTTAATTGTTTTGACCTGGGTGCCAGTGTTGATTTGTGGATAATTTAAACTTGGGTAATAACTGAAACTAAACAGGAATAAGCGAAACGATTAAATGGATCAGTAGAACTAGAACACAGGGTGAACTTCACTGTAGAGGCCTGCAAATGAGGGACCTGTTTCAGACAAAGTGCCCCAAATCTAATTCATCTAAATTGGCCAGAACATTATAAATAATGTAAAATGCAGGTCACAGTATGCATTTGCCCAGGAGGCCTTGTGAAACCTCACCTTGTGTAGCACTGGGACAAATGGATCTTCTAAATGGAGAAGAAAAATGGACGCTCCCACATCATAAATCTGCGCCGGCATCGCCTACTGCGGGATAGAGTCTGCAGACACCCATGTGCTCATCACATTTGCGGAAAATGGTCAACATAATCTCATAAAATCAAACCCAATTCGCCGTTCGGGTCACCTGATGCACATCATTACCCGAGAAGAAGAAATACATTAAGTTTACAACCAAAGTATAATTTTTCTACTTGTAAATGAAACAAAAAATTTCACTACCTTGAACTTGTATCAAGTTTAACACCGATTCATTTTTTAATAGTCTATATGTTGGCTTTTATTCATTATACAGCTGAAATGGTCTTTAAATGAGGCTAAACATTGAGGACAAGTGAATTAATGTAATGCAGTTAATGGCGTTTCATTGTCTTTTTCCTTGCAATGTAATGTGCTGTTGTTTTAGAGCAATTAAAAAAAAAACATCAAAATTGGCTTTTTTACTAACAGACTGTGACTCTCTCTGAAACTATACAGCACTGTATAAAGTTCCTTTAAAGTGCTAATCAAACAGTAGATATGGTGTTTTACAGAATGTGGCAGTCCTGTACAAGTAACCTGTTGTAATCCACCGATACCAGTAGTGTCAAGGTGAGAAAATCAATATAGATGAAAAAGAGTACAAACCAAGCAAAAACGTGGGCACAAACTCCCTGGCCTGTGAGCATGAACTGATGAACCACTACAGCCATCCAACCAGGATAAGAAATCTGTCACAACCAATCATATTAGAGGAGGCTTTCCATATGCTCTATCAGACTGACTATGTGTACATCGGTACATGCAATTAAGGAAATGTCATTACCATCAGACGTATTCCCGTGCGCTAAAATGCTTATAAAGGCAGGTGTACTTCTCATGCACCCACACCGAAGTCTACGTGTTTCTGTGGGTCATTTATGGGAAATCTAAGGGAATAGCCTCAGCCTAACACATCTATTCTGCAAATAGATTGTTCCCTAGCTTCCAGTGCTGGCCAGAAACTCACTTTGTATGAGTGTTTCATTCATCAACTGCCTTTTTTTTCCCCCATATGCAGCAATTTAAAAAAACATGTATCCATCCCTTTTTGTGTCAGACACAACAGCAAAATGGCTAAAAAGTACAGCTGTTTTGGAATACACTGTGTGTGTGTGTGTGTCTATGAGTGTGTGTGCGCGCGCATGCAACACATGCACTTAAATAAAATAAAAAACGAATGAACTTTGTAACATTAAAAATAAAAAAACACTGTATATATATATAATCAAACATTAGTGCATTATATCAGCTAGCTGAGTAGTCAAAAAGAAAGGACACATTCTGATTACAGATCAGAATTAGTCACCCGGATTTCAGCCCAAGATGCAAGTGGGTGTACAACCTCACCCTTGCATGTGCAAGGCATTTGGGTGAGCTCTAACCAGTCTTATCTTTCCTGAACTGTGGCTTTCAATCAAAATGACAGTGACAATGACAACTGCTATTCACTGTCAAATGGGATTGTAGACAGCTTCCTGATTTTGTGTAATTGAATGCCATCTAAACTTCATGAGGGTGATTATCTGCAAACAACGGTTTCATCGGTGAAGCATGAGATGAAATTTCAAGTGTTGTAACACCTCAGCTTATAGCTTGTTGAGAAGTATACAGCGGCCTTGTGGGACTGGCATATCTAGCACATGCAGCAAACTCCCCCCTCAAACCGAACTGATGCTGGAATGTAGGCCATGCAGGACACGACGGCGACAGATGGGGATGAAGGCACCTTGTTTAAGCTGGCAGGTCACCGGGCCAAAGCGGTTATTTCCTAGTTTGAACACCGAGTGGCGCACTGCTTTGCTAGACAGTTGCTCCTTTCTGACCTCATGCTGCAGTTTTCCACTGGTTCCTACACGTATGCCATACACAATGATTAAGCTATGTATACAGCTCCAAAGTCCCAGACTGATAGCAGTCAGAGCATGAACTCTGGTACAGAGAGGAAAGACAGTGTGGATTCTAATAGGCATAATGCTGTGACTTAATGCGTTACTTGATTTGCAGTCAATGAAGTGCAAAGTATTTAGCCTGAACAATGAATATAAGGTTGATACGTTGCTAGTGATGGGTTTGGAGTTTTGTCCTATAAGAGTAATTATGCATGTGTGTGTATTGATTAATGATTTGGTGTAGCAGATGAGCACTGACCTTCGGAAAGGCCTCTGCCCTCCCTAACCGTATATCTAGGCGACATAGGTTATCGGGCATGACTAATGCCGTGGGTTGTTGATGAACAAGAGAATGTTATTTGGGAACATTTGGGAGATAAGCTCTCACAGATAATGTAAACATCTGCGTCAAACTCAAGGCCTCCGAGGGTATATAAGCTTGGCTTGATGACCAGTGCGTGGAAGGTAGCTGGACCTCAATTTGTGCTGTGTCTTGGTGATCTTCCCGCTGGCCAGTGTGATTTGCAATAAACTTTTACTTTCTCTAGTAAAGTGTTTGTTGTGATGAGTGAGTTCCTGCATTGTCCTGACTTGGATTATTGAGAAAGAAGCCAGTTCCTAACAGTAGCTAGCCCTATGGGACCCCATTATTGTATATGACAAGTGTTAACTAACTTACTGTCAAATAAAGTTATCATCTATCAGGCCATATTCTTTGAAATTTTTTGTGAAAAAAATGTTCTCTTTAAATCTGTGAAATTTAAAGATTTAAAGTTGGTTTTTTTTGAGCTAGCTAGCTTGTAGCTACAACACTTAGATAGAATGACAGGGTTTGTGAGCTCCCCCACGTTAACCCGTCTCCCTTCCCTTCTAACCCCTTTGCAAGTATTCACCAACAATCCAAGTTGTTCACGGACACACAAGTAAATAGAAATAGAACAGTATTTTATTTGAATTTCATAAATAAAAGCAGACAGTAGTAAACAAGTCAACTTTTCCCCCTGCATCAACAGCCACTAGACAGCACAGCAGCCCAACTACAGGTAAGCGTGCTCCGTCCACTCCTACAGCAAATCGTGTGAGACTCACTTCCCCAAAGAGACAAAATGACAGTAATCAGTTAAATTGCCAAATCGAACAGTAACCTGGTGGATCAACCAACAAGTCAAAATCAGATCTTAAGGTCTTCTATTATAGGAAAAACAGTCAATTAGAATAATAAATTGGAATCATACAGTCATTAATGAGCATAGGCTCACTGCTTATAATTTACAAAAAAAGGAAGACATTAAATCAGATGTTTAATTGAAATTATCAGAAAAGAGTGAGATAAGCCTGAACATTCCAATTTCAGCACAGCAGGAACAAAAGGAAAGCCAACTATAAAAACTCAGATGTCGTGAGTTTACACAACCAATGAAAAACTGTGTCCGAATATCACTTCATCAAAAAGCTTTGGAGTGGGAGACTTGTTCTCACAAATGGGTGCACTTAAAATACCATGATGAACGCCTTATTTCTGGGGTTTTGTTGAGGGAATTCAGGAGCACAATCTGCAGAACGGTGCACTCATCCGACAATTTCAGTAAGTAACCCGGAAGTAGAAATGTAAAAGACAGAGCGTACAGTTGAAGTCGAAAGTTTACATACACTTAGGTTGTCATTAAAACTAATTTTTAACCACTCCACAGATTTCATGTTATTTCACATTTTATCACAGAAAATGAGCCAAGGCCAAATGAGTCTCAGGTTGAAAAAATTATGAATTGTATCATTTTTCTTTTAGTAAACATTGAATACGGGTCCCACAGACCCGAACACCACACAAGGGTTAAACATTCAAATAAGCTAGTTTCTGCATGAGCCATTTCAGTATATGGTGGACTTTGTTTTATCATACCAAACAAAAGGCACACATTTTTCTAAATAGCCTAAACTTATTTGTAGAATTTAGAGTTACCCAATCCAATTGCCATCACTGCACTTAAATATCCTATAGCCTAAAATAAGACTACAACACAGATTATTAAAGGCACGGCTCTTAAAGGGAATGAAAAGAGGTAATTTAATTGGCTATGATTGAATCCAGGGGGGGGGGGGTCCCTGAAGTTGCGCCAAACGCCTGTCACTGCGTCCACGCCACTGTCTGCATGTCTGCTTCTCGCTGCCATTCGCTTTGTGTCTCACGCCATCTTCCTTTATCCACTCCAGATTCCAGAACCCGCCATCCTCACCAGCTGCCAGGTACATATCACTCCCATCGCACAGAAAAACACAGATTCTGTGGGGTTTTGCATATGTTAATGTCCCTGGGATATACTATTCCCTGTGCACACAGTTCCCTTGAATGATTCCAGTACAACTGTATGACAAGAACATAATGCAACACCAGTATGTGAAAATGTGTTTGACAAATATGTTACCAGCAATGAATCTGAAATTATTTCATTGCATTGCAGTCAGAAATAATGGAGATAATATATAGCCTAATCTTTCTATGTCCAGCCTTTCTTTTTCCTTTTGATTTACTGCAGGAATGGAATGAAATGAGACGTCATGCTTCAGTGAAGCATGTACAGTCCACTGACACAAGGAGGTGGAGAGCCATGTTGAGCGAAATACTATTACTCAGATAAATAGAGTTAATTGAGCAAACCGTGACCAGAGTTTATTGAACAATACATCATTTTACTTTCATTTCAGAAGAGTGATGCGAAGACTTGAAGTGATCACATCCATAGATAGAGGTGTATCAGCACCTCCATGTGGAAAAGGGGCCGGTGCTTGAGGGTGCTGGATGGTATCTCCCAAAATCCTTTTCACCTGTGTTATAATAACCAGGTGTATGGTAATGGACGTAACAAGGAGCCACATCAGTCACATCAATGACGACAACCTCAAAGAAACAAAGAAACAATCTAACATTACATCTACATGTGCACAAGCTAGTGTGCAGGTCCAGAACCTACGGCAAAGTTAAAATGGTCCTCTCCTTGAAAGTCCGGCCACAAGTCTTCCAAAAGAGGACACGGGCTAATTGCTGTTTATTCATTGCAACCTGCGCTCCTTTCCCAAAATAATTTTCTATAGCTAAGCAGATTAACAGCATTAAATAGCCTTAAAGGCACTTAACAGCCTGTGATCTAACAAGCTCATAGTATAGAAAAATTGTAAGGACAAATGTATTCGAATCCTGAGAAACATCTGACTGACAGACATTGATTCAGATTATCTATATGCCTCTTTATAACCCTATCTAACTTTGGCCCACAAAAGGCACTTTTCACCTAGATTCTGCTAGTCTTATTTAAGTGTCAATATCTAAAAAAATATTCAATGCACATTCCTGGTTTAAAGTTCGAATTGAAGAAGAGGCTATATCATTCATAATTTTGCAACAGAATACAGTTATGTCACAGTCATCACAGTATATACATAATATGCCTAAAAATACGTAGCCTAATTATTATAAACTTTATATACGTAAAAAAATATGTAAAAAAGTTATGTGTATTTACATAACAACAGAAACATATTACAGCTGCAAGTGTGATAGTTGGTCACTGTGGAAATTTCGACTGTACTGGACTTTGAGAAAAGGAATAAAATAAACTCTTCAGGGTTAACCAGAAAACAGTTGTAGCTTCATAACTAGGTAGGATATTTTTTTCATTTAACATTTTTATACCAGAGATATTGAAGAAATAAATTAGGTGTCTACTAAAACGAAAGTACATTGGGTACTGTACAGTAAGCAAGGGAAAATCACAGAATGCTTATCTGTACAATGTTTTAAAAATATATTATTGTTCCTATATCAGTTTTTCTTAGTGTGTTTAAAGGGTGCAATTTATTTTATTGTCTGTAACTATGGCAAGATGAAGGTTGTAAACATGGTTTGGGCTATTAGCATCTTGCAGTTTTATTGCCCTGCAGTGTAACTTGAGAGAGATAGGTGTTCGCCTGCCGTGACCCTTCTGAACAACCCTTGCATCTGAATTTTTTCAGTTTTCTTAAAGCTGTAGTTTATAATTTCAGAGAAACCTGACTACTGTAATTTGGGCTACATTCACATTACCGGGCTTAATGCTCAATTCCGACTTTCTGCCTTGACTGTTCACATAATTTTTTAAATGTGGCCCATATCCAATACCAGTGTTGTAAATCTCGTGCAGCTAGACCAATGAGGGAATAGCTCGGAGCAAAGGTTTAAGCGTGATGTTTTCCCGCTGTTGCTGTGGGAAAAGTAATATCACCGTTCATTTATCTGACTCCAATTAGAATTGACGCTTGATTGAGAGTGGAATTCTGTTCTTTTGAAACTATCTATACCGGGGACGCTGATACCCCCGGATACGGGGTGCAGACTGACACACTGAAGTGGACTATCAAGCTCAGGACCTTAGCCACATAGAAACTCAGCTGGTTTCGAATATGTCACCATCACAGGTGCTCAGAGGTTCGGACCATATAGAATCTACTAGGTAAAAGAGAAACTCAGAGGGTTTGGAACATGTAACCATCACAGGTACTCAGAGGTATTGAACATAGAATCCACCATATACTAAGAAAGTGAAAACTCAGGTTTTTAACATGTCACCATCATAGGTACTCAGAGGTATTGAACATAGAATCTGCCTAGTACTGGCTAAGGCCTAGCAGAGCCGTCACATTACCACAAACAAGATTAGTCAGTGTGAAACCCGGTAATAGAGACACAATTCACGGAGACCATGCAAATCAGGTCTATAAATAGAACAATTTATTAATGACAATAATCACTGGTTAAGACTGTGAGAGCAAATATGAACACATTCAATACCTATAGCTAAACACAGGATAACATGCTGCTAAGACAAAGAAACATGAACAGGTTCACCAACAAAGTATAACCAAATGGTTATTCTCCTGGACTATGGTACCAGGAGACCTGTTAGGCAGATACTCCTATACGGGTATAACTATAGTACCACTATAGCACCAGGCGATCTGTTAAGCAGATACACCCATAGTGAAGGAACTATGGTGCCACTATGGCACCAGGCGATCTGTTAAGCAGATACACCCTGAATGTCCCTTTGGACTTCCCTTAAATGCAATCCTGGGCAGGCTTTCCACATTCCAGAATTCCCTTTGTTTGTCCAAACAAGGTCTGGCCAGGACAAGGGCTATAAAATCTAACCACCAAGAGACCCCCCTTCTCCTCCAGGAAGAGAAACTGCAGTCTACTCCCCCCCCCCCCCCCCAATCTAGTGATAGCAATAAGATACTTTGTACGACGGCGCGTGATCTTATGATTTTACCTGTCATTTATCTAGATACCAGGTGAGGTCCAGGTGATGGCCACTCTGTGATCCAGATACTTATGTGGACAAGCACATCCCTGATAACCTACAATCCCCCTTCCAAACACATTCTTTATTCCTTACATACCCCACATTTCAATTAGTATTAATCTCAATCCACCACATTTATCATATTACCCAGTTATTCACATGTACATACATAAGATGCCTTATACATACAGCGTTGCTGTTGCCGACGTCATTAGGACCTCTAATGTCATTCCAGCTGTCGTTGACAACTTTGTGCCTTTTGTTGTAGGGCAGTGGAGTTGGGAGTCCTGTGTGACGAGGCAAAGATGTAAGGGGTGGGTAGAACAGGAGATTTTTAGGCCACCTGGTGAATTGTTTTATTGCACCCTCAAGGAAGTCGGGGTTTATGACTGACAATCCCAAGGATCAATAATTTTCAGTCTTACAGTGTGAACCAATTGGCCCTGAAATCCTGAAATGACCCGCATGCGCAAATGAACAAAAACAAAACACATCACAGGAAGTCTGCAAACAGGAAGTGGTCAAAGTCACGGCTTCTACGTTCATTGTAAAGTTGATGTGCAGTGGAGGCCAGATGCAAGTTTGTCAGCTAATTATGATAAGGGTGAGAAGACAAGGTTTTAACTAGATTGTGCTGCAATGGCTGCTAATTCTGTGCAGAGGGACTCGTGGATGCGAGATCGGAGCCAGGAATGGAGGGACCGTGACTTGGGTGCTTTCAGTGAAACATAACAAGGCATGAAATTAACCTCGCCCACTCACCTGGGCGAGTGATTCAAAAAAATTTTTTTTTATCTCCCGCCACCGCCCCCCCCTCTTCAGAGGTCAACTTTATTTTCAACTTTATAAAATGGGCAAGTGATTATGAGGACGGGCGAGTTAAGAAAAGAGAGCGCTCTGCCATTTGGCGAGTGACACCAGTTGATATAACATTTAGAAAACGGATAGTTCCGGGATGCAGATTGGTCAATACAGCGTTCCAGCCGTGTTAAAATACACAACATAAAAAAGCTATCACACGACACATCTGTTCACTTTACTGTGTAACGTTACCTATAGCCTAATATCACTGCAAACCTTTAGATTAAACTATTGACACGTTATTGGACCGACAACCATTAACGTTCTTTAAGCAGCTACATGAGAAAACTGTGAATAATAAAAACAGGGCAGCAAACCAGGACAATAATATGGACAGTTCAAACATTATTTCAAATAACAAAGCTAAGTTAATGCAGCTGTCTGCGAATTATATAAAAACGCAGCCTACTTCTGAAAGTTATGGTGTATCGTTTGTGCCAAAAAAAAAAAATCTGCTTTGCACATTTACCTCATCTAAAATGACAAGATATGATCCACGGCATCCACAATAAATGCATCTTTTAGTCCAGCTGCGAAGCAATGGTCAACGGCGTCCTAAAGATGATCACCGGGCAAAGGCTTGCGTCTCCTCTCCAGTGCATCACCCGGCCAGGAGGCAAAGAGACCACGACATCCTCAACTCCACCTGTACAGGAGAAATAAATAAATATAGCAGCAATGAAATACAACGCAACAAATTCCTGAGACGTAACATGGAGAAGACAAAAAGTAATAAGTTCCCCAAACAAAAATATGTCCATTCTAAATACAATTTGTAATTAATTTCTTATCCTGCCAAGAGCAAACTGTCCTGCTGTTATCAATGTACACAGTCCAAAGAGTAACACTTGAAGTTGTGTAGACTTGATTTTTTTGCTTAGATGCACGAGATGCACCTGCCTTTGATGATTGCCTGTGCAATCATTTCACTGAATAGATTAAGCATATTTTAAACTTATTTTAAAGCAAATAATAATAATAATAATATAAATGTATTGTGCAGTACATTTGCAGTATTGTGCAAATATTAGTAAAGTTTACTGAATTATTTATATTTCTATTGCAAAAATGAAATAAAGATGTCTGCGGTCATTCATCATCCTAATAGATCACCTACTGCTTAACATAGCACTGATCAAGGCAATGGTAACATTGCTGTAGGTGTGGCTTCAGAACATATTGTAGACAAGACGGACTTTTAAGCCTGTCCATCAGTTTCAAGCAATCAGTGATTTAAGGACATACAGTAATTTAAAACTAAACCCAAAAATGTAAACATTCAGCCATGAAACTACATACTAAAAAGCAAGTCTGTGAAGATAACCCATAGAAGGATTATCAAATACTTTCGTAGTATACTTCCACTGTTACAGGTTGCGTTTCACATAGCAAACATGGCTGCCTGCTAAGTTTGGTACCGGAAACCTTTTTGAGGCTTAGTTAGATTTATTGCCTTTTAGGTCCCTCTCCAGGGAGCACTCAGCCTACAGCTTTCCATCAGCCTTGAGTGTGGCTAATAAGCTAATCAAACTCACTGTTTGAGTGACCAGAGCCTCATTGCGGCGCCTGGCTCACAGCCGGCGTGGGGCTCCTCATGAGCACAGCGAGCGGAGCAATTTTCTCAGATCCAATCAAGCGAGAGCCACATTATCCACTGTGCTCCACTGTTCAGCTGACCTCCTGCAAGGGAATGTTCACCAGGCACTGGGGTCAGGAGCACATCCCAGATTTGATTCAATTCCACATTTTCACACGGCTTTCTCAGAGAACAAGATGAAAACAGAAGACGCTGACGATGATGCTATGCAGATGCCCACCTTGGTGCTGAAGACAATATACTAAACACAGAGCTGCCATAACACAAAATCTCTGTGCTATTTCCTCTTGATTAACACAATTATGAACACAATTAGTTTGAATTAAATTAAATTACAAATTCATATGCTATTAATGTTTTTCTTTATTTCCTCAAATCTGTGGTTTTATATCTTCAATGAATAATTATATGTAGTGCTATTTACTGTTAATATGTGTACTACTAACTTTTGTCTTTAATGCTTTTGTTATTTTTGCTGTTGCTCTTGTTGCAGACCTACTGTATGTGACTTTTGAAGGATATATTGCTCATGGACTGCAGGTTAGGGGGCAGGAATTTTGGATGTGCCAGAGAGAACTGAAAGTTTGAGAAAATTTTGGAATCATGAGAAACTCATCCTACCGGCCAACTCAATATACCACACAGAACCATTTTGAAGCAGTGTGTGTTGGAAACTGTCATGACGAGAGTCTGGAGAAATAATCAAGCATGTGGCCATCTGTCCAGCTGTCTTAAAGTGCAGTTCTAAGTTGGACATAGACTTAAGCCAGGTGCACAAGCAGGTGGTTCACAGATCCTGACATTAACAAGTGATGGGAGGCTAAAAAAAGATGAAAATATTTAAATTTAATAAACACGTGCTAAAAGTTTTCATTATGAAGTAGAAACAACAAAATACAGACTGCTTTCTATGCAAACTTCCCCGTGATGATTTGTAAATGGTTACTTCCATGTGAAAATGGTTGTTTGTGTGTATATTTGTATAATATAAAACAAGGATAGTTTTTTTATGAGCAAGAATCCATTTAACATGTAAGATGAAAGAACAAATTGTGTTGAAACCCACCATGGATATGTATTTTAAAACATGCAACAAGGTGGACACATTGATGCAACAATTTATAATAAATAAATAAATAACAGCAGTGGAATAAACAAATGTCTTAGCATGCTTGTATATCATATTATACTTAAATAGTGTGTTCACCCATAGCATGCATTTCCTTTTTTTTCCAAATAAACCACTCTGTGATATAATATTAATAACTATAGAGAGTTTGGCAGAAGAATGCCTCCCGCATCAAACCTATGTGAGTTATCTCTGTATTGAGTCTACAAAAACACAAATCAACATTTTGGCCAAGTTGAGCCTTTTCAAGATTCCAAGTCACCCTAATTTCAGTGGATGAAAATACAAAACAAGTATATTAACCCTTAATTTTTCCAGAGAATGTCTGTCACGAAAAAAATTTGCAGCAATGCACAGAGAAGCAGGCGCAGAGCCACATATTCTAAGCATTTGTGAATGGTAAGAAACATGCAAAACCAACATTATGCACAATAAAGTTTTTGTCAATATCTAAGAAACTGGCGCACCTGGATTTGGCATAAATAAAATGTGATTGGGGGGTCAGCCACAATGCATACACGCATGAGCGTGTTCCTTCCATGTAACCGCTATGAGAAATATGTCACTGTCCCCAATGGATAGAGCCCAGTGTACAAATGTACTTCGTCGAATTTCCAATACCAATCCCCAATACATCTTCATGTGGATCCATTTGTATTAGATGTTACTGGAGTAAACATAAAGGGTGTTATTGGACTATTCATACAACATCAGTCCCTTTTATCTTAACTGTTCAGCTTCATTCTCAAATATCCACCGTTGAGTCAATTGTCAGAATTAAAACTTGCTGCAGATCACGTGTCCCAATTATGTGTTTACTAATACAATATTTAAGAATTAATTTCCATCTTTAAAATAGGATACAGAGAAGCAGTTGTCTAGCTGTGAAATTTTCTATTTAGTTTGAGAAATATCACATAGAAAGCACAAAGTTCATACTCTTCTGCCACTCTCCCACTTTCATATGGTCACCAGCCAAAAGGTTAGGTGACAGTATACCTGGACTGAATCGTTAACATTTAAATCAAATCTGAGAGCAAATTCCCTGTTGGTGATATATTGAAAGATCATATGAGCAAATAAGCTATTATACTTTAAACTGGGTTGATATAAATACCAAATAGATTAATCATTGTCTCTTTGGCCCCACTGAAGGAGGACATTTTATGGAAATCCTCAGAGGTGCATGTTATTTTAAGCGTTTCCAGTTTTTAGTTCTGCTCATGCTCAGTTAGAACCGAAGACGCTGATCCGCCATACTGGCAGTTTTGAAATGGTTGTTGGATCGCCAAGTTCAAGGTAATATATTCTCATGTTATGAATTTCATCTTAAAATGTCCAAATCATTCTTAATAGGACTCAAGGATGAAGAAATATTGTACAATTTTGTGGTTTTGGTCAAGGATGAGAAATGGTTGGATGTGTGCAATACAGAATTAGTGCTTTGTATTGGGATAAATGATGAGTCCCCTCATCATGAAATCATCAATGTATTTTTGAAAAAAATGACTGATTGAATATTATAGCCAATTTTAAATGACTTTCGCACCTAACTATGCCCTGCCCCCTACAAAAATCGAGGTTTTCAAGCTGTAGATCACATGACCTTCTGACGTCATCTAGAGAACGATTAGATCAGGCTTTCACTACTTTCTATACTTTTTACACGCGTGGTTTCCTATTGTTATCTTGTATTGTATAAAAGTTTTTGGAGGTTTTAAAAGTTTGTAAGTTTGCTTGGGATAACTACAATGCCGACAAGATGCGTTGTAGCTGGTTGTAGCAATACAACAAAGGATGGAGTAAGCCTCCATTTGTTTCCCAAAGACGCGAATCTTCGCAAATTATGGACGACAAAAGTGAAGCTGACCAGGGGTAGGTGGAAGGCCCGAGCAATTCAAGTGTAGTGTGCAGTGCACACTTCGAAGACTGCCTGTACTCCCAGTTTGGAATGAAAAAATTGAAGCGCCTAAAGCCTGATGCCAGTCCAGTGCTGATAAACAGCAAAGTTCAGACTGGTGCTGGTGATGAGATGGCTAGGAAGAAAACTGGGAGAACAGCTGCTGAAAAGCGGAACAAAATGAGGGTAAGTCCTATTGTTTTAACTACGTATGCCACAGTTGTGGCTTAGGGCTGTTAGGCTGATACGGTACGCTACAGACAACTCGCTCCAAGGCGACGTTTAATCACCCTTTTCCACCATTTAACATCACTTTCTGACAATGCAGACATGGGTCTAAACTAGGTCAATTTGGCTGCGTATACTTGGGGACTCAACTCACCATATATTTATTATCTGTGTTTATTATCTAGATCACCGCCAATATTAGGAGTTAGTTTTGCTGAGAGTTTTTTCTTTGGTTCTGCTGTATGGGATGAAATGCAAATGTCCAAAAATTAAGGAAAATACCGCATGAACAGTGGTTGTGTGTGGTTTTTTTCCTGCCTTCTTTCTCTTTTTTTCCACTTTTGCATAGTTATGCCTTAGGAAAAAAATGGCTTTTAATTGTGGATTGTGGTTTTTAACTACTGGATTGTGATCAGAGGATTCTGAATCAGAAAATAGATCACTCCCAGATCCCTCAGACGAGTCATTAACGTAATCATCTGCCATATTTCGTGTCGAGTACAATTTTTGTGTGTACAGATATGGCGGTCAATCGGACGCTGCAAGACGTTCGTTCTTCAGATGACGTCACATGGATTACGTAGTCGAGTCAGGCTTTTGTCCAGAATTTTTAGGGGCGTTCCCATCCAAGATGATTTTTTTTTAAATATGACTTGTTAGGAAATTTCCGTAACTGAAAATCATTGACAGATTTGTATTTTAGATTTTTATATACACTAGCTGTGCTTTAGAATAGAATAACTTTTATTTTCCCACTAGGGAACTTCAGTAATGAAGTTTAATAACTTTATCAGGTCAGATATTCCATATTTGTATATACCAGCATGAATAATGAGCCATCACATTTAAATACAGAACAAACTCTATTGCAGAGACATACTGTGCTCATGGACTGGTCCCCTGTTAGAGAACTAAGATTAAAGCCACGGATGGCCTCTGATAAGTTTCGAGAACAGCCTTTAACTTTTTGCACACTGTCAGTTGAAGATAAATGGAAAATACAGTATAACTAACAAATACTGAGTCATAGGCAAGCCCACCATCACACCTTGCTAGAAGATTAATATAACCAAAATTAATATAAATCCAGGCTAATTCATTTTATATATATGCATCCCACTGAAAATTCCCCAAACACTCATTACAACTGCATTCAACAATACCTCCACCATAGCCAAGAATACACTCTATAAATCCTGCACCCTGGCTTTTTTCTTATACATTTTTATAAGCAGTATTTCGGAAAAGCACCCTTACGTGATCTTTATGCATTACATGTTCCAGACTGACAGATATTCTCTCCAAATTAAACAAACACTTAACATATTCAACACTTTTGAAAGCTGTATTCCCAAACCAATTTCTGACAGAGGGAGGAAGTGAAAAGTGTTGGGGATGTGAGGATTAAGTAAATGATTGTAAAATGAGAAGTAAAATGTACATTTTCTGAATCCAGCAGTTCCAACAGTCAAAGCTCTTGTACAATGTTCAGCACTCTGAATATTGAAAACAAGTGGTATTGCATGTTAAAACCCTGCACTTAACCTACATTTAAAATATATTTTATGTGATTTATTTATTGAGATTGACAATCACCAATTCAATTGCTGGATACGTGGAATCAAACAAGTCAAAACAAACTATGTATGTGGTCTATGAATTGAATTGAATAGAATAATTCATTGAAATCAGACATTCATTAATTAATGTTGGCTCACTATTTATAGTGTACAAAAAGAAGACATTAAACCAGAAATTAACTAGAAATTACCAGTGAGGAGAGAGGGACTGAAAAACCAATCAGAGTATTACCCTCTTCCAGGATCAGCGCAACAGGAACAAAAGAAAATGAGCTAGAAAAACTGTTGTGAACACACCCAAGTAAAAAGAGGAAAACCCTTCTTCT
This sequence comes from Synaphobranchus kaupii, assembly GCA_029718625.1. Classification (NCBI taxonomy): domain Eukaryota; kingdom Metazoa; phylum Chordata; class Actinopteri; order Anguilliformes; family Synaphobranchidae; genus Synaphobranchus; species Synaphobranchus kaupii. Next base: position 102,425,062 of record CM056380.1, read on the forward strand.
CCAAGGCTCCACAACCAACCGAAAATGTTTTCCACCATAAATACCTAACCCAGTAGGGAATGAGGTTGCTTGCCCTGATTGGGTGATGCCGAGTTAAAGTGCGGAAGGTGACTAGGACTGGCTTATCTAAAAACTGACAACTTTATTTACAAATTAACGCAAACTTATCTTGTTCAAAGCAGAGCTAAGCTATCAAAAATTTGTGGTTTTAGCCTATTTTTTTCTAAGATGGAAATTTACTCCTGCTTTTAAAGGGTAACAAAGCACTAAAACAATTTATTTTAGATGAAAACTGGTACATTTGTTTTTTTCTAAGTGTTACTGATTGATCCTGGTCCAAATCTTGACATTTTACTGTAGTCAGTGCAAAACAGCGTAAACCCGAAGAATCTGGCTCAAAGGTGTCTCTAGTGGTAAAACATTAGGTACTGCATGTCCAGTCTGTCATTCGCCAGAAACTTCCTTCAGCTGACATATTCCTCCCGGTGACGAAATTGAAATCTGTACAGCTACGCCCTGAAGTTTTGGAGGAAGGGCGGGCTGCGCCCCAGCTATAAATGCGAATCTCAGCGGTTGATCTGCGTGCCATGGACAGGGAAAGGAGCTAGGCGAGAGAGAGCGAGCGAGCGAGCGATATATAGTTAGCTTTACAGTTTAGCACCTTTAAGTTATTTCTGGTATTTTTTTTATAGTTAGCTTGATAGTCCCTTGTTTTTCAGTCTAGCTTAGCAAGTAGCTAGCTAGTTTATTAAAAAAAAAAAATATATATATATATATAGTTTATTAAAAATAAATGGCATGGGTAACTATTTATACAGCATGTGATTTGTTGTTTACTGGCTGCATCATTATAAGCCCAAACGAGGCTATGCGTGCCACATTCTCCACCATTGCTTCTGCCTCGGCAGCGGCTAGCTTCTTGGGACTTGTCAGTAGCTGGAGATAGTGTGTTTGTTTGTGTGTGAGTGAGAGATGATAGCGAGAGAGCGAGAGAGAGTGGAACAAAGCAGCTGCCGTGAGTGCTGTCCGGAGCAGAATGGGCTTTTGGCTACTAGTGAAAAACAATCGCTGGGGCGTGGTTTGATACCTGGAGCCCAGCCCTTATATTATAACCTTATCATGCCAAGATTTCGGCATTTTTCTAATTTCAAAAGGGGGCGGGGTCTAGCTAAACCAGCGTGTTTTGTTACCCTTGAACAACTGAGGTTATGATTGTAGGCAAGAATTAAGTGCAGCCAGTAGTGTAATCTCTTATCCATGTGACAAGGCCAGTCATACCACACTGACCTCCACTTGAAAGTGGCTGCCTCCAAAAATGTAATACCATGATCGTTTTTGGTATTCTGTGGCCATGACAGATAGAGACATCATTCTTATAGTCGGGTCAACCAGAGCAGGCTACTTAGTAGCAATGTAATATTGTATGTGCCATGAACACGTTTTCCCTATCCAATAATTCTCTCTCTCTCTCTCTCGGTTTAGATTAAGGCCGTAATCTAAACAGTAGATATCCATCATAAGACACCACATGACGCCTTCTACCAAAAACAGCAAATGAAACGCCGAGCAAAAATGTGACTGGAGATGCAATTTTCATGATGGATTTCAAGCTACATGATATGGTAACATAGCCAGCCATATATACTTTTTTTTTTGTTGTTGAATTTCTTTCCTCTCCACATGAAATAACTTTGTTGGTTGTTATGACACTGTGAGGGATGGCATGAGATAGATGGAACAGAGGCAGCAACCTTTCAGCACTGCCAACAGTATCTGACTCAAGAGACGTACAGAGCAAGCGCTGAAGGACAATGAGTTGCATCATGGAATCTGCCCACTGGCACCTTTTATAATGAGTCCATCTCTCTCGTTCAAAAGTACTGAGGCTGCATCAGTCAAGCCAACACTGCTACAAAAGCTTTATTTCTACAGTGAAACATGTGATTGTGTGGGACCTCTATCAGCCAGTAGAACAGATATATCTTATCACGCAGGTTCATTCTTAACTCTTCATGTGTTGGATGTGTCAAGAATGCTCTCCTTCTCTTATCGCACTGAATGATGCATATTTTTGTTCACAATTTGATTGTGTTAACCACACAGTATGGTAAAACAGTTATTTCTCACATGATCAGTTTGTGGCAGATGCTAGTGTTTTACAGCAGACTTATGGTGTGCTGTTACTGTTGCAAGTAAAACATATGGAAAAATTGTAGCTATATTTACATATTTTTGGCCGACAAAGTTATTTAATGTATGATTTGTAGCCACACACTGACCACATTGGCAATGGTACTGTATAAAAACATATTATCTTGACAAATGTGTTGATTTAGGTTGCATTTTCCAGTCAGATGAATTTTTCCATGAATTCAGATATAAACCTTTTACTTGTGTAGAAATTGTGCAGCTGCAACACCATTTCAGAATAAGTTATTTACCAAAAACCGTTTAAAATGTTTTGATTAAATGGCATTGTTGTACTCGCAAAGCAATGTGACTTCTGTGGTTTTTTATCTCTTCACTACTCTTTGAAAATGCAATGTTCTTTTATCCTTATAGATTGTTTTTAAATAAATAACCAACTGCTTTTGTCCTCTAAGCTTCTTGATTTATTTAAACTTCGTCCTTACAGGAAACACATAGCATATGGACTGTGAGGTGATCAATATGCTATGAAAACAATAGATAAAAAGCTGACATATCTTTGTGACAAAACACTGCAGCTCTTGCATTATTTAACAAACCATGGTTCTTTTGTATTCTGCACAATTATTTAAAAAAAGAAACAGCAAACACCCAATTAAAGTGGTGTGAGGCTGCGCTTTAATAATTTTGTTAATAAGGTGTTTGATTAGATTTGGAGAGGTGGGATATTCTAATATTATCCCAGCATGTTCGGGAGGATATAGGCTGTTTTCATATTTCCTGCCGTGCAGGATTTCAGATGTTTCATAAAAAAATGCTTAATTCGAACAATCCAACCTGTTAGGAGAAGAGATCTGTGAATTATATAATTTATAATGTGTGCGCACGCACATTTGTTTGCTTTTTGACATTGTTGCAGATTCCAGTTATCAATCATATGTTAAGTTCTGATAAGGACCCAAACGCAGACCACAGGTAGCAGGCAAAAAACGTTGTTTATTCAGTCCGAGTTCAGAAGCCAGGTAATCAGAGATAGAGATGGTACAAAATCGAAATCCAAAAGAATCGTCAAAAAACTTAGCAAAAAACCACGGCAAACAAAACAGAAGGAAAAGGCAGGCTCGAAGTCGTACAAAAGGGTGTCTCAGGAATCTCAAATAACAAAGGCTTACAAATAATCGGCACAATGAAATTGATCAACGTTCTGACAACAAATGACTGCACACTGAGGGTATATAAACACTGGGGAAGGATAAGACAAGGAGGTACAGGTGTGAGAGAGGGCAGGGTTACAAACAAGACAAAGGTGATAACAAATGGGAATAGATAATACAATAATGGGAAAGTAACAAATACGTGGACCGGATTCTCGAAAACACATTGAAGACAACATAGCCTGGATCAGAGGCAGACTCGTACTCAGATTGGTAGGCGGAGTTACAGGCTAGAGCCAGGTGCAGTCAATATGCGAAGGCAGCAGGAGTCAGGTAAAGCACACGAGAATGGAATGTTAAAGCGTAGAAGATATGTTAGTATCAATTAGTAAATAACTCAAATACGGGGGTTAGTTTAGTTTAGTAACACATATACATTAGTAGATTTAGTAAGTGTAATCTAAACTAGATAACCACAAGTGCAATAAGTATTTGTTAGTATTATCTACAGTTTAATACAAAAAGACTGAAGAAAGAATACGAGACACGAAGGAAGGCAGAAATCCCGAATACTTCCGAAATCACCCGAATAGTGCCAGCACGATACAGGGGAGTGACAACTCGGAACACAGCACACAGACAGAGGGGATCAGAGGGAAATGTAAATAGTACAAGAACCAGGGCTATGGGAATGAATATGAAAAATAATAAAGTAACAGAAAATAATACACAATTAACACAGGACCCTAACATCATATTACAAACCCAATTCCAAAAAAGTTGGGACAGTATGTAAAATGCACATAAAAGCCGAAATCAGTGATTTGTAAATTATCTTTTACATATATTTAATTGAAAACCGTACAAAGAAAAAATACTGTTTTACCTTATCAAGTTTATTGATTTTTGTAAATATACGCTTGTAGAACCGGCACAGCTAGACCAATGAGGGGAAGGAGCAACGTGTTTTTCCTCTGCTGTTGTGATGTAAACAAGAGATGTTAGTTATTTATCCTCCGTTCATGAACAGAGCACAATTACATTTAAGAATATACTGGGTCCGTCACCACAAGTCAGATATGAATGCGCTGCTTCATATCCCGCTTAAGACAGGCCTGAAACGGATCAGTAAGATTCTTATTATTCTCCGTTCACAAACGGGGCCATGTTGTCATCACGGATATATCCGATCTGTCGTTCAAATGTAAATATTCTAATGGGAGCATTAGAACATTCACAAAGGAGCTGAACAGCACATCGAATATATCTATGATCACAAAAGTAAGCGTAACAGTTATATTGTTTTACTCGTAATTATCTGACACCATATGAAACTAGAATTTTGAATTTGGTTTTAATCATGCGTGAAGCTCAGAGTGGTTCCTTCTGTGCCACCATTACTCAATATATGCTCCCGGGATTAGCACTATTGCTGAATCTCAGTTCGTTGGAGAACACCGAGGTTGGGGGTCCAGCCAACGCAATACATGCATTATATTTTACATAGATAGTTGTGAGCCCAGGTCAGTGTGCATTCAGAGGGCTCCTTGAGGCGAATTTGACAAGAACCGACGTAGAACGTCCATGGGTTCTCTTCACATCAAATCCTCAGAACCATGCACCACCAATCCCGTTTTACTGGCAGAACTTGGCTGCCTTTCCCAACTTGGGGACTCCACTTAAAGTACCAAGCCACTGATCAGTTGGTCATTGGTCAAAATTGTTCCCCTGAGTATTCAGGCGTAATTTAGGCTGAAAAAGGTATAAAATGGATTAGAGTCATGGAGATCACGCAAGTTAAAAATAAGAAGAATTTATTAACAGGCAGGTAGGTCATTATCTTAGAATTATCAGTCAATTTACAGAATACAGAAATTAAGAAAAGAAACACAGAGTAAATATCTTACCCAGCCTGCTTCAGCTACACACAGACACAGAATATGCACAGTGTGGGAAGTCGATTACAATCTTCCCTAAACGCAAACTATCAAACGTGATGCTATCATGACTGGGTATAAAATTATATCAAAAGACTCTTGATATCTTATTTTCTGGTACTCTCACAAGTCATACTATAACCTCTCTGCATTTGAATGGATCTCTATGGGAATTGGGTGGGACTCGATTAAGCTGTAAATTACACTGTAACAGTATGGATCACATGGTTGGCTAAATGGCTGTCATCATGGGTCTGAGGGATGAAACAAGCCTCAAACCATCACTCTGCTGCCAGATATGCAGTAGATATGGATGGACCACTTTAAGGGTAGTTTCTCCTGAATCATTTTCCTATTAAACTCTATGGAAAAATAAGTCAGGAGAAACAAACCTTCAATTGTTGGCTTCATGCTAAAACCGGATTCATAATCCCCTCGAAAAAAACGTCTCATGGTCTCTGTACACTACGTGCTCTGTTGTGAACCCACACGCACATGCAGAAACGGCACTGTGAATTATAACATGCCTCATTCATTTTCCACACTTCGTTTTCCTTTCCATATCATTCACTACTTTTAGGATGTTAGTTTTACAAACCCCATTTCCAAAAAAGTTGGGACAGTATGTAAAATGCAAATAAAAGCAGTGATTTGTAAATTCTCTTTTACATATATTTAATTGAAAACAGTACAAAGAAAATATATTTAATGTTTTACCTTATCAACTGATTTGTGTAAATGTACGCTAATTCCGAATTTGCACATTCATTGGTGTCTTCATGTGATTGTTAAGACGTACACGTTTTAACTATCTGTCCTCACTACCAAATTCTTAATGTACCCAACTACACTACACAACTGTCTGAAATAACAGAAGTTCACATTTGATGTATAATCGCATCAATATGGATACATTGATCTAGTAGCACACAATTTGCACAAACAATTTGTACTGATACTTCAGCTTGGATTGATTAGATTACATCATGGATTGCCAGTAATGCTTGATTTCAGGGCTAATAAGGAATGTCTTTTACAAAATGTGAATATTGAACGTGGGGGGGGGGGGTTAAAAAAGCATAGCCGTGTCTGTTGGGAGAGAATTCAGTAAACGGCATATTCACTAAATGGAGAATGAATGAGTAATACCTTGTTTTAAATGTTAATCGAGGAGATAATCCACTGAAGAAATTTTAACCACTCAATCGTGGCTCTGGAGTACCACAATGTTTGTAGAATTCCACTAAGGCTTTAAGTCAGCCTACAGCAATTATAGCCTTTTTTAATCAAACTGTCAGGCCTGTTTTCTTGGGTCTAAAAGTTAGTTATTTAGAGGAGCTGACATGCAAGCTGCATGACAGCAGTCCACAGCCAGTGTGATCAGGGAAGGTATCTTCCATAGGAAACGTAAAAAAGCAATTATTCTGCTGTCTTTTGTCTTTCAAAAAAATGATGTTCCTTGTGAAATAAGGAAAGTTTGTGTTGATATTTGCCATATTAAATGCGCAGACGATGGAACATTGGGAAGTAGCTGTGATTGAGAGGCCCATTCTTCGAAACGGTCACATTGACTGTCATGACACAGACATTATATACCATACTTTTCTCCAGAGATGAATATGAGAAACTTCATCTGGTTAATTCTGACTTTTTCTGTCATATTTCCCAGACAGTTAGATTTGCTTTTTGCTATAACCTAAGAGTCACTTCAGTCCATCATGTATTATTAAGTAGTATTTTCCCCTGATGGATCTTCACCGGGCTACTTCAACTCCTGCTGATAGTCCTTGAGTAAAAAAAAGCAAAAAAGCAGAGGGCACGCACACACACACACATGTACAAAAGCATGCTCTCTCTCACTCCCATACACACATACACACATGTACAAAAGCATGCTCTCTCTCTCTCACACACACACATACACACAAATGCACATGCATGTTTGCATATGTAGAAAGACACACACACACACACACAAAACATTTTGTTTTCCAGCCAGTGGCGAGCCGTTGCACTGGCAAAGTGCCATTTTCATCATTTTGACATGGGTGAGCCCTTTTGGTAATTTAGTGACTCGCTGTGTGCATAATGAAAGGAGAGGCGATATTGAGGGTGTGTCAGTGCAGATAGTGCACTGCAATTTTAGTGCAGCGGATTGCAATTCTGGGGTCAGCTTAGTCTGTGATTTGTGCCTGCATCGCCTGCCTGCTCGGACCAGGTCTATGGGGCAAGTTGTTCGTTGTATTTTTACTTATTTATAATGTTAATTCCTGTATTAATTTCTGCTTTTAATTGTTTATGGCTGTTCTTATACTTTAGTGTGGTCCTGGGGGTACCGTTCCATTTCTTACACCCGTCCGTAATGAGAAGAATGGCAATAAATGCAGTTGGGCAGTTGCATGCTCCTTCTACCCAACCACTCACCTATGTGAATTGAAAGTGGATTACATTACAATCCAGGTAACCTTTAATGAAAATTGCCTGGTGAGACAGGAAGAAAGTATTGAGAAGATCAGATCATGACCCTGTTATGCCTGCAATTTCAAAGATGGGCATATGTGCAGCAGTTCCACAAGGTAGGCATAAACTTGCCGCATACATTCACTCTCAGTGTATGTATATCGAGCAAGCTATCAATAAAGTAATTTAGGCTATGTCTCACTCAATTACATTGACATCTGCACTAGCTAGCTAGCTCATATATGGCAAACAAAGGAAGTGTGTTGACTAAGTAAGGGGCTATAACTGGGCTTCATTGTTGAAGCTCACTTCCTGGTCTTGTTCAGAGTGTTGCTCTCTGGCGCCAGTGTGGTTGGCTCCAGTATAGTTTTTTCAAGCCCGTTTTTCAATGCAAATCAATGGTACAAAATGCGGTGAAAATACAAAGTCAATAAATTTTTCCCACAAGAACATGTAGTCACAATAGATGCTTTTTCATCATCTAATGTCTTCCCATGTACCGATTTGTTAAGTTGTTGTGTGGACAATATTTTAACATTTTGTGGCCAAATCCATGAGAATTTGCGGCACTAGTTACTGCACATTACTTGTATATCACATGCTTAGTGAACTGGACCCGGCCTGGACTTAATGACCGTATAAGGCTCCCCCTGCTTCCTACTATGCAGTCTCTGGCTCCAATTTTTGTACAACATGGCAGCACTTCCATGGCTTCCAAACGCTTTTCATAAACACTTGGAAAGTGAATGGGCGAGGCCACAATCACTTTGTCCATACTTTTTCTACAGTTTATGTGACGAACGCATCAAAACTGATGCTGCTGTGGCTATGTTTCTTTTGGACAAGCTGTAATATTTTGCTTGAATTGGCTTTTCATTGTATCATGATCTAGTGTTCACTAATTGTAAGAGCTAGTTAACTAGTTATTGATGGCGTAACGTAACTATTGTGACTATTGTACGTTATAATACTGTATCTAATCTCATACTAATGTTTCAGTGCCAGTGGGCAATGTAATGGCATTGGAATCTACTTGCCATCAAAGATTATGAAATGCACCACCTTTTTGTGAGTAAAATACTAAACTTTAATCCCTCTTTAAGTATATCGGAGTGCTATTTCAAAATATGTACTCTCAAATCTAGATGGAAACAAATGTCAAAGTGAGGATGACTTGTTTGAAGTATTTGTAAATAATTATGAATGGAAAGAAGCTTATTTCATTATGTGAAAAGATGTAGACCACTCACGGTAGGCTTCAAAACTGTAAATAGTAGGCTTGACTCAGTCCTAATTAGGATTATAAATGCATCGATTGTGTTGTATCGTAGTGGTTATGAATAACGACACCTTTGGTGATTAACTCGTTTTTGTGTTTTTGGTTTATTCAGATGATGTTGTGCAAATGTACAATTCAATTGAATGATTGATTAGTCAAAATGTTTAAGTATAATATCAATGCAAAATGTTGCAAGGTGAAATAATTTGTCAACGGTTGTTTAGTTATTCAGATAATTTAAATATACAAATCAGCAAGTTTCTGCATGGGCTATTTCAGTATATGGTGGACTTTGTTTTATTGTAACATACAGTGGTGCTAGAAAGTTTGTGAACCCTTTAGAAGAGTGGTTCTCAACCCTGGTCCTGGAGTACCCCTGTGTATGCTGGTTTTCGTTCCAACCACAATTGCAATACTTGAATTTTAACAAGCTGTAAAAAAATTTTAATTAGGTGTTTTTAATGTTTAGAGGGATTATTTACGTTCTTAAGCCACATTATGTTAGTAATAGCTATGCATGCCATGAAGACTAAAAGTCCAATATTCACATTGTGCTGTATTGTAAACAATTAAAAGGAGGTAAAACATGTTTTAACTGATCAAATTAAAGACTGAGGTGAATCAATAGGCTCATAATTGGTGAAATTGTGAACACATGGCCAATAAAACAAACCGTTTGGTAAATAATGAAGAATTCAAAGACAAAGCAAATGATAACGAGCCAAACCTGCATTGTGTTAACAAGTTTAAGGAAAAAATCATGAAGGAACTTAAACTTGTGTTCAATTACCTAATTAGGAGCCTAATCACCTGAGTTGTTACTTCTTTGAAATTGTTTGCAATATAACACTATGAGCATAATGAACATGGGTTTTTTTTCTTCTTCATGGCATGCATAGCTATTGCTAACATAATGTGGCTTAAGAGAGTAAAGAGTTTAAAGTGTTCTCTCCATACAATAAAAACACCTAATTAAGAAAAAATAACAGCTTGTTAAAATTCTGGTATTGCAATTGTGGTTGGAACGCAAACCAGCATACACAGGGGTACACCAGGACCAGGGTTGAGAAACACTGCTTTAGAATGTTCTGTATATCTGCATAAATTCTATCTAAAATGTGATCACATTCATCTAAGTCCTAAAACTTGATTGAAGTGAACCCAGCTCAACAAAAAGCACAAAAAAACATTTATTGAGCAAAATTGTCCAACGTTAAATGCTTTGTTGGAAAAAGTATGCGAACACTTGGATCATACGTATTTTTAAATATCATATTTAATATTTTGTTGCATGCTGTTACTTCCTGAAGTCTGTGACCCATCAATATCAAAAGACTCTCGATATCTTATTTTCAGGTACTGTTACAAGCGATACTATAACATCTCTGCATTTGAATGGATCTCTATGGGAATTGGGGGGTGAGACTAGATTCAGCTGTAAATTACACTGGTACAGTATGGAACACATGACTGGCTAAATGGATGTAAGTCATCCAGGGTCTAAGGTATCAAACGAGCCCCAAACCATCACTCTGCGGCCAGATATGGAGTAGATGTGGATGGATCACTGCAAGGGTTATTTCTCCTGACTAATTTTCCTATAGAACTCTATGGGGAAAAAAGTCAGGAGAAGAAACCCTTAAAGTTTCTTCTCCAGTATATAATATTTTCCTGCATGCCCTGGGATGACATTTCTCTGTGGTTTCTTTCAAAAATGTTCCCATTTATAATCACTCCAAGGAAAATGTTTCATTCATATATATCAACGCACAGTAAATTGGAATAAGTATTTCCCATGCCTTAAGTGACAAGTATAGCCCAGGCAGATACTAATACAGTATAGTCTATATTATGTACGATAATATTACAATAAAATAATACTCCAACATCAGAAAAATGCTGGTAAATGTTCTAGCTTCACTGCAAATCAAACGTAAAACATGACTGAGCCACATGTGAACGCTTACATTACAGTATTTGAAATGCATTCAAAATGCAAAAATAACAATAAAAAACATTTGTCACAAGACTGTGGTGGAGTGGAAAAACTAACATAGATATTTGATATATTACAAGCTGTAATACTTGCATATCGAGGAGGAAAATCTCCCTTATGTTTGTAGGCATATTCTCCGATATAATCAATATTATGGTACGTTCTTGTGACCCACTCCAAAAATCCATGTAAGCAAGGCGAGGATTTTCTGTAGCCATGCTTGTGAGTTGGCCAAATTAGTAAAAACTTGCGAAAATAGCAGTAAAACAACAATTACGCCTCTGCAAGCGAAGTAATATTCTAAGTCTTTTTGCAAAAAACCAAACTAATAGAACTAGATGCTGTTATGCCCAGCTGCAATTTATCGTTCAAAGCATTAAATGAGACATTGCAAACACTGTTGCTAAGGTTATAATGTCCTATATTGGATAAAAGAGTCGTCAATGAAACCAGAATGAACTAGAATGCATGAGACTGGTTTGAACAGCATGCCGGGTTTTACGTGTTGACTTTTCAGATAGTATAATAACGTTATAAAGTGGTGGGTATTTCTGAAATGGATTGTCCCAGACAATAAATGACCACTGCATCTCTATGCAAACCAATGGTAGGATTGTATATTTGGGTTTATTCTTGGGTTTATCTTGTTACTATGATGGATTACAAATTTTTGGTGGTGAAAGAATATTTTTATGAACTCACAAATAGACGCTATTGTCCAGTGTGTCATGCATGGGTCGGTATAGTTTCAGATGAGACTGGGTGGGGGGGTTGCTTGTTAAATGGATTAGCTAGCCGGCAATAGTGGCACTTAGAAACTCCGCATTTGGCAGAGTTGTCATGAATCATGTACTAATGAAGCTAGAATATGGGGTTTGTTGTTTCCCTTCATAGTTTGGTTGCAGGAGCAATGAATGACTCAGTTGAGCAATATCTTGGCACCGGTGCCATAGCCACTAGGGGGTCTGCGCGAAGGGGTTAAAGGGAATGAAAAGAGGTCATTTGATTGGCTGTGATTTAATCCAGCTGCAACACACCCACTGATAAATATTCAGACGAATCCAGCCCATTTTCCACCTGTGCTACGCGCTGTGATCTGTGTGTTCCTCACCTGGTCATGAAAATAGCTAAATTCAGTAGCCACACCCAGTGCCCTATATGCTGCGCAATTCACTAAGCCTATGTGCCGTGCACAGGAATATAGAGCAGAAGCGCACACATACACATGCACATACTCGTACAAAAGCATGCACACACACACACACACACACACACACACACAGACAGACACACCCACACTCTCACAGAGCTGCAGACATAGCTGTACTAATAAGTAACGCGTGCGCACACTGCGGTCTTACGCACAGACACACAAACAAAAGCTTATATTGCCCATGGATATAATATCATAAATAAGTGCCATTTACTGAATAAAATTCAAGAGGGACAGCTGGAAATCACAAACTCATCTATTGGAATATGAAGAGCATACATGTTGCCAGGAAATTACATGCATTGAAAATTCAAATTTCCAGTCATTGTAGACAAATTACTGATTGCTCACCATTGTTACAAATTAATTAAAGCATAATTAAAAGTGTGTGTACACCTAAAGGCTACATGCATTATGTCACTGTAACAAAGTGATGGTAGAATGGTCCTACATTTATGTTGAATTACACTAAGCTGTAATATAATACATCCTTTACTGTGAGATGAAATCCAGCTTGTGCCAGTTGATCCACTCATACAATTGGCTGAAAAAACAAACAAAAAAATTGTAATTAATGCATGAACAATTTATAATGCATGTACTGCTTGGTAAGACTAGACTATTATGGATTAATGAAAAGTAGAATTTGCTTTCAAATGTAAAAAAGACTTACCTGTAATTTTATTGGTAAATTTCAATATCTGCATTGTACAGACACTTAACAATACTGTACAGTATAGTTGAGGGCCAGAAATGATACTCTGATGTACAATTTATTTTTCCATTTTCCATTCCTGCCTAAGAGAGGCCAAAATTATTTATTCTTGGCTCTTAAAAAAGGTATATTTTACCAACATTTTACCTTTTTCCTGTTTTGTCATGCTCAATCATATTTATGACCCCAGAATTGAATCAAGCTCATTCAAGTTTTTCACCACAAGTGTCATTTTTTGCATTGGTTTTTGTTGGTAGCCCATTCGTTGAAACATATTAACCCCTTCTCTAGCACCACCTTTTTGGAACACAAGCCCAAAAAATGTAATGGTTACTGTTCTTGACTACAGACATAATCCTGGGCTCTTCTGTAAGGTAACCCTTGGGTTTTTATTATAAGTGTCATAATTACTCTAAGTATTACTGAGACAAATGAACAAAAGCGCAAACACAGTGGAAGTGTAAGTTTTTTTCTTGCCTAAAATAATTTTAGAATAAGGATACCAAATGTACCGTTATTTGTGTCGTGGATTGTGGATTTCCATGGAACACAGAACGTACAAAGTCATCCTTTTGATTTAGGGTGTTTTGTGACATGTTATGTTACAAAATAAGGAACCTTTGTCGCTATAACACTGGGATAATAAAATAGTTTACAGAGATAGAATCATTAGTTTTTATACTTTCAAATGGTATATTGTGTGACAGAGTTTATGAAGAAATTTATGAAATTCTACTTGAGTTTATGAAATTCTACTTGCTAACTGTTGATGAAGAAATAAATACTTGCATTTACATGTAAGTCAGAGTTTAGGACAAATATTGATTTACGTTAGGCCAAGGACTGAATCAATAACATCAGAGAGTCTATTCATATGCAGATGGTACAATTTAATAGAAGCCAGTTTAAAATTGTGCAACAGTTTGGCTCATGTATATTCATGAGCAACACTTAAGAGGTGAAACCACAAGGTGAATATGCCACAGCATATTCGTCGATAAAGACAGACACGTGCAAGTGCATGTTATTCAAGTTAACTTGTGATATGGCACTCGTGGTTAAAGTTCAGTGCTATATAAATAATACATATTCAGCAGTAATTCATATCAGTTAATACAGTATCTACTAGAATCCAATCATGAAAATTGTATTTATTTAATTATTTGTTTGTTTGTTTGTTTGTGGTGTGTGCCCAAAGCCAAATACCTTACTCAATACCACACACAGATGATGATTCTACCCTCGTTTATTTTCTTCTTTTTTTTAAAAAGCAGTAAGTGGGTTACTATCATGATTCAAGATAAGCTAGGCTTATTTGAAATAATTTTCACATTTCAATTTTCAAACAGTGATCAACAGAGCCTAGCCTAAGAGAGACGGGGTGAGAAGGGGAGAGAAAGAGCAGCCGGGTGGGGATGAGCGAGACGGGGCAGACGGGCTACGGGGACGAACGCACAGTCTGTCTTCTTCCTACAGTGTCCCATATTGTGTGTATGGTGTGATCATTGACTTTAATCTATGGGTGGTTGATTGCATGAAAAAAATAGAAACTGGCCTGGATATATGTGCTTGGGATGCATATGTCACAGTTCTCTGTGTGAAAGAAACTGCTTAGTGTAAGCAGGCAAGGCATGGGGGCTGTGTTGGTGACAGCAAGCTCTGCGGTGAACTCTTCAGTAGACTTACCCCCCTTTCACACGGCAAGCGACTCGGTTGACCAGTTGCTGGAAGTCCATTCATTTTCTATGAAGCTGAGTGTCCCGAGCGACCGGGAAACTGAGTGACAAAAGTTGCGGGAGAAAGGTTGCCGGCAACAGCCAATCAGTGTTCCACACTTCCACATTTTCCAACCGAAAACCAAAAACATTGCAGCTGCACGAGATCACTAAGAGTACACAACGGGAAGATCTTACCCCCCCCCCCCCCCCCGAGTGACCCATCAACCGAGTTGCTCGCTGTGTGAACGTGTGGTTACAGCTAGAAGAATAAATAAATCTTATACCATTTCAGCATTCAAGGCAGTGCCTGAGATCGCCGAATAAATCATTCAGAAGAAAAGTTTTAATTGTCCATATGTAATCCAATATTTAATCCAAAATATGCAAGCTGTAGTGGTTTCCCAGCTCAGACGCCATTTTCAACTCAATCTGCTACGTCTCCACTGAGAAAATTCCAGCGAATTAAAGTCACTGACTGACCTCAGATCAGTCCCTGGGGGCTAGCTAGTTTTGTTGGTCTGAGCAGGATTGGTGTCCTTACAAGTCAATCAAGCAGCAGGGTGAATTAGACAGAACTCTTAGCTTTAAAACGAGGCCTGTGACTGGGTACCATGATTCTTCCACTAACTGATATGGATTTTGAAAAAGAAATAGTAGAGCAAGTAAATTATAAGGCTATTTATTATTATTTTTTAACATTTTTATATACATTGTGTGCACCATGAATAATTCCTCACATATTTCATAGATTTTGGTAAACTTGTGCTCTTCAAATACTGCCGTCATTCATCTCTCTGCTGTTTGTTGCCACAAGGTTATAAGGCTTTATTTAAGAGTAGTGCAAACCAAGTGAAAATCGCCTTTTTTTTTTATTTAAAAAAAAGGGATATTTCGATAGATATTGTCCAATCATTTCCGGTTTCGGCAACTCATACTTCCATTTTCTATACGAATACACATACAGGCACAGATAATTTTGGTGGTTGAACAGATAAAGATAGTGGGCTCTATCTTGACAATCTTAGAGTCTAAAATTCATGACGAAAGTGCCAGAAACAGTGTGTTGCTCTTAAAGACCTTTTGGTGATTGTGGAAAATACAGATGATTGTGGAAGAGATTAACAGCCTTAATGTGGTGTGCCAGCAATATACAAGAAATCAACTGAAAGTGGCTCTTCAAGCTAATACTCACCTGTCACAGTCAGAAATTGAGTGTGCTCTGAAGGCCTTGGATGACATAGGTTTGCATGCATCCTGTAGTTCAGCTCTTTCTACAGAGTATTAGAGAAGGCAATACTTTCAGAGGAATTTTTTTTATGTACATCCTCAAACAATTTATTTAGGCACTGATCAACATCGAAGGGAATTTTGTTTGATTGACATAAGCAAGCAAAATAAATGGAAACAGATTGAGAATATGTTCGGTTTAAATGCTTTATTCCAGCGCACGGGCTAAATATGTCCTACATATTTAAATGCTACACGATTTTATGACACAAAGAAATATGCTAGCCCACAAAACTTGCTGTATTTATTGATATTTGCTATTCAGTAAATCAATTGCTTGACTGATAATTAATATAAACAGTGAGAGTTTCATCCGTTTAAAGGTAGGCTAGGCTACGGTGACAGACTTTTTACATGATCAGAGATCCCACGATACGCCACTGTGCAGCATCATGGTTAATTTCCGAGTATAGATGGGGTGAAGTGCGTCTCAGTTCGAATAACCCGCTCCGCCCTCGCTCCCTCCCACTCACTAAATGCAAGTGTATACTCCTGTTTTATTGGTATGTGCGTCACATCCTCCCAAGTGAAGTTTACAAGTGAAGTTTACAAGGGTGGAGCAAAAACTGGATTGGGACGAAGGGGCCAACACTGGGCTTTCGCTTTGAAGCTCACTTCTTAATTTGGCTGGGAGCGGCAATTGTGCCGTTGCTCACTAACGCCACTGCGGTTGGCTCCAGTATAGGTCTTTCACCATATAAGTCAATGGCAGTCAATGTGGTCAAAATACTCAGTCAATAAATTTTTCCCACAAAAAAATGTAATTGCAATAGGTGCCTTTCCTTCATCTAATGCCTCTGCTTGTGCTGATTTTTAAAAATATTGTGTCGTTTGGACAGGGTATTAACATTTGTTCAGGACCAATCAGATGGACAGGTTGAGTCCTCTTCGGCTCCACGGAGCAGACGCAGTTTTTACAGACCGTCAGCGAAAAAGATTTCCGGAGACTCAATTCGGTTTTTACGAGGCCGTGGGAAGGCAATGGGTGACATCACAGTGACTTTGTCCATATTTTTATACAGTCAATGATTGGGACGCAGCTGTAGATTTTAAATATTTTGGCCCTGAAAAACTCTTTTCTAAAATGCTGTCAGATCTTAGAGAATTGGAGACCGATGGATTGGAGATATTTGGGCATGTTGTGAAGGCAGCAGTCTTTTGCATTGCAGGAGATACTTTGGGTTCTCATAACATAGGTGGATTCACAGAAAACTTCAGTACCTCCAAATACTGCTGCCGGCACTGCCTTGTAAAAAGAAGTGGACTAGATGATTTCCCTTATGGAAATGTAATATACTGCAGTATATTTTAAATATATTGTGAAGATAATTTTGATATATGTACAATATACTGCAGCATATTCTTTTTCCATAGGGGTTGGCAGAACATGCTCCAGTCCGAACAGTACAGAATTAGAACGAGGCAGTGAAAGAGCTACAGGGTGGTGACAAGAAAGAAATCATCTTCAATTCTTCAATTCTCTCTTATACTTTCATGTCTGTCAGCCAGGTCTTCCACCTTGTATTGGCCATGATTTGTTTGAGGGGGTCGTGGCATATGACCTAGCCATTTACATCAAGTACTTTGTGAAGGAAAATAACTTCTTCACCTACTCACAGCTAAACCACAGAATCAGACAATTCAGGTATAAGGGGTCTGATGCCAATTCTGCACCTTCAGAAGTTTCTGAAAAGGGAGTTAAATTAGGTGACCAGGCAACATAGAACTGGATACTCCTGAGGCTCCTTCCTATTATAATAGGTGAAAAGATCACAGATACAGGAGATGAGGTTTGGGAATTGACAGTCCAACTGAAAGAGCTTGTCGAATTAGTTTGTGCCCCTAGGATATCTGTATCTGAAGTTGCTTTGCTCAATGTTATGATTATTGACTGTCTAGAGACAAGGAAACAGATGTTCGCTGCCCAGAACCTTAAACCAAAACACCATTACCTCATCCACTACACTGCTTTGATACTGAAATTTCTAAATGTGTGTCAAACGCTTTCCACTGACGAACTTCTGCAAACTCTAAATTCAAGTTCTTTCTTTGCACCTACTTTGCAAGTGAAAAACTCCACCCCTTTCCACGCAGAGTTGTACAGTACTGCAGTGTGCAGTGCTGTAGATGCAACCTTGCTGAAGGAACCTGATATTGTAGGGCCTACTTATATTCAGTGGAAAGGCACACTTTACAATCTTAGTTGTGGTGAGTCAACAGAATTTGGACAAATAGAGCTCATGCTGATAAAGGAGAACAAGCATGAACAAGCATCGCAATTATTGCGATCAGAATTTCATGATTGGCTCACCCTTACCATCAATTCACATTTGAAAATGTAATAGTTTTTCATACCTGTTAAATATAAAGTATTGAGTATAGATAGAGGTAAGAAGTGGGGCAGGAAGAAACAGGAATGCAACTTTCTTGTGTACCCCTACAGGTAGACACAGTGTCGAAAGTTCATATTCACCACAGTCAAGTTCAAGTGCGTCCTCCACCCCTCATAGAGGAGCACCAGCACCAACAACTGGCACTTCAATTTTGAAGTTCTATGGGGTAAAATGCCCACAGACGTTTTCCAAAAGCTGAACAATTTGGAGCGGCCAAAAAAAATGGAGCAACTTGAAATAATTTGACTGATTGTTAGCGAAATCTTCACCATCTGCCCAACACCAGGAAAAAGACACCTCAGTGAAATAGCCAGGAAGATGGTCATGACTTATCCACTGGCATTCAAAGATGTTATTGAAGGTGAAGTTTTTGGCAGTGGGTATGACTCTCTCACCAAGCAGCTGCTGAGCAAAGTTGACAACTTGAAAAGAGGGAACGCCCCACTTGTGAAGAAGAAGTTCCAACATCCATAAGAACGAGACTCGATTCCTATGGTTGTATTAACTGGCTTCCAGATAGGCTACCACCCAGTGAAACGACTGAAACTCAAAAAAATACACAAGAAGAATTGAAGAAAATGCACAATAATAAAAACACCGACACCAAAAGTATTGAGAAAAAAATGGCGGCAACCTTCTACTCTCAGAGGAAAGGCATAATCAGCGGAATGGAAACTTCTGACCTGGTAAGAGAATGGCCATATCTATTTGAGACATGAGGCATGAAGACTCATTTTAAAGAACTTACTGGTGTGGATTTTAACAAAGAAGCCATGGCAAGTAAATGTGAGAGAGTGGTTTTGTGAGAAACAATATGAAGATCATCCTTGCAGAAATGGAAGTGGCCAAAGAGAAGCATCTAGAAGCTAACCTTCCTGGGTGTCTCCTGCTACTTCTCAACTATTTAAATGAGGCAGAGAACCAGATGTTCCATAAAGTTGATGAAACATGCCTGCCTTCTGAGGTTGATTGTGTAAAGCTGCCAGGGACACCATGCATCGTTGTATGTGGTATGAACATTTATGCATTTTTTTATTCCCATAATAATCTTTACAGTTCTCATCAGGCTGATTTTGGGAATTTTACTGTGTTAGACCAGGGGTTCCCAGTCATTCATGACAAAAAGTATACACAAGGCTGGGGACCACCATTTCTGGGGATCTAAATTTGAGAGGTTTTTGTTAGATGTAGTATTGCTTAATCAAACAGTTTGTGAGTGGGAAAAGAAGGTGAAGCCTATGACCTGCACATTTCTCTTACATTCTGTCATTATGATAATTTATAATAAGTGAAATGTTGATAAAAATTATACACAAGGGTGCCATAAAGGATACTTAGTCATTCCAGACCACCCTTTGACAACCACTGTGTTGGACTCTTGAGGAAACCTTTTCCCTTTTTTCTGTTTGTGCCACAGGGAGTTCTCCAGTGACTGCAGAGCACTTTATGATATCAGTGGACCAAACTATTGTGAAGAGCAGTATCACCGACTTCACCGATTCTCTTCTATTGATGTTTGCACCTTGCTACTGTCTGAACATAAGTTATCCAGAAGCACTGGGAACAACATTGCAGTTCATGCAGAGGCAATAATTAATCAGTATAATTTCCCAAAAAAACACAGTGATTTTATTATTTTAATTTTATTTTGCAAAACCAAAAGTCCAGGATGGATAGTGAGTTTTGAAAGCCCAGAATATCTCCATTGTGTGCACTCGATACAGTAGTGAGTCATTTGTATTGATTAGCCCTCTCTAGCCCCCACTTACACATTATTGTCATTTTGTGTGATGAGGCAGTGAAAATGTTACTGATGGCTCCTTAGAGGCTACCACAGCAACACTTACATCCATCCAGTGAAACTGAATGTGTAGACCTTTAGATACATCAGTGCCTATATCATTATGACATCAATTGGGTAACAGAGCTACACGTTCAAAATGCCATAATTCAGATCCCCCTTTGATGTATTTGTAAGGAACATGTAAGCTGAAGTCTTGAGAGAGAAAAGGAAAATAAATCCTGACACTTGAATAATTGGCTTTACCTCCATAGTGTTTATATCAGTCAGTTTGTTAGACCATGTCCTCATTGTAAAAACTGCAAAACTGTATTACAACAAACTTGTAAAACCCAAATTGTACTTTTATCAACAGGTGCCTTTTCAAGATCAACCCTGAAAAGGGGTCCAAAGTGGAGAAGGCATCAAGGAAGCAGCAAGCAGTCAATCCAAAAGTACTCTCTCTGATCTCCAAAATGGCAGACTATGACTGGAGGGAGTAGCCTCACAAACATGCTTGCATATATACACACACTAACATGCAGGAACACATACACACACACACACTCAGGCAAAAGAAACCTTGAAATTGAAAGTTATTAGCACACGCTTTTACTGTTACAGGCAGTAGCCTCACAAACAGGCTTACACACACACACACACACACACACACACACACACACACACACACACACACACACACACACACACACACACACACACGCACATTAAATCAGGCAAAAATAAACCTCAATATCACTTGGGGCATTTGTGAGCATAATGATTCCACACTGCATAAAATTCCACAGAAAGTACAAAATGGCAAAGCTGTGATCACAAACAGTAGGCTATACTTTTTTGTTTATAAAAGGGGAACAACAGCCATTTTTAGAAATTTATATTCCTCAAGAACATGATAGTAAAAAGATTATGACCTGCAATTGTGTGATGCTCATTTAACGAGCGCACACGGGAAGATCACCAGGTTGCAGGGGCATCACGGAACATAGCCACAGGCTTCTAATGGGAGAATTAATTGGAGTATGGAATTGCAACATTTACAATGTGCTATTCCATGTCCATGACCATTGTTCCCAGAACGTTCAACAGTTCAACAGAACGTAAATATTTTCCTAGCTTTGAATGGTGTTCTAGAGACCAAATTCTCTTATTTGTTTTCTCTTAACTTTATTGAAAGGAATACTTCAGGGTGGCAATAATTTTGGTACCTTTTTGAGGAAAAAAATATTCATGTATAAAGAATGTTTTCTCTGATCAATTGTATAGAATACAAGAAGATATTTCTGAGCATAAAATAGTCTGAGTCTAAAAATTGCTACTTTTTTGTCACACTTCAGGGATTCAAAGTCCTTCAAAAATACTTTTGAGTTAAGTGATGTCATAATCTGTAAAAATGTAAAATGGCAAATTGTTTGAACATCTGTATTTGAGGAAAATGTTCTAAATATTCGGATATTCTCCAGGATGATGGGTAGACATTGACGAAACGTTCTGAGCATGTATAAATTGCACAGGATTGCAATAAAACCTTTGATTTATAACAATGTTTTTTTAAGCAACTTTTTTCAGACTTGATTAGCTGACTCAGTGAAAATGGTACTCATGTTTATATCAGAGAATGTGTGTCCTCCTGTGGTATGGTTAATAAACATGTTAAAAAGGAAATCTGTGTTATGTTTAATTCGTTTTTTGAACAGGTAACTATTTTGAGGCTCAATGTTTTATTCTCGGTCTAGGGTATATTACCTAAATTTGACAATCGTCTGGCGACTGTTGCCAGACTTTCTGTACTATAACATTTCAAATATTACAGGGAAATTGCCTCCTTATGATTGTAATCAACCATGAATTAGTTAGTTGTAGTAATATAGTTACAATTATCTGTATGAGATGCATTTCATCACCTTTGATCACCAGTGATCTCACACGTTTTATGGGAGTGAATTACCTTATTTTTACAGTTTATTCATTTTTCTAAAAATGTTTCTCTTTTTATTTAACAGACTGTTGGCAGTTTTTTTTTTTTTACTAAAACAAGGGTTTTATAATGTTAAATTACGTAGCATTTTTTCTATTTTTATCACAAGTTATCTTCAATTTTCAGTATTTTTTTGCAATTATTGCCATGATTATCTGTCCCCCTGCTTTTTTTTTTTTAAAGATAATTATAATTTCTTTAGGTCAATATTTCTGTGTTTTTACATTTAATTACAGGTAATTTAATAAGATTAAATTTATTCAGTTATGGAATAACAGGTGAAATCAGCGGGGTTTTAATTGCTGAAAGTATGGAAACCTGGTCACTGTAATGAAAAATGAAGAATAGGGTTACTCCTGCTTTTAACAATGGAAGGTGAATGATTGTTGTACAATCATTAGATTTTGGAAAACATATTACCATCCATGTGACAATACCAGTGGTACCACCTCTGGTATCAGATTTAATCTGGCGGCAAAAAGGTAAATTACAAACGGGCAGGCCCCTCACAACCATTATCTGCATAGACATTTAAGTTTCAATTTATTATCTCAATTAAATGTCAGAGATGGGCATTCAAACTAAAATCTAGGCTGGGCCCTAAATACTTTTCTGTTCTGCTGCCTCAAAAGAGCAATACACCAACAATGTGCCTGACCACACCTTATCTTAAGACCAACCTGCCCAAGTGGGCACAAGTTAATTTGCTATTTAAACAATGTGGGCACTGGATGGTAAAATGACAACTGCATCAGACTGAAACTTGCATTTGGGTTACCGCCGCTTAGCGCCAAGTGGAATGTAGAGTGTGTATGTGTGTATGTAGCTATGTATGCAGTAAATTTGCACTCCTGTACAGAAAGCATTAAAGCCCGTTTCCAAGAATAACACAGCTTTATACAAGCAGGAGAATAGGAATACATTCCTTTCACTGTGCACACGCAGGACTAAACATGTTTGTAAATGCCTCTCTTTGAAACAAATCCATTTTAACCAGTGCCAAATGAGAGAGAAAATTTGAACAAAGGTATCATGACAACAAAATATGAGGAAATACACAATTGCAAGCTTTAGCACAAAATCCACAGAGTGAATAAACATTCTCAAGTCATGATTTAAAAGAGCAAAAAAAGACAAATCAAGAAATTATGATTGCCTTTATAGCAGGAGTGTCCAATGTTATCCGATAAGGGCCAGTGTGGGTGCAAGTTTTTGTTTTAGCCCAGCACTACTACACCTGATTCAACTAATTAACTAATCATGGTCTTCGATCAAGACATTGATAAGTAGAATCCGGTGTCTTTGTGTTGGGCTAAAACAAAAACCTGCACTCACGCTGGCCCTTTTCAGATAGGATTGGACACCCCTGCTTTATACAGTCTTCGAACCAAGATGCAGGCTATTTACTGAGCGTTATTTTATATTTTACTACCATCTTTTAAAAAATATGAATGGAAAGTATTCAATCAGTAGCCAGTACAATTTGTACTTTTTACCAGTCGCATCTGGTATAATTTGGTTTCAAATAGTCATAAAAACAAGCCTTAAGGCATTGGAGTTGAACAATATTGCAGTTTGGAGAGGTAATCCCTACAATGCAGGGGATTAGTTCTTTATCCAGTCTGAAATTGCTTTCTATGTGGGGGGAGGAGGGGGATAAAAACATCCACACAACAACAAAATACTTTTTTTCCATTCAGCTGAATGACAGAACACCCAAAGAGTGTCAACACCTTTGTCACAATACCGTCCTCAATGGTCACTCAACTGAAAGATTATTGTAAGGGTAACATTTAGGCTTTTAATTTCTTTTTTGTTACATGTTACATTTAGATTCAACTCAAAGTTGAAGCGCTATTCTGCATAATCATGATATTATTGATAATAACTTTCTGCTGCAGGTGGTCACTTTAAGATTCAAGATGCTTTCTGTGCCTGCAGAATGATCAGGCTATGAGCATATCGCTCATAATGTAAACATGCCCTTCTGTTCAATAGGTCATTGACTCCATTTTTTATTATTATTATTTTATTAATGTTATTCAGGGTAAATTTCCACAACATGTCTATGATTGAATCAATAATACGCCCACAATTGTATGTGGGAAGAAGTGCCTACAGCTCTTACGATTCTGCCTGATAGTCTTCTGAATTGTTATAGTATAGCTTTAGAGCTATACTACAAGCATAGAGAAGTGCATCTGCCTGAGTCCATCAAGAATACTGCACATTTGAGGGAGGAAAGAGGTATGTGCTTTCTTGTATTGGCCCGTTGAGCTCTCCATTTTTTATATGCAAGGCGCAGTGCTGATGACCGAATCGGTTTTGTTCTTTAGACAATAAACGATGCGATGCCATTACTACGTTCCTACACCTCATGACATTTTTCAGGTTGTCCACATGCACACATTTCCTGTGCATATAAATCAGCAATGCATTAATGACAAAAGAAGAAAAAATGATTACACTCTAATCATGTGTTTTGTTTTCTTTCTTTATAGTGCAACATTGCAATTTCCCTGACACGTGAACAAACTTTTTGTTGACTCTTTGAATGCATTGTGCTCATTCAGTCCCCGGCAATAACTGTGGATCCATTTTCAGTGTCATTGAGAACATTCAAAATATCACTCTACATGAGACAAAAAATATTGCCACATCGCTTTATCAACGCAATAACAACTCATTGGCCCTGGAGCTACATTTCAGAGGATGGGCTGACGTGAACAGATCGGTATGTAAATGTAATTTTATTACATGTGAGAATGATAAATTGATAAAATGTGTTGCTGCCACTTAAGGGGATAATGGTAATTTATTGGGTGACAGCTCGCTTGGTGGTGTATTAAGGGGCCGCTGGGCTTTTGAATGATTAAGGATGTGGATCTCGTTGTGAGTTTGTGATTAGTGTAAAGTTTGAGCAGAAGTGACACATGGCGCCGCCCCGGTGGAGACAAATGCAAACACAGAAAAGGTCACACAATTTTGCCATTTAAGTGACTACCATACGATCCTAAAAATATGGAACAATATTTTGCCACGTGGTTGCTCAATCTCAATAGAACACGAATCAATGCATTGCATAACCTCATAACACATATAGGCTTTCTGAATGACCACCCTAATTGTGATGAAATATGTTTAGTCTGTTTTTATTTTCTAATGAAAGACCTGGATGGAGATGGAAAGCAAAATATGTTTCATGCTCCATATGGGATATTATCCAGCAAACACATGTTTCGAAAGAGAATAATGTGCATCTTTGTATAAATTAAAAAATAATAGGATAGAGGTCCTGTTTTAAGTTCTTCTAGAAATTGTTATAGTTCACTTAGTGGTTGTGGCCACCTCTGTATTTTATAAATTTTCCAGGACAACTAATAGTTTATAGCTATAGCTGGAGGGGAAAGTGCAACGTGTTTTTCTCTGCTGTTGTGATGTAAATAAAAGAGGTTAGTGATTTATCCTCCGTTCATGAATAGAGCACAAGTACATTTAAGAATATACTGGGTCCGTCGCCATGAGTCAGATATGAATGCGCTGCTCCATATCCCGCTTAAGACAGGCCTGAAACGGATCAGTATGATTCTTATTATTCTCCGTTCGCAAACGGGGCCATGTTGTCATCACGGATATATCCGATCTGTCGTCCAAATGTCAATATTCTAATGGGAGCATTAGAACACTCACAAAGGAGCTGAACAACACATCGAATATATATGATCACAGCAAGTAAGCGTAACAGTTACTATTGTTTAACTCATTATTATCTGACTCCATATGAAACTAGAATTTAGAATTTAGCTTTAATCATGCGTGAAGCTCAGAGTGGTTACACTCGACTCTTCCTTGTGTGCCACCATTACTCAATATATGCTCCCGGGATTAGCACTATTGCTGAATCTCAGTTCGGTGGAGAACACAGAGGTTGGGGGTCTGGCCAACACAATACATGCATTATATTTTACATAGATAGTTGTGAGCCCAGGTCAGCGTGCATTCAGAGGGCTCCTTAAGGCTAATTTGACAAGAACCGACGTAGAACGTCCATGGGTTCTCTTCATATCAAATTCCCAGAACCATGCATCACCAATCCCTTTTACTGGCAGAACTTGGCCGCCTTTCCCAACTTGGGGACTCCACACAAAGTACCACGCCACTGATCAGTTGGTCATTGGTCAGAATTGTTCCCCTGAGTATTCAGTCGTAATTTAGGCTGAAAAAGGTATAAAATGGATCACATTTACATTTTAGTCATTTGGCAGACGCTCTTATGCAGAGCGACGTACATTAGTGCATTTTCCAACTTGAAACAAGTGCGTTAAAACAACCCTAAAAGGTAAATACGATATCAATCATTGGCGTGTACAACAGTAAGCCAATAAGTAACCTTAAGTATTAAACTAGCAGCTTGAACCACTTAAACAAGGATTCAGAAAAACACAATCAAGGGAGGTCACAAGGAGGTAGGGAGGGGTGGAGAGAGGTGCAGCTTGAAGAGGTGAGTCTTCAATCTGCGCTTGAAGGTGGTCAGACCTTCTGTTGTTCTGACCTCCACGGGGAGCTCATTCCACCACCGTGGGGCCAGGACAGACAGACGTCGAGACCGGGTACTAGTATGAAGTGAAGTGGGGGGGGGTACCACTCGTCCTGAGGAGGCGGAACGCAGGGATCTGGTAGGTGTGTAGGGTCTGATGAGCTTTTGGAGGTATGGAGGGGCTGATCCTCGGACTGCCTGGAAGGCGAGCACCAATGTTTTGAATTTGATGCGAGCCATCACAGGTAGCCAGTGGAGGTCAATGAGCAGGGGGGTAACATGGGAGTGTCGGGGGAGGTTGAAGACCAGGCGCGCTGCTGCGTTCTGGAGCTGAAGAGGTCTAATGGCCGATGCTGGCAGGCCAGCCAGGAGAGAGTTGCAGTAGTCCAGGCGGGACAACACCATCGCTTGGACCAGGAGCTGGGTTGAGTGGGTGGTGAGGAAGGGACGGATTCTCCTGATGTTGTACAGGAAGAACCTGCACGCCCGGGTTACCACTGCGATGTTCTCGGAGAGGGACAGCCTGTTGTCCATCACCACTCCGAGGTTCCTGGCATAGGGCGTTGGGGTCAGTGGAGTGTCCCCTAGGGAAATGGAGAGATTGAGAGGGGGAGAGGTTAGAGCAGGAATGTAGATGAGCTCAGTCTTGCCTGGATTGAGCTTGAGATGGTGGTTGTCCATCCAGCTCTGGATGTCTCTCAGGCAAGCGGATTAGAATCATGGAGACCACGCAAGTTAAAATAAGAAGAATTTATTAACAGGCAGGTAGGTCATTATCTTAGAATTATCAGTCAATTTACAGAATCTAGAAAATAAGAAAAGAAAACACAGAGTAAATATCTTACCCAGCCTGCTTCAGCTACACAAAACACAGAGTCTGCACGGTGTGGGAGGTCGGTTACGATCCTCCCAGATAGGCTTGTCTCCCTTTCTTTTATGCCAAATCACGCGTTTAAACCAGGCGGCAGTGCCATAAATTATCCTGGAGGTGTGGTCGAATCTGGAATTTAGACCCCCACCTTTGGGGGATGTTGAGTAGGGAGAGGGGAAAAGGAGATGATTACCAGAGAGGACATACCAGTGTTATAGTTTTCCCTGAGTTGTTGAAACTATGCTTTATTAAACTCCATTTGGTATGAAATGTATCTCGTTCGATTCCTTGATTTTACCGGATTACATCCATACCAAACAGATTAACATTATTATTATTATTATTATTAACAGTGTTATTATGTTGCAGTTGTCATGAAAATTCCCTCCTGATGAACCATTTTACATGCAATTCCTGTTACTACTACATCAGACATAATGTAACAATATAAGGATCACATGTGCAATGTTTGTAAGTTTTACCAGGTCTGTTGACTATTTCAACAGAAGTTTTAGAGTCTTGACCCAGGAGAGAAGTAAAGGGTGTAATGACAGAGGTGCCAACATGAGGGCACTGTGGTAGTGTCCGGAGTCTTTCCCCTCGGAACTGACCAAATCTGGGGTCACGGGAGAGGTCACGTATGGTCGGGTAGGCCATAGTTTGGCCAAAGGCTTAATGACCTCTTCTGCCCTAAATGCCCCTAAAACACACATACACACCCATGACATAGTCCAGTTTCTCTTTATCAGTCTTTTTCCAGATGGGAGCAAAAGTCCCACTTTGACTCCCCTCTTACAGGGGGAGGGAGAAGGGATACTGCCAAAGAGTTTTGATGGGATCAAAGTGTCAATCATCCATTCTTTGTGCCTGCATTGGCTCTGCCCCAAAGTAAAATTCAGCTGAAACAAAAAATAAAATAAAATAAAATAAATGCCAATGGTTGTGCATATTGCCATTCTTTGTGCCTGCATTGGCTCTGCCCCAAAGTAAAATTCAGCTGAAACAAAAAATGAAATAAAATGAAATAAATGCCAATGGTTGTGCATGTTGCAATTCTTTGTGCCTGCATTGGCTCTGCTCCAAAATAAAATTCAGCTGAAACAAACAAAATAAACGACAGACATCTGTTTGCATATTTTACAGTAATAATGTGTACCAGCGTACTTGGATGTAAAAATGCGTACATGGAGCCTCATTCATGAAACGTGAGCAGAACGAATCTTTACCTGAATTGTTTGTATTAGCTAATTTACTCGTATATTGGCATTCATCAAAGTTTTCGTATCTGAGATTGTACGTACAAACTAATTTTACGCCTGCTCAGGACGAGTACCGTACCACGTTCATGAGTACCGTACCACGTTCATGAATTCAGAATGCCACTTCTGAATGTTAATTAGAATATGAATTTATATTTATTTTCTGTTAAATTTACAAGACTAAACATAGCCTTTGAAATGCACAATGCAAACATAATAAATTGACTTTCTCTTGAGATGGTAAGATGAAAAACACAGGGCCAAGTTTTAATATCAATACTTTTAAAGGCAGGCCTATTTTTTGCAAGTTGGAATTAATGACTTACAGGCAATACTTTGTAGGCAATGCGTGTCTACGTTGAAAAAGTTTTTGGTTTAGAGAACATTAACCGAGTTTAAAGTTCTGGCTACTTTAAACAGCTAAATACGATTAAGAATAAGAATAAGGTTTGCAGTCTCAGTTAAATTAACAGTAAAGACCTGGATTTATTTGAGCAAAAGAGACTGTTTGAGCATGAATTGATACAAATATTCAATAATTGTTGAGGGAAAAGAGAGGAGACTGGCTGAAAGAATGTGCATCATTTGTTACTGCTGAGAAAAGTTGTGATAAAGCAGGACTTGTTTAATCTCAAGGAGCATACAAATGAGTCCTGCAGCAACCTGGAGCCTGAACACGGAAAGATTGGCTTTCCAACTTTAAAAAGAAATCTACAATCTACTGTTTTATATTTCTCAAACAACTGAATATAATTAAATTAGAGCAAATTCATCTTGCCCATTGGCTCCAAACATATGCTTTGTGTTTCAATGAAGTTGGGTATTATTTTCAGCATTCTTGAGCTAGTGTGCTCTGTTTTACAGTTACCTGTGTCAAGCCAGGACCTCTGCAACAACCTGGAAAACATATCTTCTACAGCCAGAACACCAAGTATGTTTGCGAAGCACCTGATAATAATCTCACCTTCTCCCACACTCTCAGAAAAAAATACAAATGCTTGCACTGGGGTGCTACCCCATTGGTACGTAAAATGTACCCCAAAGTAAAAGGTACGTACCACAAGCCAGCAATAGATAATTCATTTCTACGTTCTTTTCTTGAAAAGGTGATTTTGAGGACCCAAATAGAACATTATTGTACAAACCCCAATTCCCAAAAAGTTGGGACAGTATGTAAAATGCACATAAAAGCAAAATTATCTTTTACATCTATTTAATTGAAAACGGTATAAAGTAAACATATTTAATGTTTTACCTTACCAACTATATTGATTTTTGTAAATATACGCTAATTCTGAATTTGATGCCAGCAACACGTTCCAAAAAAGGACAGGGGCAAAAAAAAAGTTTAAAAACACCTGTTTGGACAGGTAAACAGGTGATGCTATCATGACTGGGTATAAAATAATATCAAAAGATACTTGATATCTTAATTTCAGGTACAATGAGCATTCTGAGGTATGAAACAAGCCTCAAACCATCACTCTGCTGCCAGATATGCAGTAGAAATGTATGGATCACTTGAAGGGTTGTTTCTCCTGACTTATTTTTTCATAGAGTTCAATAGGAAAATGAGTCAGAAGAAACAACCCTGATCCATCCATATCTACTGCATATCTGGCAACAGAGTGATGGTTTGAGGCTCGTTTGATACCTCAGACCCTTGATGAATTGATGCCATTTAGCCAACCATACTAGTTCCTGTGTAATTTACAGCTTAATCTAGTCCCACCCCCCAATTCCAATAGAGATCTATTCAAATGCAGAGAGTTTATAGTATTGCTTGTAAGAGTACCTGAAGTACCAACTTTTTTGGACCGTGTTGCAGGCATCAAATTCAGAATTAGCATATATTTACAAAAATCAATAAAGTTGATAAGGTAAAACATTAAATATCTTTTATTTGTACTGTTTTCAATTAGATACAGTATAGGTATCATAGAATTTACAAATCACTGCTTTCTGCTTTTATGTGCATTTTACTTTTTTGGAATTGGGGTTTGTACTTTCAGGGTACGTTTGGGAAATTTGTTCCTAAAAGAAGACAAATGTACCTCCACTGCACCTTTATTTCCGAGAGTGCGTGCCACTAGGCTGCCTTCCCACACTTGTTGATTGATTCTGTCCAACGTCTGAAGAAGTGGCCTGTTCCTCTACCACTACTCAATCCCCATGTTCTTCTGTATGGCCAACTATAATTCCTACAAGCTTCCCTGCCAACACTGCAGTTTCTTCCAATTTTCCAGAATTATGTGGTCTGTAAAGTCTCCTTTCTCCCTTCGTACTCACTCTCGCTCCTCAGTTACAAATCTAGGGTACTGATTTATCTCTCCCTGATACTACATTACTATTTGCTTTCTTCAGAGACATCCTTATCGAGGGCTGTGGTTCCACTGACCCACCTTAGCTGTTGGTCATATATACCTGAGATGGGCTGGAGGCTTTACCACTGCAAATTTATCTGAGCCAACAGAGGGCTGGCCAACCCCAGATAAAACAGTAGGTTCTCCCCTAGTTTATCGCACAGAATACCAAAGCAAGGAAGTTTCTATTGCAATGTTTCTATTGTAATGATAGCTCCAACCTGCACAGCATGGTATTGTTCACAGATCATTGATGATTCATGCTGTAAAAAAAATAAATATATATATTTACCTCCCCTACCTTATGCATAAAAAAAGGCTCATAAATTTGCTGTGTGCCTACCAGGGGCGTGTGCAGGATTGAAAATCATCCTGTCATGGGGGTACTAAAAAAAATAAAAAAAATAGAGAGATTGTGATCATTGACAGAGGTAGGGGGTGGGGGGGGTGGGTTACGATTGCAGACCAAGGGGAAATGCAAGTAGCATTAAAATATTGTATTGAATTGTATTAGCATATTTTAAGTGTTTATTTGAGGCAATCAAGTTTTAGAATTTCTATATTATATTTTAAATTAGATGTAAAATTGGTGATTGGTGGGGGGGGGGGGGGGGGGGCAAGCGCCTCTACTTGCGTCAATAACCGCATGCCCCTGATGCCTACAGTACAGTTGTTATAATTCAATTTTTAATAAAAATTTGAAAAGGTGTCTACATTTTATTCCCACCCTGTTTCTCACATCAAGGATATACAGTAAATGTTGTGAGGAGCAACTATTGGGAGATATTTAACACACAGGACTATTGTTCCCTTTCATAACTGCTGTTTATGTCACTTGGGCAGACTTAAGGGCAGGTTTTTCCATCTCAGACGAGAATCCAGAACCGAAGCAAATAAAGCAGACCCTCAAAAAAATCAAAAAGGAAATGATTGTATCGAAGTCACAACCACTCTAGGCAAGGCATGGGTATTGGCAGTGGATTTAAGAAAGACTAGAGAAGACAATAAAGGAGAATGTTTACTCTCTGGATTCTATGACTGTAGGGAATTCTGATGGGAATAATATGGAATATTTTTGTATCAACTATCAACTGGACAGGACTATTCTAAGTCCTACAGTCACACAAGTGGAGGTTCCTATATAGTTAAAGATATTCAATGCTGTGTAGGGCAGTGTGCATTCTCATCCAGTACAATACATGTCTATATAACAATATTTATAAACTATTTGCCACACATTAAGCTTTTGATTTTCTCATCCAAGAAAATGTAAATGGACTTCAAACAAATATATACAGCCGAGTACGGTGGCAGTAATCCATATAGTGTCATGGTTTTCAACCCTGTTTCCCCATGCGGTCGTTTTCCTCGGTGGCCACGCGAGGGCGCTGCCCTTTTGGTAGATGCTTGCTCCGCCCTGCTGAGTTGGCGGAGCTTTCGGTTAAGCATTTACACCTGTTTGTAGTCACGAGAGTTATATAAGCCTACCGTCTCCTTCGTTCGGGGCTTCGACATTAATTGTTTATTGTTATGTACTGTTGTGTTATTGTTGGCTGTGAGTTCTCGTACCATTTTGGCTACTCGCCTATTTTTAGCGTCTCTTTATAGAGGCAGGGCTTATTTCTTACTGGCTTGGTAGTTGATTATCTCGTAGAAGTTTGGGACCGTAAATCTCTGCTCTATTTTGCCTTTTTAGTGTTTTTTCTCCGTGTATGGAGTTTTGGGCGATTCCGTTCAGAACTGTAGTTCTGCTCGCCCTTCGGCACATGTCTTCCCATTGGGAGATCAGGCGTTTCGCTTCTACTTAGTTATTAGCTCGTAGAAGTATAGAGTAGCAGTTCTTTGTTCCATTTTCGCCTGTTTGGTTTTCTTACTGAGAGACCTGGCGTTTTGCTTCTACTCAATTCCGTGTTACTGTGAGCCAGTAAGTAGCTTCGGTACGTTTATTCCCTGTTGTCTCCTTCTCGTGGACTACGTTCCCCTTTTGTTGTGACTCAGGGTTTTTATTTATATTGAGAAGCTGTCGTGCTATTTTGCGTTGGTCTTTGTTGCAGCTGTCCTCCGTCCTTTTTACCTACGGGACGATTTTGTTTCGGAACTATTGTTCTGTTCGTTTTCCGGGTGTGTTTTCTCCTTGTGTGGAGTTTGGGCTAGGTTGTGGACATGTTTGTGTGACTGCGCGTAGCATGGTAATTTCAGCTCTCTGTTCCTTCGCTTCGTTACATTATTTTACTGAGAGGCTAGGGCGGTTGTTCCAATCTAAGTTTGCGTGAGTCTTTTGGATAGTAGTTGTAGAACCCGCACAGCTAGACCAATGAGGGAATAGCTGGAGGGGAAGGAGCAAATATGTTTTTCCTTTGCTGTTGTGATGTCAATAAAAAGAGTTCAGTGATTTATTCTCCGGTCA
Source organism: Synaphobranchus kaupii (assembly GCA_029718625.1). Taxonomy (NCBI): domain Eukaryota; kingdom Metazoa; phylum Chordata; class Actinopteri; order Anguilliformes; family Synaphobranchidae; genus Synaphobranchus; species Synaphobranchus kaupii. Next base: position 102,458,578 of record CM056380.1, read on the forward strand.
TGTATATATTATAAGTACATTTAAGAAAATACTGAGTCCGTCGCCACGAGTCAGATATGAATGCGCTGCTCCATATCCCGCTTAAAACAGGCCTGAAACGGATCAGTACGATTCTTATAATCTCCGTTCGCAAACGGGGCCATGGTGTCATCACGGATATATCCAACTTATCGTCCAAATGTCAATATTATAATGGGAGCATTAGAACATTCACGCAGGAGCTGAACAACACATCGAATAGATCTATGACCACAAACCGTAAGCGTAACAGTTACAATTGGTTTACTCTTAACCATATAAAATATAATTTAGAATTTTACTTTAATCATGCGTGAAGCTCAGAGTGTTTACACTCGACTCATCCTTGTATGCCACCATTACTCAATATATGCTCCCGGGATTAACACTATTGCCGAATCTCGGTTCGGTGGAGAAACTCAGAGGTTGGGGTCTGGCTAACACAATACATGTATTATATTTTACATCGATAGTTGCGAGCCCAGGTTAGCGTGCACTAAATGGGCTCCTTAAGGCGAATTTGACAAGAACCGACGTAAAACGTCCATGGGCTCTTCACGTCAAATTCCCAGAGCCGTACATTCACTAAACCTGTTAATGACCGACCTTAGCCGCCTACCAACTTAGAATCTCCACTTTCTGTACCCCGCCACTGATCAGTTCGTCATTGGTCAGAATTTTCCCCGAGTATTCAGTCGTAATTTAGGCTGAAAAGATAGAAAATGGATTAGAGTCATGGAGACCACGCAAGTTAAAATAATAAGAATTTATTCACAGGCAGGTAGGTCATTATCTTAAAATTAGGTCAATTACAAAACATACAAATTAAGAATAGAAAACACAGAGTAAATATCTTACCCGGCCTGCTTTAACTACACACACATACATACGTACATAATTTGCACTGTGTGGGAGATCAGTTACGATTCTCCAAACACAGACACATAGAGTATGCACACAATCTGCACGGTGTGGGAGATCGGTTACGATGCTCCCTACCGAAAATACACAATCTGCATGGTGTGGGAGATCGATTACGATGCTCCCAGATAAGTGTGTCTCCCTTTCTTTTAAGCCAAATCCTGTGTTTGAACCAGGCGGGAATGTCATAAATTAACCTGGAGGTGTGATCGAATCGGGAATCTAAACCCCCACTGTTGCTGAGTAGAGTGAAGGGAAAAGGAGTTAATTACCAGAGAGTACATTCCAGTGTTACAGTTTTACAGAGTTATTGGAACTATGTTTTACTAAACTTCATTTGGTATGAAATGTATCTCATTTGATTCCTTGATTTTACTGGATTACATCCATACCAAACAGCTTACCATTATGATTATTATTACCAGATTAAATATTATTATGTTGCAGTTGTCATGAAAATTCCCTTCTGATGAACCATTTTACATGCAATTCCTGTTACTACTACATAAGATATAATGTAACAATATAAGAATCACATGTGCAATGTTTGTAAGTTTTACAGGGTCTGTTGACCATTTAAACTGAGTCTTAATCCAGAGAAGGGGGGTGCAATGAACTGAGGTGTCAGCCTGAGAGACGGGACAGATCCCAGATGTATTGTTTTGGCCAGGGGCTTAATGGCCTCTTCTGCCATAAGTGCCCCTAGAACACACAAACACACCCATGACCAAACAGTCCAACTTCCTCTCATCACAGTCTTTTCCAGGTGAGAACAAATGGTCTGAACCCCCCTGAAGGAAGTCCGAAGAGTCCATTGTTTTATCACACGGCTCTCTGGTCCTTTGAAGTTTATGACGAGCACCGTTCTCGGGCTCCTCACAAATGGCAGCCTTTCCTGAGTCACACTTTGATTCCCCTCCTACATAGTTATGGGACGACGGTGCTCCGTCGGCTCACCTGTAAAATGTTTCTCCCTCCTGGGAGATCGGGTGTTTACCGCTTTGCTTTCTGCATTTGACTGCTACTTATTAAACTAGCCATGGAACGTTAAATCTCGGTTCCATTTCGCCTCGTTACATATTTATTTACTGAGAGGCTAAGGCGGTTGTTCCAACTTAAGCTTGCGTTAGTCTATATGGATCGTAGTTATGGGACGACGGTGTTCCGTCGGCTCACCTGTAAAATGTTTCTCTCTCCTGGGAGATCGGGTGTTTACCGCTTTGCTTTCTGCATTTGACTGCGAGCCTATCAATCTCGCCATGGGAACGTTAATCTCTGTTCCTGTTCGCCTCGTTACATTTCCTCATAGAGAGGCAGGGCATTTATTTTCAGTTAATCTCGCGTTGGTCTAGCCGGTAAATGTCCGGTGCTGCCTGTCCTGTTCGTTCCTTTTCGGTGCCTTTCTCCTTTCATGGAGTTTTGACGATTTTGTTTGGAACTCATGTTCTGTTTCGTCTTTTGGCGCATGTCTTCCTGTGGGGAAGATTGGGCGATGCTGTGGACACGTTTGTGTGTGACCGCGAGTTTGAGAATAGCCTGGGAACGTTGGATCTGTTCCTTTCGCCTCCGCTATTACGATATCGTATTATTTTTGCAATGTTTGTTTGTGTTTTATGTTTGTCTTTTCGCTACTCGCCCGTTCTGATTTGTCTCGTACCCGAGACAGGGCGCGTATTTATTTCTGGCTGTTCAGATCCCTGTCCTTGCGCTCTACTTAGCGTTAGACAGTTAGCCGGTTAGTAGCGTCTGTAGGGTGTTTGTTGTTCCTTGTCTTGTCTCCTCCCTTATCTGTGGGTATCCCGCCTTAGTGGCCTAAGGGCTTAATGAATCCCCTTGCTGCGCTTGGCTCCTCCCATCTCACACGTCACGCCCCATTACATATAGACACCCATCAGAAGTGTATTTAAAGTGATACTGCAGTCAAAAACCGACCTTTCCCGTTGAAAACCAATGTTTTGGGTTAGATTATGATCATACACAACTGTTTTTGTCCGAAGATCTCATGTTTAGTCAAAATGGGTGTTTTCTGAGTTTCTGTGTAGGCTTACCAATACGCTGGTTTCCGGGGGTTCGTGACATCACGAGATCCTTAACATTATAATGGGTGGAGTTGAGGTGATCCTAGGGTGGTCTCGGCTGGGCACGTGGTATAAAAGCAGAGACCCTTGTACTGCTAACTAGCTAGTTCAAGTTCAAATGCGAATTGCTTTGTATTACTGCTAATAATAATAATTATAATAATTAATATTACGACTTATATCGACACACCCTTTCACTCCTTGACCATATGAATATTCATAATATGACTACGTGGCATCATCGTCATATGACCACACCTACTCACGAGTTCTAGTTCAAATTGAACCGGTAAAAAAGGTCTTAGAAAAGGCTCTGCAGTATCTCTTTAAAATGAACTGAATACATAGTGTTTTCTTGAGCTTCATTTTATATATTTTGCTAAGTTTCATGTTAACTTCCTCACAGATACCCATGCAAGTTGTGTGTGCACAGAAGGTTAATCACTGCCTGATGCAGGTTTACTCATGCAAACAGTGGCTTTTGAGACCACAGCCTTGAAACTGGCAGTTGTGAAACCATTTATTCCATGTCTGTGTAAGTGCGGCTAACATCGCTCGATAATTTGGCCTCTCTCACTATACAACGTATGTGAATTGCAATGTGGTCCATTCTATCAATGCTCGGGTGGATTGAGATTCAAAGTGATCGTAACACACACGCTCAATAGATATCATGGGTCTGGTCATAAATCTTGTATTCTGATCAGCTCTAATCCCTGTAGTGTATAAGAGGGATGGTCATCTGACCTGGTCATAGCCAGAGGTCATGTTCAGAGGATTTGCAGACATGCAGAGAAGATTTTTTTGGGGGGCATTTTTTGCAGAAATAACTGATCTCAGATATGGGTGTTAACCACCTGCCTCCTCAGTTCATTTCAGTTCAATATCGGGCCCATGCCATCACCAGACAAAGGATGAAACGTAAATAAAAGTTAAAAATGGAAGGAAAACATGTTTGAAATACCTAGACTCGAGTTCTCCTGCACTTTCGTGAGATATCTTCATTTTAGAATTCCACAGTGAATACTGCAGACTCAGCTCAGTGGCAGAACACAAAGGCACTGAAAGGAGTGAGAAACAATGGGACTGCATCCTACACAAAGCTCCCCACCTGTGCAATTGCATTCTTCAGATATGGTGTGCTTAAAGTCGATGTCTGGCACCGTGTCTCTCCGGATATGCTCTGCGCCATTACCTTCAACTCGACCGCCCTCGCTTGCATGCTGTTTACGCTCCAAAACTGTTTGCTAATGGACTGCTTCCCCTAACAAAACACATTGGCCACAATCAAAGCCATCACTCACACAACGGGGGACAGATTGTGAACAGGGGACGCGTGGCGTAATGAGAAAGGCAGTTTGACTGTCTTTCTTATTGCCCAAATTTAAATACCACATAGAGTTTATCTTAAACTGTAGATTAAATAGCATCGTAGGGTGGGCAAACTAATTTTAAAGTAAACATGAAGAGGAACAGAGACAACATTGTGCAGGCAATATTTAATCTTTCCTTTGGCTAGTATTGGCTGAGAAAATAAACTCTAAAATGTCTTAATAGGCAACAGCAGTTTGAATTATAATAAAAAATGTATGACTTGATTTGATAATTGTTGTAACACAGTCATATTTTAACTTATGAACTTCAACGATGAAGAAAAAAAACAAAAGACACCAAACACCTTTTTTTTTTGTCTTTCGTTTGTTTTAGGAATGTCTTTGTTTTACTTTCAGAACTTTTCTAGTTTTAGAATAAGGACCCTGAACAGCTGTGATGTATTAGAGGCTAGTCTGCGCTGTATGAAACGCCATATCAAAACTGTGACGAATTGGTCTGTGTACGGTGATTACAGAGCACAGTCAATAGAGTCGTGCTGCCATAGCTATATAAAGACAAGCTTTCCACATACTGCCTACTTAGAGCGCATTCGTCTTATTCTGGTGATGATGAAACTGTTGAAAACGGTGTGGGCGAAATTACATCACGGTTTCTGCCATCAGTGCCACCCAGTCATCTTCTCATTTGTTATTTTACTGTCTCATGCATGTGAGACTGATCAAAATTCTCACGACAGACCTCTCGTTGTGCCCACAGAAAATTGTTTTTCTCTCAGAGTTAATGTATTAAAAATTGATGCAAAAAAGTACCCTTTTCTCTAGTTGCCTTGCTGAGCCTAAAAAAGATGTGCTAATGGTTCATTGCCTTTAATAAATTGGCCATTTCAAGGAACTGCAAGGGCAATAAACCAAAATGTAATCATGAATCAATAAAAATTGAGATGTGGCCCATGTTACGGCTTTAATCCCATTAAACTATTCAAAAATCACATTAGCGTGTTAGAGACTCACAATAAATCAATACTGTGGATGATTATACAATAGTTTTTTTCTATTCTGGCAACTACTTGACATTTAGTTTCAGATGTCTATGGCTGAATCAAGCAGTTATATGATGATTCATAATTCATTTCAGTCATAATAGCTCTTCACTCCAAGTACTGTAAAATTTGTGCCTTGTGTAATCACTAAAGGTGTTCATTTGCGAGTTGTACCTATAGTTTTTACCTGTACTTAGTTTATGCAGAAAACTATTCCCAAAAACAAACCACAAGAATGCCTATGTACGTATGTGGTAAAACCATTCTCCCTTCTAATGAATTTTTTAAAAATGTAGTCATAAATCCTTTTGAAGTTTTTGAATTTCAGACAGCAGTAGTAACTGAAATAAGTTAAAAGATTTTCCTCTGAGTTCTACTGCTGCTTCTATCTTTCCCAGCATTAGTTGCTCTGCAGAGGCTATCTGTGACTGTTCGGAACATAGATGTTCTCTCATAAATCGATGTTCTCTGTTCTTTATGCCATATTGAAAATGGCACATCGTCTGCAGAGATCATTTGACTTTCATTCATTTCACAGGCCTGCAAATAATTCATCTTGCTGTGTAATTGCGGAGTGAGAATAGATGGAGCGGCCTGGGCTGCATTCAGTCGGCACGTTGGCACGTTGAAATTGTTCGACCCCGAAGATGACACGATCGGCCAGCGCTCGCAATATGAGATTAGTTATTGAGCTCCTGCCTCTGCACTCTGCAGGCTGAGGGGCTGAGTGTCAGTACTCTTGCTGTGATGTGCGACACATCTATCGAGCCCCTCCTGTGGGTGATCGCATGGAGTCCTGTCATCCCTGAGCACACAATCTCCCCTCACTCACCCTAACCGTTTTTGTTCAGGTTTGTGCATCGTTCATGGAATGTACAAAAATGAACACAAAAATAGACCACAATGTTTGGGACAAAGATACATTTTTTTCTTGTTTAGTAATCAAACAATGAGGTTAAAGTGCAGATTCTTCTCACCCTCACCCCCCCCCCCCCCCCCCCCCCCCCCCCCCCCTCCTATTCTAGGGCCCCATAATGTTTGTGACATAATATTCATGTTTTGTACTTTCTCACAAATCCTTCCTGCTTGAAGTCTGTGACCCATAGACATCACCAGGTGCTGAGTATCTTCTCTGTTGATGCTCTGCCAGGCCTGTACTGCAGTAATGCTTCTGATTGTTTTTCGGGGGCTAGTTGCCTTCAGTTTTCTCTTCAGCATAACACGTGTTCATTTTGATTCTGTTCGGGTGACCGACTTGGCCAGTGAATAATTTTCAGTTTTTGGCTTTGAAAAACTCCTTGTGCTTAAAGTAAAATATGAATTGGAATATACAGTGAGCACCATGATTCATTGGACAGTGACACATTTTTTGTTATTTTAGTTCTGTACTCTAGCACTTTGAGTTTGAAAGGATACAATGACAATGAGGTTGAAGTGCAGACTGTCAGCTTTAATTTGAGGGTATGTTCATCCATACAAGATGAACCGTTTAGAAATTATAGAACCTTATGTACATAGACTCCCCCTCATTTTCAGGCATCAAACGATATTGGGCAGTTTAACATAATGTAGAATAAAGTAATCATTTTTAATATTTGGTCATATATCCTTTGCATGCCATGACTTCCTGATGCCTATGACCCAACAATATCACAAGACTCTTGATATCTTATTTTCTGATACTCCTACAAGCGATACTATAACCTCTGCATTTGAATGGAACTCTATGGGAATTGGGGAGGTGGGGACTAGATTTAGCTGTAAAATACACTGGAACAGTATGGAACACATGGTTGGCTAAATGGCATCAAGGGTCTGAGGTATCAAACAAGCCTCAAACCATCACTCTGCTGCCAGATATGCAGTAGATATGGATGGATCACTTGAAGGGTTGTTAGAAAATATTTTATATATATTTATATTTTTTGTCCAGATAAATCATCCACATTTTGTTGCTTGAGTTTGTGCCCCCTTGAGTTTGTGAGTTTTGGATGCACTTCTCTCCTCTGTATGATTGTGTGCACTTACATCATATATATATATATATATATACAGCATGTGGTTTGCCTCTGCACAGTGTCAGCATGCCTCCCACTTGTGACAGAATAATAAGCAATAGCCATACACATTTTAAGAAGGTGTTTGTTTTAACACCCACGCACAGTACATTTTATTCCTACATTGTGTTGTAAATAGTAAGTGGAAGCTGGCTCCCCGGTGCCCTGGCTGAATTCCCAACCTAGCTCTCCCAACCTGCCACCTAATCATCCCCCAGTTTAATTGACTAAAGAAATTGCTCTCTCCAGTGGCAACAGTGACAGGCCCTGGTGCAAAACTTTTGCCCAAACTGCACCATTAGACATAGATATTTTACAGACAATGGGCCCTATCTTGGCGATCTTGGCGCTTAGTCTAAGCGCATGGCGCTAAGTCCATTTAGGGCGTGTCCAAGTCCACTTTTGCTATTTTAACGATGTGTTTTTTTGGCGCATGGCGCAACTGGGCTGAACCTAGTCGCTTCATTAATTATAGGTGTGTCTTGGGCGTGACATTCAATATACCAATCAAAATGTCATATCCCATTCCCTTTAAAAGCCTGCTTTTCCACCTTGGCGGATTGCTTATGATGGCGAAACAGACATGCTCGTGCGTGTTTAGTGTGATCAAGGAATAGGCTAAATGGAGTATGATCAATATTATTCGGACTAACCATTAGCCTATGAGTTCCCGGTAATTCCAGACAGGGCTGTTATTTTACAAAATATGTGCGGTTAAATTTTGCTAAAAGGACCTGCAACAGCTGAGAATAAGCTATCAATGGCTTCAGTCTCACCTTAGAAAACGCCAAATTAGCCTGCTTGTTCAGCGAATTTCGTTTGATTATGCAATGAAAGTGTCAAACATCAATTCCAAGAGGCTGTTCTCATGGAATTCTCGAAGTTCAAGCTTCATCCAAAGTTCATTAGGCTACCTGCATAGTAGGCTAATATTGATTAATAATATACATACCGTTATTTTGCCTTAATGATGACACTAAATAGCCTACAATAAAGCTGTCAGGTTCGCAACCCAGAGGTTCACGCATATTTCCCCTTGTTTAATAATGTCCTGTTTATGGAAATGTGACCAACCTCTTTTACTCGTAGCGTAATCCTTTAAAACAATCCACTTTCCCAGGAAGACCGTGAAACGTGCGACTTGGAAACAGAGAACATACAGCTCACGTGCAGAGAATGGCATTAAAATTAATTGTGAATTAATTGTGTAACGTGCTGCAAATTTGTTTTAGTTTCTAATTAGACGCTTAGTTCTCCTTAAAATCGTTTTGCTCAGTTAAGGAATAACGGGTGAAATCAGCTGGGTTTTAAACGGTGAGAGTATGAAAACCTGGTCACTGTAATTTAAAAAAATATGAAGGACGAAGAATAGCTAAGGTTACAATTTAGTTAACATGGTGACATCTCCGTTTTTTAACCATAGGCTATCGAAAAAAAACCTAATTCACAGCGAATCCGCTGTAGCCTAGGCTATTTGAAAAACAATAAATGCAATATTCACTGGACAAGGTTTTGAACTTTTTTCAGTCACAAACCATTCTATTTACTTACAGGCTGTATTCATAGATAAACAGAGCTGTATTGTAATGACATCTGATGCGCATTTTCAGAACTTAAATGTCCGTCTATTGCCGTGCGCGAGTTTTCCATTGAATGACAATTCACGCATTAGGTGCAAAGACAATTCGCGCATTAGGCTTGATAGCTATAGGTGTTATCAGCTCCTTTTTAATGGATAGCCATTGTCCCGTACCATCGCACATCGCCTGGATGTTGATGGAGTGGGCTGAAAGCAATGTAATGTGGCATTGTTTCCCTTCGCTGAGGGAAAGGTATGTGTAGGCTACCTATGGAACCTTTTATTATTATGCATTTTTGATATAGCCTACACAATAATAATATTTCACATTGTGATCTAGATATTTTAGTCATGCCTGTGCACGCCCCTGTGTGTAACAGACAGGAGGGTATGCGCGTTGTGCACACGCCTATGTAGACGCACTTATATGCGCCGTTAAAATAGCATGTAAACAACTGCGACATGACTTTAGACCAGGTTTGTGGTGGTTCTAGCGCAAGCGCTTTCTGCTGGCTCAAGATAGCAATACGCCAAAAAGAATCCTGGCCACTCCTCATCTTAAGACCAACACGCCCAGTTCACTAATGATGGCGCAAGACTAGTTAATGGCGCAATGCTAGTTAAACGGCGTAAGCGTTAGGCGTTATTATGGACCTAGCGCCGGGTGTAAGATAGCAAAGACACTTGCGTTTGCGTTAACGCCGCTTTGCGCCGGGTGTAAGATAGGGCCCAATGTGTTGGATTTTAGCCATCATCACACGATCAAATAGACTTGATACTGGACAACAACAGACATATTTCCCAGCCATCTTTGCATATCAGAAAATATCACTAATACCAAAGAAATTACTACAAATCATTCACTTGAATAGTTTATACAATACATTTTTTGAAAAAAAGGCATATAGTTTCATATGACTACAGACTATTCTACAAAGAAAGTGTAATAACCATGATGGATATGAGTTTAACGATACATAAAACAGATGGCACTTTGAGTGCCAAAGCGTGTTTCTCCAGTGCTTAATCAGTGTATAAGGGCCCGTGCTAGAATGGATTCATTGATGGAGGGCCCGATATCCGCGATACGGATCACGGGGCCTCTCTGACCACGGGCCCCAGTGCAGCTGCACTGCCAGCACTGTCTATATCTCCACCACTGGTTCTCTCCCTCCCCACCTCAGCTGTTGTGTGGTGAGTTCTGGCATGGAAAGGTTGCCATGCATCACCCAGGTGGGTGCTACACATTGGTGGTGGTTGAGGAGAGTTTCCCCCTCATCACTTTAAAGTGCTTTGAGTGTGAGAAGGGTATATAACTGCAAGCCATTATTATCATTTGTATTAAAACGATTAAAATCAGCCAAAAAATGCAATTTGACCAGGGGTGCCCAAACATTTTCACTCTTTAATTAGGGTTCCCTTTTGGCACACAGCTAGTACAGGCCATGTGTAACCTGGACAAAAGAAACGGCATTAGTTAGCCATTAGGGGGCGCTATAATCAGGTCCCAAAGTCACACCCTCAGCCCCGTCATCCTGTTCGTCATAGAATTGTGACCCAACGTGTTGGTTTAGATGTCTTGCATGCAACCATTTCACAAGAGACGCAAATATCAAATCTAACAATTCATCTAAATTTCAAAATTCAAATAGTTGTGTAAATGTGAAATTTTGTTAAATATTGGGACTAGTTCATTATCCAGTGCCTGCCACTCATAATAAATTAATTTGACTAATCTTAAATGTTCGAATCCCAAAACGTTTACGTGTTGAAATGTCCATCATTGATATGGTTTTAAAGATGAAGATCATATTTTATCAGTCTCTGTGATGACAACTTGCAATTATAACGTAATACTGGTGCTCCAGTGTTATAAAGTATTCTTTTTTAATGACAGAAACTGTCATTCTTTTCTTTTTCTATTGTCTGAAATTAGTTTTTTCTTCTTCTATGGAATGGAAACGAGTAACAGGCACTGAGGCTCATGGATGCTGTAGTATTTGAAACTAACAAAAAAAAAAAAAAAAAAATTTTCCTAAACAATGTTGAAACATTCATAATTGAGGGCCATAACATCAATCTATCATAACATGTCACCATCCAGGACATTTCTGAGACTCTCTGTTGCGTAATATTGTGGTTATTGCTTAGATTAAAATCTACAAATGGGAGAATCCATAAATATAAATACCTAGATACCTCATTCACCCACTATATTAGGATGGTCAAGATCTGCATATAAGCAAACGACAGCTATTGTATTGACAGATGCAGACTTCCCCCTGATAAAATATATTATAACTTGCTTAATTCTCAATTAATTTTCATGAAATTTGGCTTGTTATAAGGATGATAAATTTATTCTGCATACCATTTTTATGGATGTGGATGGATCACTTTAAGGGTTGTTTCTCCTGACTTTTTTCCTCATAGAGTTCTATAGGAAAATGAGTCAGGAGAAATAACCCTTAAAGTCATCCACCCACATCTACTCCATATCTGGCCGCAGAGTGATGGTTTTGGGCTTGTTTGATACCTTAGACCCTTGATGACTTACAGCCATGTAGCCAGTCATGTGTTCCATACTGTACCAGCGTAATTTACAGCTGAATCTAGTCTCAACCCCCAATTCCCATAGAGATCAATTCAAATGCAGAGAGGTTATAGTATCGCTTGTAACAGTACCTGAAAATAAGATAGAGAGTCATTTGATGTTTATGGGTCACATACTTCAGGAAGTAACGGCATGCAAAGGATATGCGACCAAATATTAAATACGATACTTTAAAAATATGTTAAAGCAAAGGGTATGCATTCTTATGTAAATGAGAGATTTCAGTTTTAAATTTTTAATAAATTAGGAAAAATTTCCAAAAACATGTTTTCACTTTGTCATTATGGGCTTTGAGTGTAGATTGATGGGCAAAAATGGCAATTGTATCCATTTAAAATTAAATCTACAACACAATAAATTGTGCAAAAGTCATCCCTGCATGAGATCAGCACACCACTAGAATGCAGAAATATACTGCAGTTTTAAGATTATGGGCCCTATCTTACACCCGGCGCAAAGCGGCGCTAACCCAAACGCAAGTGTCTTTGCTATCTTACACCCGGCACTAGGTCCATAATAACGCCTAGCGCTCACGTCCTTTAACTACCATGTATTCTTGCGCCATCACAAGTGAACTGGGCGTGTTGGTCTTAAGATGAGGAGTGGCCAGGATTCTTTTTGGCATATTGCTATCTTGAGCCAGCAGAAAGCACTTGCGCTAGAACCACCACAAACCTGGTCTAAAGTCATGTCGCAGTTGTTTACATGTTATTTTAACGGCGCATATAAGTGTGTCTACATAGGCGTGTGCACTACGCGCATACTCTCCTGTCTGTTACACACAAGGGCGTGCACAAGCATGACTAAAATATCTAGATCACAATGTGAAATATTATTATTGTGTAGGCTATATCAAAAATGCATAATAATAAAAGGTTCCATAGGTCCACATACCTTTCCCTCAGCGAAGGGAAACGATGCCACATTACATTGCTCTCAGCCCACTCCATCAACATCCAGGCGATGTGCGATGGTACGGGACAATGGCTATCCTTTAAAAAGGAGCTGATAACACCTATATCAAGCCTAATGCGTGAATTGTCATTTGCACCTAATGCGTGAATTGTCATTCAATGGAAAACTCGCGTACTGCAATAGACGGACATTTGCGTTCTGAAAATGCACTTCAGATGTCATTACAATACAGCTCTGTTTATCTAGGAATACAGCCTGTAAGTAAATACAATGGTTTGTGACTGAAAAAAGTTCAAAACCTTGTCCAGTGAATATTGCTTTTCAAATAGCCTAGGCTACAGCGGACTCGCTGTGCATAATGTTTTTTTTGATAGACTATGGTTAAAAAACGGAGATAAATGTCATCATGTTAACTGAATTGTAGGCTAATCATAGCTATTCTTCGTCCTTCATATTTTTTAAATTACAGTGACAAGGTTTCCATCCCCTCAGCTTATTAAAACCCGCTGATTTCACCGGTTATTCCATAACTTGAACAAAAGATTTTAAAGAGAACTAAGCGTCTAATTAGAAACAAAATTTGCAGCACGTTACACAATTCATTTTAATTCCATTATCTGCATGTTCGCTTCACATGAGCAGGTCTGTTTCCCCTGCTGTACATCGCACTTTTCACGGTCTTCCTGGGAAAGTGAATCGTTTTAAAGTATTACGCTACAAGTTAAACAGGTTGGTCACATTTCCATAAGCAGGACATTATAAAACAAGGGAAAATATGCTGAACCTATGGGTTGCCAACCTGACAGATTTGTTGTATTTAGTGTCATCATTAAGGCAAAATAACGTTAGTTATGTTATTAATCAAAATTAGAATGCAGGTAGCCTAATGAACTTCGGATGAAGCTTGAACATGAGTTAATTGCATAATCAAACGAAATTCGTTAAACAAGCAGGCTAATTTGGCGTTTTCTAAGGTGAGAAGGAAGCAATTGGTCATTTATTCTCAGCTGTTGCAGGTGCTTTTAACGAAATTTAACAGCATATATTTCGTAAACTAGCCCGACTATCACCCCCTTCCCCGTGGCTGACGGATTCTCTCAGATCCAGCAGAACCATGCTACGAGCCGCTGAGAGAAAGTGGAGGAAATCCAGATCCCCAGATGACCTGGCCTCCTACCACACTCTGCTGGCAGCCTTCACAGCTGCAACTACATCAGCTAAAACTTCATTTCTCCAGTCGAAAATTGATACATGTCTATCTAACCCACGTAAACTCTTTTCCACCTTCTCCTCCCTGCTCATCCCCCCTCCACCCCCTTCACCCTCCTCCCTCTCTGCAGATGACTTCCTGACCCACTTTGAGGGGAAGGTGGCTGCGATCCGGAACTCCTTCACGCATCCGGTGACACCCCACATCCCCCATACTGAACCCATCGCTACACTGTCGTCCTTCAAGACTCTGAAGGACTCCGATGTGCTCGAGCTGGTGACGCGCCAGCGCGCAACCACCTGTCCACTAGACCCCATACCTTCAGCAGTCCTCCAGTCTATATCTGCTGAGCTCCTTCCATATCTGTCCTCCGTTATTAACAACTCCCTAATCTGTGGCCATGTTCCTGCTGCCTTTAAAACTGCCCGTGTAACCCCACTCCTTAAAAAACCTAGCTTAGATCCCGCTGATGTCAGGAACTACCGTCCTGTATCTCTCTTGCCCTTCCTGTCCAAAACAATTGAACGTGCTGTCCTTAACCAACTGTCTGTTTTTCTCCACCAGAACAACCTGCTTGACCCGCATCAGTCTGGCTTCAGAACCGGCCATTCCACCGAAACTGCTCTCCTGGCTGTGACTGAGGCACTCGCCACTGCTAGAGCCTCCTCCCTCTCCTCTGTTCTGATTCTCCTTGACCTGTCTGCGGCATTCGACACGGTCAACCACAAACTCCTGATCTCCACACTCGCTGAGATGGGCATTTCTGGAACTGCCCTCTCTTGGTTTGTATCGTATCTCACTGATAGATCCTACCAAGTCTCCTGGAAGGGTTCCGTCTCTGCTCCCCGTCCCCTGTCTACAGGAGTCCCGCAGGGATCTGTACTGGGTCCTCTGCTGTTCTCTATGTATACTAAGTCTCTTGGCTCAGTAATCCATTCACATGGCTTCTCATACCATAGCTATGCTGACGATACTCAACTCTTCCTCTCTTTCCCTCCCTCTACCCCACAGGTTAAGGAGAGGATATCTGCTTGTCTGACTGATATCTCTGAGTGGATGGCTACCCATCACCTGAAGCTCAACCTTGACAAGACAGAGCTCCTCTTCATGCCGTACAAGACCTCCCCACTACATGACCTCTCCATCACCGTTGATGGGACCGTGGTGGCTGCCTCCCGCTCTGCAAGGAACCTGGGGGTGGTCCTGGACGACCGGCTGGACTTCAAAGAGCACATCAGGGCGACGGCACGGTCCTGCAGGTTCCTCCTGTACAACATCAGGAGGATTCGACCATACCTGACCACCTACTCCACCCAGCTTCTTGTCCAGACCATGGTCACCTCACGCCTGGACTACTGCAACTCCCTGCTCGCAAGCCTACTGGCCTGCGCCATTCTGCCTCTTCAACTGATCCAGAATGCAGCTGCCCGGCTTGTGTTCAACCTCCCGAAATTTTCCCACGTAACCCCCCTGCTGAGGTCTCTCCACTGGCTGCCAGTTGCAGCCAGGATCAGGTTCAAAGTTCTGACCCTGGCCTACACTGCAGCCAATAGGACAGGCCCCGCCTACCTGCAGGACTTAATCCAGAACTATGTTCCTGCTCGACCACTTCCCTCTTCTACAGCAGGGCGACTGGCACTTCCCCCCCTCCGTGTCAAAGGCTCTCGCTTGTCCCGACTGCGGAGTTTTTCCACATTAGCACCTCAGTGGTGGAATTAACTTCCCATTCCCCTACGTTCTACTCCAACCCTGCCTGCATTCCGTCGAGGCCTGAAGACACACCTCTTCAGACTCCACCTTGACTGATATCCTCACCTAGGAATATCAGTTCCCTGTTCCCTGTGTTTTCCTGTCTGTTTATTATAGTTTCTAATAGTATTTGGAATGGTTTATAATAGCATAGTTTATAATAGTATTTGGAATGGTTTATAACAGTATAGTTTATAATAGTATTTGGAATGAAAGTGTGGTGTTGCTGATTTGCCCACAGCTTACTGTGAACTACAGTCAACGTTCATTGCTAGGGATAGCTGCTACATTATGCAAAGGATGTGCTTTGCCTTGTCTGTTCTGTAATGATGATGATGTCTCTGTACGCACTTACTGTACGTCGCTTTGGATAAAAGCGTCTGCTAAATAAATGTAATGTAATGTAATGTAATGTAAACAGCACTGTCAGGAATTACCGGGAACTCATAATACTACTACTGCTGCTGCTGCTACTGCTACTGATCCATATAGCCGATTCCTTGATCGCACTAAACACGCACGAGCATGTCTGTTTCGCCATCATAAGCAATCCGCCAAGGTGGAAAAGCAGGCTTTTAAAGGGAATGGGATATGACATTTTGATTGGTTTATTGCATGTCACGCCCAAGACACACCTATAATTAATGAAGAGACTAGGTTCAGCCCAGTTGCACCTTGCGCCGTGCTTAGCGCCCAAAAAAGACGCCGTTAAAATAGCAAAAGTAGACTTGGACACGCCCTAAATGGACTTAGCGCCATGCGCTTAGACTAAGCGCCAAGATCGCCAAGATAGGGCCCTATAGGTTTCAGAACTTGCGTGAATGGTGTTTGTCCTTCTTTAATCCTGAATTATCGCCACATGTGTCTGGTTGTTAACATGGCACACTGCAGTATGGCATGCAAGTAACAACCAAAATTCCAATGAAGCTTGTAATTTCACAAAAACAGGTTAATTCAAAAACCAAATCCAAGTTTCTACTTACGTCCGTCCATTAAAAATTACCAGTTAAATATGCATGGCTTTTAAAAAAAAGATTATAACCTTTTAGTGATTGATTAAAATGTTACCTCCAGGAGTGAGTTAATGAAAGGCGCCATGTTTCAGAATTGGAATTTTTTTTTCCATTGTCAGTTTCTCAGTGTGAATCATATAAATGATGTGGTAATCATATTCATTGTCAGTTTGTGGTTAAAATAAAATTCTATCAAAAGATTCCAAAGAACTGCTCCTGTTCTTTCAAGAATCCCTGTGAAAGTTATTCATGTGCATCAAGCTGCACGGACTATAGGGACACGGCATTCATACACATCAAGTGTTTAGTAAAGCGTTGCAATTTCCTTTCAATTGAATGCATTTTAGATGTGAGGTTAGCCTTAGACACTGCTCAAAGTCAGGGTTATTGAGCTGTTCAATGCTTAGCATGGCTTTCACCTCTGGAGATTCTCGAATCTATCCTGGAGAAACTCTCGGTTTTTGTTCTTCTGTGTGACAGCCCTCAAGGTGCAGAGATAAGAAAAATGAAAAACGCCACCTTGGGGAACGTGGGCACTATTGTTCTGAAAATGAAGTGGCTGGACTCGTTTCAAAAAGTTGTTTGTTCTGCCAGTCGTGCTTTCGAGCTGCAAAGGCCGCTCCGGTAAGAGACTATTCTGCAGTGCCAAGTGTAACTTTTGCTTTGCCCTCTTGACAAAACTTTTCTCTGCCTATTTATTGAACAAAGTGCATATATCCCTGACCGTAGACGTGAGAACACCGTCCACTGCTGCCTACAAGAAGGTAATGATGTCTGATGACAAGAACAGGCCATTTAGCCTATCTAGGCTTATTATTGTGCCTTAAGATTAGAGTATACAGCACTGTATCAAGTATTTTCTTCAACACTCCAAAGGTGTGTGATATTTCAAGATGAACTGCCAAGCTGTTCAATGCATTTTTTTATTGATGCCAATGAAATTTACCTTTAAAATGAAACATTACACATGACACCAGCAAAGGGATTATATGGAATATATACAGTTGAAGTATCATGTTTAACTGCTCCACAGATTTCATGTTAGCAAACTTTAGTGTTGGCAAGTCAGTTAGGACATCTACTTTGTGCATGACACAAGTAATTTTTCCAACAATTGTTTACAGACAGATTATTTCACTTTTAATTATCCATATCACAATTCCAGTGGGTCAGAAGCTTACATACACTAAGTTGACTGTGCCTTTAAATTTTTTATATTTGGTTGCATATCCTTTGCATGCCATGACTTCCTGATGTCTGTGACCCAACAACATCAATGGACTCTTGATATCTTATTTTCTGGTACTCTTACAAGCGATACTATAACGTCTTTGCATTTGAATGGATCTCTATGGGAATTGGGGGGTGGGACTAGATTTAGTTGTAAATTATGCTGGAACAGTATGGAATACATGATTGGTAAAATGGCTGTAAGTCATCAAGGGTCTGAGGTATCAAACAAGCCTCAAACCATCACTCTGCTGCCAGATGTGCAGTAGATATGGATGAATCATTTAAAGGGTTGTTTCTCCTGACAAATTTTCCTATTGAACTCTATGGAAAAATAAGTCAGGAGAAGAAACCCTTCAAGTTATCCATCCATATCTACTGTATTTCTGGCAGCAGAGTGATGGTTTAAGGCTTGTTTGATACGTCAGACCCTTGATGACTTAGAGCCATTTAGCCAACCATGTGTTTCCATACTGTACCAGTGTAATTTACAGCTAAATATAGTCCCACCCCCCAATTCCCATAGAGATCCATTCAAATGCAGAGACATTATAGTATCGCTTGTAAGAGTACCAGAAAATAAGATATCAAGAGTCTTTTGATGTTGTTGGGTCACAGACATCAGGAAGTCATGGCATGCAAAGGATATGCGACCAAATATGAAACATTTAAAGGCACAGTCAACTTAGTGTATGTAAACTTCTGACCCACTGAAATTGTGATATAGTGAATTAAAAGTAAAATAATCTGTCTGTAAACAATTGTTGGAAAAATTACTTGTGTCATGCACAAAGTAGATGTCCTAACTGACTTGCCAACACTATAGTTTGCTAACATGAAATCTGTGGAGTGGTTAAAAATGAGTTTTAATGACTTCAACTGTATATATATATATATATATATATATATATAGTACAAATTTGGAAAAAGTACATATTTCAAAAAGAATGAGAAAGTAAAGGATGATATTTATGGTTTGAATTTAAAAATCCCTGGAGTACTACCTTTCATTTAAGTTTCATATTAAATGCTTTTCTCATTTTGTTTTTAGCAAATTTGATTCCGCAACACATTAGGCCACTGGATGATCAGAAATGTCCAGAAAGACTCTGTCAGCATGTCAGTGAAAATAAGTGGTCATACAGCAACAAGGAATACCAACATTCATACTGTAAAATCCTCTTTAAATATTTGAGGGCAGATTTATTAAAGTCATAAATCGCTGTAGAGCTTTCACTGCATGTAAATTTGCAACACTCGGTATCTACTTTGGTGGTATAAGTACCTTTTGCAATGATTAAATGAAGTAAAACATGTTTTGCCCTAAGACCTGGAAATTCACGGTAGGGGACACATGGTAGAGCACCATAATTCATTGGACAGTGACACATTTTTTGTTATTTTGGTTTTGTACTCTAGCACTTTGAGTTTGAAAGGATACAATGACAATGAGGCTGAAGTGCAGACTGTCAGCTTTAATTTGAGGGTATTTTCATCTATATTGGAAATTCTAGAACCTCTTGTGCATAGTCCCCCCCATTTTCGGGCATCCAAAAATATTGGACAGTTTAACAATGTAGAATAAAGTAATCATTTTTTAATATTTGGTCGCATATCCTTTGCATGGCATGACTTCCTGATGTCTGTGACCCAACAACATCAAAAGGCGGCGGGGGGGAGGGGACTAGATTAAGCTGTAAATTACACAGAACAGTATGGATCACATGGCTGTAATGGCTAAATGGCTATAAGTCATCAAGGGTCTGAGGCATCAAACAGGCCTGAAATCATCACTCTGCGGCCAGATATGGATGGATCACTTGAAGGGTTATTTCTCCTGACTTATTTTTCCATAGAGTTCAATGGAACTAAGGAGACTAATTCAAAGGTTCTGAAATATGACTGCCTAAAGTGTGCAGCTATTAGACAAAATATTAAATGACACCAGTAGCCCACAGCAGGAAATCCCTTTGAAAATGTTTTTCTCAATTTGGATGGAAGGATGTGATTCACTACTTTCAGAACCTCATGTCTAGTGAGATGCATTTAATTACACAGCGAATACCGTTTTGCTTATATGTGTAAAACATTGCAGTCCTCTTGCCCAAACTCACAACCTTTCCATCAGCAGAGAAGCAGTGCCTAAAACCATGAAAACCTCATATATCCTTTTTCACTCCACGGTCATGCTCTAAGGACTCCATACAAGGGAGAAAGAAACCATGAACGTCAACATATTTGGCATCATATGTAATGCCTTTACTAGTAAGATAACTCTTGACCTGAAGGGGCCAGTGAGTAATGACGCCTGGCAGTCTCAGCTCCATAAGCCCTGTGGTTGTGCATTTACTACAAATGCCTGTGCAAGTGGAGCACTGTTCCCTGCAGACCTGTGCTTTAGAAGAGGATCTTGTCAAGCTGAAGCACAATGCTTGAGCACGGATGTAGCACATCGTATTGTGTTCGAGGCCCCTGACCAAAAATACATCAGGAATTGAATTGCTATTCAATGCCTGTGTTGCAAAATTACATGTATGGAAGGTTAGGCTGATGTGTTTACATCCCAGGTGACGGAGCAGTTTTGAGCAAGGTGCGTTACTGCAAATGCTACTTGAAGTGAAGTAGCATGAAGTGAAGACCAACACACCATCCTGAGGTTCAAACTTTCTTTTGTATATCACTACAATGTCCTCTGTATATAGAGGGATTTTTCATCAATTAAAATGAAAGAACATTTATACCATCTATTATTATTATTATTATTATGAGTGGAGCAAATCATTGTCCAATAGAAACCTGTAATTATTATACTGTGGTGTTTTACACAGATGGACTTGTCTTTCTCTGAAATGTATTTTTCATTGTATACTTCAGTATGAAAAAGAGAATTCTCCTGGTAATGAGAAATGTCCTGTATTGGGAGAAATGTCCACACAATGTTGATTTATTACAGTAGATTAAATATGACTTACATTTTTCAAGAAATGAAACAAGAATTGAATGTATTCTTGCTTTGAGGGGGAAAAAGCAGCATAATAAACCATACAGACAGCATTTTCATGGTAATTGGCCTTTGCTTGTCCTTTGCAAACTGCCACAGGTCATGCTCACAAGGTCAGTGTAAAGAGCTTGCTGTTCATAATCTAGGGGTCTTCCTCTCCGTTCCTATTTCTTATGTGTACAACCACCAGTTTGTCTCCACCACGTGACTTGCATGGATTAAAACTTTTATTTCAATGGTTGTCCTCCAGGGGTCCCCATAGGCAGTCCAGAGGCACAGTCAAGTGACTAATCATACAATCAAGTTTCTAACTGAGACATTTATGAAAACAATTTGTCGATCTACTCTGGAGAGAGTCAGGGAGGAAAGTGAATATGGATGGAGGTTTAAATGCTATAAAATCAGGTCAGGAGTTAGCCAGTGGTCCTCAGTCCTGGTCCTGGACAGCAACAGGGTCTGCTCTTTCCAAATAAAATGCCACGGTTTCTCTCGAACATCCACAGGCCTTTTTGTGCACGGTTTTTTTCGAAAACTACTTTCTACCGAAATATGCCAACTGCATATATCCGCGTAACGGCTGAACCAAAGCACTTGAGTATTCTGGGGCACACTGTGTTGACACTACGCCCCAGAATACTGGCATGTTTTGTTTGGTTGAGATTTTTCGCAGGTATACAGTTGGCGTACATCGGTAGAAAGCAGTTTTCAAAAAATCTGTGCACAACAAGGTCTGTGGATGTCCGTGGGTAACCGTGTCATTATATTTGGTTAGAGACGCTGCTGTTGATTTTTTTTAATGTAAAGTTTCGGTGCTTTGAAAGCCACACACATTGGACCCGTTGAGGTCCATCGTATTAGGGTGATATCAAGGTGAGCTGCAGCGGATATCTGTAAAATAGTGAAATCTCAGTGAAACGATCTGGACGGATAGATGCCACTCCAGGTATATAGAAGCATTGCTTAATAAATTATTTTGGTGAACTGCCCCTTTAAGGTCTTGATTGAAGAATATGATTAGTTAGTTGAATCATGAATTAATTATTTTTTTTATATTTAATGTTTTTGTGCAAGTTAAATGTTATATAGCTGCTCTCATTGTAACTATGGGCATTTCCCAATCATCATCTGTACTTAATTAGTGGCAATTACTTTATCAACTTAGATTACTGAGGCAGTGCAAATGGGATAATTGTTTGAAAAGTGGCTGCACAAAGGGGCTATTGCGACCTCTAGCTGGTGGAGGACTGAAGTGCAAGAAAGCAAGGGGAGACAAACCGGTGGCCCTACTTATGCGATGATTGCATAATTATTCTGTCTGGTATTGATCAATCTGTCTCCCTCAATTCACACCACACATACAACAGCTCAGGAAATGTAAGAATATAATGAATATGATATATTGTTTTATCTATACAAGCTGTTTATAAGGATTTTAATTTACCGACAATTTCACAACTAAAAAAGTAGAAAAGTACAGCTGACTCCATATTTATGCATTGTGCTTCCTTATATAATGCCGTTAAAGTATCGCTTACTGGGTTTTACAGTTTTTATTGATTTATGTTATTATAGTCATTTGGCAGACGCTCTTATCC
Organism: Synaphobranchus kaupii; assembly: GCA_029718625.1. Taxonomy (NCBI): domain Eukaryota; kingdom Metazoa; phylum Chordata; class Actinopteri; order Anguilliformes; family Synaphobranchidae; genus Synaphobranchus; species Synaphobranchus kaupii. The sequence continues at coordinate 102,480,932 of CM056380.1, forward strand.
AGAGCGAGGTTATGAACATTTATTTTGCTAAAGTATGGGAGCCGTTCATGTAGGTTTGGACTTTTTATTTTTCAATTGAGCAGGTCTCTGTGGCATTTCTCCACACAGCACTTGAAGCTCAGGGGGTTAGCGGGTCAGATGTGGTGGGTTCATGCGCAAGAGGTGGGAAAGCAATAACAGGCATGGCAGGTATCAGCCCTCCTCAGAGGCTCACGGATCTGCATTTGACTGCTTTTGACTGGAACATTTCAGAAACAGCTTTGACAGGGCAATGCATCATCTTATTTATAAAATGCCCAGCTTCACTACCCCTTATTCAACGGACGGCAACATTATTTTTCAAAGTACACTATCAGGCATGGACGGTAGTATCTCTACGACTGCCACAAAGTTTAAAAATAGAAAGTAAAAAATAAGCTGCAATGCACTGTAGCTGGTTTAAAAGTGTGTTTTTTGAAGTCTCAGTTGCTGGAGGAGCTGCTGTTGAATCTGAAAAAAAAACAGTAAGACTAATTGAAGGATGAGTACATGTGTACTGTAGGCATCCAACAGGGTAGATTCCTGGCTGATATACAACTGCATGGTTGCACGGCCATGTGACTATTACACAGTGCCAAAATATAGATTGAAAGTGAGGGAATGTAAAATAGATCAGTTTTTACATTGTGTCCCCACATTCAGCGGCAGGTAGATGTCTCACATTTTTACTATCTCTATCACTACTCTTCATGCTTAACCATGCTCTCCAATGCAGCCTTCGTTATCACAGATGCTGTCCAATGGCTAGTTGATGTCCTAATGCCATGGTTGAATCTTGAACCAACTATGTATGGAGTACCTTGAATAATCTACATCAGGGCTGCCCAACCCTGTTCCTGGAGATCTACCTTCCTGTAGGTTCTCATTTCAACCCTAATTTTGCACACCTGATTCTACTAATTAGCAGCTAGTTCTCTAGCTGTTAAATGAGGTGTGCTATGTTAGGGTTGGAGTGAAAACCTACAGGATGGTAGATCTCCAGGAATAGGGTTGGGCAGCCCTGATCTAAATTCTGTCAAATATTTGGCTTTTATGGTACTGATGTTACTTGGAAGTGTACCTCATCAAAAAAAAAAAAAAACAAGGATAATAAAGAATATAAAAAACAGTGTAGTCTACTATAGTGACTCTACTACAGTATATAACCACAAAGTGTTATAATCTTTTTATGTTCTTATGATCATTCTAGTAGTGAGGAGTTCCTCTAAATCTCCCCTCAGATGCTGGAGGGAATGGGATAGACCCTACTGATAAGATATGTGTGAGGTGTTTGGCAGGAATATCTGTGGGAATTGCACTGCTAGTGGCATTAGAATTACCTTTCATAATGAGGTATCTGTACTTGACTTTGAGAAATCGCTAAAAGACATCAGTTCTGAATAAAAATACATCCCACTAGAGTTTTAAGTTATTTAAATAGACAAATTGGATTGAGACATTCATGTCAGACTATGTTACAGATGACTATAATATGAAACAATAACGTATCATCAAAATGCTCATGTATCATGTACATTTTCAATGTACACAAAATTCCAAGTTACTCATGCATACAAAACACTGGCTATAATAAAACAAGCAAAGTTAAGCCTGCCATTAAAAGTATTCATATCAAAATTAGGCCAAGTTACAACAAACAATACTGTCGATCTCAGCTAACACAAATTAAACAAGTTCTAATCCAAACTTAGCAATGCTACCCAATGTTTTCTAAATTATTTCATGTAACTTGGCCCTGTGTTTTTCATCTTACCATTTGAAGAGAATGTGGTCATTCAAACCTTGTCAAGTCAACTAGATTTAGCTGTAAATTAAACTGGAACAGTATGAAACACAAGTGATCCATCCATATCTACTGCATATCTGGCAGCATCTGGTTTGAGGCTTGTTTGATACCTCAGACTCTTGATGACTTACAGCCATTTCGGCAACCATGTATTCCATATTTTTCCAGCATAATTTACAGCTAAATCTAGTCCCACCCCCAATTCCCATAGAGATCCATTCAAATGCAGAGAAGTTATACTATCGCTTGTAGGAGTGCCAGAAAATAAGATATCAAGAGTCTTTTGATATTGTTGGATCACAGACATCAGTAAGTCATGGCATGCAAAGGATATGCGACCAAATATAAAAAATTATTACTTTATTCTACATTATGTTAAACTGTCCAATATTTTTTGATTCCCGAAAATGGGGGGGACTATGTATGTACAAAAGGTTCTATAAACGGTTCATCCGATATAGATGAAAATACCCTCAAATTAAACTGACAGTCTGCACTTCAACCACACTGTCATTTCAAACTCAAAGTGCTAGAGTACAGAACCAAAATAGCAAAAAATGTGTCACTGTCCAATAAATTATGGTGCTCACTCTATATATATTATATACATGTATGTCCAAAAGTATGACGCATTCACAACTTTATGTCAGCCAAAAGCATTATGTATACAGCGTTAATTTTGCCTGTGTATCCTTTGTTTTGTTCACAAACATAGCACCAATTGCTAAACAAAAAACATGTTGGGGAAGAGATGTATTTATATATGTATATGTATATTTATGTGCGTTTTATGGTTTTTTAAGTCAGCCCAGATATCTGGTTACACGGCCCCATTGACTTAACATGGGGGAGACAAAAACTAGCTAGCAAATATGCTAATTGAAAATTCTAAAACCACCTGCCATGAATCTTCACGCGAGCAGTTCTTTCCCCTCTGTGGTGCTGCCATAAAACAATTCAGCTCTGCACCGACAGAACAGCACAAACTGTGCTATCTTGTGACAAAGCTAGGTAGAATTTATATTTACTAGATTAAAAACTGTTCTCTGCCACTCTTTATGAAACACCACTTTATGAAAGTCCACCAACTATGCGTCTAGTACTAAGTTACAGCTAACGTTATGTGACAGATAACAGTGTTAGCACCAACAACATTACAACGTTTGCTACACCGACCAGCTAAGCTAGCTAATAATGTGGCTATTTATTGGCCAGTCCGATCCATATAATTCAGTCAGTACATTGCATTACTCCAAAACAAACATAATATCCAGCTAAACCAACATAATTTGCAGGCTAGTTTCATACCGGCACCGCGGCCCACAGTAGCTAGCTGCTAGTAGCCTGGCTGCCACCACCATCGTCTTGGACCACACACAAACAACCCCATGGCCATGGATTCCTTTGTTCAAAAACTTTGCATGCCTTGAATGGTATTGGAAATAATGCAAGCGATCTATGCAATTAATTACTTGTTTCTTAGATGTCTGCTGTTTGCAGCTGTGCAATTCTTGCCTTGGGGTAGCCTGCTAAACTAGCGGGGGCAGCTGTCATAATTTCCAGGAATTAATTCAGTTCCAAGGTTTAGATGCAGCACCGTTACGCAATCCGAAACCGGGCGATGTTAGCCAGCTAATTAACCAAAGCAAAAGTTGAAAAAACATAATCTGTAGAACCCGCACAGCTAGACCAATGAGGGAATAGCTGGAGGGGAAGGAGCAACGTGTTTTTCCTCTGCTGTTGTGATGTAAACAAGAGATGTTAGTTATTTATCCTCCGTTCATGAACAGAGCACAAGTACATTTAAGAATATACTGGGTCCGTCGCCATGAGTCAGATATGAATGCGCTGCTCCATATCCCGCTTAAGACAGGCCTGAAACGGATCAGTACAATTCTTATTATTCTCCGTTCGCAAACGGGGCCATGTTGTCATCACGGATATATCCGACCTGTCGTCCAAATGTCAATATTCTAATGGGAGCATTAGAACATTCACAAAGGAGCTGAACAACACATCGAATATATCTATGATCACAAACAGTAAGTGTAACAGTTACTATTAGTTTACTCGTAATTATCTGACTCCATATGAAACTAGAATTTACAATTTAGTTTTAATCATGCGTGAAGCTCGGAGTGGTTACACTCGACTCTTCCTTGTGTGCCACCATTACTCAATATATGCTCCTGGGATTAGCACTATTGCCGAATCTCAGTTCGGTGGAGAACACAGAGGTTGGGGGTCTGGCCAACACAATACATGCATTATATTTTACATAGATAGTTGCGAGCCCAGGTCAGCGTGCATTTAGAGGGCTCCTTAAGGCTAATTTGACAAGAACCGACGTAGAACGTCCATGGGTTCTCTTCACATCAAATTCCCAGAACCATGCATCACCAATCCCTTTTACTGGCAGAACTTGGCCGCCTTTCCCAACTTGGGGACTCCACATAAAGTACCACGCCACTGATCAGTTGGTCATTGGTCAGAATTGTTCCCCTGAGTATTCAGTCGTAATTTAGGCTGAAAAAGGTATAAACTGGATTAGAGTCATGGAGACCACGCAAGTTAAAATAAGAAGAATTTATTAACAGGCAGGTAGGTCATTATCTTAGAATTATCAGTCAATTTACAGAATATAGAAATTAAGAAAAGAAAACACAGAGTAAATATCTTACCCAGCCTGCTTCAGCTACACACAGACACAGAATATGCACAGTGTGGGAAGTCGGTTACAATCTTCTTTACACAAAACACAGAGTCTGCGTGGTGTGGGAAGTCGGTTGCGATCTTCCCTACACAAAAACACAGAGTCTGCACGGTGTGGGAGATCGGTTACGATCCTCCCAGATAGGCTTGTCTCCCTTTCTTTTATGCCAAATCACGCGTTTGAACCAGGCGGCAGTGCCATAAATCATCCTGGAGGTGTGGTCGAATCTGGAATTTAGACCCCCACCTTTGGGGGATGTTGAGTAGGGAGAGGGGAAAAGGAGATGATTACCAGAGAGGACATTCCAGTGTTATAGTTTTCCCTGAGTTGTTGAAACTATGCTTTATTAAACTCCATTTGGTATGAAATGTATCTCAATCGATTCCTTGATTTTACCGGATTACATCCATACCAAACAGATTAACATTATTACTATTATTCACAGATTAATAGTCTTATTATGTTGCAGTTGTCATGAAAATTCCCTCCTGCTGAACCATTTTACATGCAATTCCTATTACTATTACATAAGACATAATGTAACAATATAAGGATCGCATGTGCAATGTTTGTACATTTTACCGGGTCTGTTGACCATCTCAACTGAAGTTTTTGAGTCTTAATCCAGGAGAGAAGTAAAGGGTGTAATGACAGAGGTGCCAACATGAGGGCACTGGTATTGTCCGGAGTTTTTCCCATAGGACTGACCAGGTGTGAAGCTCGGGTAGGACATTCCTTGTGCCATGACCCCTGCGCCATAACTGCCCCTAAACTCACATACACACCGATGACATAGTCCAGTTTCTCTTTATCAGTCTTTTTCCAGATGGGGACATTCTTGGGAGCGAAAGTCTGACTTTGACTCCCCTCTTACAATCCATTAGTAGAAAAGCCAAAAAATGTAGGTGCACTTGTCTTAGTAAGTTAGTAAACTCTGAGCCAGCTCATCAAGCGCCTCCAAAACACTGCTAAATGCAACCGCTCTGAAATCTCTTGGTGACTGAATAATGAAATTATGAGGCTTTTAAAAATGGATGCACATAACTGTAATTGAAGTGTAATAGAACTGAAAAAGTAGCTGCCTCTTTGAGAGGTTTGAAGCAATCTGTGCCCAGTGATGAGTAGGCCTAGGCCTACATGTTGTTTGGTATACAGTAGACCAGCAAGGCTACTGAACTGTATAGCAGTCAGATATAAGAAACAATGAGTACTGGAAATATCTGATTGTACCGAGACTTTTGCGGCTTTTAACCAAAACAAACATCCCACTTAAAACATAGGTTTTTTTTGTCATATACATGTGCAGCTCCTTGTCCTATGATAATCAAGCAAGTTGACGTGTCGAAGCAATACTTTGCTTTTCCAAATGAACTGACATACAGTATATCTGTATAATACCTGGCTCCTATAGGATGGGTGGCCCTGTGTTTATAAAAGCCACATATTCAAAATCACGATAATGAGTTTTATATTTTTTTGACAAAAAGGGTGGGTGTGTCTAATGCACAGCATAGTAGTCTCCGGGGTTTTATGTTAATCGAGGCACAAATGGTGTTTTTTGATCATGACAGAACTTACTTGATTGGGTAGCGTGATTGAAAGAGAGTGTACAGCCTCTTTAAGCTCTTACAATGTCATAGGTGCATCTAGGAATCGACACTCTTCTCAAGATAATTTGAGTAAACCCCACCTATAGGAATGATTAGCCGTGGGTTAAGTTGACTTGTAGAGGCTGGCACATAAAATGTCTAAAGACATTTTAACAGACTGTGAATTTGTAATAACCTATCCGTCTTTGCCTCATATCATATTTATGGTTGGTTTAGTTTCATTTTCTTTTAACCTAAGGGCGGGTAATCGACTAGGTCTTTCATCCCCAAGTAATGTTTTTGTCTGGTGTGATGCAGGATAAATTCTTCCTTGGTGAAATGTATTATATTTCCCTTTTTGTATAGAAAGAAAATTGGCTCTGTCCTCTGTGGAGAAAAAATTTGTTTTTGTTAGTGCTATACAGGATCTAATTTCCTTCTCAAGATCTTGGTAGAGATGGAAATGATATTACCAATTAAGAAACACATACTGTATTTCCCTTAGTCACCAGTAACACGCAACTAATTATTTTCAAATCTTGGTAGGATGCAACAAAACCAGATGAAGGGTTATTAAAATGCTACCAAGTGGCCTTCGGGTTATTAGAAGACAGGATCAGAAACAAACATGAGAAAATGGCAACTTGAGTCCCAGAATTAGTGATAGAGAAAGATATTGTCAATTTGTAAAAAAAATAAAATAAAATCGTGTCATACAGAGTACGTTGGGTAATTCTACCCTCCATCAATCTGAAAGTGTAATAAGGTGACAAAATTTAAATCAGTAGTAAAATTGTTATGGGCTACTAAGGAAAAGGGAAATTATTGTTTCCTTATGGGCAATCATAACAAAATTGAAATCCCCTCCTGCAACAAGGGAGCAATCAGAAAACTCCAATACTGCTCCACACATCATACACAGAAACACTTTGCCATAGACCAATGCTGCACCATTGCAATGCTTTTTTAAACAGTTTATGGTGTTCACTAGAAATAAAAAAAGGTTCTGCTATTGTCACTCCTAAAGGAGCCATTAATTACTTTCCTGCTTGAGATATATTTACATCTTCAGTTATTTAGACCACAATAATGTGCAGAAATGTTGGCAGTTCTCGGAAAACTGAATGCATCACAGCTCTGTCAGTCAGTGACAAATAGTGCAATTGAATCATTACTAGCTCTCCTCAGTCTCCCTGTCCTACTCTTTTCACATGTACAGGTGTGTCAGCCAGGATCCTGCTATTTGTCACGTTGCATGTTGGCAGCTGCATTCAAGTTGATGGATAAATAAATAAATTTATGCAAGTTTCTTGGAACTAATCTTACCACACAATCTAATTCGGGCGGCAGTGTAGTATAATGGTTAAGGAACTGGCCTTGTAACCGAAAGGTTGCAGGTTCAATTCCCAGGTAGGAATCTGCCGTTGTGCCCTTGTACCCTTGAGCAAGGTACTTAACCTGAATCGCTTCAGTATATATCCAGCTGTATAAATGGATAATATGTAAAAAATGCTAAAAGGTTGTGTAAGTTGCTCTGGATACAAGTGTCTGCTAAATGCCTGTAATGTAATAATAGCACATTTTAAATAATTTTGCACTACTCTGAAATAATACAGATATTTCTGAAAGCTCATTTTCATCTCCGTTTCCTGTGCGCGCATGCAAACTGGACAATGAGAAACAATGTTGCTCAGATATTTTAAAAAGATATCACTGTCTTGACTATACTTCAGCTTTAAATGAAGTTCAAGACAATGTTAACGAAAAAATGAAATGGAGCCATATGCATAAAATTCCAACTCATCCAACAGGCCACACTATCTTTTGTAGAAACTGTAGAGTTCAGCTTCTGTATATCAGATAATTCTGCTTGATCCATTGCTGGATAACCTTGCGACATCAGATCAAACTCCTTGTATTGAGCAAGGGCTTGACTGCAGAAAGACACGAGTTAGCAGTGGAAAACACAAAACAAATACAGTCATTAATAACAAACAAGGCCACCAACTGACAAGAGGAGAAGTACAGAAATTCTGCTGAATGGAGCACTTCACATAATAACAAGCTCCTGGCAAGGACAACTTGAATGCATATATTTTAAGGTAAGCCCTGAGCTAGCATTCTCTGTTCTGACCCGCAAATTCAATACATTCAGAAAAAGGGGGAAATAAATAAATAAAAAACATAAAACAACCAAAGTTGGCAGTGTGGTCCTTCCACCCGTGCCCGAGAAAGGCATTGTGTAAGATCTATGTCCAACATATTGGTTGAATGCGGGTTAAATTGTGGTGAGAAAAGAGTATAATCAACTGCATCCGATTTCAAAAGGAACATGGATGTATGGACCAGATTCCATTCCACAGTACATAATTGAACATTGTTCAGGTTAGCGATGGATGCAACTACTAACTACTACCTATGTAGACTGTCGTGCCAACTTTCACGACTTCAGCCTTTTTGCAAAATCTGTAGCTTATGGAATTTCACCCTCTTATCAATAGCTTCTGCTCCAATTTAGGCTGATACTTAGTTGCAATAAACTCAATGACAAAATCAAATCAAGTCAAATAAAAGTGTGACAGTTTTCCAATGTTTTTCAGATTTGTCATTACCTGAGGTGCGTTCAAATTCAACGAACAGAGCCGAACGTGCGTGGCAAACATGTTTTCTTTGAACGGTTAAATTTGAACGGCTTTTTAAGAACGTTCCAAATTGTTTGCATTACCGGTATCTTCAATTGAAATCTTCATCTGGGAAGACATTTCCCTCAGTCCACCGTCCATTTTTGTTCGCCGCAAACTACCTTTTCAGACCGTTTGCTTATGTTTGCGGCGAACACAAAGCTAACGGAAAAAAGTTTTAAATAGTTTGCAAACGTTCACAAACGCTTTGAATTTGAACACACCTCAGATCTTGTGATACAGATATGACAGGAAGAATATGACAGTCCAGGATTTGGCTACAGTGGTGGTGACGATTGCCTTTCTGGTTGAGGTTTAAGGGTATACATCTGGTCCCAAAGGGTCCCATAAAATATACAGCGAATATAAAGATACACGATCACATTTTCGCCAAACTGGATGCATGCAAATACGGTTATCGGGCAGTAAAACGGAACTACGAGGCCAGGTCTGTGGTGCATAGGATTCAGGAAAGGAGGACATTTTGATTCCACACAACTGGGCTCCACACAACAACCAAAAATCATCTTCCATGAAAAGCCCAAAAAAGACAAAAAGCGTCCTGGTCACCTGAAGGTGTAGGATTGACAATTTACTCTGGAGGGAGCGCGATGTCATCACCAGGAAATCAGTCCGATGAGATCCCGAAGGCAGGAGAAAATTAATCTCCCTGAAAACAACATGACAAAGAGCTTGTGAGGCTGATATGGGGAAACCCGAGACACAGCTGGGAACAGAGATTGGCCATAAACAAACAGGAGTGGAGATGATTTGCCCTACATGCAAAAGTATATGAATAGTTATCCTAAGAAACATTTTATTATGTGGCTGTGATTTTTCTCCTAATTTATTAATTGAGCAATTGATATTTATTGGTGCTATGTTGCCTTTAGGGGTTCTACTTAAATTGATGACCTTTTGTTGGATATCGGGACACCAGTGCATAAGCTCATGAAATTCTCAGCACACAAATCACACCTTGTGGCATGCTATACAAATTGCGGAGGCAGAATCTCAAAATTCACTGTGAGAAAAACCACTGTGGTTGCTCTCGACAATCCCACACATTTTCATTAGCATACATATCGACAGCCTCATAACAAAAGTGCCTAAGTCATTTTTTGTAGTTTTGAGAAAAAGGCAAAATACTGCTGCAATTTTACGTCAATGAGTATTTATTAACTGTTTCTTAGAGTGGTTCAGCGACCTGCAGTGACTTGAGCATTTTTACACTGTTGACGAATGATAAATCAAGTGATTTAGGCAGAAAATCTCAAAATGTCCAAAAAATGACTTAGGCACTTTTGTTATGAGGCTATCGATATAAAAGTTATTAGGATCCTCAGAACATGCTTATGCTGTGCCCATACAATTAACTGTACACAAAAACCATGATGAATACAAATTAAACCTGCATTTCATTATGAATGCAATGTATCTGGCAGTGATCTTCAAGCCTAGTTACTCCCACTGAACACTCCATAACTCGCCTGAAGCAGAGCCAATATCTCCCATAGTCCTTTGCTCCAGTAGACAGATGCATGGTCTATGTGTTTGTTTCCTCAGCTGAAAAAAATAGTTGTAAGACAAATACTGCAAAAAATGTCATTAGAATCAATTTGTGAAATCAATGAAAGTAAAGTGTGGTGGAGCTCTTGATTGTGAATTTTAAACACTGCCACCGTGATCCTTGTATTTTGTTACATGGATGCCTTCTCATCATTCGTAAGTGTAACATCAAATCAACAATCTGTTAAAACCGGATTATTTAAAATACAAGATCAATAAAACCACTTAACCACACAGTCACGTATATGATTGCCCCTAATGGTCCTCATTCATTCATGCAACATTACTAAAGATGCGCGGACGTTTACGTACGAAACAAGTCAGTACGGAAAATGTACGCTGGATTCATCAAACCGTGTGGGAAAGGCAGATTCCTTTGTATTCCGTGCATATGCTCATACATGCTGATTCATTGTAAATGACGAGCGCGTTCACCTTATTTTGCGATTAGCATAAATCCACGCCCATTCATTGCCTTATCTTATTGTGCAATACGAAGTTAAAATGGACCAGAAAAAGCAAAAAAAAAAAAGAATTACCTCGACACTAAAATCTAAGTTTTATTAGCAGATGTTCATCAAGGGGAAAAACATAGTTTACTATTGTCCATTCCGGTGTCATAAACTAAATAAAGTAGCCTACATGGTAATGTAAAATACCTGGCAGGATATAACATGCAGGAAATGCAGATCTCCTGGCAAAATGTTAAAGTTCAAGCCTTTTTGCATCAGACAAGCACATTTCCTCCATATGCCAAGCACTGGTCTTTCCTCACAGCCTGGAAATAAATAAAATAATTAATTAATTTCATAATTTTGTTGCTGTTCTGTGCATGTGAGGTAGTAGAAATCCCCAATACCCTAGTGTTAGAAAGAGGTAGGTAGGAAAATATACTCTGACACAATTTGACGGATAGCCTACCAATAAGCGACCTGTCTCTCACCGCAGCAGAATGAAGCTGTCATAGGTCCCACCAGGCAACCGGGCCAGGACGTTGAGCAATACATTTCGCATGACATATGAGCTGCAAAGATGTGATAGCCCTTTCTATTCATATATGCAAACATATACTCGGATGGAGCCTTGAAGCTACGTTTGTGCACTAGGCCTACAGTTACAGCACCAATAACATTGGGAAGGTGGTAATTTCATGAAAACCTGAAAACGACTAACCAGCCATGCATCACTCTCAGCCAGCAGCCTATGCGTGATGTTAAAGATTCGTTCCCTCCTATGGAGCAACTCCTCCAACAGCACAAGATCAGCCATTGCAACGCTGGCTATACAGACCTGTAAGTCGTTTTATAGCAAATTTCATTCAATGGTTAAAAATGTGATTTATTAGTCTAATTAACATCATATAACATTTTTATTTAATCAATTCAGAAAAACAGTAGCCTACTGGGAGCATTAATTAAGTTATGGGTCTAATTAAATAAATTCATAGCCTACAATTGATTAATATGCTTAATCTAAAGTGCTTGCTTTTTACAGTCATAATTATTTGCATTGTGCACTTCAAAGGATACTTTAGTCTTGCAAATTTAACTGAACCTAACATTAATTCATAGGCCTATTCTAATTTACATTCAGAAGCTACATTTAGTGACATTTTGAATTTATGGATGCAGTACGCGTGGTCCTGAGCAGGTGCAACAATTTTTTGTATGTACAAACAAATCTGAGATACGAAAACTTTGATGAATGCAAAAATATGAACAAAATTGCTATTGCGGACAATTTACGTGCAATTTCGTTCTGCTCACGTTTCATAAATGAGGCCCAATGTTACGAATAACTCCATGACCACTCCAGAGCAGTGTGGTAAACAGGAAGAGAAAGTGGTTTACATTTCAGTACAAACATCCATTAAAATGCAAGTAGCATGCTCATTATTGCAAACACATATTTGCCCACAAACTAGCAGTCCGGTATTTTCTTTATATTGAACACAACTGATTCAGGGCATTACAGAATTTTATGGGATTTGATGTGAAAGTTATTTTCCAACTTCTTCATGTGCCCTGATCCTATAGTAGGTTAGAATAGAAAAGGCACATTCTTTAGGTAACAGGGCTTCCAGTTTTAACCCGCTGTATCAACATGCAGGAAAATCTGTGAGCCGGTGCCAAGAATTAACTTCCCTTTCTTGAATGCAAGTTCAGTGATCATTCTGCATACATAAATAAGTGTTTTTTCTGGCCCATTATTTCCCTTTAACCTCTATTAGATATGGATATGTCTGGCTTCTCAGGCCAGCCTGCAAGTGGAAGTAAGAAGCAACAGCAGGAGCAGTGTGCCATTCGGCCGTGCAGGAACTTAATGAGACGTGCCTCGGTAATGAGATAACAAACCTGTACCAGGCTAGCCAGAAACGTAGATTACCAGGTACACGCTGTCGTAGTCTCTCCCGTCTCCACTGAGAAAGGTTTAAGAATACCTGCACAGTTACACAAAAGATGCACAGAGGCAATGCCAAAACACAACAGGTGTGACATCTCATTTGTGACAATCCAGGCTCAGACCACTGTCATTGTTAAGCTGTATTTTCACCTTAGAGAGACATCTGTCCCAAAAGGTTTTGGAGACAGTGAGGGCTGTATCAGACTGTCGGCACAGACACACACAGACGACTCCCTGCCGTGCACATCATGAAAGTTCATTTGCATTTCTCTTTATTTGGACCCGTTGTCACGGGTGACTCATGAAGAGAGAAGTGCCTCACACACAGAGATAAAATGTCTGTGGATAAGTGCCTCAAATGGCAACTTTTTTTTCAGTTTCTTTAGTATGGCAATCTAAGCTGCACCCCCCAACACCACAAGTTTATGATACCCAATAAATTCCAATTCAAAAGAGTTGGCTACTGACAAAAGAATGATGGCATTTTTTGGAATCCGAGCTGTTGTATTAGAACATTTGTTTCTGTGCAGATAAAATGTGCTATCGAATATATGTGCATTTCTGTGCAAGTGTGTATATCATTGTTTGATTCCTATTTTATGTGCATTTGCAAAACCCTACAGGTAATAATTGGGAGCTGACACAGCTGTTTTATTATGGGCCGTCTGATATATTTGTTAGTCTAGTGCAGTCAAAGTTTTTCTGCCTTTTAAAGACACAACGGAGACACATTCATGGTTCTTTATCTGCAAAAAGTAATGCATGTCTGCCAGCGAGAGAATCCCCCCCCCCCCTAACAGCACAGAAGCTCACTGCTGTTTCTGCTTCTAATTATTCACACCTTAATGTCAGCCCAACTTTCCTGCAGATTTGCTATGACAGCTGTATACTTCTTATAATTATTTTAGAATTAGCCCCGTTCAGTTTCAACTTAAAGGTCAAGAGTGTGACAGGTGATAATGTTTGTTCCTTCCTGGCATTGCTGCCATTGACGGAACATCTTAGAAAATGAATTATCAATGTATGCAATCCTTAGCGGGGGAGGAAAAACAGTATTTGTGATTATGCAGTGATCCGTTCACGTACTCCAGTTTAAACAGCGTGTCCTTTTTTATTCTCAGTGAAGCCAATGATTCACACAGTGACAAGTGTATTATTTTATGGCAATATGCTACATTTTTATCTTAATTTGTTTTCTCTCTCACATGTCCAGAGTACAAACGAATGTAAGGCATGTAATAAACACAGAGCCCTACTTTAAGGCTACAAACATAGCTACAAACATAATGTTACCACAGATATAAATGGGTTTTGGTATTTTAGTGATTTAACCTATCTGGGACTTGAAAAAACTTTATTGCAGCAGTTTCTCTGAAAATTAAATATTTTATTTCAAAGCAAAGGGGTGCATAATTCTTGTCCATACATGTGCATTCATAAGAAAAACATTGGCTATAATGTGATCTCAAATTTCAATCAATTGGCCTATTACATGTCAAATATCTGGCATGTATGACACTACACTTCATGCAGTAAACTAAAGCGTGCACTACATGCAAGTACAGGTATGCATTTATACTAAATAATTAAATTATTATATTAACAATTATTGAATTTCTTTAACCAACCCTCATCTTCTAACCACTAAAATTGCATATTAAATATATATTAAAAATATCAAGTTCTGATAAGATGTCTTGATATGCACTTTGGAAACTTGAGCAATACTACCACTTCATCTAACATAGTTAGTGACTTCAGCTGATTTATACCTTGAGTAGGAGGATGTAAATAATTATCAATAGAAAATATGTGTTGAATAAAATTGGGATTTTTTTTCATATATAATGTACATATGGATGGCCTTCTGTCAATAGCAATTCTTCCAGTTCTTACGGTTTTGTATTTAGGAAGCGTTGGAACCACTCCAACCTCCCCGAAACAAGAATAATCCCAAAGTCTCTATATGAGACAATACCAAAGTCTCAATCAACCAAAACCCCAGTCAAACTTGCCTCCATGGTCCTATATCTCTGGATCTCCTCTCAATTGTCACAAATCTACCTGTTTATAGATACCTCAGTGGGGAGGTCGCACAGAAAAACAATCAGTAAACGCGGCCTAGTAACTGCTGCAGACAAACCAAGACAAACGCCTCAATAATATTCAAAGATCAACTTCAGCACGGCAGCAAGCTGGCAGCGTACATGACAGCCCGCTCTCATCCCAAGGCGTCATCAAGTGACGCTTTGGCAGCAGCCTACGGCGTCATCCTTTGGACGCAGAAGGAGGCGTTTTGCGTCAGCATTTGACGCACTCGGTCGCGAATTCACGAATCCTACTATGGCGAAGGCTTTGCTCATGAATATGCTTGGTAACCGACCGCGAGCATGCCCGCTCAGTCTTCGCCGTGTGCGCATTGATCTTTGTGAGTTTGTGATTCCCGTACCTCACCCCCAACCACTAAACATAACCTCACAGGAGTTCACCTAACTCGGGCTCATGCCCGAACTGTTAAGGTAGTGGGCGAGCCCGACCACAGGAGTTCACGTAACTGTCTACCTGATGAAGAAAAAAAAGCATAATATTGAAGTGCCACAACCAAAGAAAAGTTATGTGGCCACAACCGTCAATATACAATGTAAAGATCTACCTTTGGCGTCACATAGCGACGCTTGGGCAGAAGCGTCGCTATGTGACGAGTACGCGTGAGACCACGTTGTACATGAAGTTAACGAAAGGGAAAATAAACCCAGAGTGAAAATGGACCAACAAAGGGACAATCAGCCGACCACCACCAATATATATGCTCTTGGAAAATCCAGCACAGGTGTCTGCAATTTCCAATCAAGACTCAGGTGACTGGATTCAAACTCGTTAGCACACAAAGAATTAAAGGACCACACTCGCGAGGCAGCATAGGGACGTAACAAATGTGACCATAGTAAAAGAAACAGAAAATATCCGTAGGACAAATAACCTAACATAAATAAATAGTCACCTAGCTACTCACTCAATGTCTAATAACCAAATCGGTTCTACTGTTTCACCGTTCAAGCAAAACATAAATTAGGCTAACACATGCCCACTCAGTGTGCAAATTACTAAACTCGTTATTAGCCTATGCTACTGTAACAGTCTCATTCTGCTCATTTCAACACACAAAATCAATGTTCCTTATTTCAATTAATGTAGGCTACTTAACTTTGGAACAGATAATCCTATCTGACAAAAATATCTTACATAAAATAAAAAGTCCCAATAGGCTAATAATTAAATAAAATGCATTCAGTGTGGAAAAAACAACAAATGGCAGGCTGGATACTGTAGGCTATGCTAACATTACAGTTTTTTTTTGTGACGTTCAAATTCTGTCAAATTCATTAAATGCAAATCTCACAGTTGCATGATTCACACAAAAACAGAAAATAGGCTATGTTTCTTCCTTCAAAAAGGGGCCATGCAATGTGTTTTCATGTGAAATTAATGAAATAAATAGCCTAAATAAATAAAACACACTGATTATCTTCAGCATACATGTAGGCCTACTTTTCATAAAATTTAATTAGCCCACTCTGAATAAACAACATTATAGCTGACAGGGCTCTCTCTGTAATCCTACAAATGAGTTCATTTAAACTTATTCACGGCGTAGGCTACGCAGCTCAGACACCGCATAAAATGCAGAATATTTGTAATATTTTTTAGAATATTACAGTAACGCCTTACTTTACTAACGCATTACCCCCAACTCTGTTAGTTAGTTAGTTACTAATTAAAAAAATGTAAAGCAATATTTATTGCACAAATTTTAAAAGTAGCGCGTTATATTACCACGTTACCCAAAAAAGTAGTATTATTACAGTAACGCCTTACTTTACTAAGGCATTACCCCCAACTCTGTTAGTTAGTTAGTTATCTACCTGATGGTTCGTGATAGCTAATGTTAGCAAAATATTTTTTTATAAATGTAAATTGTTGAACTAGGCTACGCTCTATCCCAGACTTACAGATAACCAATACACCTAGTCCCAATTCGGTACTCTGCTGGATGTTTTAAAATAGGACCTAATAAAGGAGCTAATCGTTTCAGAGAACCAGTTTTACTCAAACAACTACAATTAACAGTGATGGCTAGCTGAATTATATAGCTATCCAATTCTATAAAGGCCCCAGATATAAACTTATGACAAGCTCAAGTCCTGTTCGCCGATGCATGAGCGGGTGAAACTCTCAACATTTGCTGCTGTACTGGTATATCTTCTTGATATGACATATCTCTTGATTGGTTCATGTTGTGAACCACTTTGTTTTCAAAACAAGAATTCAGGCCAAATATACTACAAAGCAGGGCTGCATTCAAATCCAATTTAACACGTTCCCTTCCCTTGCTGTCTTCCCTCGAGGGAGCTATCTTGTGACACAATTTGCTACGTGCAGCAAGCAAACTCAAAAGGTGCTCTGCAGGGGAGCATTGACGAGAAACAAACAAAAACTGAACCGAACCGCCCTCGCAACATTTCGGAAGTGCAACACCATAGAGTTGAAATGTGACCGCCACATCGTTCAGTGGTGACCGCCCACTTTTTCCATGTGGTGCATTCCATTGTGGGATTCCCTTCTTGCTGGAAGCTTGCATTTTATACCCTTGGTGGAATGGTGGATAACCGAGGGAGCGAGGGAATATAATTACTCCCTCCCCTTTCTTAAATTGGATCCGAATCACACTTGGTGTGGCTGCCATATTTCATCCTGGCATTTTGGGGATTCCCCCCTTGAAGCAAGGGAAGGGAACGACAGGAAGAAAGGATACATTTCTGATCCAAACGCAGCCCAGGATTAAGAGTTAGCTGGATAGCTGCACTGAGTAAAACCCTGAACCCTCCAAAATCTGGAACATGGAATAAAGTAAAAAGAACTGTTCCGGGTTTTACTCTTTACTTTATCTAGCTAACTCCTGCTTTGTAGTATACCCCTCTGGTTTAAGAATGCAGAATTTGAGGGTATAAAGTGTATGGTGCTGGATTTCTCTCACAGCAGTTCTTTCTATGATTGCTACCAACCAGAGGTGGAAATCCAGGCGACATAAAGTAAAAGTCCTACCATGTGTTTCTTCCACCCATAGACTCAGCCAGCTGATTTCACTAATTAGTTCTACTTCCTCTTGAAGAATTATGTTCAATGTACTACTTTGTAGGATTAGTGTGTCCTCATACATTTTTAAATTGGATAAATCTACACCACAGAACTGGTGTGTCAGATATTTCTACACTGCTTTAAACTTCAACATGCTCTATGTAGTCATTCAAGAACCAAAAATGGACAACACCTAGTGTAGCAGTTTCTCAATTCAAATAATGAATTTTCAAGTTCTTGAAATGAATTAGTTTTAGCATGTCTTTTTCTTACCGAATGTCCTTGTAACCATTGCGTGTAATCAAGTTAAATAGATTCTGTTTATTTTACCACTGAGAATGCAATAAAAAATGAACACTTCGTACTGAAATACTAAGAACAGGTATTTTCATTCAACGGTTTCAAAATGTATTCCCAAGAACAGAATGAAATCAGAGTTAATAAAGGGTGCACATATTTTGGCTTAACCCAAAGATAAAAGAGAGGTGAATAAGAGGAGCAGATTTTAACTGAAGGCCAGGAAGGGTGGAATGGATGGTTCACATGTACTGTAGAGGCAGACAGAGACACAGTTGACACAAGCTAAATACCAAGACAAATACACTGCCTGGCCAAAAAGAAAGTCGCACACTCTAATATTTTGTTAGACCGCCTTAGGCTTTGATTACGGCGCGCATTTGTCGCGGCGGCATTGTATGGACAACCTTGTGCAATGTCACAACATTTATTTCCGTCCAGAGTTGCATTAATTTTTGGCCAAGATCTTGTATTGACGACGGGAGAGTCGAACCACTCCGTAAAGTCTTCTCCAGCACATCCCAAAGACTTTCAATGGGGTTAAGGTCAGGACTCTGGTGGCCAATTCCAGAGTTGCATTAATTTTTGGCCAAGATCTTGTATTGACGACGGGAGAGTCGAACCACTCCGTAAAGTCTTCTCCAGCACATCCCAAAGACTTTCAATGGGGTTAAGGTCAGGACTCTGGTGGCCAATTCATGTGTGAAAATGATTCCTCATACTCCCTGAACCACTCTTTCACAATTTGAACCGGATGAATCTTGTCGTCCTGGAATATGCCAATTGATGGGATAACCTGGTCATTTAGTACATTCAGGGACTCAGCTGACTTAATTGTATTGCTGCATAACGTTGCTGAGCCTAGACCTGACCAATTGAGCAACCCCAGATCATAACACTGCCTCCAGAGGCTTGTACAGTGGGCACTATGCATGATGGGTGCAATGGCGACTTTTTTTTTGGCCAGGCAGTGTATTACACTGAGAGGTCAATTTACTAACATCCCAAATAAGCGGTGTTATTTTGTGGGTGCAGCCAAAGTATTTGTATGTGTTAACATTTCACACTTTGCAGGTGATCAACTAAGAGTCATTTTGTAAATGACTCCAACCACAAACAGCCATATTTATATGAGAGATTTTGCTTGTTTGGAATGATTATACTCTAAGAAAATGGTGAAAAGACTGGCAGCAATGTTGCCGTTTTTATGGTATTTTTTTAGTGTAGGGTAGGCTACTGTTACTCTGAATGAGGTGGCAGTTTAATACAAATGGTTTGACTGGATGTCTCTTAGTTTCTGCTGGGAGTTGCTGCAGATGTTTGTCAGGACTGAAATGATCATAACTACGTATGCTTACTAGCACTAAGCCTACTCGCGCTGTAAGTGTCACATAAAATCACATTTCCATTTGATCATGGGTTTTATTTTTATAAAGTTTTGATTTGCTTGTTATTCACTGTTTGTTATAATAGACGTTGTATTGCTTGTTTGATTCAAATACTAGTTACTCTTGTATTCTGTAACACGATCTGCTTCATGATTTAAAAAAAATATTCTTACTGTTCATGATGTAGCCTATGTAAACTATCCACAAATTATCTTCTTGTGTATTTTGAGTGTTAGCTAGAATGGGCCAGTTAATTAGCCCCCATTGTTACACAGTCATTCAGAACATTCAGTTATGGATATTCCAAACACACCCGTACGTGTCTTGCTACAATGACAGCTGTCATCTTATCGATTAAGTGTCTTTTAATACCTGCTTTCCATTTGTACTTCCAAATGCACCCACAAATGCCTTTCCCAAGTTACTTTCAGGCTTAGGAAATCACTTTATACATGCTAATGTAAACTATTTCCATGACCACCTCTCACTATTTTACCAAATAACGTAGCCAAATTTTGCATATTCATTCAGGATAACTCACAAAACTGATAAATCAATGTATCTTTCCATTTTAGCACACACAATCCTCTTTATACCTCGATAGTTGATCACCTTGATGATTTTTTGCAGGTGGTAACAGTTTTACACGTGTTTTTGTGCACGCAAACCTTTAGTATATCGACTCCTGAGTGCGGTAGCTCCACATTTTTTTGCACAAATATAAATCAATTTATATCAGAGACAAGACCCCTCATTTTGTTGGTCATTTTGAGACATGCATGCTTTTTATACTTTAATGGCTATACACTTTATTAAATTTGAATTCCAAATTTTGACAATGAATTGTCCATAGACTTAACATGGGAGAAACAAAATTCTAACTTATAAAATAGACTTCACAATGGTAGAATAATTCTGTAAGACAGGAATTAACGCCCAGAGCACCTAAAGAGAACACAATACCGGGAAGTGACAATCTTTGTAATCTTTGAGAGCTGTAAAGTCACGCGTCTGGTGCCGGGATGTTTGCTGGGACCATCTGGCCTCAGGTTTACGGTGTTCGAGAATGTCCTACAGTTTTATGATCCTGGGAGAGACTCTGATCTGTTTGAAACTCCCGCGCACGGACAATGCAAGACTGCCCCCGCCTGACGTCACTGAGACAGGCCACATCCTTTTCATTCAAATCACAGCATGGTATAGCAGTACAGACTGCGTTGGTTTTCCTAAAGCTTAAAAACCTTAAAATGTGATGAATATTTATGCTACATTGTACAGTATATACTGGAAATAGTCCTGACACTGGAACATACATTGTACACTCTTTTTCCAGAGGAATAAGTATATATTGTTCAGTTTCTGAGTGTTACATGAGTAAATACACACAGTTAATGTACCTGACTGAACAGGGGAAACTAGGGTATAATGTAATGTTCTCCAACAGGAATCCTGGGACTGTTTGTGGCATTAACATTAATCACATTTGAAAACTATGCAGAGATGGGATTCTCATGACAACACGAACGTAGACCTATTCATGTTTGATATCGTTTTGATGGTCTTGGTGTGTGTGGTGCAATAGCCTATATTTCCTCAATGGTCAACATGGAGGAAATATATATTTCATAACTCAGGAGTAAACTGCCGCTGTGGAATTATACCACAGGAAACTCTTTCTGCCAAACCCCCCTTGAAGGAGGGACGAAAGGTGCAATATTAGCCTTCTGGCCAGTTTATGGTTTTACGATCATCCACAGCCAGATCAAACACAGAGTTTGGGCATATAATCAAAGGAAGCAAAGAACTCGGGGAAGCTGTAGTCAGACTCTCCCGCACATCTCACTCATTGTGTGTAGTGAATTGCCAGGTATGAATTAATATTTTTCTATACTCTATTTTTAATACACTACTCACAAAAAGTTAGGGATATTCGGCTTTCGGGTGAAATTTCAGGATGAACCTAAAATGCACTATAACCTTTACAGGTGAAATTAATTTGACCTTCTCTAAACTTTTGAATGCACATGTCCAACTATTCAATGTTTCAGTACTTTTTGCACAACTTGCTGTTCTCTAACAAGGAGCTGAACGGCAAAATTCACAACAGGTGTTTGATCCATGAATCGACCAATAAATTTCCTGGTTCAATTAGAATTGGTATTTAAACAGTCCTCTTCATCATGCTGTTCACATTTTGACATCATGAGACCAAGACGACACCTAACAATTGATCAACAGTACCTCGCCATTGCGAGGCTTCAAACAGGATGTTCTCAGAGGGAAGTGGCCACTGAGCTTAGAGTGTCACAGAGTGTCATCAGCAGGTTGCAACAGAGATACAGAGAGACTGGAAGAGTCACAGAAAGGCATAGAAGTGGACGTCCTTTGGCCACATCCCACACTGATGACCGCTTCATTGTGAACAGTGCCCTGCGGAACCGGATGATGAATGCCACTCAACTCCAGGCACATTTAAGGGAGGTGAGAGGCACCCAAGTGTCACGTCAGACCATTCGAAACCGTTTACATCAGCGTGGTCTGCGTGCTAGACGACCTGCAAGGGTACCTGACCACACCACCAGGCACAGGCGTCATCGTCTTGCATGGGCCAGGGAGCATTTACGCTGGACGAGGGACCAGTGGGCCTCAGTGCTGTTCTCTGATGAAAGTCGATTCACGTTGAGCAGAAATGATGGCCGCCAACGATGTTGGAGACGTCAAGGAGAGCGCTATGCATCAGCCACTGTTGTCACCAGACGACCCTTTGGTGGTGGCGGTGTTACAGTGTGGGCAGGTGTGTCTAGTCAATACAGAACTGCCCTACACTTTGTGAATGGTACAGTGACAAGCCCATACTACCTGAATAACATCATTAATCCAGTCATTGTGCCCCTGCATGAACAACACAGGCCTAATTTCATCTTCATGGACGACAATGCTCCAGCTCATCGAGGTCGCATCATTAGGGAAAGGCTGCTGGAGACTGGGGTACCTCAAATGGAGTGGCCTGCACTTTCTCCAGACCTGAATCCCATAGAAAACCTATGGGATCAGCTGACTCACCGTGTAGAGGCTCGTAACTCTGTACCCCAGAACCTCAATGACCTGAGGGCCGCCCTTCAAGAAGAGTGGGATGCCATGCCTCAGCAGACAATAAGTCGACTTGTGAACAGCATGAGACGTCGTTGTCAAGCTGTAATTGATGCTCAAGGGCACATGACAAGTTATTGAGACATTGACATTTTTGTTGTGGTATACCCACCACTGTTGTTGGCTTTTGGTTCAATAAATTGTTTGAGATGAGGAAATCACCATTGCATGCTTCTACTTAAATGCCCTACTTTCATGATACGTATAATATCACTGTAGCGTGAACTTACATTTTCCATAAATTTCACCCGAAAGCCAAATATCCCTAACTTTTTGTGAGTAGTGTATGTTGTGTTGTAATTTGTAACTATGATTTGATTATTTTAAAGTAAAGAACCTACCTGGTAAACTGTTAAATTTGATTTGTGTGGTTTCTCTGAAAAAGACATTCTATCTCTGTTAACACGGTAATGAGTTGATTGATTTCCTCAGTCTGGTTTTCCCCCTCTGCTGATCTAGGGAGATTGACTAGTTAAGCTTAATGTATCACGGAGTATTGCACCCGTAGAACTCTGTCTTAAGTTAGATCATCTCCGCATGCCTTTTATACATGTTGAGAACGGGCGTTGCCAATATTATCTTCTCGGGTCCCTGAGCCTTTAGGATAGGCTATACCTTATGAAGTGGCCTCCTCCGCAACCTCTGAGATAAATGGAGACATCTAGTCAGCCGTGAGTGGTGTACATAAACGGCCATATGTAGCACCCGGTGGAACCGGTGCATCCAGTTCAGAGAACAGGCTCAAGAGTACGAGAGTACCTTAACAAATCAATTATAAATTCTACATTGAAATTATATATTAATAATTAAATTGGAGTCAGATTTATACGAGTATGAAATCAGCGTTGGTGGCTGACCGTTAATATAATATACACAGGCTGCCTTTTTGGGTAAGCTGGAGTCAGCCTGCAGACCAGACTAGAGCGGGAGGCAAAGTGGTACTATTGTCTCTGACACGTGGCCAATTACTAGCTGATCCCGCACATTTAAAGAAGCAGTCTCATCCGGTTGTAATAACAGTAACATTTCAACACTCTTACCTTTTCCCATAGCAACAGCGGAAAATATCACGTTTAAACCTTCGTTCCGGGCTATTCCCTCATTGGTCTAGCTGCGCGGGATTTACAATTCCATCATTCTAAAGTTTCAAACGAACATGAGAAAAATGGGTGTGCACAGGCAGGCAGCAGATAGGCACGCTGACATTCAAACGTTAGCTAGTGTAATGGGTTGAAATAGGAAACTCCCACTCCCGCAACCCAGACCAGGTTTTCCAAGATCCACCCTTCTCCAAGCAGCCAAGTAAAAGGTAAAAAAACAGGCTTTATTTGTACTAAATTCATAAAATGTATACAAAATGACATTAACGGCAGACTTTGCCACGTCCGTGCGTTCCTATCCCCTCCCTCCACTCACACAAACTGCCGGACGAGGCCGGACCCTCCCCTGCAAGCAAGCGTAACCAATTTCCCCACACCACACAGAACACACTTGTCACTTCACCACTCCAACACACACTGTGTGTACAAACACCAATTCCAAAAAAGTTGGGACAGTATGTAAAATGCACATAAAAGCAGAAAGCAGCGATTTGTAAATGATCTTTTATATATGGGCCATTCTACAGAAGTCGTGCAAATTGAGGGTTGGAGAAATGTGTAAATTTGTATTCTTTTTGCAAAATTATTTTATAATATATGTGCTATATGTGTTACACATACTTGATGTACAATGCAATCACATGTATTTTTTTCAGAATAAGGATGAATTTACTGACTGCTCCTAAATATGTCACAACCGAAACATGGTGTAAAACCTGCTTTTGAAATAAAATTACATACCCAATTGATAAGTTTAATTCACCCCTTTGAAAATGACATTTAAAAAAAAAAAAATCTTGACTGCTATTTGAATCAATTACCCTGAATTTTTAAATCAAATAAAACATTGGATTAATTAAATTTAGTGAAAACTCTGTACAAATGTTCTCTATAAAATGGACAGATTTGATCACATGAATTTGATAGATTCTTATTTATGAGATTATATATACCCTCACCAGCCCAATATCTTGGATATTTGATTGATTATTCATATTATTAAAAATTTTAACAAAACTGCAGGTGTTTCGGTTGTGACCACATTGTTGCGGTTGTAACATCTCTTACTGAAACCTGAATTCCAAAGTTGGGACAGTACGTAAAATGCAAATAAAAGCAGAAAGCAGTGATTTGTAAATTATCTTGTCTATATATTTAAATGAAAATGATATTTAAAAGATATTTAATGTTTTACCTTAGCAACTTCATTGATTTTTTGTAAATATATGCTAATTCTGAATTTGATGCCTGCAACACGTTCCAAAAAAGTTGGGACAGGGGTATAAAAAAGACTGGGAAGGTTGTGGAATGTTGAAAAAACACCTGTTTGGAACATTCCACAGGTAAATAGGTGACAGGTCATGCTATCATGACTGGGTATAAAAGGAGCATCCACAAAGGCTCTGGCATTTACGAGCAAGGATGGGTTCGCCACTTTGTGAAAAACTGCATGAGCGAATAGTCCAACAGTTTAAGAACAACGTTTCTCAACACACGATTGCAAGGAATTTAGGGATTTCACCATCTACAGTCCATAATATTAGTAAATTATTTAGAGAATCTGGAGAAAACGGGCAAGGCCGTAAACCAATAATGAATGCCCGTGTCCTTCGATCCTTCAGACAGCAGTACATTCAAAACGGCATGCTTCTGTAATGAATATAACCACATGGGCTCGGGAATACTTCAGAAAACCATTGTCAGTAAACACAATTTGTCGCTGCATCTACAAATGCAAGTTAAGACTCTACTACCCAAAGCCTAAGCCATATATCAACAACATCCAGAAACACCGCCGACTTTCTCTGGGCTCATCTGTGATGGACTGAAGCAAAGTGGAAACGTGTGCTGTGGTGTGACGAGTCCACCTTTCAAATTGTTTTTGGAAATAATGGACGTCGTGTTCTCCCGGCCAAAGAGGAAAAGACCATCTCGATTGTTACCAACACAAGGTTCAAAAGCCAGCGTCTGTCATGGTATGGGGGTGTGTTAGTGCCCATGGCATGGGTAACTTGCACATCTGTGAAAGCACCATTAACGCTGAAGGGTACATATGCATTTTGGAGCAACATTTGCTGCGATCTAGACAATCACTTTTTCAGGGACATCCCTGCTTATTTCAGCAAGACAATGCCAAGCCACATTCTGCATATGTTACAACAGCATGGCTTCGTCGTCAGAGAGTGCGGGTGCTAGACTGGCCTGCCTGCAGTCCAGACCTGTCTCCCATTGAAAACATGTGGCGCATTATGAAGCCCAAAATATGACAATGGAGACCCCGGGCTGGTGAGCAGCTGAAGTCTCATATTAAGCAAGAATGGGAAACAATTCTGCTTTCAAAACTACAACAATTAGTGTTGTAGTTCCCAAAAGATTACTGAGTGTTGTTAAAAGGACAGGTGATGTAACACAAAGGTAAACATGCCCCTGTCCCAAATTCTTTTGGGAGGTGTTGCAGGCATCAAATGTAGAATGAGCTTAATAGAGAATGAAATATAGAATAAAGTTGATTAGTTAAAACATGAAATATCTTGTCTTTGTACTGTTTTCAATTGAATACAAAAAGGACTCGCAAATCATTACTTTCTGTTTTTATTTACATTTTATACACTGTCCCAACTTTTTTGGAATTGAGGTTTGTACATGTGCATTGATTGTCTCACTATTTATTGTCTTTAATAAGAATTTACGGACAAGTGTCACCAACCGAAACAGGCCTGTCAAAACAATACCGTTTATTTTGGTAGTGACTGTTTCGGTTGTGACAATTTTGGCTCATTTCGGCCACAAAACAAAAGATTTAGCAAGCACATGGTTAGCAACCACTTCTCTGTGCAGATGCACCTTCCTTTTAAACAAATCTGCAGTTATGAAATCAACTTTTTTTCTCTAATATGAAAACTTGGGTGTTTGGGTGTGACCTCTCTAAAAACCAAAGACTCATTTTCATACTTTGAAGGACAATTATATCAAAACGCTAAAACCTAGCTACTCACCATGTGGCCTTGATTCATATGAAGGCTGTCTAATTTCCTGGTAAAAAAAAGGGGTGTGTGGTTACAAGCAGGTTCACTGCACAGACTCAAACAGTGTACGTTTCGGTTGTGACGTAAAAACTGGGGACAGCATTTTTTCGAATTATAACATTTATTACAAAACAGATTGCATTATTTTAACTTATATTTGATAAAAATTCACATGCTTTATTGAATGAGACAAGTCAAATAATTGGCAAAAATATTTTAGGTATTATTTTTTAATGCACCAGTTTAAGGGTTGATAGTGGGGACAGCCATCTCCCAATAGGAATTTATGCTCCCAAGAGTATAAGTGTTGATTTTGGATAAATGTAACTATTATTACTGCAATTTATATCTTGGATTATATTAAAACATAACATGATCTAATGAATTATATAGCACTGAAAGATGTTATTGGTCAATTTCTTACTTTTATCAGAGAGGGACAGCAATTTGCATGACTTTTGTAGAATGGCCCATATACAGTTGAAGTCGAAAGTTTACATAACCTTAGCTAAATCCATTTAAACTCAGTTTTTCACAATTCCTGACATTTAATCCTAGTAAACATTCCGTCTTAGGTCAGTTAGGATCACAACTTTATTTTAGGAATGTGAAATGTCAAAACAATAGTAGAGAGAATGATTTATTTCAGCTTTCATTGCTTTCATCACATTCCCAGTGGGTCAGAAGTTTACATACATTCTGTTAGTATTTGGTAGCATTGCCTTTAAATTGTTTAACTTGGGTCAAACGTTTTGGGTAGCCTTCCACAAGCTTCTCACAATAAGTTGCTGGAATTTTGGCCCATTCAGGTTTGTAGTCCTCCTTGCTTACGGTTAACATTTTCTAGACGTTTTTATTTAAAAAATAAGTTCGGTAGGGAAAGAGAATAAAAAATTATTACGTATGAAAGATGCTACACAGTGTAGTCTACAAACAAGGTATAAAAAAAAAAGTGTCCAAAAGATCAGAAGAAAGACAAGATCCTGGACAGGGCTTTTGTTTGAAGTTTAACATGTGGTGAATGAGGACAGTTATTGCAGACAGGGGGTTTGGCTTTTTTAAAGTTTATTTCCATAAGTCTATACACAGTTCATTTATTGAATATCCGTGTGATTCTACATTTATTTAAAACAATTACACCTAAATAATATACACTAAATTCAATTAAGCTAATAACTAGATAATACAGGAAAAAGGTATACAGTTTATTACCAATCAGCAGAAATTATCATTTCATATTGGCTGTTTTTTTTTTGAGAGGATCATGAGGGTTTGTGGGCAGAGTATGAGGGTGGTGAGCTCTTGATACCTTTGGTTTTAATCTGAATCAGCTGAATCTTAAATATTTACATTTAGCCTGAGCTTTCCCATGTATGGTAGTCTGTAAGGGGACCTTCACTTTTATGGAAAACATCAGCAACTTGTATTTCAAGGGTTACTAGAATTTACATTCCAGTTCACTTCTTAATAAAAATCCCAAATGACGCAAACTTTACATCCATTTCAACAAAGGAAGCACTTTCTGCGAGGGAGCACAGTTTTTTATCCTCGCTGACTATTTCAGCTGCAGTCTAGTCACATACAGTCTAGATTTCAAAAATTGAAACAATATTTCAGTCTCCAAGCTGGAGTCAAGGTAGGGTCCTTTTTAATCCACTAATTTCAGGAAACAAATTAAAATGGTAATTAATATGATTAATATGATGATATTCTGTGGGGATGTCACAAATATTCTGTGGATTTGGCCCATAAGTACCACTTTTAAAATACTCTAGTCCTCATGAATGAGTAATTGAAGGAACCCGCAATGAAGAGAAAAGCACCGTCTCCCTCTCAGCGAGGGGAGACATATTTAGTAATGTAGTGCACACTCATATCAAGAGACACTTACAAAAAATGACTAACTCATCACAAAAAGTTTGATGAAGAAAAAAGGTGAGGTCCACACCCATTAGCTGGACTCGGGTTTATACCCGGCTCACAGCGCAAAGCTGGTGGGGGGAAGGGTTGAGGGTGAACCCTACGGTTGGTGTCAGGTCCAACTCGTCCTCGGACACCCCCGGTGGTGGTGAGAAGCGGAACCTTTGCAAAAGGAAGGTGAAGAAGAGGAAGATCTCCACCCTGGCCAGG
Organism: Synaphobranchus kaupii; assembly: GCA_029718625.1. Lineage (NCBI taxonomy): Eukaryota > Metazoa > Chordata > Actinopteri > Anguilliformes > Synaphobranchidae > Synaphobranchus > Synaphobranchus kaupii. The sequence continues at coordinate 102,509,939 of CM056380.1, forward strand.
CCCTCCCCCAGACAGGCCCGTCGCCCTGCAAGTATGAGATAATCACAGCACCTAAATACAGCTACAAGAGAGAGAGAGATAATCATAGTATCTAAATACAGCTACAAGACAGAGAGAGAGATAATCACAGTACCTAAATACGTTAGGGAGAATGCGAGGGCAGTGAATGTGACTTGTTTGCTCGAACATGCAGGACGGCAGTTGCATTGGCTAATTGCACTGAATTGTCGACAGGTGGGTTTCTCTGCACTCAGGCATCGGGTAGAGACCAGACAGAGCTGGGCTTTTACAGCCTCCACATGTACTATGTCAACTAATTGTTTTTATTAGTGTTTTAATTAGCAACTCCAATTCCATAATTTTTTTATTTTTTCCTCTCAATTGGATAATTATTCACTTGATTGTGCCGTTTGAGTGCTTACAGAGCCCCACTGGAGGATAACAGTTGAATTACGAATTTAAATCCCTCTGAGTCATGTGGTTAAGATAAACTGGTGCATAAACTGGAATTTATGAAATTGGCGATGACCTATCACCGGGGCGGTGATAGGTCATCGCCAATTTCATAAATTCCAGCCCTGGACCATGTATATAGAATTTCAGGATTGTATTGAGCCATTAATTAAAAAAACATTTTTAAGGTTTATAGCGGTCCCCGTGGACAGATTTGGACATAGCTTGGCATACATCCTCACAAATGTTATTCTCGAGTTTTGTTCAAATTCGATGAACGTTCAATGAGTTATGACCATTTATTTGATAGGCCACGCCCAATCTCGCATTGATTGGCTCACAGTTCCCGTAGTTATTGTCAGATATAGCTGGCTTATAGTGAGCAAGTATAATTAGGTACACTAATGATATGTACCAAGTCTGGTCCAAATTGGTCAAGAAACAAAAAAGCCATATGGAAAAAACTATTTAGCATATTATGGAAATTAGCAGAAAATCCAATATGGCGGACTTTCATGATATTGTGCATGCAGGTACATGTGCTTCCAGGGAATACTCATAGCAAATTTGGTGTGAATTGGACAAAGGGTGTGGGAGATATTACATTACAAAAATCCAAGAAAACAACAGTATGCCTCGGCAAGCTAATTTACTATCTAAGTTGTTTGCGTAAAACTAATAAAACTAGAAATTCTGTTATGCACCTCTGTAATTTATTGTTGAAAGCATCCAATTAGACATTGCAAACACCGTTGTTAAGGTTATAATGGAACGCATGACTTGGGGGGTGGGGGGGATGGTCTGGCAGCCCACTATAATTCAGCCTTATCCCTCAGCCTTGACTTTCTTGCCCCCCTCAAAACCCGGACTGTCTCCTTCTCTCATCCTGCCCCTTGGTTCACTACTGAACTCCGCTCCATGAAGGCCACCGGCCGCCAACTAGAGAGGCTCTTTAAAAAATCTGGCCTCATTGTTCACCACGAGGCCTTCAAAGAGCATGTGAGGACCTATAAAGAAGCTCTCTCCAAAGCTAGGACCCAATACTACTCCACTCTTATTGGCGACCAGCAAAATAACCCCAGAATGCTGTTCTCCACTATCAACCATCTACTCCGCCCCATTGATGTCCCCCACCCCACTGATGCCCTCAACCTCTCCTCCAAGTTCCTGGACTTCTTCCAGGCCAAAGTGGATTCCATTTACCAACAGCTACTGCAGCCTGCCAGCCCTCCCCTCCACATACACGTCACCCACAGGATGTGCCTCCCCTCCTTCTCCCCTGTGGATGCTTCCCGGGTCGTTGAGCTGGTCACCAAAGCCAAGGCCTCCACCTGTCCTTTGGACTCCATGTCCACTAACTTGGTCAAGGCATCCCTACCTACCCTGTGCCCCATGGTTGACATCATCAATACCTCCCTGGCATCTGGCATAGTACCCTCCAGCTTCAAAATGGCCACTGTCACCCCCATTCTCAAGAAGCCAGGCCTGGACCCGGGTGCCCTCAACAATTACCGACCGATCTCCAACCTTCCTTTCCTCAATAAAATACTGGAAAGAGCAGTTGCCGCCCAAGTTCTGCAGCACATGTCAAACCATGAGCTCCATGAACCCTTCCAATCTGGCTTCAGAGCACACCACAGCATGGAAACTGCCCTCATAAAAATCATTAATGACATCATCGCCGCTGATTCCGGTCTCATCAGTATTCTCATTCTCCTGGACCTCTCTGCAGCTTTCGATACAGTCTCCCACACCATCCTCCTCAACCGTCTTTCTGAATACGTTGGCCTCACCAGTGTAGCTCTCTCCTGGTTCCAGTCATACCTCTCCAACAGGAAACAGTTTGTGACCATCAGAGACTCCAGTTCCACCCCAGCCCCAGTCAACCAAGGCGTGCCCCAGGGCTCTGTGCTTGGACCCCTCCTTTTCACCATCTACATGCTCCCCCTTGCTCAGATCATCCGCCACCACGGTCTCAGTTTCCACTGCTATGCTGACGACACACAGTTGTATCTCAATACCAAACCATCCGCTCAGCTCCCCCCACAGTCACTTGTTAACTGCCTGCATAAAATAAGATCCTGGTTGTCATCCAATCTGCTCAAACTAAACAGCAATAAAACAGAACTCATCTCCATCCCCTGAAGTCCGCAACCTGGGTGTTATTTTGGATTCCACCCTCTCATTTAAATCTCATATCAAATCCATTACTAAATCTGCTTTTTATCATCTCAAAAACATCTCCAGACTTCGACCTTCTCTCTCTGACTCTGTGGCAGAGACCCTCATTCACTGCTTTATCACCTCCCGTCTGGATTACTGCAATGGTGTTCTGTTCGAGGTACCCAGCAAAGCCCTGGACAGGCTCCAGTACATCCAGAACTCAGCTGCCAGGGTCTTAACCCGCACCAAGCCCTGGCAGCACATCACCCCCACCCTTATCCACCTTCACTGGCTTCCGGTTAAGTCCCACATCATCTACAAAATACTCCTCCTCACTTACAAATCTCTTCATGCCCTTGCCCCCCAGTACCTTTCAGACCTCCTTCACCCCTACACCCCCTCTCGGAATCTGCGGTCCTCGGACACGGGTCTGCTTTCCATCCCCCATACCAGCCTCCGGACTTTTGGGGAAAGAGCATTTAGTGCTGCTGCCCCCACCCTCTGGAACTCTCTTCCAGCAGAGATCCGCAACGCTGCTTCCTTTTTTTAAAAATCACTCAAAACCTACCTGCTCACTATGGCCTATGGCCTTTAGCTGTTCTGTCATCCCTGGCCACTTTTACTTTACTTATTTTCTCTTTTCTGTTTTTTCTATTTAATTGTTTGTTTGATTCACTCTGTAAAGTGTCCTTGGGTCCCTTGAAAGGCGCTATATAAATATAAGTTATTATTATTATTATTATTATTACGCTTCAACATTCCAGATACTGTAATAGCGTTATAAAGTGATATGTATTTCTCAAACGGATTGTCCCAGACAACAAATGACAACTGAATTTTGAAAGGGAAATTTGTGTGAAATCAATTGTAGGATTGTATATTTATTTCATATTTAGCAATATATATTGACAGTGGAATGAAGTGGTTTAATTAAACAAGAATTTCACTCATTTATTTTGCATTTGAGTGACTAGGGCTTTTCATGGCTGTTTTGGCAAATGTTCAGGCTATTGTTGGGTTTATCTTGTTGCTGTGACAGAATACAAATTTTTGGTGGTGAAAAAACATTTTTATGAACTCAGACGTGATTGTCCACTGTGTCACGCATGGGTAGGTATAGTTGCAGCTGAGACTGTTGCTTGTTGAATGGACTAGCTATGCGACTATATTGGCATACTCTTAGAAACTCTGTATTCGGCAGAGTTGTCACAAATTGTGTACTAATAAAGCTAAAACATGGGGGTTGTCGTTTCCACTTGTAGTTTGGTTGCAGGACCAATTAATGCCTGAGCAAAATCTTTGTGCCGGCACCGTGGTCACAAGGTTGTCTGCGCAAAGGGGTTAAAGATTAGAGAGCTTTGCCTTGCCATGTACTGCACTGAGCTGTACCTGCAGAGAAGGGCATGAAGGCGTCTCTCCTTATAAAGCAGCCCTTCTCATCCAGGAAGTGACCAGGGTTGAAGCTGTGGGGAGTCTCCCACTCTTCCTCATCCTGCAGCACCGACGCCAGGAGTGGGATCACCATAGTTCCCTAAACACACACACATTTTATTCCAATTATGTGAGGAATTTTATGGTATAAAATGTGCATGGTGAAACACACACACACACACACACACACACACACACACACACACGCACACACATACACACACAGGAATGCTCATGCACAAGCATGTGCATGTTCAGACACAGACACAAACAAATGCACATACATACATGTATATACACATGAAAAACAATAACTTTTTTTAATTCAGGATGTCACACACAGCAGAAAATCATTTCTCAAAAATCTCACAGAAGATATATCTGAATTGGGTGTCTGTACAAACGACTTCTAGAATGTTCAAAATCTACAACTGCCATCGGTTTAGATCCCCAAGATAAGCATTCTTACATTTGTATATTCTTGTATGTCGGCTACTTCACCCAGGGAAAAATAAAGCTATTCTATTCTAATACACATCTGATATGGTGTCTGTAACACAGCTGAAATTATGAAGGGGGAAGATAAATACAGCATAACCTTCTGCATTGTGTCCCAACATGTCTGAGGCGCACCAGACGAGGACTGTGTTGGCTTTTGTGAATAAGAACATAAGATTGTTTCAGCCAATGTTAACTCTAGACTAGAAATGACAAGAGTACTTAACTACTCATTTTCAAACATTGGTCTTCATCGCCTCAAGGATGTCGCTCTTACTTTGCCTCCCGTGATATTCAATGAATTAGCTCTCACGATAGAAAGACAAACCCGTTAGAGATTTGATATAACTTATCTTGCCTAGGATTTTAATTGGGACAATTTTTGATCATACAAAGCTGAGGGTTTAGCAAACTGTTTGGAATTGAAATTGGTACCCCTAGATCCACCTTCATAAAGTTCACGGACCACACCACAGTCATCAGACTGATCACTGACGGTGACGAAGCTGACGACAGAGAGGAGGGTGAGAGCTCTGGCAGCAAGCTCTCTCTTTCTCTCTCTCAATGTCAGCAAGAGTAAGGAGGCGATTGTGGAGTACAGGAAGGTCTCCCATTCACATCGACGGGGGTGAAGAGGAGAGGGTCAGCAGCTATCAAGGTCTGCTCCGGTGAGAAGGCATTTTTCCTGCAAATGGTACCGTTTAATAGCAATTGGGGTAAGAATAATACAATGGGGCCATGGATGTATTGGTTATGTGCATCCTTCACAATGTCGTTCAAAATGTCTCCTGAAGTCTCACACTATCAGAAACTGGGATTTACAAGTAGAAGACATACGTATGAAATCTCTGAATTTCAATTGGTTGAATTTTCTACCTTGCTCCACCTACTACCCACTCCACCATGTTATTTAAATAATGTCAACAGGTGGCTGCAGCGAGTCTGAACTGTAAGACTGTAAAAAAAAATATATATATAGTCTGAACCAAACAGATTGGAGCCTGAATTTAGTTTATCACTAGATACATTATCAGTTAGCTAGCAGATCAACATGTCATGGAAGAAGCATTGTGTAATGCCAGCATTAAAATGTGTCTTTGCACAGAATCCCGAAGAAAGATAATAGCAATTGCACTTCCACTGCTACGGGAGATGTAATGCTGTGTTCAAATTTCTGACTCCCGAGAAGAAATAAATTATTTGAAAACGTGACAAAAAATGATTTGAACGTCACATATTGTCACGTTTTCAAATAATTTATTTCTTCTCGGGAGTCAGAAATTCTCTGACTTCCAAGATCATTTGAACACAGTATTACATTGCAACTTCATTCATCCGGATTACGCGTGGCTATATGCAGCCATCATTTTTTTATCTGCACTTTTCAAATGCAGTTGAGTATTCACTATGCTTTGCGACCAACCTAAATTTAAAAAAAGGTTCTGTACCTTCCATAATAATGAACCAGTATACAATATGTTAGTAGGGCTCCGATTTGGATTAGATAGGGCTCTGATTTGGACATGGCCAAGCCAACAGATTTGTAAAAACCCCATGCGTGCACTGACATTGATGTAATGTCACTTTGCTTATAAATTAAATTTTGCAGCATGACAGGGCCTATTCTTCCTCCGTAGGCAGAGAGGAAATTTGGCGCAGGTTTATTTTAGGCCAGCACTATGATTCCCAGATTCAAGTACTTAACTAACATGGTCTTTAATCACGACCAGATGAGTAGAATCAGGTGTCGTAGTGCAGAGCTGACAAAAAAACCAGAACCCACACTGACCATAAGATTCGACACCCCTGTTGTAGACTAGATAATTGAGCCTTGCAACCTTTCTTTAAAGGAGATCATATACAACGGTCCATATCAACAGTTTGACAAACTGTGTAGTCTTGATATATATTGCTCATTGCTCATGTCACAGCTAACTTACATAATGGATCTGGGTGGGCATATAGAAAATCCTTTATATCTCAAGACTGCACAGTTTGTCAAAATGTTGATATGGACCGTTGTATATGATCGTAAATAACCTTATAACAGGGCTTAACATGCTAAATACCGAACTTCTCCTTTAAACCAGAAAGAAAAGGAAGAGAACAGAGGGAGCGAACAGAGGTGAGAGGAAGAAGAGCGAAGGGAGGATATTGATGAGTGGAGGTGATAGAACCTTCTTGATGAAGTATCCCTGGAAGGTGACATCGCAGCTGGTAGCGTGAGGAATGCTCATGGGTAGAATGTTCCCCATTCTCTGTATCTCGTGGATCACGGCGTCTGTGTACGGAAGGTGCCTCCGGTCCTCCATGCGGGGTTCCCGGTCCCCAATCACCCGACTCAGCTCCTCCTGAACCTGGTCTGCAACCCGAGAGCGAGACCAATAGTCACATTTTATGTGTGAATCTGTGTGCACCCAATTGTGTGTCTGTGCATGTGGGTTTGCTCCGGCAAGTGTGAGGGTGCATGTGTGCAATATTGTGTGCGTTTATACACCTTGTATGTGGGGATACTTGGCCATCAGCAGCATGCCCCATCTCAGGGTGGTTCCAGTGGTATCTGTCCCTGCTGAAAACAGGTTTCTGACAGTACAGTTCAGGTTGTTGCTGTGGAAGTAGGAACCTGGCTGGTCTGACTCCTGAGAGGGAACAGGTACAAAACACCATAGGGACCATGGACAATTAATTAAAGAATTAGTCAATTTAACTGTATGGATTTTTCCTTAAATTTTTCACCCGTCTATACATCCTCAGAGTTCCAAGCCAAGTTCACTAACCACTATGCTACACTGCCATTTTACTTACCACCTTGAAATGCTCCATTTTACTTACCACCTTGAAATGCTCCATTTTACTTACCACCTTGAAATGTTACAATCAGGTGTTTTTTTGAGCTTCCCAGTCTTTTTTTTTTTTTTTTTGCCCCTGTCCCAACCTTTTTGGAACGTGTTGCAGGTATCAAATTCGGAATTAGCGTATATTTACAAAAGTCTATAAAGTTGATAAGGTAAAAATATTAAATATCTTTTCTTCGTACAGTTTTCAATTAAATGTATGTAAAAGAAAATGTATAAATCATTGCTTTTATGTGCATTTTACATATTGTCCAAACTTTTTTGGAATTGGGGTTTATACATCTCCCATTTGGTGTGAATGTGTATTTTGGCATTTATTAAGCAATCAATCGCATTCACGGAATAAAGACTCCAAGCAGATTCTCGTTTTTACCACCACAGGCCAAGTAGACTGCGCAGCTTTTCATAATTCCTTACACAAATACACACACACCAATGCAATATGAATGCAATATCTGTGCAAATTGCTCTGGATAAGAGTGTCTGCTAAGTACTGTACTGTAATGTAATGAAGGCTTGTGGATAAGGATGAAGCACAGTTCGGTTCAATTGGGTCCCGGTTTGGTTCTCTCTCTCCATACCTCCTGCTGCCGAACTAGAAAGGAGTCCACAAATCCCCTGCAGTCCTGGGGGTTGAGTGTGTCCTTCAGTCCCTGCACGAGCCCCTTAATGTCCTCAATGCCGGTATCGGTGTTCTTCAAAAACTGGGTCCTTTTCACCAGCCACTTGTCACAGCACCAGCGCAGCGATGGGAACATGTTGTACAGCTGCAGAAACCCAAAACCCAAAACAGCTCAGGATCAGAACCACAGAAAACTTTTTATGTTTTTTTAAGGAAATCTCTCAAACGTCTTTCTCCCTAATTTGAGAAATTGCCAATTGCACCTCTGGAGTCACCTCTGTCACCTACAACTGACTGGTGGAGAGGCATCTCTCTCAGAGAATTTGGTGGCAGGTGACCTATGGGTCATTTAAGGGAACTAATACATGACACAATGATGAGAACAGGCCATTCAGCCCAACAATGCTCACCATTTCTCAACCACTAAAGCAGAGGTAGGGAACCCTGGTCCTGGGCCATGTCCGAATACGACCCCTACACCCTTTTTGAGGGCGCATATTTGAGTCCACTTTGTCAAAAAGCTTTTGAGTGGGAGACTTTTTCTCACAAATAGGGCACTTAAAATACCAGGATAAACCACTTATTTCCGGGGTTTTGTTGAGGGAATTCAGGAGCACACTCATCTGCAGAACTGTGCACTCATCCGACAATTTCAGTAAGTAACCCGGAAGTAAAAACGTAAGAGACATAGATATGCATATCTATGGTACAAGATAGGTTCATATTACAAACTACTCTTTTTTTATTTTTGTTAATTCGTCGTATGTTAACTGATTGATATTCTCAATAAAAATAATTATATATATATATATATACGTATATATATATACAGATCCTTTCCAAAAAATTAGAATATCATGGAAAAGTTTTTTTTTTCCATAATTCCATTCAAAAAGTGAAACTTTCATAGATTATAGATTCATTACACATAAAGTGAAATATTTCTAGCCTTTATTTGTTTCATTTTTCATAATTTTGCCTTACAGCTCCAGAAAACCCCCAAAACAGTATTTCAAGAAATTAGAATAGTGTGTCGAAAATCAGCATTTACTTCAGTTATTTCAGAGAATGAATGTTTTAGACTGAGTGTCACACTCTGTACGTGGTGGTTTTTGAAGCACTGACTCCAGCCTCAGTCCACTCCCTCTGCATCTCCGCCAAATTTTGGAATCGTCTTTGCTTGACAATCCGCTGAAGCCTACGGTCATCTCTTTTGCTTGTGCACCTTCTCCTGCCACATTTTTCCCTTCCACTAAACTTTCTATTGATATGCTTGGACACTGCACTCTGTGAACAGCCAGCCTCCTTAGCGATGACCTTTTGTGGCTTACCCATCTTCTGGAGGGTGTCAATAATGGTCTTCTGGCCAATTGTCAATGCTGATTTTCGACACACTATTCTAATTTCTTGAAATACTGTTTTGGGGGTTTTCTGGAGCTGTAAGCCAAAATTATGAAAAATGAAACAAATAAAGACTAGAAATATTTAACTTTGTGTGTAATGAATCTATAATCTATGAAAGTTTCACTTTTTGAATGGAATTATGGAAAAAAAAAAACTTTTCCATGATATTCAAATTTTTTGGAAAGGATCTGTATATATTACAAACTACTTCCGCATTAATTTGGAAAGAGTTTTGCAGGATTTATTTTGCACACTGCTTGCAAAGTGAGGGGACAGGGCACGTAGTAGACAGGGGTCTGAGTGGACAGGGGACAGTGGACAGGGAACAGGTGTCACATTCGGAGATAGTTGTTCCTCCCCACTTAATTGATCAATTAAAGCAGTTGATTACACAGTTAACTCACCTCACCTGGTTTCTTTGGTCCAAGTAGTTGCTGTATTTAAGGTGAAAACAAAAACCAGCAGACCCTGCGGCTCTCCAGGACCAGGGTTCCCTACCCCTGCACTAAAGGGTATCTAGTGCTCACCATTTACCTACAAGCCTGCGGGTATCTAGCACCATATGAAGCATAGACTTGAACACTCTCAGAGTTTCTGCCTCTACTACATGACCTCACAAGCTATTCCACACAGCGACTACTCTGTGTGAAGAAATAGTTCTGAAGTCGGTGTGGAATTTATCTCCTAATTGGCATCTATCCCCCCACTCTTGACAGAACTCAACCTGAAGAATCTCTTGCAGTTCACCTTGTTAATCCCTTTCAGAAATTTAAAAGCAATGAAATCAATGTCAAGGTAGCACGAGTAACCCTGATTTAGAAATCTACTGTCCTATCACTATGGACTCCTAAAGACAGAACCTGGCTAGAGTTTGTAATGTCTTAGCAATGGGGCCCAGTTGAGCCTGGAGCTAGAGCCGTCATGCCACTTGGGTGCCCCGATGTTCTATTATTGCCTTGCCCAATTACGAGCTTTACACAGAATTATAATTACTTAACAGTACCAGTACCCGTATTTCAGCAGAACCAGACAGCCGCATATTTTCTGTGCTCTCGCTGACCAGTTTCTGGAAGACGGGATCGGCGTAGTCAAAGCGGCGGCCGTACACGATGGCACAGATTATGTTGGAGACAGCATAATTCACTGGCTGAATGGTGTCGAAAGGCTCACCTAAAGACCAAATAAACAAAAAACAAGTTTTTTTTCCATGAAAGCTTTCCATGTATTTAAAGGATACAAACCATTCAATTTATCTCAACAGCCTTGTATTCTCCAACGAATTTAATAATAATTACATGCAGGTACAATACCGGACAGTGGATCCTAAACTCAGTTCCTGAGACCCACTGTGTGCTGCTGCTTCTTACAACCAATCTCTGAATCCGTTAAATCCAAAAACATGCATTTTCAGTTGTACTTTATATTTTTTCATAAACGTAATTTCGCAGATTTGGCTTTTCAGATTTCCTTTGTCTTTAAACTCTTAATTTTCCACAATAATTTTAGTTTCAGTGACCACTCTTGTGTCCACTCTGTCCAGTAGTTAAATTATTTCTACATTAATCATTTCTCATACAGCACATTAGAGAAAACGAAAACATTAGTTGATCAGACTGATTAAATGTCCAGGAATGCACATATGCAACATTAGTTCCTCATAGTGTGCATCGCTATTCATGACATATTATGGCTTAAGAGGGTAGATCATCCCTCAGTGGACTTTAAGAGTGTGTAATTTAGATAAGCAGTGACTGACATCACGTGTTTTGGAGGAGAGCATATACATTTCGGCGCTCTCCTGAACTGCTTGCAGAGGTTTTAGCAATTAACACTGATAAATATGAATGCCCATTCCAAATAAGGGAGAAAATGGGGAGAATTTTTACAGCATTTAAAAAAAATAAATAAATGTTAATCGAATGCAGACCTAATTCTCTCTCACCCTTAAAATTCTCAAACACCTCGCTGAGGTAACGCGATTCCTCAATGACCCTCTCCTCGCTCACCCTCTTGCCCATTCCGAAGTCACGCAGGTTGCTGAGGGAGAATCGCCTCATTTCCTTCCAGGAGTTTCCGTTGGTGAACACAACACCTGAGAGAGGGTAGAAATGAAGATCTGAATTTCATACATATTTCTTGTAAGCAAGTGGAATGCCCCTGCCTGAAGACCTAACAAATGCCCTGATGTTAAATTCTTTCAAGACCAGGCTGAAAACATTTCTCTTTTCAATAATCAACTGTTTTCTTCCCCCTCTCTGCTGTTTCTAAATGCATGTGTGTGGGTGTTTGTGTATGATAGTCAGAGATAGATGTGCCTTCAATTTCTATATATTTTATTTGTCTACTTATTTTATCTATTTTCCTTTGTACTCCATCCCATTCTTTTTTACCCTTTTACTATGTAAAGCACATTGTGATGCTCTGTGGTTGATATGTGCTATACAGGCCGCTAGTGGGCATTTCAGGGCTATTCAACTGGGGCCAAAGCATCCCACCAAAGAAGGACTGTTGGCCCTTTGATCACTGTGGGGGGAAATGTATGTTTGAATACTCAGACTGCCACTAAATCTAGACCAGCACATGTTTTAGGTCATTATGTTTGCATATATGGAGATGGTCAAACCAACAGATGGATGGGATTGGACTGGATTGCATACATACCATGCCCTTTCAAAGAGTCTCTAAATATGGGATCAATTTCCCGGTCTCCAAACTCTTCAGCGTAGTTGACCAGCGCCTGTTTGACTGTCTTGTAGCCTGCAAGGACGACCACTTTCTTTGGGCCCAAGTGTACAGTGAACACAGATCCATATTTCTTAGACAGCTGGAGAGAGATAAATAAATTAACATGATTTGAACAGCACTCTATGACAGTTGCCAAGCCACCACTTAACTGTCAATATTTTTGCCACCCTTTTGCCTCCTGTTATTCCAGCCTTTCATTTTATTAATTTAGTTTAGTTTAAATGGAACAATAAAAAACGAATTAACAAGTCAGCAGTTGCATCAGAGGTAGCTAAAAATCTCAACTTCATCTTTGATGTCCATAAACAGACATTGCACAATATGTAAGATGTCAGCATGATGGTACAGATTAAAAACATGAAGGTATTTAACAGCAGGTGATGTATCCACGGCAGGGTTGCCAAACCCTGTTCCTGGAGATCTACCGTCCTGTAGGTTTTCACTCCAACCCTAACAAAGTACTCCTCATTCAACAGCTAGAGAGATTGTTGAGCTGCTCATTAGTAGAATCAGGTGTGCCAAATTAGGGTTGACATGAAAGCTTACAGGACGGTAGATCTCCAGAAACAGGGTTGGACAGCCCTGATCTAGGGTGTCACATGTTGATTATGGCACTGATTTATTTCTGGCCGCCAGGCCGGCCTAGGACACAGAAAGTAGCCAACTGAGTGAGTGGGTGCGTCCCAATATTCTTCACTGCCCACCTCCCTTCCTCCACTCCCCCACTACCACTTCTCTCCTACCCGGAAGTACGCAAAACTGTCTGAACCATAGACTGTATAAAAATGTGGACAAAGCCACTGTGACGTCACCCATTGCCTTTCCACGGCCTCGTAAAATCCAAATTGAGGCTCTGGATGTCTATCAAACTGCGTCTGCTCCGTGGAGCCGAAGAGGACTCAACCTGTCCCTCTGATTGGTCTTGAACAAATGTTAATACCCTGTCCAAACGACACAATATTTAAAAAAATCTGCACATGCAGACGCATTAGATGAAGGAAAGGTACCTATTGCAATTACATTTTTTTGTGGGAAAGATTTATTGACTGAGTATTTTGACCACATTGCTGCCATTGACTTTGTGGAAAGACCTATACTGGAGCCAATCGCAGTGGCGCTAGTGAGCAATGGCACAATTGATGCTCCCAGCCCAACCAGGAAGTGAGCTTCAACACAAAAGCCCAGTCTTGGCCCCTTGGTCTGAACGTTTCGAGTACAAGTCTTTGCATGTACAGTATACAATATACCTGACATTGCGGTTTGCGTCGAGACATTAATTAATATGTAACCATTAATACGTAATTAAGATGTAATCAGCGACATTACATTAAAACACAAAGATCCGTTTCCAGGCACGGAGTAGAGGAGGTGGTAGTGGAGGAAGGAAGGGTGCATTTTTTGACTATTGGGAAGCACCCATTGACTCACCATTGTTGGAAGTTGTGCGAGAAGTGGCGTGAATGCCTAGGCAGTAAATGGTGGATTCAGGTAATGTTCAACGTTTCGTAGATTTTCGTAAATTAGTTTTTCTAGCCTGAATTATGCATTGCTCTCAATGACTGTCCTCTTTAAATTTACGCCTTCTAATGTTTCAATCGTTTTGACTAATTTGCGTGTCGTCTTAAAATTTATTACATTCTTTAACACATTCAGATTATTGCCTGCTCCTTGTTAAACAATCTCAAGTTGTCTCTTTGTCATTATCATTTCTAAAGCATTATAGGTTACAAATTGGTCTTGATTATTCAGCAAATTAATTGTTTTATTGTTGGCCTACTCAAGCTAAATAAACGGAAAGAAGTCATCCTGTACACCCCTTTTTCCAACGCACCGGCCGTCGCTACATATATTTAAGTGCTACCCATTTTATGACGCGAAGAAAAATACTAGCACAGAAAAACTTGATATTTTCATTGATGTTAGTTATTCAGTTAATGAATTGCTTGATTGCTAATTAAGAACTATAAGTGGAAGCAGGTTGAGAGTAATATCCGTATAAAGGTAAGGGAGTGCATGTAATGCTTAGCTGATTTTAAAAGGATAGATCATTCCTGATATGTACAACATTTTCCAGGTTAAACTCGACCATATTAACCATATATGTTAAATAGATGTTAAAAAACCACTCTTGCATTTGGCCAAAACATCCCCCCTTTCTTGTCCTTACATCAGAGAGAGACTGTTGGAGCTGTTGGAGGTCCAGGAGGAGCAGGTTCCCAAGGAGAGGCAGGGGTCTGGGTCCCGGTGGGTCTGTTCCCAGCTTAGGGGTGGAGGAGAGCAGGTAGAGCACAAACAGCACCAGCACCACCCCCAGCAGGGTCAAAGGTGGGGGCATCTGGGGTAAAAGCCCCTCTAACACAGCCATGGACCCCCTCTGAAATGATCAACTGCAAACTTGGGAGGGGGGGGTGGAGAGAGGGGGAGGTAGTTTAATAACGTCTAGATGCGCATTCACAAACATAACGATCTAGTTGTCTAACTAGAACAGAGGTGGGCAACGAGGGCCGTATCCGTTTCTGGTTTTCATGCCAACTTCTGGCCTTAATTACCTAATTAGTCCTAATATTTACGCCATCTGACATTTTAGCTACAATTCTTAATAAGTGCATGAATGACAGCCGAAGACTTTTTGTGTTCCTATATGAAACATTTTAATGTGATCTAATCTACCAGTGTTGGTGTAAACAGCCAATTAGCTCATTTAGCTGGGGTAATTGGTTGGAACAAAAACCTGCATACACACCGGCCCTCCAGGACTGGAATTGCACCCCTGAACAAGAAAGACCGGTCATTAACTAATTGTGATTGGCGGTGATTAATTAATTGTGATGTCATGTAATTATATGGGTCCATTTTACCACTCATGAAGGCATAGGGTGCGTCCCAATACTCTACAAATGCACCCTCCTTTCCTCGGGTATGTCTCAATATTCTTCACTCCCCAGCTCCTTTCTCCACTCCTCTCCTACCCGGAAGTATGCAAAACTGCCTGAACGTTACGAATACAAGTATTTGCATGTACAGTATACAATATACCTGACATTGCGGTTTGCGTCATGAAATGTATTAATATGTAACCATTAATACATAATTAATATGTAATCAGTGTAGGAGGGGAGTCAAAGTGGGTCTCAGGAAAGGCTGCCATTTGTGAGGAACCTGAGAACTGGGGCTCGTCATACACTTCAAAGGACCAGAGGGCCTTCTAATAAAACAATAGACTATTCGGACTTCCTTAGGGGGGTTCAGGCCATTTGTCCTCATCTGGAAAAGACTGTGATAAGGGGAAGTTGGACTGTTTTGTCATGGGTGTGTATGTGTGTTTTAGGGGCATTTAGGGCAGAAGAGGTCATTAAGCCCCTGGCCAAACTATGGGAAAATGTCCTACCCGACCATCTGATCTCTCCCGTAACCCAACACCCTTTACGTCTCTCCTGGATTAAGACTCAAAAACTTCGGTTGAGATAGTCAACAGACCCGGTAAAACTTATAAACATTGCACTTGTGATCCTTATATTGTTACATTATGTCTTATGTAGTAGTAACAGGAATTGCATGTAAAATGGTTCATCAGGAGGGAATTTTCATGACAACTGCAACATAATAAGACTTAATCTGTTAATAATAATAATAATAATAATAATGTTAATCTGTTTGATATGGATGTAATCCGGAAAAATCAAGGAATCGAATGAGATACATTCCATACCAAATGGAGTTTAATAAAGCATAGTTTCAACAACTCAGGGAAAAAACTATAACAGTGGAATTGTTACGTTTCTGCCATGTTCATGCCACGTTTCATGTTTAGTTATTGTCACAGTTTATTTTTCTGTTCTTGTCATGCTTGTGTTCTGTTTATGTTACGATGCAGTTTATTAAGCATACACATTTTTGTGTTTTTCCGCAGCCTTGCGTTCATGCTTTCTCTATCTCTCTTGCTGTCGCTCACGCTTCCCTTATTGTTTCATTCTCCCGTGTCTAGTTTACTAATCTACTAACGTTAGATCAGGATTGGGTAATACTAACTCTCTAATCATGTGTTCATGTTTACCTTACGTTTCTCGTGCATGTCATTTACTAATTTACTAACGCTAGGTCAGGATAGGTTTATTACTAAACGATTACTAATTATCTTGTTACCTTGTCAGCCCTCATTATATAATAACACCGCATTATGTAATAATCTGCCGCATTTTGTAATAAACAGCCTGAACGCAATATGTAATAAATTTACCCACATTTTGTAATAAATTATTACATATTGTGGTGGCTATTACAAAATGCGGGAGTTGCATTTCTTTTATGATGAAAATGTAATAATATGGTGCATTATGTAATAACCAACCAAAATGGATGTCTTCATCTGTACAATTACACATTTTAACAATTAAGCTAAATTAAACTTCCCAAATATTAAATTAGACCCCTATGACCTGTGGTGACCCCCTTGGCGTTATAGTTCACTCTGATATTAGTCTAAATAGCCACATAAAAGCTTTTATTTCTAGCAGGGTTGACTATGGTCTTTAGACAGGGCTCCCCAAAAAGACCATCAAAAAGCTTCAGCTTATTCAAAATGCAGCAGCTAGAGTTCTTACAGTGACCAAAAGGTCAGACCACATCACCCCGATTACTGTCAGCCATAGAATTGAATGTAAGGCAATGCTGCTTACATGGAGTGGGACCAAAATACATTACGGACATGTTTAAGGAGTACACCCCTGCCAGGCCTCTCAGGTCAAGTGGGAGTGGGTTGCTAGTAGTGCCCAGTGCCAGGGCTAAACTTGGTGAAGCAACCTGCACATCTCTGCACCAGACTCCCTGTCCATCTTAAAAGTAGCCTAGCCCTCGAAACTTTTGAATCAGGACTCAAAACCACACTGTTCATGGATGTTTTTAGTTAAAGGGGCAACATGTAGAATTTCACCAACTGTCGAATCAATCCTTATTTCAGGTATTACAAGCAAAGAGAAGAACTGCCGGGCCGGCTGAGCCGTTTCTAACTCAATTTTCTCTGTTCCACAATAAGTAAACGTCTTTGACATAACGTCAAAACTGTTCTTTCTTAACATACAGTACTTTTGATAATTGTAGTTGATTTTGGAATGATTTAACCTAAAAATGTTGCTACAGTAGCATACATGTTGCTTAAGTTATTTGAGTTCTTAAAAAAAAAAAAAAAAAATCTAGTTTTAATCTACACCACTTTTTATTTATGTATCAATTGCCTATCTTTCATAAACTGTCTTTTAATCTGTGTAAAGCACTTTTAATTGCCGTGTATGAAAAATGTGGGAGGGAGATTAAGGGCCTGTGTCCATATAGTTTTTTTATTTTTGAGCACCAGCATCTGGGTCTATTTTATTTTGAACATTATTATTTATTAATAAAAACTATTTAAATTGGAGTGTGTCTATTACTTTCATATTGCCATAATTGGTGACTGTTTTATAAAAGTAATTGCTCACGTCAGGCCGTTTATTTGAATGCCACCGATTACCTCAACGCTGGCCTCCGCTTTGTGTCGCAATCTGCTGGACGCAATAGTGGTCTTGCAATGAGACTAAGGGAGCTATTCAGCAAAAATAGCAAGTGGATGATGGCCTGGCTCCTGCTAATGTATGTAGGATATGGTCAATTTAAAATCAAGGACATTTTTTGGAAGAGATAGTCTTATCTCTGTTTTTTGTACTGTAGGTACAGTATATTTTCTTTCTTAAAGCAACTTCATGTGTTTGTAGTTCAGATGTAGTTTAGTAGTTTCCCGATAGTGTGGGCCATAATGGGTCATTCTCACGAAACCAAGATAAACCATGTCTGTGCTTAAATAAGTTGCAAAATCATAAATAACCTGCAAAAGTTTTATATCACTGTAAAGAGCATGATGCCTTGTTTCTTGTTCTTTCATGTTTTTTTAGATGTTAGACCTAATTTTTTGTAGTTTCCGCACATTTTACACCAGAAATCTCATTACCGTAATGCGTCGCAATGAGATTTCAGGTCCACAATGCAGGTATATATTCTTTTAAATTACATTATTTTACGAAAACAATTAAAAATATTGTTAAGAATATTAAATCCTATGTTTTAACCTTAAAAATTATATTTTCACTCTTAATAATAAATATATTTTAGGCAAAAAACATGGTGTCTGGGTCCATGTTTCTCATTACCGTGATATTTGTTTAAGTTCCTGTCAAAATCAGAAGGAGCTTTTAAATAAAGTTTTATTCTCCCATGATGCTTCACTAAGAAGACATTAAGAAGATGGATACAAGGTGAGTTTGTGCTCTCTCTGTTTTACCTCAAAAAGTCTATAATTTCTTCTGTAACCCCTGTACACGACACTATAGGTTTTCATTACCGTAATGTTGATTTATTTAAAATCTGGAAAAAACTAAAAATATAGTTATATATCATTTTAAAAGTTTCAAAAGCCATAAAGTGATGGTAGCAAAATCTCCGCTGAGTCATCATGGCGGACACAATGGTTAGAAAAAAGGCTAAGGCCTTCTCATTACCGAAACACACAATTCTCATTACTATGCTATTTGATTGCCTGTTTCGGTAATGAGAACCTTAATATCGGTAGTGAGAGAAACTGGTTTTACTGTATACATTAAACTTCAATTCTTCTTTTTATTATCAAACCATCTTTTTAATTAAAAATAAGTTAATAATTAACTTAAGCCAGTTCTTAAGTTATACAATTGTTGCTATTATTGGGTGGCATTCCCCTTTATGTTGCACAATATAATTGGAATAGTGAAAATTTAAAGGGGAATGCCACCTATATTAGAATATGAAGGCTATTGTAAGCAAATAAGAATGTATCATTAACCCAAAATGCATTTGTTATGAAGATTGACAGACAGAGAGAGAAAGAAAGCAGCATCAAGGGCTAGGGTGCAGAAGCACAGAGAGAAGCTGTACGAGAACCCAGCGTTGTTGGAGGAGTACAGAAGGAAGGAGAGAGAGAGGTAGTCTGAGGGAAACTGAAGCATTTTAGGCATAAATACTTTAAATGAAATAATTTTTAAGGTATAATCAGCCAGTCTTTAAGAGCAGTGCTCGTTGGCATCCAGCACAATAGCATGTCAATGTCTTTGGGCTCTATCTTCACAATCTTAGCGCTTGGTCTAAAACGCCCGGCGCAAGTGCATTTAGGGCATGTCCAAGTCCACTTTTCCTAGTTTGATGGCGTGCTATTTGAGCGCTAAGTACGGCACAAGGTGCAAATGGGCTGAACTTAGTCTCTTCATTAATTATAGGTGTGTCTTGGGCGTAACATTCAATAAACCAATACAAATGTCATATCCCATTTTCCACCTTGGCGGATTGCTTATATGATGGTGAAACAGACATGCTCATGCTTGTGTAATTAAAGCCTGTGAGCAAGGAATAGGCTATATGGATCAATAGTATGATCAATATTATTTGGACTAACCATTATGACGCCTTTTGATGTACACAATAATAATCTTTAACATTAGGGTTTAACACCACGGGTACGGGTTCCCGGTAATTCCCGACAGTGCTGTTATTTTAGGAAATATATGTGGTTTCATTTAGTTAAAAAGCACCTGCAACAAGCTAACATAATAGGCTATGGCTTCCGTCTCACCAAATTAGCCAAACGCCAAATTAGCCTGCTTGTTTAACGAATTTTGTTTGATTATACAATGAACATCAATTCCATGTTTTCAGTGTGATTGCCTATGTACTTAATTGTAATTAACACAGAGTAATGTAACGTGTTACCCAATGTAGTTTTTAAATTGGACTATTTAAATTTACCTTAAGAGAGTGCATGTTTAATTTAGAATTTTGGAGCAGGGGCTCAAACTCTACTCATTGAGCTACAGTATCTGACATATTGAACTTTGAAAGTATAAGAATTAGCCCATGCTTAACTGCTTGGTTTCAACTGTATTTCCACAGGTACCTAAAAAGAAAGAAAAATGGATTACTACAGCCTGTTTCTCTCATGCCACAAAGACAGCATGAAAAACAGAAGCAAAAATGGAGAAAGAATTCAGACAGACACTATAAGAAGAAAAAATTCTAAATATGCGCACGCGCTTCATGAATGGGGCCCAGTGAGTGTAATGGATAGCAAAAGATAAGAGTAGGCATACTGAAGTGTGTAAACTAGTTAATGCTTTTATTCAAAGTAAATTACCTGAATGCTGCTTATTGTTAATGCTCTCCATGTTGTGAAATGAATTGGTTCTCACTACCTAAATAGGCTCTCTCATTTTCCGTAACGACCTTATCATTACCGTAATGCATCATTATTTTGTAAGTATTCCTTTTATGGATATTATACACTGTGAATTAGTAAGCTCAAGTGAAAATATGACAAATTATATGAGTATACATGTAAATATTTCAAATGATAAATAAGTGTACAAATTATCACCTCAAAATTAACTACTCAAAACATGACTCATGTTACGGTAATGAGAAGATTTGTTTAATTCATATATTTTTAAAATGTTAAAATTGAATATTTTTGGTACCATATTTATCTTTTGACTCTTTAATAAGTAATCCAGTTTTAATATATTATGAAAAATGTATAATTGTTAGTTTTTATGAACGTCTTACTGGTGTTACGGTAATGAGATTTTTTTTTTGCAGTTGCCATGTAAAATGCTTAAAAATACAAAATAAATTAATATTACAAAAGACCAAATTATCATTACAAACAAAGTAAGACCCTACTCTAAAGCTGATGATACACGGGCAATATTTTCAGGCAATATTGCCAGCAATATTGTACAATATTGCCAGCAATGGGCAATGGGTATGGGCCACTGTAGCAATGGGCAATGGGGCAATAACTGAAAAATAACTGAAAAAAGAATTTTTGCGGATCCTGTTTTTAACCTCTGTTTCAAACCTTTACCGTCATCTCACCACAAAGGTATATATGTGCCCGGAACGGCAAGAACCACAGCTTTCCGCCAATGTAATTCAATCGACCGTATCTCTACATTTTACGGAAGCATTCATGGATGTATTCAGCAGTAAAGCAGGTGGTCTGATTAGGTCTGCTGAGTGAAGTTAGCTAGCTAGCTAGCTAGTTAAAAGTCACTCGGTTCGTCAGTACGGCGGTGAGTGAGTAATAATACCAATTATTTACAATCAAAAGTCAAGAATACCATAACTTATGAAAAGTTGGTCTTTATTTCAATATTACACTAATACATCAATATAACTTACCTGAGTAATAAATAAATAAAGTTATAAGAGATCAGCATCCCTTCGGTTTCCTCGCACCACTTGGCAGCCATTGACATTGTTGAAATTTATTTTTGGAAGACTCAGGTGTCATGTGACCCAAAATCTCATCTGTGATTGGATGGTAGCAAAATATTGCTTGCCTCGATCAAACTTGTTCAGATATTGATTTGTCAATAGGAAAATTGCCAGCAATTATTGCCTGGCAATATTGCCGGCAATATTGCCTGAAAATATTGCCCGTGTATCATCAGCTTAAGTGTTTCCAACAGAAAATGGCTTGTCAGTAGCTTTTGAAAATTTCCGGGGAAGGTTTTGTGAGAATGACCCATATGTGTGTCTAACATGTTATCTAAGCTATGGCCTAATATGAGGGCATGTTGGAGGTGAAAAGTTATTTCTGTCGTGGCTACTTGATAAGTCGTTTTTGCAAGTTAAAACTGCGCTGTTTGTACTGCAAATTGTTGTGTTGGCTATATGCTGTGGTTGTTTTTCTTTTCTTTTTTTCTTCACATAATTACTAATTCTAAAACATAATTAAAGATAATACTTAATAGTTGAGAAATGTTCATCCAAAGTGTTGTTGACCATAACTGTGGTCCATGTTCTTTGTCTAAATATACTATAATTGGGCATAATAAAGAGTTTGAAAGAAATTACTGTTCCATATTGGTCTTTTGTTGTGCAACCATTTTTGTCTCTTTTTCTGTAGTCAGAATTAGCATAATCCTGATTGCTTAATGGCAGAGCTGGGTGTGTGCACACATGCGTGTGTATTTGTCCTGACATTGTGTTGTGCTGTCTTTTGACATGTATTTTTTTTAATTAATTTTGAGTCAGTATGATTCATCCTAGAATGCATAAAAATAACAATTACGCCAAGGAGGGGGCACCACAGGTCATAGGGGTCTAATTTAATATTTGGGAAGTTTAATTTAGCTTAATTGTTAAAATGTGTAATTCTACAGATGAAGACATCCATTTTGGTTGGTTATTACATAATGCACCATATTATTACATTTTCATCATAAAAGAAGAGCCACCACAATATGTAATAATTTATTACAAAATGTGGGTACATTTATTATATATTGCATTCAGGCTGTTTATTACAAAATGCGGCAGATTATTACATAATGCGGTGTTATTACATAATGAAGTGAAAATGTATTACTTTACTTTGGTTTTTTGGCTGGATTTTCTGTGGATGAACTTTGCTTGTGTGACTACGATTTTTGGATTTCCCCATAATAAAGCCCTTGCGGGCATTTATTATGACGTCCGTGTTCTGAGTCGTGCATTACGGGTCCAACCCGCACACACCTGTCTCAGGAATGTCCTCTCTGGTAATCATCTCCTTTTCCCCTCTCCCTACTCAACAACCCCCAAAGGTGGGGGTCTAAATTCCAGATTCGACCACACCTCCAGGTTAATTTATGACACTGTCGTCTGGTTCAAACGCGTGATTTTGTGATGTTCTCACTCCCGTCCTGTTGTGTCCCATGTTTTACTTGTTCCCTCTCGTATCATGTTTGTTTTTTCCTGTTTGTTTCCCTCGTGCTGCAGGTTGGGTGTCTCACTGTGGAAGCCGAACGTTCAACGCTCGCCTCGGCCAACATTTCTTTATTATGTCTTCATTAATTTCTTAACTACTAGGAAAATTAAGAATTTACGATAATACATTAAGAATTGACGATAGCCTACTATAAACTGCAATCCCTTAAGACATCAGATTTATAAACCTCCAATTCCCTAAACATATCTGATTCATGGTTAGTCACTTTAAAAAAAATTACTATAGCCTCTGAACATTGCTCTAGTCTACGCTACACTGCAGACAATGTACTATCTTACTGCAAACACTTTTCATTATAATAATAATCAGAAGAATAATCTCTGGTAGGCTACTTTCTTAGTAGTAGTATGTAGTATGTATTTCTTTCAGCTACAATGTGTTTGCGTCTAGTTCAGTTTGCGATCCATAGTTCAGGTGGTGCTGTTCATTGTATTCCATTAGACATTAAATACAGCTCATCTACAAACTCTTTTAATGTAATTGTGGGCTATCGCTAATAGGAGAAATGTCATAATTCTCGTCAGTAGAGGGCGTTATGGTTATGCGAATGTCTGCATGCATTTATTTGGAATGCATGTACTATTCTGTATGCATGTCTCTCTCGATGTCATTATCTTCATGCATTGTTCATCATTAGTTAGCTACCAAAAATAAGTGATATCTGAACAAAAACGTCTCCGACGTAAAAAAAGCCAAGTTACTCACGCATAGCCTACAGAGCGCTGTCTATAAGTCCTTAATTCCAACTTGCTAAAACTAGGCCTGCCTTTAAAAGTATTGATATCAAAATGTGGCCAAGTTACAACTAACAATATTGCCTATCGTAGCTCACACTAAATAAATTAGCTCTATTCCAAAGCAATGCTATCCAAACTTTCCTAAATTATTTAATGCAACTTGGCCCTGTGTTTCTTCATCTTAGCATATGAAGAGATTGTGCCTCATGGAACAACATATGATTTCAATTAATGTTTTTAACAGTTGATGAATAATTACACTCCAGAAAGGATATGGTTATACTTTGTTGGCAAGTTTACTTTAGAAAATGTACAGGTTTTAAAATGTTAACTGCTGCTACAGATTTCTTTACTATTCACAAGCAGACATTTATATCAAGAAACATCATGTACAATAGAGAAAGGGGGGATGAATAAATAAATGCAGATAAAAATAAGTAATATTTTTAAAATAGCGTACATATAGCATTTTTACAAACGTATGCAGACATGTGTGTGGGTCAGATGACGGAAAATAATAGTACAAATTTTCTTAATTAGTTATATTTGCGAACAGAATTTTGTGAACACATGGATATCTATGCTCTGTAGGACCACACAGGTTTTGATAGAAATCCAAATAAATAAATCAATAAATAATAATACATTTTATTAATTCTGTGCTTTTCATAGACCCAAAGCAGTGGATGCAGACAATTATTCAAACATGCCCTATAGTGTAGTAATGTTTCTGTTTAATTTCTAAGTGCAACACATCTGAATCAGAGTATTTCCACTATAAATTATTCTCATTTTGCAGTTTGATGTGGAACATACAGTTTCATTGACCAAGATGAAGAAACACAGGGCCAAGTTGCATTAAATAATTTAGGAAAGTTTGGATAGCATTGCTTTGGAATAGCGCTAGTTTATTTAGTGTGAGCTACGATAGGCAATATTGTTAGTTGTAACTTGGCCACATTTTGATATTGTTAGGTGTCGGAGGGGGAAGGACCCAAACGCAGGCAAGAATACAAAAAAACGAAGTTTTAATATGGGCAAGGCAGCAATCCGTGGTATAACAGGCAGGGTCAAAAACCGGGGAGACAGGAAAGAAACAAAACACAGTCCAAAGAATGGTCAAGGAACAGGCAGGGGTCATAACCGGGAAGGCACAGCAAAGGTACAAAAAAGCAGAATCCAAAAACAGGGTCGCGAGAACACAGGCAGGGGTCCAAACCAGGGAGTCGAAGGAGGAACACAAAGAAAAAAAAACAGACTGGATACAAAACAAAACAACAACAGGCAAAGAACTTGGGAAACAAAAACTAGAAAACAGATATACAGAATAAACAAACAGCTCGGGCAGAATCTCGGAAAAAACAGGCAACACAGAAGCAAAATATTTAGTACAAGGAACTCGCGAAGAAACACTGAAATGACAAGGTATATATACACACAGAGGGAGACAGACATAATGGGAATCAGGTGTGTAGAAGCAGGGAGGGGAGATTGCTCACAGGTGAGAACAGTGAGGGTTAACAGGGACCAATAAAACAATGACAGGGGAAACGTAAGACACGGACTGGAATACACATAGACACAATGATAACAAACGGCCTGGAGTTAGCAGGTAAACAAGTGCACAGCTCAGATGGGAGGAACACAAAAGTGGACACATGTGCAGAGAATGCAAAATCACAGATATATACAGGGATAGGATAACGAGGAGGGAAATGACAGCTGCAGATAGAAACTCAAGATGAATTAGTAATTAGTAATGTTAGTAGTGAACTCTAGAACCCTAATGTTAGTAGGTTAGCTGGTTAGTATTATAATCATGTTAGTTTGTTAGCAGGTTAATATTAAATCTAATCTAACAGTTAGTATGATTAGTACATTAGTATTATATACAAATATAAATAAAGCCAGAAGGAAGAAAACGAGATATACGAAATACAGAGGAAACCCGAATGTTCCCAAAATCACCCAAATAGTGCAATGACAAAGACAGGGAGTGGAATCTCAGAAAACATGGAACGCGGACTGACAATCGCGAGGGAAAAGAAATCAGGAAAATAATAACAAATAAAGAATAAACAGACAGAATTACAGGATCCTAACAGATATCAATACTTTTAAAGGCAGGCCTAGTTTTTGCAAGTTGGAATTAAGGACTTTGCTATTAAGGCTATGCGTGAGTAACTTGGCTTTTTTTATGTCAGAGACGTTTTTGTTCAGATTACCATATACTAGGGAGAGTTTTTGTTGTTTCACCACATATAGACACTGTTTAGGGGATCGACATATCCCGGACAGGCCTGGGACTGTAGAAACCAGGCGCATTCCAGATTACTGCCCTTCAGGGTATTAATGAACAATGGAAGGCAGGGAAAGATAGGAGAACTGCAAAGTTTTTCTAAACCTGTGTAATTGTGAGGTAGCAGCACTCTATGTGTATATATGTGTGTAGATGTATATATCTATCTATGTAATGTTGACACTGTCGTTCTAGGATGCAGAAGTTATATATGCTATGAGGTCATTATGACTGCAATAATTATAAAACCCTAGAATGGATAAATGGAAGGTGAGCACTACATGGCTCAACTAACTTAATGGTTTGAGTATGTATAAAAGAAAGTAAAAGGTTTGAGATATTACATAGAAGGTATGTTGATGCAAGGTACTGTTCTGTTGTTCCACAATATTGTGGGAGACGTAGAGGATCTTGTTCAGACACAGAGAGTAAATATAAATCATGTGACAATAGCACATTAGGCACTGCTCAAAAATCCAGCAGGCCATGCTTTCAGAGGAAAGCATATCTTTAAAGAACTGCATGACATCTTTGCAGAAATTAACAAATGGCTCATAGGCTATTTTTATGTAAAAGCAAAAGTCTTCCTTCTATAGTTACTTTTTGCGCCATATTGGTGTTTTCCCTTTGCTTTTAATTTGTGTCTAGCTATACATCTGGGAAACCAGAAAGTTAAAGTGCATAGTATAGATAAATAACTCTAAATCTATTTAAATTGCCTGGGCATGTCATGTAGGAAATGTTGGGATTCACCAATATACCTACTGGGGTGCCAATTAAGTTGACTGAGGTATGATTATTAAATCTCATGGATGTATTTCTGTGTAACTTTCCCCTAGCACAAAACCCTGTGCTAGAATGTCTGTCTGACATCAATAAACCAGTCAATGCCATAAAATGAACCAAAAGCCAGCAGATCTTTCACTCGCCTTAAAGGATAAGTTCGCTATTTTGGACCTTGGACCCTATTTGCGGTCTGTCTTCCATGAACCTGACACATTGAGTCCATATTTTCGCTGATCGGTCCAGTATTGAGCTCGCTACAGATTTCCTGTAGGCTCTCACTGGGCTACAATAGAAGTCAACGGGGCAATTGTAAATGTTATGGAAAAACAACGATAAATGTGCTTTTATAGCTCAGTGTGTATTCTTACGGTCTCAGTATGCTCTCCTGTGAAATGTAGGCTATCGCAAACGCAAACCGAACGTTGAAACAACAGTTCCATTTGAAACAGAACTATTTCTCCGACCGCACTACCTCGGATAACATTACCTGCACAACTTCAGCCTCTCTCTCTTCTCTTGCTCTCTTATCATCCATCTCTTGTAGTTCCGTGTCCGTGTATTCTGGCTCAAATCTGTAGCCAGTAACGTCAAAGTCAAAATCAAATTCTTCGTCTTCGTAATCATTATAGTAATCCATCATCCAAGTTTTTTTGTGCAAATTGTAGCCTACGTTGCTGCAGGTAAACAAACGCAGACTGCTCACCTAGATAGTTACGTAAACGGTCGGCACACCTTCCCGCTCCCCCACCCCCGACACATAGTACTCGGCGGGAGCAGCGAAAACAAGCAACAGAGAAATGCTTACGTCCAAGCCATGCCAAGCACGTAAAAATGTTCGGATTGAGATACATTTCACAGGAGAGCATACTGAGACCGGTAACAATACACCCTGAGCTTCCCGTCTCATTTATCGTACATGAAAGCACATTTATCGTTGATTTTCCATAACATTTACAATTGCCCCGTTCACTTCTATTGTAGCCCAGTGAGAGCCTACAGGAAATCTGTAGCTAGCTCAATACTGGACCGATCAGCGAAAATATGGACTCAATGTGTCAGGTTCATGGAAGACAGACCGCAAATAGGGTCCAAGGTCCAAAATAGCGAACTTATCCTTTAATTATGACCAGCATCGTCTGTTCCGGCAGGGTGAAGTGGTTGGGACTACTAAGGAAGTCTTTCTAGGCAGGAGTCCTAAATGGTTTTACAGTTTGGGAGAATAGTTCTTCCTCAATTAAATAAATAAATACATAGAAGAAGAAGCAATTTCTTCTTTAAGTTACTCCATATTCACCCCTTTCATTTAAAAGCTGAAATAGGGTCATTTTCTAGACTGGCTTATTGGTGTCTTTTGTCCATTTCTCTCTCTCTCTCTTTCTCTCTCTTTGTTTTCTCTCCCCTTCTTTCTCCTTGCTCTCTCACCCTCACCCCCGTCCCCCTCTCTCTATCTGTCTTGTTGAGTATCTTCCTTCCCATCAATAACTGGCTATAATCACTTACCCATTACAGGACCTGAACTATGCAGACAACCCTGCATAGGTTTCTCTCCTTTTTCAGAGCCAGGAATAAGCTTTGTTCTGGGTAAGATGGGTGGAAAGACTTGAAGGGGCCATAAAACATGCACACCTCATTTAGGAAACCTTAACCCTAAATAGGCCCCCTGGTGTAGCACCAGAGCAAATTTTACAACACATGTATTAGTGTAAAAGGATCCACCCATCCAAACCTTAGATTCGCTTAGCATAAGGATGACAGCCTCATAGAACTGCACATGGATCTGCACTCAACACCACTATATCAACACACATCCCAAAACCATATAACTGCAGCACATATAGGAAACAATGTAAATTCAAACATATGTGTTTCTTGGTGCAAAAACATTAGTTTTTGTATATTTCAATGTATTTTAACAACATAAAATAGTAAGCACTAATAATGAATGATTGCTTCATTTAAACTGTTTTCTGTTTCTGGAAAATCAAGCTATTACCACTTCGTGATTTCAAGCATCAAACGGGGGGTAATAGAGGGCAATAGAATATGATATAACTATAGTATGTTATATGTGCTGTCGGGTAAGTGAGGATTAGGTAAAATGTGTATTTTCTGAATCCAGCGGTTCCAACAGTCAATGCCCTTGTTAAAACGTTCAGCACTCTGAATACTGAACACAAGCGATATTGCGTGCTAGAACCCCTCACTTAACCTACATTCAAAATAAGTTTTATGTTATTTAATTTAATAATTATTATTAAAAATGACAATCATCAATTAAATCGCCAAATTCTTTGATAGGTAAGTCGAACAGTAACCTGGTGGATCAACCAACAAGCCAAAACAGTCAAAATCAGGTCTTGAGATTAAATAATTTTATTAAATGAAAAACAGTCAATTAGAATAATGACTTTAAATCATACATTCACTAAGGAATGTAGGCTGACTACTTATAATTTACCAAGGGAAGACATTAAACCAGACATTAATTTGAATATATCAGTAAAAGAGAGATAAGCCAAATATTGCCAATAGTATTTACCCTCCAGCTGAACAGGAACAAAAGGAAACGCACGAGGAACCAAAAAGAATGACTTCTTCACCAAAACAACTCCAAACTGACTAAACTATTTTTCTGCAGTACACTCATAAAAATACCTTGACAGGCAGGGGATCCATGCCCTGATTGGGTTAAGGTGTGTTGGGGGGGGGAGTTATGACAAAGACTGGCTTATCTTTTGGGAGGTGTGGGAGTAAGCGAGTAAGAGAGAGACAGAGAGCGACAGAGATAGAGAGAAGGGGGGGGGGGATATCTAATAAATATTAGATATCCTACATAACAGTGCAATGTGTGTAATGGATTAAAAACCAACTTCCCTGTCTCTGTCAGGTCTGGGTAGACATTCCATAATTCCACATCCCTTAAAACTTTGATGTCATTTAGTGTGTTTTTTTTGTTTTGTTGTATTTTTACTTTTCTACTATCATTTTCTACTATCATTTTGGATTTTCTGCTATCATTTCAGGAATTGCATGTAAAATGGTTCATCGTGACAACTGCAACATAATAAGACTTGGTGGGAGGCAGGGAAACCGCAACACAGGCAGGGATTTACTGACAACTGCAGGCTGGTAGTCTGAAGCAGACAGAGTTAGTTAGCGAGACGAAACAATGAACAGCGGTTGGGCTGTTCCAGACTGATCAGACTTAGATTAGACAGAATAGCAGGGCGAATAAACACCGACACAGAACTAAACTGTTTCAAGAAGCAACTAGACAGGGAACCAGACAGGACCAGAGGTTTCAGACAGAGAGCATTAACGAACTGGCACAGGACAGAAAACACCGGGTGACTAAATGCAAACATTAATTGGAATCAATTAGGAACCGCGTGCAAATGTATGCGAGAGTGATTGAACAGAGCGGAGAGTGAGGAATGCATGCAAAACGCGGGAATGGGATAGGCTGAGAAAGGAGCAGTGAAACAGAGTGATACAAACGGGAAAACACGCCCAACCTGCAGCACGGGGGGAAAAAAACGGACAATGGAGAGACAAACACGAAACGGGGAGAGGGAAAACACGGAGAAACAATAGGATGGGAGTGGAATGTTACACTTAATCTGTTAATAATAACAATAATGTTAATCTGTATGGATGTAATCCGGTAAAATCAAGGAATCGAATGAGATACATTCCATACCAAATGGAGTTTAATAAAGCATAGTTTCAACAACTCAGGGAAAAAACTATAACAGTGGAATGTCCTCTCTGGTAATCATCTCCTTTTCCCCTCTCCCTACTCAACAACCCCCAAAGGTGGGGGTCTAAATTCCAGATTTGACCACACCTCCAGGTTAATTTATGGCACTGCCGCCTGGTTCAAACCAAGGGGCCAAGACTGGGCTTTCGTTCTGAAGCTCACTTCCTGGTGCTGTTGCTCACTAGCGCCACTGCGGTTGGCTCCAGTATAGGTCTTTCCCCATGTAAGTCAATGGGAGCAATGTGGTCAAAATACTCAGTCAAAAAAATTTTTACACAAAAATATGTAATTGCAATAGGTGCCTTTCCTTCATCTAATGCCTGTGCATGTGCTGATTTTTTTAAAATATTGTGTCGTTTGGACAGGGTATTAACATTTATTCAGGACCAATCAGAGGGACAGGTTGAGTCCTGGGATCACTGGCATAGATAGGTTCTATATGATTCTCACTGCCAGGACCAATCAGAGTTCAGGTTGAGTCCTCTTCGGCTCCACGGAGCAGGCGCAGTTTGTACAAACGGGCGGCGAAAAAGACTTCCGAGCTTCAATTTAGTTTTTACGAGGCCGTGGAAAGGCAATGGGTGACGTCACAGTGGCTTTGTCCATATTTCTGTACAGTCTATGTTTCAAACGCGTGATTTGGCATGAAAGAAAGGGAGACAAGCCTATCTGGGAAGATCATAACCGACTTCCCACACTGTGCATATGCTGTGTTTGCGTGTAGGGAAGATTGTAATCGACTTCCCACACTGTGCATATTCTGTGTCTGTGTGTAGCTGAAGCAGGCTGGGTAAGATATTTACTCTGTGTTTCTTTTCTTAATTTCTGTATTCTGTAAATTGACTGATAATTCTAAGATAATGACCTACCTGCCTGTTAATAAATTCTTCTTATTTTTAACTTGTGTGATCTCCATGACTCTAATCCATCTTATACCTTTTTCAGCCTAAATTATGACTGAATACTCAGGGGAACAATTTTGACCAATGACCAACTGATCAGTGGCTTGGTACTTTAAGTGGAGTCGCCAAGTTGGGAAAGGCAGCCAAGTTCTGCCAGTAAAATGGGATTGGTGGTGCATGGTTCTGGGGATTTGATGTGAAGAGAACCCATGGACGTTCTACGTCGGTTCTTGTCAAATTCACCTTAAGGAGCCCTCTGAATGCACACGGACCTGGGCTCACAACTATCTATGTAAAATATAATGCATGTATTGTGTTGGCTAGACCCCCAACCTCTGTGTTCTCCAACGAACTGAGATTCAGCAATAGTGCTAATCCCAGGAGCATATATTGAGTAATGGTGGCACACAAGGAAGAGTCGAGTGTAACCACTCCGAGCTACACGCATGATTAAAACCAAATTCAAAATTCCAGTTTCATATGGAGTCAGATAATTACGAGTAAAACAATAGTAACTGTTCTGCTTACTTTTGTGATCATAGATATATTCGATGTGTTGTTCAGCTCCTTTGTGAATGTTCTAATGCTCCCATTAGAATATTGACATTTGAACGACAGATCGGATATATCCGTGATGACAACATGGCCCCGTTTGTGAACGGAGAATAATAAGAATCTTACTGATCCGTTTCAGGCCTGTCTTAAGCGGGATATGAAGCAGCGCATTCATATCTGACTCGTGGTGACGGACCCAGTATATTCTTAAATGTAATTGTGCTCTGTTCATGAATGGAGGATAAATAACTAACATCTCTTGTTTGCATCACAACAGCAGAGGAAAAACACGTTGCTCCTTCCCCTCATTGGTCTAGCTGTGCCGGTTCTACATCAGCAACATTAGATTAAAACACAAAGATCCGTTTCCGGGGCACAGAGGAGTGGAGGTGGTAGTGGAGGAAAGGAGGGTGCATTTTTCAAGTATTTGGACGCACCCATGGTAGTGGGGGAGTAGAGGAAAGGAGGTGGGGAGTGAAAAATATTGGGACGCACCCAT
Source organism: Synaphobranchus kaupii (assembly GCA_029718625.1). Taxonomy (NCBI): domain Eukaryota; kingdom Metazoa; phylum Chordata; class Actinopteri; order Anguilliformes; family Synaphobranchidae; genus Synaphobranchus; species Synaphobranchus kaupii. The sequence continues at coordinate 102,542,473 of CM056380.1, forward strand.
AGTGGAATAAATGAGGGACGCAAAGGCTGCATCCCAATATTCTTCACTCCCCACCTCCTTTCCTCCACTCCTCTCCTCCACTCGTCTCCTACCTATGCAAAACTGTCTGTACGTTTCAAGTAGGCCCTACAAGTAGTTGCATGTACAGTATACAATATACCTGACATTGCGGTTCGTGTTGAGACATTAATATTACTTGAAAACTTAAGTTGATACAACATCAGTTAAAACATAAGTTCTAACACACATTAATAAGTTTGACTAAATTGATATTTTGAGTTGATCAACTTTGTGTCCAGACGTTCAGTTTACTCAAAATTTTGGGTAACACTTCCTTTGAAAGGTCCTTCATAAGAGCTATATAACATCTTCATAAGCACTACATAAACATTCATAAGTGTTTATGTCAATGACCGCAAATAGGCATATGGTGTGTTATGTCAACATTGATGCAGCAAGTTACATTACCATGACATATGAAGTGAAACGACATGAGATCCTTACGTCAAGTACCGTAAATAGGCATAGTCCTTTTTATGCCAATACAGTTTTTCTGCTACCAACAAACTGTTTCAATGCTGTTCCTCTAGCAGGGTTAATAACACATTTGTGTGCTTTTGGTTTTGTTGGAGCATTTGCTATTAATTTCCCCTAGCACAAAACCCTGTGCTAGAATGTCTTTCTGACGTCAATAAACCAGTCAATGCCATAAAATGAACCAAAAGCCAGCAGAGCTTTCACTCGCCTTAATTATGGCCAGCATCGTCTGTTTGTGACTACTAAGGAAGTCTTTCTAGGCAGGGCTCCTAAATGGTTTTACAGTTTGGGAGAATAGTTCTTCCTCAATTAAATAAATAAATAAATAAATAGAAGAAGAAGCAATTTCTTCTTTAAGTTACTCCATATTCACCCCTTTCATTTAAAAACAGAAGTAGGGTCATTTTCTACCAAAGACTGGCTTATTGGTCTCTGTATCCATTTGTCTCTCTCTCTCCCTTCCCCCTCTCTCTACCAACAAACTGTTTCAATGCTGTTCTTCTAGCAGGGTTTATAACACATTTGTGTGCTTTTGGTTTTGTTGGAGCATTTGCTATTACTCTGTGCACACTGCCTGTAGCCCAATGATAGGATCCTAAGGATCCGCCTTTGTTTTGTAATAGTCAATCACCATTTCTCCACCCAAATCCATCAGGTTTTGATTACACCTATGCATTATATACCTACTGTGGTGGTTTAACTCAAGGACACAAAATAAATGCAGGACACGCTGCTGGTCCTTCCATGAAAAATCCCAATTTCTCTATAAATACACCTCCCCATTCACCAAATAAAGCTTTACTCAAATTTACTTACTCTCTGAATGCACTCAGAATTAGGTATGAACCAAAACTCTACAGCAAGATCAAACACATTCACAGAACAATCCTCATTCCCAAGTCTTGACTTTGCTCCTAAATCTTTACTCGCATGCTCACTTTTGCCACAGTTGACAAATCCCAGTTAACCACAAAGGCAAATTATCATTCAAAACAGGGCAAACGTACACAGCATATACTTACAAGATTCCTTCGCTTTGTTTGTTTAAAGAGTGTTTAGAATGGAGTTACATTGAAATCTTCTCTTGTGGCAAAAGTGTTCTTCTGGTATGGCTATGAAAAATATATTGGATTTCCTTGTAGATTTTTAAACAGAATGTCATGGATTGTCTTCATGAAAATTTAAGTAAAGTATGAATTGTGGTTCCAAATCCTGTTTAACAAAAAGGAAAGGAAGATAATTTTTACAAGCTTTATACCCCTTGTACTTGAAATAAAATGATGGTTCCTGTCCACCAATCAGGGGCAGACCATTAAATGGTCATTACTATGTATGTATGTCAGACCCCTTTGTCCTATAAGAAGCCACAACCCTCCTTTGTGTTTGATCAATCTCTCCCAGCAAAACTATCACTTTATCATCCAGCAGACTGAGGCAGATTAGGTTGTGATGCACGCAGTTCTTTTGGCTTTGCGAGTGTTCCTTCTGTGGAATGTCTAGTATATTTTTCTCATACTCTCAAGTATATGAGGAAATAGGTGTTTGTAGATAATGTAATGTTGGGATTCACCAATATACCTACTTGTGTGCCAATTAAGTTAACTGAGGTATGATTATTAAATCTCATGGATGGATTTCTGTGTAAATTTGCCCTAGCACAAAACCCTGTGCTAGAATGTCTGTCTGACGTCAATAAACCAGTCAATGCCATAAAATGAACCAAAAGCCAGCAGAGCTTTCACTCGCCTTAATTATGGCCAGCATTGTCTGTTTGTGACTACTAAGGAAGTCTTTCTAGGCAGGGCTCCTAAATGGTTTTACAGTTTGGGAGAATAGTTCTTCCTCAATTAAATAAATAAATAAATAGAAGAAGAAGCAATTTCTTCTTTAAGTTACTCCATATTCACCCCTTTCATTTAAAAACAGAAGTAGGGTCATTTTCTAGCAAAGACTGGCTTATTGGTCTCTGTATCCATTTGTCTCTCTCTCTCCCTTCCCCCTCTCTCTATCTGTCTTGTTGAGTATCTTCCTTCTTTAAAAAGGAGGGAACCTACATTCTTCAGAGTGTATGATTTTTGTTTTCTATCATCAATAACTGGCTATAATCACTTACCCATTACAGGACATGAACTATGCAGACAATAACCCTGCATAGGTTTCTCTCCTTTTTCAGAGCCAGGAATAAGCTTTGTTCTGGGTAAGATGGGTGGAAAGACTTGAAGGGGCCATAAAACATGCACACCTCATTTAGGAAACCTTAACCCTAAACAGGCCCCCTGGTGTAGCACCAGAGCAAATTTTACAACACATGTATTAGTGTAAAAGGATCCACCCATCCAAACCTTAGATTCGCTTAGCATAAGGATGACAGCCTCATAGAACTGCACATGAATCTGCACTCAACACCACTATATCAACACACATCCCAAAACCACATAACTGCAGCACATATAGGACACAATGTAAATTCAAACATATGTGTTTCTTGGTGCAAAAACATGAGTTTTTGTATATTTCAATGTGTTTTAACAACATAAAATAATAAGCAGTAATAATGTATGATTGCTTCATTTAAACTGTTTTCTGTTTCTGGAAAATCAAGCTATTACCACCTTGTGATTTCAAGCATCAAACGGGGGGTAATAGAGTGCAATAGAATATGATATGAACTGACCTGTGGGATTGAAGGTCAAGGGAGTACCTTGGTGGGCAGTTGGTGATAAAACTGAGAAAACAATCATGTAATGATCTGTGTGACAGAAGGTCGGGAATTCCTTAAGTAAGCAGTTACGGGTAGGACTGAGAACATACCCAGATAAGGATAACCAGATGTGCACATCAATATGCTATAGACGTTTTTATGATTGGTAAATAAGCTAGAAAACCTGAAGTAATGCATATATTAAGGAGGTATCAATGTATGCAGCAGATGATTGGCCATTGGACATTCTAAGATAGGAGGGCCTATACATGTTTTAACTGTATAAAACCTGTGGAATAGGACTGAAAGGGTGTGACTTCATGAACTCACCCGGCTTTGTTAATTACTAATAAAGTTTGTACGGAAATGGCAAGCTCCTGTCTCAGAAGCAGCAGAATTCTTCTAAGAGAAAAAAGACACGACAGTTATACACTGCCTGGCCAAAAAAAAAGTCACCGTTGCACCCGTCATGCATAGTGCCCACTGTACAAGCCTCTGGAGGCAGTGTTATGATCTGGGGTTGCTTCAATTGGTCAGGTCTAGGCTCAGCAACGTTATGCAGCAATAAAATTAAGTCAGCTGAGTACCCGAATGTACTGAATGACCAGGTTATCCCATCAATGGGTATATTCCAGGACGACAATTCCAAGATTCATCGGGCTCAAATTGTGAAAGAGTGGTTCAGGGAGCATGAGGAATCATTTTCACGCATGAATTGGCCACCAGAGTCCTGACCTTAACCCCATTGAAAGTCTTTGGGATGTGCTGGAGAAGACTTTACAGAGTGGTTTGACTCTCCCGTCATCAATACAAGATCTCGGCACAAAAAATTAATTAATTAATTGATTAAAACTAAATTCTAGTTTCATATGGAGTCAGATAATTACGAGTAAAACAATAGTAACTGCTACGCTTACTTTTTGTCATCATAGATATATTCAATGTGTTGTTCAGCTTCTTTGTGAATGTTCTAATGCTCCCATTAGAATATTGACATTTGGACGACAGATCGGATATATCCGTGATGACAACATGGCTCCGTTTGCGAACAGAGAATAATAAGAATCTTACTGATCCGTTTCAGGCCTGTCTTAAGCGGGATATGGAGCAGCGCATTCATATCTGACTCGTGGCGACGGACCCAGTATATTCTTAAATGTAATTGTGCTCTGTTCATGAACGGAGGATAAATAACTAACATCTCTTGTTTACATCACAACAGCAGAGGAAAAACACGTTGCCCTTCCCCTCCAGCTATTCCCTCGTTGGTCTAGCTGTGCAGGTTCTACAATAATAAGGTCTAAATAGAAATAAACTGAACAATATACAGGTGGTGGTCAAAATATCGGAAACACCTACAAAAATGTAATATCTCGTAACTAATAACGAGTAGGCCCACCTTTTTGCATTCAAAACAGTTTAAATCCTTCTAGGAATGCTGTCATACAATTTCTGAACTGGTTGTAGTGTGATATTGGCCCATTGTTCAAGTTCTTTGAGGGATGAAGGAGGTGGAAATCTAGTTTGCACTCTGCGCTCCAGAACTTCCCGTAAAGGTTCAATTATATTTAGATCGGGTGATTGTGCAGGCCATGGAAGGCATTTCCCGTCATCCTCGTGTTCTTGGAACCATGCTTTAATGTTTTTAGCAGTGTGTATGGGGGCGTTATCATGTTGGAATATGGGGACATCATGAGGGAACAGCGTTTGCACCATAGGGTGTACCTGGTCTTGTAAAATGGTTTCATATTTTTGCCCGTTACATGTCCATGGAGTGCAATCATTGGACCCAATGAGTCCAATGAAATGGCTGCCCATACCATTACAAAACCACCACCATGCTTAACAGTTGGCAACAGACATTGTGCATTGAATGCCTCCTTAAGCTTTCTCCAAACATAAACCTGTCCAGATGTATTAAAAAGAGTAACTCCTGTCTCACACCCTAGTTGCCGGTGACGTCATCACCAGGCTTTGTTTCTATCCCCCCCTTGATCATTGAGTAAGGCTGATTGTGTTAGGTGACCATCCAAGAACACTGAAGCAGGAAATTTTCCCTACAAAGCCCATCCAAAAAGAAAATGTAGGCCTATTATAAAAACTGTATACAATTTTTTCTATGTCCATAATTCAGAACACTACGCAGCCCGTTATCATGTCACGTTATGAGATGTACCCAATACACTTGTTGACCTATACAAAAACTGTAGCATCCACTGACTGAGCCAATCACAGCTGAGCACAGCAGATAAGAACCTGCTGCGCGCACTAGCCTACGCCAGTAGTACAGTAGTCCGATACAGTTGCTGTGTCTAGCAAACCTGCATGACGTAAATACCAAACCTCAAACGTTATCTTTGCGTAACTTATCATGTCCGAAAATATCGAAACACTCCTCCATTTTCCGGTTGGACCATAGTGGCTTGTTTTTGCACAGGAGATTAATATGTGCTGTGGTTCTGAGAACTGCAATATTTTCAATGCTTTATAAGCACAGCATTTTTACTTGATTATTATTATCATAATTATTCTTATTTAATTTATTTCTGTTAAATGTCTGAAACAAAGGGCACTAACTTGTGTTCTGTGAACAAAGGCAATCACAGAGGTAGTAATTACGACGAGGAAGTCATTACACTGTCGATGCAGAAGCAGTTAGAAAATTTATCTCATTAATAAGTGCTGCTTTGTAGATGTGTAATTATCCAATAATGCTGCGTCCAGCCGTCCACCTCACTATTCCTGTGAGGAAGGCAAGGCACTGACCTATTACATCATTGACAAGCCTGTCCCTCAATCAATAATTTATTCCCAAACACTTTCGGCTAAAGCCATTACTATATCTTACATTGTGAGGGAGAACAACTATGCATTCTTTCTTGGCCTGTCAGCTTTGTCTGTCACTAGGACCTTAAGGGTCCGTTAAAAACTTAATGAACAGCGCTTACACTGTAAATAACTTCCGGGAATCCACCATGGGTTGTTTGGAATATAAAACCTACTGTCATTATTTGCTTATCTATGTATCTGCCTTAAGCAATGATCATGGGGCTGTGAAAACAGGGAGCTCTCAACTTATTAACTACGCTATCTCCTAAGGCAGCATATTGGCCAGATCTCATGTGAGACATCAAATAGAAGTCATTTCCATGTGGGTTGGTGGCATGCTGTGAAATCTTAATGTAGTAATTATTTGCTGACATACAGAATGTCCTCTGTTGATGTCTTGAGGCCCGCCCTTATTTTTTGGATGAGAAGGGTCCAATCCAAAAATCACACGGCTGAACCTACCTCACTATTTCCTACAGGGCAAACTTCAGGAGAATGAATAGAGGTTGTGGGGTACGTTGTTCTTCATACGAACACACCGAGTTTCTGTTAATGACGCACTTTATGATTTGGTATCAAATCCGGACTGTACCATTGCTGACTACAGCTCAGCAATGTGAAAATGGTGCATCATCACCCCGGGAGGATGGGCCGTTAGACGACCAGGTTTTTTTCCCCCTTATCTCATTCTACAAGAGCGGTGCCTCTGAAATGTTGACTGGTGGAAAGGATTTTGAGTCCTTCACTAGTTGTGTCATGAAGTTCACTGGCCTAATGCAATTATGGCACGATCAGCTTTCACTCGGCTGGTGGACCGTGGAGTGAATAGAAGCGAGAGGACGGCAGTACACTTAAAATGCAGCCATGACTGCCTGCGTTCCTCACAACTGATGGAGGATGTTGCAACATTGAGAAAGGCTTATATGAGTAGAATATAAGCAGATAAGGAGAAGGAATTTGGTCTTTTTTCAGTTTTGGCTGATTACTAAAGGCAACTAGACACAACTGGTTATAGATTCGAGAAGACGTTAGATAAGTGTATTATAGGTTATGCTGTGTGTGATCGATCGACTTAAAATAATCAAAATAATCGATTATTGAATTTTTTTGGAGTTTGAGCCAAGTTCAGTGTAGCTTCTTCTAGGGCTTTTTCAGCTTTATTGGACAGCGTAGAGAGACAGAAAGAATGGGGAGCGAGAGACATGCGACGAAGGTCGCGCGGTCGGATTCAAACCAGTCGCAGCTCACACTGAGCATGTGGACAGTGCTCTACGGGTTACGCCACCGAGACACCCGAGGAATGACGACTTTGAATGTAATTTTAATGTTTTTTTTTTCTTTGTCCATGTTTTGTGCAGTCCAATACTGATGAGTTGTATACTGTAGAACACAGCGAATGTAGTGCCGTGCATGGCACATGAATTGTATCTGTATTCTCCAGTTATGATCATGGACGCTGTGTACTATAATTGTAAAGGGGCGTGACGTGTGAGATAGGAGGAGCCAAACGCAGCAAGGGGATTCTTTAAGCCCTAAGGCCACTAAGGCGGGAAACCCCGCAGATAAGGGAGGAGACAAGGCAAGGAACACACACACACCACAGCTACAGACCGGCTCACTGTTACACACCAATGAGTAGAAGCACAAACGCCTGGTTTCACAACAAGAAACCCAAACAAGGCGAAAGGGAACAAAGGACTACTACCCCATACTTCTACAAACCAAGTAACTAATAAACGAGCCGGAAATAACAAACGCCCTGTCTCGGAAACGAGATGCATAAGAACAGGCGAGTAGCATAATGGCACAAATAAAACACAGCCGATAAACACGGCAAAATACGAAATGGTATAAGAGAAGGCCAAAGGAACTGATATAATACTCCATGGCTACTTTCACAAGCTAGCAATCACATGCAAAAACTAGGAAGCAGGAACAGAGAAGCCAGCGGAGAAGAGTCCGGATAATTACATGCACATAGGCACATACGCCAGGAGGGGAAAGTCCGGATAACTATATCCACATGGCAAGTCCCGCATTACTCCAGAAAACGTAAAGGGGTAAACGCCCGATCTCTCAGGAGAGAGAAACATTTTACAGGCGAGCCGACGGAGCACCGTCGTCCCATAACTTTACTAGCAAAAATGACCACACAAGCTTAGTAGAAAATACACGCCGTAGCCTCTCAATAAGTGGAAATGTTACGAGGCGAAATGGAACAGAAAACTAACGTTCCAAGGCTATTTTAAGAGAGTTGCAGTCACACACAAACATGTTCACAAAATCGTCCAGTCTCCCTAAGGGAAGACATGCACCGACAGACGAACCAGAACTACAGTTCCGAACAGAATCGTCAAACTCCATATACGGATAAAAGCACAAGACATGCACCAACAGACGAAACAGAACTACAGTTCCGAACAGAATCGTCAAACTCCATATACGGATAAAAGCACACAGGGACGAGAGGACAGCTGCACCGGAATTATCGGCTATCTGACTAGCGCAAGCTCAAAAGAAAATACATGCCCTGCCTCTAATAATAAATAAGGCCCTAAAGTCAGTATGATAAAACGCCCTGTCTCTTAGTAAGAAACTACCATACAAATATACACAAAGACTCCTCTAGCTTTCACGGAAGACAGCAAACAGAGAGAGGAGAAAGAGACAGGAACAGGCAAAAGATCTAGGCAACAAACAAACAAAGGTAAGACCAGAAAGCGAAGACTGAAACGAGCACACAAAAAAGGAATCAATCCTAAAAGCTCAAAGCACAAAGGCAAGTCTCGCAAAACTCCAATATAGCACAACGGAGCAAAACGGTCTCCTTAAAACACTAGATCAAATCATACGACTAAAACTTTAAAAGGGCTAATTAAACCACACACAAAACAGCACAAACAATGCCATACAACACACCACAGCACAAACAACAAACAATCACAATGAACAATTAATATCGAAGCCCAGAATGAAGGAAACGGAAGGCTTATAAAGCTCACCGGCAACAATGTACAGCTGTGCAACGTTGATGACTTCTTCGCGAGAAGAAGGAACGGAGCCAAAACTCAACCAACGAAGCAGCGCCCACTTGTGGCAACCGAGGAACACGACCGCAAGGGAAAAAGGTCACAAACCATGACAATAATACTGAGAGAACTAGATGTATATGTGGGTTCAGATCCCAGTGGTGTTGCTGTTGTACTCATGATAACCTGGATTGCTTCAACATACCCAGCTCTCTAAATAGATGGTATTTTTAAAGATAAGCTCTGTAAGTTGTTGTGGGTAAGAGTGGGATCCCTCCTCTTTTTGCCTCTGAAACTTGGTGATGTGCTTAGCTAACCGCATGGGGGGGGGGTTTCATCATAAAATGTATATGACTGTGTCAAAAGCAGTGACCCCCCCCTCAGTATTCATTTCTGGATATGACATGTTATTTTTACTCACTATAAAGCAATACTGTGGTTCCTGGAACCTCTGTGTGGAGCTCAGAAGCTAAACAAATGGCATTGCCAGTGTCATTATCAATCACCAGGTCATTCTCAATTAGCTATGCTCTGTATATATCCTTAAACATGCTGTACCTCATGTCTTTGTAATTGTGTATATTGGTGCTGCTATCAGGCCCAAGTTCTTTATTTCTGTGGTGAATAATTGATTCTGGTAAATTAGGCTGCCCTGCCCTGTTCTGCTGACGGTCTCTCTTCCAGGCCTCACTTCCCACTGGCTGCTATTCTATATTAGCTCTGCATCAATGTTTCATCCAAATCCATTTGTCCTTTGGGGACATTGTCTTTCCAAGGCTGGGTCAAAAGTCCTCACATCCCCAACCCTCTCAGTCCGCTCCTGTCCCTCTGTCTTTTGCACCTGAGATTACCTAGAGCCGTCTTTACACAGAGCATAAATACCAGGTAATTGGCGAGGCTGACCCGGTATCGATCTCTGTGTAAAGACGTCAAGCCGTAACAAAGGTGGGTTAAAGTAACTCGGCACTGACCCACCTCAGGACATAGGAAAAAAGCCCGATCTGACCCGGCATTTCTTCTGTGTAAAGTTTATTTATATAGGCCTATAGCTATATAGCCTATTGCAGTGTAGGAAATAAAAAATAAAAATAAAAAATAAAAATATATATATATAATTTATTATATATATTTTTTTTTAAGGGGGCTATTTTGGAATGAATGACATAGGTTCTTTAAAAAAAAAATTTGCACCGTGAAGAAAAGGAGTCAACATGATGTAACGATGACCTGATCCTGCTTTTGATCAGTAAAAACCTGCCTGGCCAGTCCTCACCTCCTTCTTTTTTTCTTGCATAGCCGATGTGTCTCTCAAATTCTTCCACAACTTCTTTACCTCAACAATAAGATACAAGCATAGTAGCTACGCTATATCTTTTTTGTGAAACACACAACACCTGCTGATAAGAAAGCACCACCTGCTTTAGCAGCTTAGTGGTAGAAAATGTTCCTCATGATTATAATAGGCTATCGTCTGGTTGACTGGCGTTACAGTTGTGACAACAAATGTCCGGAAAGGAACAAACTAATTGTGCTGAGAATAATAACTTGAATTGACAACCGAGAGGCTGATATAGGCTAGGTTATACTAGCCTAATGGTTTCGCAAGTGGTGACACTTTTCTTGCGTCGCAAATTTGGGCTGTTCTTAATGAATTTGTTTTAATTTATAATTTCAGTGAAATATGATTAGACTACTATAATTGGTACGTTGATGACCTACCACTAGGGGGCCACCGTGGATAGAGAAACAAATGCACTTTAGTTGGGTATGGCTTTATTACCGTAGCAGAAGAAACACAAACCCGGTTGTTGTCCGTAAGCTATCCTCATACTGAAGTGCTCTGGCCATACAACTGTCACTGATAGTACGGGCAGACTGATTTCCTTGTTATTCTATAGGATATCAGTGATCAGGAAATCCATACAGTCAGAATAAGTTTTTTTTAACTTTAGCTATAGCCTAAACCTTTCATTTGCCACACACACAGACAACTATGTGACAGCTAAAACTTCTCCCCTTTTCCCTCCTTCCACGGTGGCTGTCCCCACCGAACTATACAGTGGCGGTCCCTGGCCAGCCCGTCTTTATCTGTTATGCCTACATATGACACGTACCAGGGCTATCCCTGGCCCAAACTTATGGCAAATATCCACGCAACAATATCTCATCTTGATTGATAAATTGATAAACTTAATTTATCCCCAAGAGGGGAAGCTTGGTTAGCCATTGTCGGGTAAGTGAGGACTAGGTAAAATATGTATTTTCTGAATCCAGCGGTTCCAACAGTCAATGCCCTTGTTAAAACGTTCAGCACTCTGAATACTGAACACAAGCGATATTGCATGCTAGAACCCCTCACTTAACCTACATTCAAAATAAGTTTTACGTTATTTTAATTTAATAATTATTATTAAAAATGACAATCATCAATTAAATCGCCAAATTCTTTGATAGGTAAGTCGAACAGTAACCTGGTGGATCAACTAACAAGCCAAAACAAGGTCTAAATCAGGTCTTGAGATTAAAGAATTTTATTAAGCGAAAACAGTCAATTGGAATAATGAATTGAAATCATACATTCACTAAGGAATGTAGGCTGACTACTTATAATTTACAAAATGGAAGACATTAAACCAGACATTAATTTGGATATACCAGTAAAAGAGAGAAGCCAAAAATTTCCAATATTATTTACCCTCCAGCTGAACAGGAACAAAAGGAAACGCACAAGGAACCAAAAAGGATGACTTCTCCAAACAAACTCCACAATTGACTAAATTCTTTTTCTGCGGTGCAAGAAAATACCTTGACAGGGAGGGGATCCAAGCCCTGATTGGGTTAACGTGTGGGGGAGTGGGGGGAGAGGGGTCATTTATGACAAAGACTGGCTCCAGTCCTCCTTATCTCGGGTTAGTCCTAGCGAAGTAGTCCGGGTTTGGTATTCTCTTTATTCACTGGTCCTTCTGTTGAGCACCTATAGTTCCTTGTCTATATAGCCGGTTTGTAGCGCGTTTGGGATCACCCCCTTTTTACAAAGACTGGCTTATCTTTGATGTTGGTGGGGGTTAATGTGTAAGAGAGAGACAGAGAGCAACAGAGATAGAGGGGGGGGGGGGGGAATGTTTCGCGCAACAAGCTGTTACGGGAAATGTTTCGCGCAACAAGCTGTTATGCGACTTACAGCACAGTTAATGTTAACACAATGAAAACACTTCTGACAAGTCAATGTAACTATCGAACATGCTCAACAAAATGTATTCACTGCTTAAATTTCTAATAAAATATTATCACTGAATGCTCGCCAATTGTGTGTGAGAGAGAGAGAGAGAGCGAGAGAGAGAGAGAGAGAAAACACGCCACTGCAAATAAAAGAACATGTTGCCTCAATCACTGCATACAAATAAATAGCATCTTACCCTTAAGCCCTATTCGGACGGGATAAGTTTTACAGGGGGAAGTGGGGTAATGTAATAATTACTGGAAGAGCTCCGCTATTTTAGTTCCCATGTCTATAACTTTTACGGACTGCGCGCTCCCGCACCAGTAAAGATTCCGGAGTCTTTAACCTACTGTTAAATGTCCTGTAAAAATTACCCCAGGTTAAAGCAATCCCGTGCGAATTGACATGTCCGGTAAAATTCTGTTATTTCCTGTGATAAATTAGTTTTCCCCAGTCTTTTCTACTGGTTTTTCACGTAAGCACTCGAGGACGCCTTTGGTTGTGCTCTCTTCGGTCCAACTATTGACCGACCTCTAAATGAATGTAACGTTACATTAAATAAGAAGACAGAGAGCAAAAAAAAAAACAGGCTAAAAAGTAGGCTACAGTGGGGCAAAGCTTGTGGCCGTTTTAGGTAAGCTATTGTAGCCTAGCTATAGCCTTACATACATGTTATGGCCTAACACTGTTTCTTTTCAAGCTAACGTTAATAAAGAGGTGTACCGTGTAATTGCAGGATTCCTCACGCATTTTGTGGACATGTTTGCCATGCCAACATTGTCTCCACGTAGTTTTTTTTTTTTTGGCGGCTCAGTTTGCAGTGAAGATGGGATGTGTAACGTTATATGACTCCTGGGGAACATTTTCGGTGTGACGACAACATAGATTAGACACTGCCATCTCTGTATGTAATTCTAGACGCTGCTTACGGAGATAGCTACTTTATCCCGTCGGAATCGGCCATTAACATTACAGACAGGGGCGGATTGGGACTATAAATCTAAGTTTCAAAACCATGGCGGCCCAGCAACATTATTATTATTATTATTATTATTATTATTATTATTATTATTGTATAGGCCCTACATGTCGTATTAAGTCATTGTGCTGCTGCTGCTGCTGTTGTTGTTGTTGTCACATGATGACGAGAGCGTGCATGTAGGCCTAGTTGTACTTGCAATCAGACACACCCACGGTGGCATGAAAACGATACTTGCAATAACGGTCATGGTTTACTTTTGCTACTTAGGCTATGGTTTACTTTTGCTACTTGCAATAATAACTGCCACGGCGGGCACGAAAAATCACATTGAGCTGAATGATCCACTTCCAACAACACAAAACTAAACACACATATAGCCTACTTTTGCAATTTGCAATAATAAATGCCACGGCGGGCACAAAAACACAAGTGTGTCCTACCTTATTACACTGTCAGCAGGCGTTGTAGGAGGTCGCTTCTCTCAGCTAGCTTGTCGTTTACATGCACAGCAATATCCGATTACTGGAAACGATCAGCTTACGCCAGTATTTAACTTATTGCGTTCACATGGACATAAGTAATGTGATTACTCCAAAAGCCGCGTTTACATGATAGGCCTATCTCTCATTTCCGGGGTGCGATTTCCGGTTTATGATTACTCGTTGTATCTTCACTTCCGCTCCCACCATTCGCCATGGCACAAAGTAGAAGCAAGAGGTGGTGCTGTGTCCCTTTGTGCAAAAACAGCAAACAAACGCACCCATATTTAAGTTTTCACAATTTCCCGGAAGACGAAGGCCGAAAGAAGATGTGGGTCCAGGCCGTGAGGAGAGAGGAAGGTCCTTTGTTCAAAGTAACGAAGTGCACCTACATCTGTAGCGCCCATTTTGAGGAGGGAGACGTGTTCCTGACGCCGGGTGGCCTGAAACGTGTGAGGAAAGATGCGGTGCCTTGTCGTTTTGCATGGGCAAACAGGTCTTCCCGTAGAAAGTCACCGTATGCAAGGGCTACGGAACGACTTGGGTCGGATGTTCGGGAGATTGCGGAAAACGGCGAAGAGGTAGAGATGGCCGCCGCTGTTCCTGCGGTGTCCGATCATGACTACGATGCTCGACCACCTGCCGGTAAGTGTATATTATTAACTTGATTAGCTAGCTAGCTAACCTACTTGGTTACCATTCTGTTTTGTTGATTGTTGTTTGTATTGTTATTTTAAATTGGTTAATTCAACCAGTGAGGTTTTAGGTTAGCTAGCTAGCTAGCCAACTAGATTAGCTAGCTCGTATTTTTAGCTGTGGCCATATAGCTAGTAGTGCTGTGCACGACGCACATTTCTGACCGTCGACAAGTTGGTGGCTGAGGAGGAGGCAGATCACGAGATATATATTTTTTAATCAAACCAAAAAACCGCAGAAACAAATGAAGCCTTGGTATATTTTTTGCCCCCAGTTATATATGATTTTATGCTTATGCGCCTGCAGGGTCTGCACACAAATACATCGCTAGCTAGGGAATAAGGTTTCGCTCAAACTCAATGAATGAAATCACACACCAAGCACACCTACTTGTTTGTTGTGCTCATATTACAACTCCGTTAAGTTTTGAAGTCAAAAGACTATATAGGTCCATATTATTTTATAATCATATGATTAATAGTCAATTATGATTAATTGCCATATTCAGAAAAAAACAAGCTATAATCTAATCTTGCATATGATTTGAGTCTCAAAACAGCGTAGATAATCAGGTTTCATTTTATGGAAAACTGGTGTTTCTGTTTTTTTGGGAGGTACCTGCAGCTATGTTATTTTAATTGCAACAAACACTGCTTGCAGATCACTTATTTTCTTCATGTTTGTTTTGAGAAACAGACATAGCTTATGTATTTTTTTGTTTTTGTTTTGTGTACTCACAATAGGGGCAATGGATGCAGCACTGAGGAGGATTGACGAATTGGAGGCAGCTGTGCGAAGGCTGTCGCTCGTGCAGCAGCCCCAGTTAAGAAGATTTTGTGTTTCCGATGAAGATTTCCGTTACTACACCAGATTCCCATCGGAGCGCATTTTCTCACTCTTCTGGCAGGCCATTGAACCCACAGCTGATAAATCCGGAGAGACAGCCACACACTCCGTGGTAGAAGTGATGTAGGTTGGCGACGAAGGACAGATTTTGAGGCAGAGTGTATCCCAACAGAGGCAGCGGCGGGAAGACAGGAGCATCAGGGTGGTGGCAGGTGTCTTTGGTCTGTGGTGGTGTTGGGGGGCATTGATATGACAGTGGCGATCCGAATGGGACTGGTCCAAATTTTGAATCAACCATTTTCAGGTTTGCCATACCATCAAGCGCCTGATATATCAATGGTTGTGGCTGTACGTCTTTAAGACTTTGTCCAATTGACAAGAATCTCTTGTCTGGAAGGGATCCTAAAACACAGGACCGATAAAGCTTAAAGGAGTGTGGTGGATATCATATCAGTAACTAAGCAGATCTATTATAATGTAGTACAGGAGTAGTCTTTTGCCATTGAAAAGCATTATAATGAAAAAAGCCTGAAAATTGTAAATGGTTAATAAAGTCTGAGCTTTATTGAAGTCGTGTCCATATTGAAAATGTTTCAACTTATAATTTATTTGACCAAAAAGTATATTTTTATTCTTCCCGCATTATTACACGGGTTAATAATGCCTAATGAAAAGTTTTTGTTTTGAATGCTTTGGGAAACCATAAATGCATAATTACCTTTGTATGCCCTGTAAAGGGTTGATTTCACCCCACAGCTGGCAGATGCCTTGGGCTTTTTGACCAGAAGCTGGTCAATTGGTTCTGGGTGAATCCCCTTACAAACAAAAATGGTTTTCATATAGAGGTGGGCTTAGAGGGCTTTTTTTGTTTTAATGTCTGAAGTTAAATGTCAACACATTTTAAGCATGTATCATGTGTAAATGAGCATCGTCCTGGAGGGCTACAAGTAGTTGCTGGTATTTGCTCAAACTAAGCACGGACTACACCTGATAAGTATGCCCCCTTGTTATAGAAGGTGAGTTACTTGGTTTTAGTATATCTGCAGCCATTGCAGCCCTCCTAGACCAGGGGTGAGTGTTATATTTTCCTAGGCATGGCTTGCAGTGTGTGTTTACCTGATTGCGTGGCCTGTGCCAAGACTGAAGCTTGCTTGTACAAGCCACAGGGAGTGGGACCACCCTGGTACCCATAGTACTGTAGTGTGCTGTCTGATAAAGCAATGCCACAATGTGGTTACATAACCCTTTACCAGCAGCACATGTACAGGCAAAGCTCTTCAGTGTGATGGGCCCAGTTCCAGCGTCCAGTGCCATCTACAACATTAATATCATGGTGTCATAGTTGCAAGTACATATAGTTAATAGGGTTAGTAGTAGCGTGAATAGTGAATATTAGTAAGAGCTTCAGAACTGAAACTCATGGAACAAGAAACATGTATGTGTGATAATATTGTCTTTTTAACAGTGGTAACCAACCCCAGATATCAGCTCTCTGGTGTGTTTCTGTCAGCCAATGATCTAACCACCAAATTCTACTATAATCACCTTTTCCTGAATCAATGACACTCAACCTCTCAATCACATTCCTGGAGAGCCACAATGTCTATAGGTATTTATTACAACTGTGCACTTACACCACCTCCTGACTGAACCAAACTCGAGGTAATAAGTCAAATCAGGTGGTGTAGTGCATGGTTGGATCAAATACCCGGGGTGGGTGAGCCCGTTACTCAAGAATTGTCTCCACCACTACCACCCCCTCCCCCTCCATGATTTCTCTGATCTGAAGTGACTAGTGATTGTCAAGGTTAGGTTTCTGCCATATTGCTTTCAACAGTCCATGATCTACAGATCAGGTGAAGGAAGGACTCACGCATGCACGCAGGAGGAGGAAATGTTTTCGAGTAACGGGACGCACCCCTGCATTCACTGCGGCCCTCGTGATTGAGAACCACTGACCTAACTTGTACTTGGTAGGCCACATCTCAAAACGTCATATGTGAAAATGGATGTTCACACACACACACCTTTGAAGAACATATGAACTTAACTTTAAGCAAAGAATAGTGAGAGTAGCAAGTTTATTAAACATTCATAAGACAGATTACATAAACAATATAAAAAGTCATCAGCAGTATGGTCTTAATACCAATAAATTCAATTTGATCAAATAACCATTTATTGTAGTGCATTTGATTGATTTCATACCCGTCAATTGAATTTCAGTTTTAAGACTCAATTTGGGTGTGGTACATTATCTGATTAAGCTGGGGATACACAACACGATTTTACCCATAGTGAAATCCTTAGATCTTTGACACGCCGTGATTTGGCACAGACTAGCCAATGGGTGGCCGTTGATAAAAACAAGCATGCGTTTCTCAGACAAAAACAATGAAGCTTCTTGGATTGTTGTACAGCATCAAATTCCTGGAAACAAATTGTGTAGTTTGACCACCCACACCGACTCAAAGATTTAGATAGTAAAATGTATTGTGGGCAGTTCCCCGATGTAAAGATTTTCAGAGTCGTGTAGTGTACCGCCGGCTTAAGACGGGGTAAAATACTGTAGTGTATGCTCTGCTTTAGTTGCTAGAATACAATGGCTATTAGACCCCTACTGCTATGATTAACAACTCCGGAACTGATTTAAGTACCCTTCACGAATCGAGATGACTTTACAGCTTTTTAAAATATTTACATAGTCAATATGTTTTAAATGCAATAATATATATGAACATAATAGCTACTGCAGATACAGTTGTCTCGGTTCGTGGGATACCCTGACAGCATTACTACACCTCAAGTTTGTGTGGCTCCTCGCTTTTTTTCAGAGATCTGTAGCACCGAGCTCGCACTATCACTTGACTGTCTACTATGTTGGATACTGCGCCCAAGAGAACATAAAAGAGATGTTTTTTTTTGGTATCAAATGGGACAAATATTATGGAAATTATCTAGCTAGATATATATTAGCTACAGTCTATATTACTATTAGTGTAGACAACAACAGGATGTAAATATGCAAACTCAATGGCTGCACGATAGTATAGGCTATCGATAGATTACTAGTAGGCCACCATCTACATGTAAAATATAGACCAAATTCGAAAGTGAACAATGGCAACACTTTCATTAACATCCTCAAGATATCATAAATACATATATAGGCTAAATATATAGTTAACGGGCTAGTAAAAAAGCTAGCAAGCAAATGCTAGCTAGCAAGTGGCTAACGTTAGCTAGCTAGCTACTTGGTATTTTACCTTCGTAATTAAAGATAAATTCTTCATGAAAAAACTTGTATCCCTTATCCATTTTTGAATGTTTTGTCTTTGTGTGTCTTTCTATGAATGTACCAACGTCTGAAAGACGGAGTTTTGGTAGATGTGCTAGAAATCTGCTAAAGATTATTGCTTCACCCAATTCTTCCACACAGTTAGCCATTGCTACCGCCACTGGCAGGAAACCGGGATACAACGACATTGCGTCACTTCCTTTTTCAAAATGGCGGTGAGAGATAGGCTTATTCTCTCCATAATCAGCTCTGTGGAAAACGTAGCTACTAACTGCTTCCTGTTGTAAGGACAAAAATGATCCGCCCGTCAAAAATTTACGTTAGGCTATTATTATTATTATTATAGCTAGCTAGTAATTATTATAGCTACTTATTTATAGCTAATTGCTAGTAGTGGTTGATTTATATTATTGTACTAGCTAGCTTTACCGATCTCTAAATCTGGCGAATTTCCCGAAAATTTCAGTTATTTAATGTGCTAGCCACAAACTAGCTAGTACAAACACAAGCACGTAACACTGAACAATATATTTTCACCGGTGAAATGCAAATTTAATAATAAAATTCTGGAAGTGAGATGCTGAAGGAACCCCAGGCATAGCAAATGTTGACGGGTGGAATCATTTTGACGTTACACCGCCTCTTCTGCCTGACATGCGTAGTTTTGAAAAGCCGAAAGAAACCGGAGAAAGGTGTTTACATGCTCCAAAAAATCGAAAGTTTGGCCAAAAAACCAGGGGTGTTAATCGGGTTTCGAAAACACATTACATTATACATTATCGGATAAAGGTGTTTACATGACCATTTCAGTAACCAGAGTATTGCCATAACCGGGTTCAGATCGGAGTATTAGTGTGCATGTAAACGTTGTGAATGTTCATAATCACCAATCGCGTCTGTCATGCTGTTCCGTAGGTAGCTAGGTTTTCAGACGTCTCAAACAGCTGAATGAGCGCTCAACCGAAGCAGTAGACACGGGCATCGTAAGAAGGACTTTCAGTATGCTATGAAGTATTCGTTTAAGTTAGTTATCTTGACTGACAAGTAAAAAGGCAACTCTAAACTTTTCTCGGTCTAAAGAAAAAGGTGATCCTCCAATCACTTTCAACGGTGTTAACGGCGGGATGGTGATCCTCCAATCACTTTCAACTGTGTCTTCCAATCACTTTCAAATGTTTGAAATATGCAAAACTTGGAAAATACAATAACCAGGCAATACAACGAAGACAATAAGCAAATATCATTTCTCAACATCGTAGAAACAGAGACGCAGAGACTTTGACAATTCACGTCAGTTTTAATGGAAATACTAATTTTTCTGTTGTTGCTAAGGTACGCAGACTGCGTACTCTGCGTACAGCTGGGGGCGCCACTGTCTCTGTAGGCTACGAGCAGCGGGCCGAGCAGAGGAGGGAGACGCCGACTGTGTAGGCTAGGCTACATGCAGTGCATCGGTGCATGGATGACAATTGTGTTTTCAGGGGCAAAATGTTTTTTTTATTGGGGCATTTTTGCCCTTTGCCCCAAGTATTTCCGATGCTGGCCTATTAGGATAGTTACGGAATCATATGCCGGTTCTTCTGCAGTGTAAAGAGCAAATGCCGGGTAAAAGGCGGTTTAAGAACGTCTGTGTAAATTGGTCATTCTTCCATTTTTCCCGGCTCAGATCCGGCATTCTTTACCGGTACAGCAGTGTAAAGATGTCTTAGGACTTTCATAAGATGACAGTAGTACGTAACTTGTTCCCCTCTGAATCTCTTCCAAAGAATGAATTCCTTTCGTTATCATCCTCGCTCTGTCCCTGGATGAAACTAAAGTCAAGGCATCTCCTACTTTATAATGACAAACATTTCTTTCTTTTCACTACATTGTGAGCCACTCATTGGTCAGGGGAGAGTTTATCAGACGCATACTTACGTAGTTTCTGTTTACCTCTTTTTGTGAATAAAAAGTAATATTTTGTTTCTTTATGCTCTTTCATTGGGAAAGAGAGACTGTGGCACCAGCAGTATACGCACTGGTAAACAGAGGGTCATGTTTTCCACGCTGTGATTGTAGGATACAACTGAACAAGATGAACATAGTCTACAAGTGAAGTATGAATTGCCTTCCATAATTGTCTTCCGCAAAATGCGGAAAGGGATATGCTACTGCATTGTAATATGACAAGCGCCATTAAGACCACATTTTGTGCATGCTGTATTTCCTTATTTTATACCCACGCCGTACCCTTTTAACAATCAATAGAAAGCTTGCACTGCTATTTGTTTTGTAGGCCCACCACGAGCCTCCAGAACAGCTTCAATGCGCCTTTGCATAGATTTTACCTCTAGTCTAGCATAGAGTCTAGTCTTTGGAACTCTACTGGAGGGATGGAACACCATTCTTCCAAAAGATATTCCCTCATTTGGTGTTTTGATGATGGTGGTGCAGAGCGCTGTCTAACACGTCTGTCCAAAATCTCCCATAGGTGTTCAATTGACCATTAGCAAAAGGTCCCGCCCTCCTTACTGTTGCCATGTATGACAATAGGAGATGAAGTCAGCCGGCAGCATCATTACATTACATTATAGGAATTTAGCAGACGCTCTTATCCAGAGCGACTTACACAACTTTTTAGCATTTTTTACATATTGTCCATTTATACAGCTGGATATATACTGAAGCCGATTCAGGTTAGGTACTTTGCTCAAGGGTACAACGGCAGTGTCCTACCTGGGAATCGAACCTGCAACCTTGCGGTTACAAGGCCAGTTCCTTAACCATTATACTACACTGCCGCCGAGCATCATTACCGCAAGAAATCACAGTTGGTTTTTGGAAGTCAGATATCTTTGAAAAGTTGATGGCAATGTCTGCAGTTTTTCGAGGGTTACATTATAACGTTGAACTAACTAGGTCACTTATAACTGCAAAAGCATATTGCTCGCAGATAAAACATGAAAAACCACACCTGTTGCGCCTCGAAGTGGAAGGCACAAATATCGTCGATCAAAACTTCCAATGTATCCATTGCAATAAAGTGCTGGTTCCTGGAAAAGATTAGCTGCCATTCAAATTCAGAGAGGTTATAGTATCGCTTGTAAGAGTACCTGACAATAAGATATCAAGCGTATTTTGATGTTGTTGGGTCAAACACATCAGGAAGTCATGGCATGCAAAGGATATGCAACCAAATATTAGAGTTGCATAAATATTTGGCAGAGATTTTGTATTGACGACGGGAGAGTCGAACCACTCCATAAAGTCTTCTCCAGCACATCCCAAGGACTTTCAATGGGGTTAACCCTTGTGTGGTGTTCATGTTTTCGTTACTCACCCAGTGTTCGCGGGTCTGGTGGACCCACAAGATTATTGGGTTTTTAAAACAATAAAGCCATTTATGTAATTTATGCAATTTATGTAAAAATACTTCACAAATATTGACTTTATCTCAATTACAAGCAATATAGACAGCATATATGGGTTAATATTGATCATTTACCTCTGCTAGATCACATTTATCAATAAAAGTGCTATTGTGGCGGCTACCTCTGGGACATACATATATAATTCACCTCCTACTGTCAACGTGGCTACGTCATAGACTGTAACTTCTATGACGTGTTCTTTGGGTTGAATGAGGTTTATAAATAAAGAACGCGGCTGCGTTGCAGTTGGCTGGACCTGGAAAGAAGTCTCAGTTTAGTCATTTCCCACACTCCTTCATTGGTGACCCCGATCCGTCTTTGGACGGTTCCAAGGATTACTTTCGAACTCGCGCATCATGGAAGCGGCGAATGCAGTTTCCCTTAAATTACCGGAGTTCTGCGGCTTGGTTCGCTCAAACGGAGGCACAGTTCGCACTCCAGAGAATCGCCGATGACAATACGAAATATTATTATGTTGTTTCTGCTCTCAGCAGTTCCACCGCGGCTAGAGTCGTGAGCCTTCTCGAAGACCCACCGGAGGAAGATAAATATGTGACGTTGAAGTCTTACCTCCTGGACACGTTCGGTTTGACTGAATCCGAGTGCACTCGTCAGCTACTCTCTCTGCCGGGCCTGGGTGATTCCAAGCCCTCGGAGTTCATGGATTATATGTTGACTCTCCTGGGAAATCACAAACCGTGTTTCCTGTTCACGGAGCTGTTCTTGCAACAGCTTCCTACAGCAGTGCGATATGCCCTGGCTAACACGCCCGTTAAGGATTTTTGGGCTTTGGCTAGGGAAGCTGACAAGTTTTTTTCCGCCGGCCGGCAGAGCTGCGGGGCCGCCCTGGGTCCCGCCCACAATGACTCCACACTGCCAGTGGACGCAGTGGCCATTACCGGCGCTACAGCTACAACCCAACAGCGAGGTCTGGTGCTTTTACCACGCGCGTTTTGGCTCCAAGGCTACCAAGTGCCGCCCCCCTTGCACCTTCAAGGTGTCGGGAAATGCCAGGGCCGGCGCTCACTAGCTGCCATGAGCGTCGGCCGTACGGGGAGCTAGTTATTCATTACTGACACTGATTTTGGGCGGCGTTTCCTCTGTGACACTGGTGCGCAAGTGAGCGTTCTGCCCGCAGCAGCCTTGGACATACAGAGTGAGGGACATGACCCCGCCCTTCAAGCCGCCAATGGCAGTTCCATCCGCACTTTTGGGAAGCGGAGCGTGGCGCTGTGTTTTGGAGGACAACGATTTGTTTGGGATTTTGTCACAGCTAAGGTGTCCACCCCCCTCCTCGGTGCGGATTTTCTCTGCGCTAACAGCCTGTTGGTGGACGTTAAGAAACGTCGGCTCGTCAACGCTGAGACATTTACTTCGCTCCCGTGCTCACTTAGCTGTCCTGGCACGTCAAAGCTGTCTAGCGCACTCTCATCTGCTGACGTGTTTTCCCGTCTCCTCACCGAGTTCCCAAGCCTTACTGAGCCCACCTTTTCTTCTGCCTAAGCACGGGGTAGAACTCCACATCCCGACTACCGGCCCGCCTGTCCATGCCCGCGCTCGACGCCTCGACCCCGGGAAACCTGCTGTTGCCCAGGCGGAGTTCCGCACCATGGAGCGCCTCGGCATCATTCGCCAGTCAAACAGCCCCTGGTCCTCGCCCCTCCACATCATGCCGAAGGCCGGCGGCGGGTGGCGCCCCTGTGGGGATTATAGGCGCCTCAATGATGCCACGATCCCCGACCGATACCCGATTCCTCACATCCAGGATTTTTCCGCCCGCCTGGCCGGGAAAGTCGTCTTCTCCAAGGTGGACCTTGTGCGCGGATACCACCAGGTTCCTGTACAGCCACAGCACATCCAGAAGAAGGCAGTGATCACACCATTTAGCCTTTGGGAATTCCTGCGGATGCCGTTCAGCCTGAAAAACGCAGCGCAGGCTTTCCAGCGCCTGATGGACACGGTGCTGCGGGATCTACCTTTCCTTTTTGTCTATCTGGACGATATTCTCGTCACCAGTGCCTCCATGGCGGCCATTCATGGTCTTTCCCACCTGGGCAAGAAGTCGTCACAGAGGATGGTGTCAGCTAGGTTCATTTGGCACGGCCTCAAGAAGGACATCCGCAACTGGGCCAACACCTGCATTGTATGCCAACGCTCTAAGGTGCATCGTCATGTAAAGGCTCCGTTGCCGCCTTTCTCGGTTCCTGAGAGGCGTTTTGACCACGTGCACGTGGACCTGGTGGGGCCCCTGCCACCCTCCCATGGGTTCGCCTACCTCCTCACAATGGTCGACAGGACAACGCGGTGGCCGGAGGCCGTTCCGTTGGCATCGACAATGTCTGCCGATGTGGCTCGGGCATTCATCGCCACTTGGGTCGCCCGGTTCGGCGTACCATCTAATGTCTCCTTGGACAGAGGTCCCCAGTTCACGTCAGAGCTTTGGAATGCGATCGCGCAGGGCCTGGGAGTGAACCTCCACTGTACCACCGCTTATCACCCCCAGGCTAATGGCTTGTGCGAGCGGTTTCACCGCTCAATGAAGGTCAACAGACTTCCTTGGGTCATGCTGGGGCTTAGGACTGCCCCTAAGGAGGACCTACAGTGCTCGTCTGCTGAGCTGGTTTACGGTCAGCCTCTGCGAGTGCCGGGGGATTTCATTCCTAATGCACAAGCCCTTGGTCCACATTACAACAGCGAACCGCCCTCCTGGACAGCGTCAGGGCGTTTGCACCAGTGCCTACATCACAGCACGGCCTTCCGCAGTCCCATGTCCCTTTTGACCTGAAGGCGGCGGAGTACGTTTTCATCCCCCACGACGTGCATCGGGGGCCGGGGACAAGACTTTCCTAGTGGACGTCGGTGGTAAGCCGGATTATGTTTCCCTGGACCGCCTCAAACCAGCCCATCTGGATCTGGACCAGCCCATTAAGTTGGCTCAGCCCCCACGGCGGGGTCGCTACCGCGGCGCCCCCTACCTTCTTGTGGTCCCCCTGTGTCCACTCCGGCCCCCGCTCCGGCCTTGCGGACTCGTTTCAGTTGGGCGGTTCGGCCTCCCCCTCGTCTGGCATTGCCAGTTCTGATGAATTCTGGGGGGACGGATGTGGCGGCTACCTCTGGGACATACATATATAATTCACCTCCTACTGTCAACGCGGCTACGTCATAGACTGTAACTTCTATGACGTGTTTTTTGGGTTGAATGAGGTTTATAAATAAAGAACGCGGCTGCGTTGCAGTTGGCTGGACCTGGAAAGAAGTCTCAGTTTAGTCATTTCCCGCACTCCTTCACTTATTCGTTTTTCGTGATAAAATGTGATTTTTGTAACAAAAAAATGTATAATCAAGACATGGGAGGAATAAATCATGTTTATCTTGAACAAATATAAATGAAACAAGGTTTTCCTCACTATTGATGTTTATTGCTTTGAACTGAACAAATTGGAAAGACAAATTTTGAACACAAATTCATGCCGGTCTACACACCACATGAGGGTGAGCAGAGATTATTTTTGCCATACTGATCGATTCTTGTAAAGAGCCACACATGCAAAGCTATTTATTTGTTGTGTCCCTCCCCCAATTTGCAGCTGGGGTAGAGTGTGAGAAAATATAGAATGTTTAGATCAGGGCTGCCCAACCCTGTTCCTGGAGATCTACCGTCCTGTAGGTTTTCACTCCAACCTTAACAAAGCGCACCTCATTCAACAGCTACAGATCTGATTGAGCTACTAATTAGTAGAATCAAATTAGGGTTGAAATGAAAACCTACAGGACGGTAGATCTCCAGGAACAGGGTTGGGCAGCCCTGGTTTAGATTGTTTTGAAATAACATTATGCAGGTTCCCGCAAGACATTGTGTAGTGTCACACACTATGGTGAAAAGTGCGGGAAAATGAGGGAGCAGACAGGTTCTCAATGCTATGTTGAAACCTTTTGTGTGTGTGTGTGTGAGTGTGTGTGTGTGTGTTGGGGTGTATTGGGGGAGGTTGGGTGGGTGTGGGGGGTGGTGATGGGACTAGGCATTTGTCCCAATAATGCCTATAAAATGGTGGAGAGGATCGTGTTCAATCTATGAAACATGCTGCAAATCTAAAGGAGCAACCACACACACACACACACACACACACACACACACACACACACACACACACACACAGCAGGCCCAGGTAGTAGGAAGACAGAGTGAAGGTCTTTGTCTCATTTTTACTATGTTTACTTGTTTTCACCTACAATTTCTACACTTGTATTACCATCGGGTCCAGTGGACCCGAACACCACATATGTAATATAAATGTGTAGGGGGGTGCACAGTGTGCACTCAATGAAAATGTGTTCTTTTACATGTTCATCACAGAAAATGAGCCAAGGCCAATGAGTCTCAGGTTGAAAAAATAATGAATAGTATAATTTCTCTTAACATTGAAAACGGGTCCCACAGACCCGAACACCGCACAAGGGTTAAGGTCAGGACTCTGGTGGCCAATTCATGTGTGAAAATGATTCCTCATGCTCCCTGAACCACTCTTTCACAATTTGAGCCCGATGAATTTTGGCATTGTCATCCTGAAATATGCCCATTGATGGGATAACCTGGTCATTCAGTACATTCAGATACTCAGCTGACTTCATTTTATTGCTGCATAACGTTGCTGAACCTAGACCTGACCAATTCAAGCAACCCCAGATCATAACACTGCCTCCAGAGGCTTGTACAGTGGGCACTATGCATGACGGATGCAACGGCAACTTTTTTTTGGCCAGGCAGTGTAGAAATAGAATGAAATAGAAATAGTAGTTTTTAACATTATCAATGCCTTGACTGTATTTTTTGATCAATTTAATGCTACCTAGGTGAATAAACGTATCAATTTCTTTCAAAAACATAAAAATGTCTAAGTGATTCCAAACCTTTATTTGTACAGTTGAAGTCGGAAGTTTACATACACTTAGGTTGAAGTCATTAAAACTAATTTCTAACCACTCCACAGATTTCATGTTAGCAAACTATAGTGTTGGCAAGTCAGTTAGGGCATCTACTTTGTGCATGACACAAGTAAATTTTCCAACAATTGAAACTTTTTTTTATTTCACTTTTAATTCACTATATCACAATTCCAGTGGGTCAGAAGTTTACATACACTAAGTTGACTGTGCATTTAAACAGCTTGGGAAATTCCAGAAAATTATGTCATGGCTTTAGAAACTTCTGATGGTGTCGCTGTGGATTAATTTTAAGGCCTACCTTCAAACTCAGAAATCAGCCAAGACTTCAGAAAGAAAATTGTGGACCTCCACAAGTCTGGTTCATCCTTGGGAGCAATTTCCAAACGCCTGAAGGTACCACATGAATCTGTACAAACAATAGTATGCAAGTATAAACACCATGGGACCACGTAGCTCTCATACCCCTCAGGAAGGAGACGCGTTCTGTCTCCTAGAGATGAACGTGCTTTGGTGCGAAAAGTGCAAATCAATCCCAGAACAACAGCAAAGGACCTTGTGAAGATGCTGGAGGGAACAGGTACAAAAGTATCTATATCCACAGTAAAACGAGTCCTATAGCAACATAACCTGAAAGGCTGCTCAGCAAGGAAGAAGACACTACTCCAAAACCGCTATAAAAAAGCCAGACTACTAGTTGCAACTGCACATGGGGACAAAGATCTTACTTTTTTGAGAAATGTCCTCTGGTCTGATGAAACAAAAATTTAACTGTTTGGCCATAATGACCATTGTTATGTTTGGAGGAAAAAGGGTTGAGGCTTGCAAGCTGAAGAACACCACGCCAACCATGAAGCACGGGGGTGGCAGCATCATGTTGTGGGGGTGCTTTGATGCAGGAGGGACTGGTGCACTTCATAAAATAGATGGTATCATGAAGAAGGAAAATTATCTGGATATATTGAAGCAGCATCTCAAGACATCAGTCAGGAAGTTAAAGCTTGGTCGCAAATGGCTCTTCCAAATGGACAATGACCCAAAGCATACTTCCAAAGTTGTGGCAAAATGGCTTAAGGACAACAAAGTCAAGGTATTGGAGTGACCATCACAAAGTCCTGACCTCAATCCAATCAAAAATGTGTGGGCAGAAATGAAAGAGCGTGTGCAAACAAGGAGGCCTATACAAACCTGATTCAGTTACACCAGTTCTGTCAGGAGGAATGGTCCAAAATTCCAGCAACTTATTGTGAGAAGCTTGTGGAAGGCTACCCGAAACATTTGACCCAAGTTAAACAATTTAAAGGCAATGCTACCAAATACTAACAGAGTGTATGTAACCTTCTGACCCACTGGGAATGTGATGAAAGAAATAAAAGCAGAAATAAATCATTCTCTCTTCTATTATTCTGACATTTCACATTCTTAAAATAAAGTCATGATCCTAGCTGACCTAAGACAGGGAATGTTTAAATGTCAAGAATTGTGAAAAACTGAGTTTAAATGGATTTGGTGTATGTAAACTTTCGACTTCAACTGTACATACCTGATATACAGTGCCCTCCACTATTATTGGCACCCCTGGTAAAGATGAGTAAAAAGGGTTCTAAAAAATTCACTGTTTCGTGAATAAGCTTAATGTCACACTGAAAAAACTAGAAAAATCCAACCTTTAATTGAAGTAAATTTATTATGAGAAAGAAAAATCCCTCATCAAGAAATAATTATTTTTAACAAAACCACATGTGCCACAATTATTGGCACCCCTGCATTTATATATAGAATAAAGTAATAATTTTTAATATTTGGTCACATATCCTTTGCATGCCATGACTTGACCCAACAACATCAAAAACTCTTGATATCTTATTTTTTGTACTCTTACAAGCGATACTATAACGTCTCTGCATTTGAATGGATCTCTATGGTAATTGGGGGGTGGGACTAGATTTAGCTGTAAATTATACTGGAACAGTATGGAACACATGGTTGGCTAAATGGCTCTAAGTCATCAAGGGTCTGACGTATCAAACAAGCCTTAAACCATCACTTTGCTGCCAGAAATACAGTAGATATGGATGGATAACTTGAAGTCAAGTCAAGTCAAGTTTATTTGTATAACACATTTTCATACACAAGGCAACTCAAAGTGCTTTACATAAGACATAGAAAGACATTATATAAAAAGTAAATTAGAATTGAACAGTGTTAAAAAGAAGTTAAAACAGTTATAATAAAACGCAATACTGGTTGGGCCCACAAAACAAATACCCCAACAAACACTCCTACCACAAACAGCCTGCTACCTGCCATCTGCTACGCACCGTACAACCTCTCTCTCTGGGTGATAATATACCTGCCAGCTCCGCTGCAGGTGCCTGCCAGCTACGCTGCAGGACATTTGTAAAAATATTAGCCCATGGGTGGGAGCAGCATACAGCCTCCACAGTTTGAATCACTCCACAGAGTGACGGACCTGTCGGTCACTAATCAAACTTTTAAGTTGAGCGCACTACGGCCTCAAGTTGAGCGCACTACGGCCTCTTTTTACATATTAGCCCATGGGTGGGAGCATGCATACAGCCTCCACAGATTGAATCACTCCACAGAGTCACGGACCCGTCGGTCACTAATCAAACCTTTAATCAAATTTTTAAGTTGCCTCAAGTTGAGCGCACTACGGCCTCTTTTTCTTTGCCCAACTTTATAGAGGACTTTTCCAGTGCTCAACAGATAACAGGCAACAACGGAACATCAGATAACAGTATTTATCTAAGTATATGTGGTGCAGAAAAAGAAGGAATAAAAATAAAAAAATAAAAAAATATATATATTAAAAAAAGAGATAAAAAATAAATAAAAGATAAATAAGCTTAAAAATAAATAAATTAGAAAATAATTTAAAAAAAGATAGAAGTGCCTCTGTCTTTTTTATAGACAGACATGAGCTAATGGAACACTCTAATCAGATATGTTAGGTACACAGGGAGATAAATAAAACAAGAAACAATAGAGTTAAAAATACCGGCTGGGCTTAATAAAAGTACAATGCAGCAAAATTTCAGTCAAAGGCCCGTGAGAAGAGCAAAGTTTTCAGACCAGATTTAAAAGACATAATACAAGAGGCATGTCTAAGGTCGTAGGGTAGTAGGTTCCAGCTATGGGTAGCGTAAAAACTAAAGGCTGCCTCCCCATTTTTTGTTTTAACCTTAGGTACAATGAGCTGATCCGATCCCAAAGATCTAAGAGATCTGTTTGGTTTATATGGCCTGAGCATTTCCAAGATGTATTTTGGTCCTAAGCCGTTGAGTGATTTATAAACTATTAGCATCACTTTGAAATCTATTCTATAGCGGACTGGAAGCCAGTGTAATGATCTAAGGATTGGAGTAATATGTGCACTTCTTTTAGTCCTTGTAAGAAGCCTGGCAGCACCGTTTTGAATAAGTTGGAGCCGTTTAATGGACTTTTTTGAGAGACCAGTGAAGAGAGCATTACAGTAATCAACCCTACTTGAAATGAAGGCATGAATGAGGGTTTCTAGGTCTTGTTTAGACATAAAGCCTCTGACTCTTGCTATATTCTTAAGATGATAAAAGGCGGATTTGGTTATCGACTTGACATGGTTATCAAAGTTGAGATCAGAGTCAATGAATACACCTAGGTTTCTGGCCTGCATGGTTGTTCGTAAACTAAGAGTGTCAAGGTGGACAGCTATTTTTTGTCTCGGTTCTTTGCTCCCGAAAATAATAATTTTGGTTTTGTCTTTGTTTAGCTGGAGAAAGTTTTGACACATCCAGCTGTTAACTTGCTTTAAGCATTGGTGTAGAGAGTCAATAGGGTTGTAGTCGTCAGGATTAAATGACAGGTAAATTTGTGTGTCATCCGCATAGCTGTGGTATGACATTTGGTACCTTTGAAAGATTTGACCGAGGGGGAGCATATATAAGTTGAACAATAGAGGACCGAGGATGGAACCTTGGGGGACCCCGGAGGTCAGAGTAGTCCGTTCTGATTGGTAGTTATTAATGGTTACAAAGTAATCTCTATCTTGTAGGTAAGATTTGAACCAGTTTAAAGATGTGCCCGAGAGCCCGATCCAATGATGTAGTCTGTCAATGAGTATTTGATGATCTATAGTATCAAAGGCTGCACTGAGATCCAACAGAACAAGAACAGAGATTTTACCTGAGTCACTGTTTACGCGAATGTCATTTAAAACTTTGATGAGTGCCGTTTCTGTGCAGTGATGGGGTCTAAAACCAGACTGAAAAGTGTCAAAAAGCCAGTTTTGGTTTAAAAAATTGTTAAGTTGATTAGAAACAGCCTTCTCAAGAATCTTACTAATGAAGGGAAGGTTAGAAATAGGGCGATAATTATTTAATTTGAATGGGTCTAAATTTTTCTTTTTTAAAAGAGATTTAATGACGGCAGTTTTTAAAGATTTCGGAAAAAGGCCAGTCCGGAGTGAACAGTTAGCTATTTGCAGTATTTCTGAAGATAAATAACTAAAGTTAGCTTTTAAAAAGCTAGAGGGTGCAGGATCTAATGAGCAAGTAGATGGTTTAAGATGCTGCACTATTTCTTCAAGCGCCTCATTGTCAATTTCACTAAAATGCGACAAGCAAGGAGGACGGTTTTTTAGCAGAGAAGAAGAGCATGGTGCGGCTATGCCGCTGGGTGCGGAGGAGCTAATGGCTGATCGAATGTCTCTAATTTTGATGCTAAAATACAAGGCAAAATCATTGCATTTATTAACAGAGGAAGTTGAACTGGAGGGTTTGTCAGTCTGTCGACTGTAGCAAAGAGAGTCTGGGTATGATTAGTGCTTCTATTAATGACACCAGAGAACAAAGACTGTCTGGCCCTTTTTATTTCTAGGTTGTAGGCTTCCAGCTTCTCTTTATGAATGTCATAGTGGATTTGTAGCTTTGTTTTCCTCCACCTGCGTTCAGTTATCCTACATTCTCTTTTCATATTTTTTACTGCTTGGGAATTTCTCCAAGGTGCTCTCTGTTTGCCAGATACTGATTTGTTTTTTATGGGTGCGATATCATCCATAATATTCACGATTTTGGAGTTTAAATTGTCACAAAGAACATCAACAGAGTCTGATGCTATGCTAAGTGTCGATGAAAGAGCCGTAACAAATAATGCACTTGTATTCTCATTGATAGATCGTGTTCTGACAGGGCATAGGTTGGACTGGGTGTCGGGGCAGGTCAGCATATCAAAAAATACACATTAGTGGTCTGAGAGTGCCACATTCTTGACAACAATACTTACAATATTTACACCTTTTGTGATTACCAGATCCAGTGTATGACCATGACAGTGTGTGGGGCCCGTCACATGCTGAGTCAGACCAAAGGAATCAAATACTGCAAACAGTTCTTTAGCATAGTTATTATTGGGATTGGGATTGTCAATGTGGATGTTAAAATCACCAGTTATGGCAAAACAGTCAAAATCAGTGGAGATTACTGAGAGCAGTTCGGTAAAATCATCAATAAAGTTAGGAGAGTATCTTGGAGGTCTATAGATAGTTAAAAATAGTGTTCGAGAAGAACCTTGTAGCACAATGCCAAAGTACTCAAAAGAAGCAAAATCATCGAAGGATACTTGCTTACATTGAAATGTATCTCTGAAAATAGCAGCCACCCCTCCGCCTTTCCTGTCAACATGAAGAGCATTCATATACTTGAAGTACTGGGGAGCTGACTCTATAAGTACTGTTTCACTGCTGCCTTTTTCTAACCATGTATCCGTTAAAAATATAAAATCTAGGTTATTAACAGTTATTAAATCATTAATTAGAAAAGACTTATTATTTAGGGATCTAACGTTTAAAAGGGCCAGCTTGATAGTGCAGTTAGAGGTGGGCATTGGGACAGTTGGGACTAAACGTGGGATGATAGAAAGATTAGCTAACTTCCTACCATGTCTGACATGAGTTTTTCTGGTTCTGTTTCTAAGCATGACTGGGAAGGTAGAGTGCATGCGACAGGGCCCCAGCTTGTTGTCAGGGCTAATGTGTGGAGCATCACTAAAGGAGCAGGGACCCGACTCATGTCAATTTATTGCCAGATTTGGGGATAGGTGGTGATGGTTCAGGGCTCGATGAGACCTGGGAGGTGGCTTAGGAGTGGTTGGTGGAGCTGTAGGGGGGGCTGCGGTGGGAGAAGGAACTCTCTGTCTGGTGAGGGGGGTGGGGGGGGTGGGGAGGGAGAATCTGGGACTGGCAAGAGAGGGATTTAGTCCTATACCTGCAGACACTAGCTGATTCATCCTCAGGGTGAAGGCCAGAGGGGAGGGAGGGGGGGAAAGATTAAAAGAACCAAAGACAGAGGATCCCTCGCTGTCTTCAGAGAGTGGTGAAGGGGGGTGAGTAGAGCTGGCTGGGCAGAGCCATCAGTGACACAGATGGGCGGCTGGGCCGTTTTCTCAGAGGCAGCTGATGCGGGTGTCCCAACTTCGCTTTTTGGGTCAGTGGGATTTGCCTTGGTCTGTGTCTTCTCAAATGCAGTTGGTGTGGGCGTCCCGAGCTTGCTTTTTGGGTCTGTGGTGGGTGCAGCGGATTCCATGGTCTGTGTTATCAGAGACACAGTGTTCTGGCCTGTTGCGCTTGATACCAGAGAGAGGTGCATTAGATAACACCTGCTGAGCTATCAAGGACACGGTGTTCTGGGTTGTTGTGTCTGCTTTCAGAATGAGGAGATAGAAAAGAATGAGGAGATAGAAACCAGTAGATTCATAAGACGAGTAACAGAAAGTGCCATTGAATATCTTAGGGAGGATTTATTTAATCAGGATTGGAGTGAAATTTATGTTGAAGATGTAGATGAATCATATGAAACATTTATTTCTATTATATCTAACTTATATGATAAACATTGCCCTCTTGTGGCTGAAGTGGATAAAAATAAATATACAGAAAAGCCATGGATAACAAAGGGATTACAAAATGCTTGTAAAAAGAAAAATGTGTTATATAAGAAATTTTTTAAATATAGAACAAAGGAAGCTGAAAGTAAATATAAGACATATAAAAATAAACTAACAAGTATTATGAGATATAGTAAAAAAAAATGCATTATAGTAATCTATTGGAAAAAAAACTGTAACGTTCCGTTCCCTTCCTGTCCGTGTTCCGGGTTTTTCTGTTTGCCCTCCGTGTCATGTTGGATTCCCTTGTCCGTGTTTTCCCTGCTGCTGCAGGATGGGCGTTTTTCCTGTCATGTTCGTGCTTTCTGTCACATTTGTTTCCTCCTATCGGTTTCCTTTCTCCGTGTTCACATTCCTCACCTTCGAGTTTAGTAATCACTCCCTGTTAATTACCTCACCTGTTTCCCATTTATGTTTTCATTTTATCCACCATTTAAACCCCTGGCTGGCTGCTAATCGGCGCCAGTTCGTTAAGTAACCTACCTTGTCTATGTCCTGTCACGTTTCTGGTCCGGAGTTTGTGCAGCTTGCTGCACTAAATGTTGTTCACGTAAACTGCGGTTGGTAGCTATCTTCCCTGAACTGTCTTTGTTGCATGCTACTTACCTGTCTCCCTTCAACTCTCCAGACGCCGCGATTCCAACTCCCTGCAGCAGTGTTTTGTTTTCCCTTTATGTTGTGTGAGTGTGTTGCGGTACTCCCACCTCCAGCTCGGGGAGAGACCCGCTGTCTAGCCTGCCGGCTCGCTTCCGTTGTTGTTCCTGTCCGGCCTCAGCTACCTCCTGTACTGTGGTTACGGTTCCAGGATCCCTGGAGTTCAGCCGGCTCATACGAGGTCTCCCCAAGCTACACCTCACCAGCTCCGTGGGGTGTGTTCGTCAGCTAGACAGGCGGCGGACTATTCTACATCCTCACCTCTCATGCAAATACCCAGTCTGTATACCCTGCCTGTAACCTCTGCTTTGTCCCCCTATCCAAGTCAATAACCCGGTCCAGTTCCTGTTCAGTCCCGGAGGGAGTTCTCCAGTGAAACTTAAGTCCAGTTTCGGCTTGGAACAGTCGCGCCGTTCCAGAACCTGCACCAGTGTGATACTCGCGGTCCAGTACAGTACCGTCCCGGTGGCTAACCCACCATTCCAGTAAATTCCAGTTCCGGCTTGGAACGAATTCCGTTCCAGCATCCGTTTCCAGTGTGGACTTCACGTTCCAGTCCAGTTCCAGTCCAGTTCCTGTCCAGTTCCGGCTTGGAACATATTCTGTTCCAGCACTCGTTTCCTGAGTGGACCTCCCGGTCCAGTTCCAGTCCAGTTCCTGTCCAGTTCCAGTCCAGTTCCTGTCCAGTTCCGGCTTGGAACATATTCTGTTCCAGCACTCGTTTCCTGAGTGGACCTCCCGGTCCAGTTCCAGTCCAGTTCCTGTTCAGTTCCAGTCCAATCCCTGTTTCCAGTTCCGGCTTGGAGCAGCAGGGCAGCCCTTTTGTTCCGGCTTGGAACTCACCGGACTTACAAGTCCAGCTCCGGCTTGGAGCAGTCCCTATGGGATTTTTGTGTTCTATGTACTAACCTGTTTTCTTATACCTTCTGTACAGCTTTGGGACTACCCCAAAGCTTAAATAAAAACCCCCTTTATTTGAATCTGCCTCTTGGTCGTTGCACTTGGGTTCGACCCGTTTCAGGATCGTAACAAAAACAGGACTAACATCAAAAATACTTGGAGAGTTTTAAATGAAATCATTAAAAAGGACACAATAAAAAGATGCTACCCATATTACTTTATTTCTGACAATGATACTGTTATTAAGGAAAATAAATTGATAGCTGATCATTTCAACAAATATTTTGTTAACGTGGGTAAAAATTTAGCAAATTCCATTATATCACCAAGTAGTATAGATGGAGTAAATAGAAATATTATTAATATAAATACTCATTCAATGTACATTAGAGAAACGGATTAAAAAGAAATAATTGAAATTGTACACAAATCAAAAAATAAAAAATCAACAGACTGGAATGGTTATGATATGTCTTTGATTAAAAAAATTATTGACTGTATTGTTAAACCTCTAAATTACATCTGTAATCTGTCCCTGATGGCTGGAAAATTTCCCAAACAAATGAAAACAGCCAGTCATTCCACTATATAAATCTGGGGATAAACATGTTTTTTCAAACTATAGACCAATTTCATTATCACAATTCTCAAAAATTTTTGAAAAAATATTTGTAAGAAGGTTAAATGATTTCATATCTAAGCATAATATACTTTGTGAACAGCAATATGGATTCAGAAAAAACCGGACCACCTCTCTAGCACTAATAGATCTTGTTGAACAAATTACAAATGCTACCGAGTGAAATGAATATACAGTAGGAATATTTCTTGATTTACAAAAAGCGTTTGACACCATAGACCATAAAATATTACTATTCAAATTACAGAGGTATGGTATTAGAGGATTGGCTCATGATTTGTTAACCAGTTATTTGTAAGACAGGTATCAGTATGTTTCTATTAACAATGCAAATTCAAACCTTTTGAAGGTTATGTGTGGGGTGCCACAGGGTTCGGTACTTGGACCACTGCTGTTCATTTTGTATATAAATGACATATGTTTGGTGTTAAAGTCACTGAAGTGCATACTTTTTGCTGATGATACAACCATTTTTTGTAGTGGGGATCATTTGAAACAATTTCTGGATACAGTGGAGAAAGGACTGCAGAAAATAAAAACATGGTTTGATGTTAATAAATTATCTCTTCACCTTGGCAAAACGAAATGCAGAATATTTGGAAATCGGGCATCACATTTTCACAGAAATATTAGAATAAATGAAGTTGAAATTGATACAGTGCTAGAAACAAAATTTATAGGAGTAAAAATTGATAATAAACTAAACTGGAAATCATACATAAACCATGTTAAAGCCAAAATGTCTAAATCCATTGCAATATTGTATAAAGCTCAAGAGTTCTTATGTCAGAAATCACTGAACACACTATACCATTCACTCATAGTCCCATACATGACTTACTGTGTAGAGGTATGGGGAAACACTTATAAAACAAATACGAACTCTATTTTTTTATTACAAAAGAAAGTCATATGAATTGTAAGTAAAAAACCCTATAGTGAGCCTACCAATCCGCTATTTACTCAGCTAAACATACTTAAATTTATTGATTTAGTAGACTACATTACAATGCAAACCATGTATAAAGCGAAAAATTGACAATTACCATTAAGTATCCAGGGGTTGTTTAAAATGAGGGACAGTCAATATAATTTGAGAGGAACATATATATTTGAAAAACCAAAGATACGAACAAATGTTAAAAGTCATTGTCTGTCAGTAAGAGGGGTGACCCTGTGGAATAAATGTACTGAAAATTTTAGAACCTGCAGCACACTGATCAGGTTCAAAACTATTTATAAGAAAAATTGAATCATACAATACACCATTGAAAAATAATGTAAGTATGCAAATGTCTTGTCAAGTAATAACAAATGATAACTTTAACAATTAATAAGTGTTTGTTTCTTGCCATGAACATGTTTTCTGTGAATTTTATGTTTTCATGAGGTAAGAGGGGTAGGTGTAAATAAGCTTTAGCTTCAGCCTACACCCTTTTGGTATATATCATAGCATTTAAAATAATAACTTATTGTGTTTTGTCTATTGTAAATATACCAAAATAAATATATTTCATTCATTCATTCATTCATTCTTTAGGGCATGGCGAATGTTCAAGAACAAAATGTTTTCAAATGTTTCAATGTTTTCACCTGAGATCTGTTTTTCCTAAAAAGGTGGTGTTGCTTCCAGAAATGGTCCAAGTTGTCAATAAACTTCACATTCCATTTAATACAGGCTGAAATCAGCCATGCGTTAAATCCAAATGTTCTGGAGAATTTTTCTGAGCTCATTTTTATTGCAGGTAGAGGGCCGGAGATGTACATCTTAATGTCAAGAGAGCTAACAGCTTTTAACAGAGCCTCAAAATTATTGTTACTGTTTCTGGCTTATGGGTGACTTTAGCGTCTACCTGCAAAATAATATTGCTTATGCTTTGATTGGAAGCCATAATGACAGGGATTTCTTCCGCGATGTCAAGAGGTAATTTATTTGGAAAACAGTAGCTTTTGATGTCATTACCTGCAATCTGATGTGTGTCTTGAGTAGAAGAGGTAATAAAAGCAGTGGTGGTGGGGGGCTTTGTTGCCTTGACAGATGGCGATTCTGGCTGTGATAGTGGTAGGAATCTGTTGCTCAGTTTAAGCTTTCCCGGTCTGAGGGAAACAGCTTTCTTCTTGTTTTTTCTTCCCACTGGTGGAAAGTTCTCTTTGTTACTCCTTGTTGCGTTAGCAGATAGTTGCGTAACGTTAGCATTTGGTAGTGGAAGCAACCCAGTGTTGGTACCCACTGTTTTGAATGTTGTTAGCCTAGCCGTGGGTGACAGATTCTGAGAAGGCAATTAATTTATAGATCCATCTTCTTGCATTCTAATCTTTGTCTTAAGAACAGTAATCCTCTGGGGCCAGTTGTTCAAAAAATTTAATCTGGATCAAAATTATCCGGATTTGGAAATCCCAATTTATGCTATCCAGGATCAGGTAATCCGTCTTAGTTTCATGCCGGTTTTTCAAAGCAACATTGGATTGGATCACCCTGATCCAGATACACAGTTTTCAAGATTACCAAATCCGGATTACTAGTACTCTAAATGGGACAACATATCACAATGTGGACTACCAGCTATGTAAAGAAGAACAGGTAGAAGAGCCAACATGGTCATTTTAAGTGTTTCTTATTTTGAGACAAAATACAAAAATAACATAAACATCCACTTCCATTTATAATTTATTTTATGACCCCTGAGCCACAACAAATAAAAAACAAATATTAACAAATACATCGTGGATATTTTGAAAACGTCTTAAATTTTAACAAAAAGGCTAAATGTCCAATAGTTAACAAAATAAAGAATGTTCAGGGTTCTTCTTCATCTGAGGAGGAGAGACCAGCATTTTCGATCCCTGCTTTTAGGAGGCGGATCTGAAGTTTTGCCTTGGTTTGCAGCAGTTTTGTCAGCTTGATTTGTTCCTTTGCCAGGAGTATCTGTGCTTCTGCTCTTTCAGTTTCTCGTTTAACAAGTGATTCATAGGCATCATCATTATTTGGCAAAGGATGCTTCAAGTCTCTTTTCTGAGCTCCTGTGACTGCTGGCTCTACCAGTGAGGATCCAGGTTGTTCTTCAGTAAAAGGGCTGAGATCCAGAATAAATGTTTCCTCTGCATTATCAGGAACTGGCTCACTGTCCTCTACAATCGTAGGCTCACCATCCCCCACAACACCTTGAATCCCATGCAGAGCTGTAGAGTTCTCACCTCCAATAATGTCCAGAACCACATCTGAGTATTCACCTTTCTTAAAGGGTTTGTTGCCTGTTTGGGTATATTTTGCTTCAGCAAGGTCCTTTGTTGCTCTGGCTCTCAGATTCTTCCATCTGAATTTCACTTGCTCCAAGGTCCTCTTCTGGCCAGACCCCATTGCATTTACATTCTGGGTGATTTCAACCCAAATGTCTTTCTTCCTTCTGTTAGTCACCATTCCACCTGCAACAGAAATTCCTACTACTGAGGCATAATGGCACTTAACACCCTCCAGCAGTGCATTGGTTTCTGCAACAGTGAAATTAGGTCCTTTTGAGTCCATGGTTCCACCTCATCTATTGTAGTGAACATAGTAGCCTATTTATAGGCCTTGGGCATGATTGGTTTATTTGAACACAAGCCAAAGCACGTCAGCTAATCAGTGGGTGGGTATTTGACAGCTATCTTATATTCAGCCTCTCTCAGAGGACTAACAGAGAGGCACTGGCATGGCAGGTATTGTTCATCGCTACCACCATTTTCGTGGAAGAAGATACCGTCAAAGGGTGTATGTTGAGCGTGCAAAACCACTGGAGAAATACACCACTGAAGAACTGTATGCTCGCTTTCGCTTTGGGAATGCTGATATTAAGTACATTGCAGACCTTGTCAGGCCAACACTTCAACGTAGAACCCGAAGGAGTCACAGTCTGTCTGTGGATGAACAGGTCCTCATTGCTCTGCGCTTCTATGCATCTGGGACTTTCTACCAAGTTGTTGGTGACAATATAGGAGTGGACAAATCAACTGTGAGTGATGTAGTGAAAGCTGTGTCAAT
Organism: Synaphobranchus kaupii; assembly: GCA_029718625.1. Taxonomy (NCBI): domain Eukaryota; kingdom Metazoa; phylum Chordata; class Actinopteri; order Anguilliformes; family Synaphobranchidae; genus Synaphobranchus; species Synaphobranchus kaupii. The sequence goes on from CM056380.1 coordinate 102,582,595, forward strand.
TGCATTGGCCAGCCTGGTCAATCAGTTTGTTTCACTTCCAAAGGTTGACCAGATTGCCCAGACCAAGCACAAGCTTTTTCTTTTGGGGAACATGCCCAATACTATTGGGGTTATTGACTGCACTCATGTGCATATACAAGCATCTCATGAGAGGGATTGGGAGTACATCAACCGAAAGGGGAGGCGCAGCATCAACATCCAACTTGTGGGCGACGCTGACCTCATCATCACAAACTGCGTTGTGAAGTGGCCTGGGTCTGTTCATGATGCACGTATCCTGAGGGAAAGTGCTTTATACAGAGAGCTCCAAACCAACCGACCGGATGGCATAATATTAGGAGACAGTGCCTATCCACTCCTACCATGGCTGATGACTCCTTTTCTTGCAGCAACCACACCTGCACAGGCACGCTTCAACACTGCTCATTGCAAAACAAGATGTGCAATTGAGCGTTTAAATGGAGTTCTGAAGAGACGCTTCGCATGCCTTAACTACTTGCGAGTGGAACCACAGGGAGCATGCAACATAATACTTGCGTGTATTGTCCTGCACAACATAGCTTCCAGGCGCAATGTCCCTCTCTGTGATAATGTTGATGATGCACCTGAGCCTGATGAAGAACCAGACCAAACCTCTGCCGTTCAGTCAGAATGAGGGACTGACTGGACGTGTAGTGAGGGATGCAATTGTTAGAAATTATTTTTGACAGGTTCATCTCTGATGATTGTTTCTTTGAAATGAATATACAGTGATGATGACAGAAAAATGTAATATATTATTTTTGTTTGTTATTGGAATCTGTTTGGGGGATCATTTTTATTTTATTTTTACTTTACTATACTGAAAGGCTTAATTGGTAGTCTGTCTACTTTATCTACTTTATCACTGTAACAGTTACACAAGTCAAGTGCAAAATATAAATAAAAGTATATACACTAAATGATACAAATGTTGTATTATTTGACCAATTTTAAAGTTTTACTACATTTTCTCCCTGAAATCCACCCTGAAATCCTACCCCCTGTTGGGATCAGGATAATCCTGTTTTTTTGGATCAAAGTTATCCAAATCCCACAGGAAAGTTTTGAACAACACAAACTGAAGGTTTGATCCAGATTTAAACTAGGATTGGATTACGTGATCTAATCCGATTTCAGAATCCTTCTTTCCCTTTTGAACAACCCATTTTCAAGATTTGATCCAATCCGATCACCAAAATCCGATCAGATTACCTTTGAACAACTGGCCCCTGGAGATGCCTGTCGCAATCTTTGCAGTGCTTCATTTTGCCCATTTGTGTGTTGTTTTTTGTTGTTTTTTATTTTTAAAAAAGATAAAAGTAAGAAGTAAACAAAAAATAAATAGATATAAAAGATGTAAAATAAAATAAGTAAAACAATAAGATGTATCTGTCATGGTTTGTGACCTTTTTCCCTTGCGGTCTTGTTCCTCGGTCGCCACAAGTGGGCGCTGCTTCGTTGGTGGAGTTTTGGCTCCTTTCCTTCTTCTCGCAAAGAACTTCTCATCAACGTTGCACAGCTTTACATGGTTGCCGGTGAGCTATTTAAGCCCATGTTCCTTTTGTTCTGGTCTTCGATATTAATTGTTAATTGTTGATTGTGATTGTTTGTTCTGTGGTGTATTTTCTGGTATCTGGTATTATTGGTACTGTTTTGTGTGCGGTTTATTTTGCCCTTTTAGAGTTTTAATCGTATGATTGGATCTAGGTTTTAAGGAGACCGTTTTGCTCCGTTGTGCTTTTATTGTTTTGCGGTACTTGCCTTGGTGCTTTGAGCTTGCAGGTTGAATTCCTGTTTGGTGTGCTCATTTCAGTCTCCGCTTTCTGGTCTGTCCTTTGTTTTTCGTTCTACCTAGATCCATTGCCCCTTACTAAGAGACAGGGCGTTTGTATCATACTAACGTTAGGGTTTTAATTATTCTTTGAGGCAGGTCGGTTATTTTCGATTAAGTTTGCGTTGGTCTTTTGTTACAGCTGTTCCTGTTCGTCCTTTTCACCTGCGGGATGATTTTGTTCGGAACTGTAGTTCTGTTCGTTCTCCGGGTGTGTCCCTCCTTATATGGAGCTTGGACGATGCTATGGACCTGTTTGTGTTTGATCGTGCGTTTATGAAAGTAACCATGGAACGTTATCTCTGTTCATCCGCCTCATTACATTTCCCGTTATTGAGAGGCAGTGCGTGCTATTTTCTGTTAAGGTTGCATTGGTCTTTTGTTACAGCTGTCCTGTTCGCCCTTTTTACCTGTGGGACGATTTTGTTCGGAATTGCAGTTCTGTTCGTTCTCTGGGTGAGTCTCTCCTTATATGGAGCTTGGGTGATGCTATGGACATGTGTGTGCGGGATTGCGCGCTTTTGAAAATAGTCTTAGAATGTTAGCTCTGTTCTTTTCGCCTCATTACATTTCCCATTACTGAGAGGCTAGGGCATGTGTTTTCAATTAAGCTTGCGTTAGTTTGATACTAAAGTTATGGGACGACGGTGCTCCGTCGGCTCGCCTGTAAAATGTTTCTCTCTCCTGGGAGATCGGGCGTTTACCCCTTTGTTCTCTGCATTTGACTGCGAGCCTATGAAACTAGCCATGGAACGTTATCTCTGTTCCTTCGCCTCGTTACATTCCTCTTTATCAAGAGGCACGGCATTTATTTTCTATTTAACTCGTGTTAGTCTTTTAGCCGGTGATGTCCGGTGCTGCTGTCCTGTTCGTCCTTTTCACCTGCGGGACGATTTTGTTCGGAACTGTAGTTCTGTTCGTTCTCTGGGTGTGTCCCTCCTTATAATGGAGCTTGGACGATGCTATGGACATGTTTGCGTTTGACTGCGAGTCTTATGGAAGTAGCCACTGAACGTTATCTCTGTTCCTTCGCCTTCTCGTTACATTCCTCTTTACCAAGAGGCACGGCTTTCATTCTCTATCAAACTCGTGTTTGTCTTTTAGACGGTGATGTCCGGTGCAGCTGTCCTGTTGGTCCTTTTCACCTGCGGGACGATTTTGTTCGGAACTGTAGTTCTGTTCGTTCTCCAGGTGTCCCTACTTATATGGAGCTTGGACGATGCTATGGACATGTTTGCGTTTGACTGCGAGCCCTCGATAGTAGCCTTGGAACTTTAGATCCCCGTTCCTTTCGCCCCTTGGTATACTAATTCCTATTAGTTTTCAGTGTTTGTTGGTTGTGTGTGTGTTTTATGTGTACCTTTTATGCTACTCTCCTGTTCTCATGCGTCTCGTTGCCGAGACAGGGCGTTTGTTGTTTCTGGCTTTTCCATAAAGTTCAATAGGAAAATTTGTCAGGAGAAACAAAACTGAGTGCTCCATCCATATCTACTGCATATCTGGCAGCAGAGTGATGGTTTGCAATGTGAGGGGACAGGGCACATAATAGACAGGGGTCTGAGTGGACAGGGAACAGGGCTCTGATTTGGACACAGCCTAGGGCTGCGTCCCAATATTCCTCACTCCCCACCTCCCTTCCTAGAGAGCTGCACGGGGACAAAATTCTGTCCCTGTCCCGACCGTCCCCGGCATCCCTAACCCCATTCCCACCCCATCCCCGGCATTCCAAACCCCATTCCCACCCCATCCCCGGCATCCCTAACCCCATTCCCACCCCGTCCCCGCATGCACATAATTTAAACATTTGTCCTTGCATGTTTTAGTATTTTTTATTAAATTATTTTTTGACTAGAGCAACAGAAGCAATTCATATTCTCATATGAATGTTCCTTTTACATTTGAAAGTGCCTCTGTCAATACCAGAAAACTTATCTATGGAAACAGTAGGCTACTGTAAAATGTAACAAGATTCCCAAACCCTATAGAATGCAATGTCATGCTGAAATGTTTATTTATATCCTTTATTATCTTTACAATTATTAAATTTTTTCCAATTAAACTCTTTTTATGACCCCCTGTTTATGTACAAATGGTCATTGTGCATGCAAAATATGCTCAGCACTTTGTTGCTCATATTGCAGACAATAAGAAAACGTATAATCTGTTCAAATTAACCAAAAGCATAGATTTTCTCAAAATTCTCTGGGATTTAGAAGAAAAGGGATGTTCTAAATCTCTAGCTGACACTTCAGAGACATTTATAATAATAATAACCTGCACATAACTCATTAAATAACATATTACCTTACGTGAATGATTGCGTCTGTCTTTTCGCTCTTGGCACTAGCGGGCAGCTCTAGCTTCCTTAAAATGAAACCCGGGACACGTTAGGCTACTGGATGTGTTTAATCCGAGCACCGAGCATGCATTAATGTGAGCCCACAGATCTCAACATTTGACGAACGCAACAATATTCCCGTCAACTTTAATCAAAGCAAACTCTTTCCATATATACATACACGCTTTTTTGTGTGTTGTTCCACACAAACTAGACGGTCACTTTTAAGATGAATGAGTACTTGTGTGTCAGCCTTTTGCATCTCCATGATTATTGGCAGAAGATTTTGTCACTGTTACCAGTGCAACACAATAATGACCATAATATCTCATGTCTGTTACCGCGGTGCTAACATACATGCCTTTTTCGTTCCTGCGAGAACACCGTAAAGCCCATCCCCATTCCCGCTGTCACCGTGGGAATATTTTTTATTTTGTCCCCAAACCCGCGGATTACCACAAAATCCCGCTGTATTACCGCTGTCCCCATCCCGGTGCAGCTCTCCTTCCTCCACTCCCCCATTACCACTCCTCTCCTACCCAGAAATATGCAAAACTGCCTGAACATTTTGAGTACAAGTATTTGCATGTACAGTATCCAATGTGCATGACATTGCGGTTTGCGTCGAGACATTAATTAATATGTAAGCATTAATACGTAATTAAGATGTAATCAGCGACATTAGATTAAAACACAAAGATTTGTTTCTGGGGCACGGAGTAGAGGAGTGATAGCAGAGATTTTCTTATAAAGGGGGAGGGACTCTGGTGATAGTGGAGGAGGAAAGGTGGCATTTTTCGACTATTGGGACGCACCCCAGGCTTTCGATTTGAAGCTCACTTCCTGGTTGGGCTGGGAGCGGCAATTGTGCCGTTGCTCACCAGCGCCACTGCGATTGGCTCCAGTATAGGTCGATTCCTTGATTTTACCGGATTACATCCATATCAAACAGATTAACATTATTATTATTATTATTATTAACAGATTAACAGTCTTATTATGTTGCAGTTGTCATGAAAATTCCCTCCTGATGAACCATTTTACATACAATTCCTGTTACTACTACATAAGACATAATGTAACAATATAAGGATCACATGTGCAATGTTTGTAAGTTTTACCGGGTCTGTTGACTATCTCAACTGAAGTTTTTGAGTCTTAATCCAGGAGAGAAGTAAAGGGTGTAATGACAGAGGTGCCAACATGAGGGACGGGAGAGATCACAGATGTCTAGAAGGACATTCCTTTCCCATTGTTTGGCCAGGGGCGTAATGACCTCTTCTGCCCTAAATGCCCCTAAAACACACATACACACCCATTACAAAACAGTCCAACTTCCCCTTATCAGTCTTTTCCAGATGAGGACCAATGGCCTGAACCCCCCAAAGGAAGTCCGAATAGTCTATTGTTTTATTACAAGGCCCTCTGGTCCTTTGAAGTGTATGACGAGCCCCAGTTCTCAGGTTCCTCACAAATGGCAGCCTTTCCTGAGTACCACTTTGACTCCCCTCCTACAAATTAGAACAGTTTTACCCCTCAAGGAAAACATAACCATGTTTAAATTACTGTTGTATATTGACATGCAATACTTGCACAGTGTACTATTTTTATTTATTTATTTATTTTGCTGTGCCACACATATATATATATATATATATATACATACATACATATATACTATATATAGTACAGATTATTTTTCAAGTAAAACTAACCCAACTGAGACTGGCCTTTGAAATTATTATTAGTCAAGGAATTGCAAGGACAGAGCTTTTGAGAAATATATAATTTAAACCCCACCAAGCATATGACACAAAGGTTGCCACAAAGGAAAGATTCCTATATATAACAAACATGTTTAATTTTTAGAACATGTTTCTACACATGCAGAGGCAAGTAATTGCTTATTTCTTCTTTTATCTCTGTTCCTAGGGGAAATATTTTTCACATTCCACTTGCCGAGAATCCATCGCTTTCACAATTAGATCGGGGATGGTTTCATGTTGGTATGAAGCTGTACTACTTCGCTGTTGGGACCATTTGGGCCTCGATTCTATGTTTGTACATTGTGTTCAATAGTGAGCCATCTCCAATGAAAAGGAAATACTGAGTTATTTTGCATAAAAGAGCTGGTTAGAATATACTTTTTTTTTCATTTCAGTATTAGTATTCACTCTTGAGATTTATGGCTTTTGAACACATATTTAAAAAATTACTTTTCTCTATTAAATATTCTGTGTCCTTACATATACTGTGCATTTTTGTACATCTGACAATAGCAAGACAATTGTTTAGCAGCTGTCAGCATACAGCATGTGTAATTTATGAAGACGTGCTATGCAAAAGTTGGTCTTCTAAAAACAAACCAGTTTCTTTTGGTAGTCTGGTGTGGCGCACGTCTGGATGTTCAACTCTCTCACACCTCAAACTGCAGCTAGATTATTTCAGTTTCATTTATCCATTTTGAGATGTCCTCACGAAATTGGTATGGTTCTCACAGCTGCATTTTAGGAGCAATTCATTAGCTTTGGAGATTTCATTAAAAAAAACCTCTATCTGAATCATAGAGGTTGAGGCTTACGAGAAAGAATATGCCAGAAAATTCTGAATTATTTGGGGAGGTATTCAGGTTTCAAGACTGAGTAGAGTACCTGATCTCAACACTGTCAAAGGCCTGGTTTTTCTGGAGAGATGCATATCAGTAGCAGAGCAGGCCCTGGTTTTATGCACATGACTCATTGTGTGGATCAGTCCGGGGTGCCGCTGTTAATGAGCTCTTGGCTCCCTCCTCTCTCATGTTGGGATTTCTGGCTGTGTGCATCCTTCTTAATCCTCCCACGTTTCATCACAGGATCAAACAAGGGGAAGTGAGAGTCAAGCCCCTGAAGCAAGCAGCCAGTCTCCAGCCTTCCGCGCCACGCGCCCGTTGACACGGTAACCCAGTTGTGCCTTCAGGATACAAATCAAGCACAATGATCAAAACACTGGGAGGACTGGGTAAGGCTCGTTTATAACATTTTGTCTTATTGTGGTGGAATGCTTAACGAAGGCATGGGGAAGTGTGTTTACACTTAAGCACAGCATTATGATACCTATCTCAATGGTAACATGATCCATGCTTATTTCTGTTATTTTTTCTTCTGCAGGAGTTGAATATTGCTTCACACTGTACATTCCTTGGGTAGACCTAATTATATCCATTTCTATTAACTTTTTTTCACCCGGTTTTTCTTCATTCCTTTTTTTTTAACTTAATACATTCCAGTGTGCAGTGGTACCGTATAGAATCATATTATGTTGTCATATAATGCTGGTGTTTAATGATGTGGCCATGAATATTTAATGAGCAGCATTTTGTGAATGTCGTGCGCATAAATAGTATGATATGGTTAATATGAAAGGACTATTTATTTATTTTTTTTACATCGCAAAGGAGGAAATTTAGCTCTAGTTCTGTTTTTCTGGCTCTATCCATTCTAGCCATTCAGGGCGTAACCAAGACTCGGAGCTCATCTGCGGTCAGCCCAGGATTACTGCGGCTCATTAACTATGCACCTTTAAGCCAACTCTATCACCTTTAATTACTTACAGTCAAATCTTCTCTTCAAGCTTCATTACCAGCACTGGGATAAAAATAAAAAAAACCCTAATGGGGCTGAAAGTGTAGTTGTGTGCTGAAAGCCTGTTATTTTCTCCCTGAAATCTAGACCCTAGTTCTCTATAGCCATAAAGGAGCACACACACACACACACACACACACACACACACACACACACACACAGCCTACCGCCCTCCCCTTCTGTGATCGTCCTGCTGGCACCCTACTAAGCAGATCTGCTTTTTAAAAATTCTGCAGTTCATGAAATTTATGGATCATTTTCTACTTCCACCAATTAACTTGTTTAAAAATCTTTAAAAATGCAATTAATTGCCCCCCTAATTTTGAATGTTCATTTGTCTGTCCTCCGACTGCAGCCATGTCTGTAAATTTGGGAGGGTGCATGTGCAGCCAGCCAACACTTTCTTTCACTCAGCAATCTATCAGCTGGAGACTGCAGCTGCTTCACCAGAAGCCTGGAGCAGGCAGATTATAGGTGCCCTATCACTCAAAGAGGTCATAATTAGGCAAAGGATACCCCTGGCTTTTTGAGTGAAGCTATGGGCCAATTATATATCACTCAAATGGACTCCTGGCTACAGTCCTGGGAGGTATTTCACAAAGCAGGATTACTGAGTTAGCTGGATAACTGCACTGAGTAAAATCAGTCCCATGTTCCAGACTTGGGAGGGTTCCAGGTTTTACTTAGTGCAGTTATCCAGCTAACTCAGTTATCCTGCTTTGTGGAATACCCCGTGGCATGGTTAGATTTTAATCTGTTCTGTTATGCAAATCACTGCACTAACAAGGGTTTCTGCTGATTTGTTATTATTATTGTTGTTGTGACTACTAGGGGATATCCTCGTCATTATCATCAAGAGATCAGATATGTGTTTACGTCCACTTGTTTTCAGATTACAGTTTGCTTTTCTTTTCCTAAGACCTCTGATATTTATTTATTTATTATTTTTTAACATAGTTACCCACCCAAACAAAGAGGGGGGGAAACATTCCTCCTTTCAAAATGAGCTTCCCTATTTGTGTGAGGAACTCAGACTCATTCATTCATTATACATCAGCCAATATTTGGAGTATAGTCTAAGGGAGAGTATGTGGTTCCTGGAAGGCTTCCATGAGATGTGAAATACACTGGGCAGATGAGCAAAATATAACAATACTCCCCGAGCTGGAGGCTATTGGTGCTGTGCCAGTTTTCAGCACATGACCACAGTGTTTCCGCTCTCCACACTTGAGCCATTTCAAACACACTAAGATTTTACCCTAAATGAGACCACCGCAATCTAATGTGAGTGGATCTTTTAGTACACCACAGATATCTCCTGTCTCTCGGAGTCAATAAGGTGGCTAAGGTTCCGTGTTTGTGGACATGGAACTGAATTGAGCCATTCTATAGCAGGTGGATATGTCAGTTAGAGACAGAGACAAATGAATGGGGCGAGTGGGCGAAGTGAGGTTACGCGGTCTTTACAGGGTCAGAAAGGAGAACCTGGGGTCAAGGACCACAGTTTAATTCTACTCACAGGAATCTTGTCTCCCTAAAGACGCAATTAAATGGAGGGCGGTCGAGCTTGAAAAGCCAGTGTAGCCATGAAAAATGTTGTTTTTTCCGTAGCTACCCCTTGAAAATAACGCTTGCGCAAATTAAGACGGATACTTAAAATTGCAGCATTACTTTTGATTTATGTATGTATGCCTGCAGGGATGGCATCAAAATTTACAGGCAAATTGAGTTCCAGGTGGCAACATTGTGGTCACGAATGTGTCATCGCAGGAGCAGATTGTGTGAACACTGTCTGTATGGCCTTTATCTACCTGAAACTGGTCCCCTGTGATGCAATTTGTTGAGGCAGCTCATAAATTCCGTAGCGAGTCCGAGATGTCACTTATTAGAGTCAGGTCAGGCTCTGATTGAAAGGTCTGGGTATAAAAAGCATCTTCCTGATTTGTCTCTCTCCTCTGTGGTGTAACTCTTCTCTGAGATTGTAAAATTCCCATTAATCATCATTTTCAGCCACAGGCAACAGAGCTCCTATGTAAGTCTCTTCCAGGATTTTTCTCTCCCATGTGCATGTGAAATGCTGCCAGGTCTATGTCTTTCAAAAAGCAAGTGATTCACATCCAGGCATTACAGCTTGTAATTCAAATTAAATTTAAATAAAAAGTGTCTACATATATTTGTATTTAACACTTAAAATACTTTTACAAGTACTTTTTTTAAAAATACTTTTTTAAAATACAGTTACAAGTCCATCCTCTCGAGTGCTTTTGAAAACAATGAGTGCATGTGCAATCCTGTGACTGAATAGAGGAGAGTCCATTCTATACTCCCAAAGTGATTTTTAGCTTGGGGGACTAAGAGCCCAGCAGCGGCAGAATTTCAAAATCTTTCCCAAAAAAAAAAAAAAAAAGACCAACAAACACAGAAGTTTTTGCATCTTTATTTTAGTTTTCTGGTGGGCCAAAAATGCAATGTTCTAAGATTAATTACCAAATTTAATCATTATGGTGAGCTACTTGGCAATGGCCTTGAATATGACATATGGGGCTCTATCTTGACGATCTTAGCGCATGGTCTAAAGCCATGGCGCAAGTGCATTTAGGGCGTGTCCAATTCCACTTTTGCTACTTAGATGGTGCATTTTTTGAGCGCTAATAAGATGCAAGGTGCTAATGGGCTGAACCTAGCCTCTTCATTAATTATAGGTGTGTCTTGGGCGTATGATACAATAAACCAATCAAAATGTCATATCCCATTCCCTTTAAAAGCCTGCTTTCTGCTTTTCCACCTTGGCGGATTGCTTATATGATGGCGAAACAGACATGCTCGTGCAAGTTTAGTGCGATCAAGGAATAGGCTATATGGATCAATAGTATGATCAACATTATTCGGACTAACCAATATGATGCGTGTTGATATACACAATAATAATCTTTAACATTAGGGTTTAACACCGGCACGGGTTCCCAGTAATTCCCGATGGTGCTGTTATTTTACAAAATATATGTGGTTAAATTTTGTTAAAAGTACCTGCAACAGCTGAGAATAAGCTACCAATGGCTTCAGTTTCACCTTAGAAAACGCCAAATTAGCCTGCTTGTTTAACAAATTTTGTTTTATTATGCAATGAAGCATTATCAAACATCAATTCCATGAGGCGGTTCTCATGGAGTTCTCGAAGTTCAAGCTTCACCTGAAGTTCATTACCTGCATTCTAATATTGATTAAAAACATAAATACCGTTATTTTGCCTTAATGATGACACTAAATACCATAAAGCTGTCAGGTTGGCAACCCATAGGTTCACACATATTTTCCCTTGTTTTATAATGTCCTGCTTATGGAAATGTGACCAACACTTTAAAACAAGTCCACTTTCCCAGGAAGACAGTGAAAAGTGTGATTTACAGCATGTGAAACAGACCTGCTCCTGCATGAAGTTAAAGCGGACATGCAGAGAATGGCATTAAAATTAATTGCGAATTCATTGTGTAATGTGCTGCAAATTTGTTTCCATTTATAATTATTTTCTCTTTAAAATCATTTTGTTCAGTTATGGTATAACAGGTGAAATCAGCAGGGTTTTAATAAGATGAGAGTATGAAAACTTGGTCACTGTAATTAAAAAATATGAATTAAAATTCAGTTAAAATGGTGAAATTTAAATGAATCTCTGTTTTTAAACGTAAGCTATCGAAAAAACCTTATGCACAGCAAATCCCGGGGACTGTAGCCTAGGCTATTTGAAAAACAATAAATGTAATATTCACTGCACGAGGTTTTGAACTTTTTTAAGTCAAAACCATTCTATTTACTTACAGGCTGTAGGCCTAGATATAGAGAGCTGTATTGTAATGACATCTGAAGCGCATTTTCATAACTCAAATGTCCGTCGATTGCAGTGCACGAGTTTTCCATTAAATAACAATTTGTGCATTAGGCTTGATATAGGTGTTATCAGCAAAGTTTTCAATGGATTGTCCCATAACAGAAGATTGTCCCCCCGGAGGATTAGGCTACAGGAACTATTGGCAAATATAGGCTAAGTCATAGCTTGATTCAGGAGAATTGCGAATAGTCTACATGTAACCTGACACGTACCATCGCACATCGCCTGGATGTTGATGGAGCGACCTAAAAGCAATTTAATGCAGCATTCCCCTTTGTTGAGGGACAGGTATGTGGTCTTTGACCTATGGACCCTTTTATTATTATGCATTTGTTGATATAGCCTACACAATAATAATATTTCACATTGTAATCTTGATATTTTTAGTCATGCTTGTGCACGCCCCTGTGTGTAACAGACAGGAGGGTGTAAGCACGTTGTGCACACGCCTATGTAGACGCACTTATATGCGCCGTTAAAATAACATGTAAACAACTGCGACATGACCAGGTTTGTGGTCGTTTTAGCGCAAGCACTTTCTGCTGGCTCAAGATAGCAATACGCCAACAATTATCCTGGCCACACCATATCTTAAGACTTGCTATTGGCGCAAGATCACCTGGTTTTTAAACAACGTGAGCGCTAGGCATTATAATGACTCCTGTGCCGGGTGTAAGATAGCAAAGACACTTGCGTTTGGGTTAGCGCCACTTGGAGTTCCCAAGGCCCCTTTTTTACAGTCAACCTGTTTTCTCATTGTGATCTAAGGTGTGGTCAGACTAAAGGATGGAAACATTCAACATTAATCTACCCTGAATCTCACTGGACATAAACAAAGTGACATAAGTGAGTGCCTATTCGAAATTTGCTTATTTTATATATTGCTTTTTTCAAACGATATACAGTGCTCGTTTCATTTTTGATGGGTTTAGTGATGAGTTTTGAGTTAGCTGCTGAATAGAACCAGGTGAGAATAAAATAATTTATTGAATAAAAACTGACATTTTTTCAGAAAATAACACTTGTTTTGTCCTATGAGATTATGTTGCTATGTTTACGTTTCCATAACCTAGACATGCTGTACAACAGTAACGGACCTAGTTACAAGTGGCAAGATTGCTAAATATCATATTCTGTGAAAATAAAAGAGGCTGCTTCTTTTGGCGAAAATATGTTTCTTTTATAACATCCATGCCATTATGCCTGTAACGAAACCCATTGGATCCAAATAGAAATGTTCCCTTTCAAATTGTTCAGCCAATATCGACTGGGAAAAAAGCATTGGCAGACTGTGCCCATAATTTTAATTAAAATTCATATTTACTTTTGGGAGCTGCATTTGGGGGAAACTTATTTGTTAAGGAGCCTGCTTCTTTTTCTGCTGTCAGGTTTATCGGCTGATTAAGGTCACCCTGTGCCGCAGATGAACTGCAAGTTGGGCACGTATGATTCTGTGAGGCGGGCACTGCCAGGTGCACCAAGTTCTGAACCTCTGCTCAAATGTGACAAAGCTCCACGGTGCGATGGCGGAAGACAGAAAGGTCATTCTATTCCAGTGAACGAGCTAGTGATTGCCCTCTCTTGGACGCAAAACAATAATTACTGTCAGCTCTTCTCTCCCAGTGTGATGGTGTAGACCAAAGCAGGCAGAACGTGGAGGGGTGGCAGACTGCACTGCCTGCTCCCAAGAGAAGACCTTGAATGCAATGACCTAATGTCAAATAAGTGATTGACTGTACACAATGTCAGATACTCATGAATCCAAATAAGCTAAAAGATTACTGGAGCAATCATTCATTATGAGTGTACGGGAGTGTTACTTATGAAAATTATACCATTAGTCACATATGTTTCCCCTAACCTAATGAACACCCAATGAATGCAGCTGTTTTAGCCGAAGTTTCAGTAAATTATAAATAATCCAAGATAGAATTTAATGTTATTTTACAGCTGGTGAGCTAGGGAGCTATTACAGTTTTCTATCTATGATAATGTCAGCTAGATAGAGATAGAGGGTAGATTGGGATAGAGAACATATTCAATTTTGGTAAGTCATGTTCTTAGTTTTGCTATGATCTCATTTTGAAAAGATGCAATATAAAGTATCTATACCTACTTTTCAACCATAGCACATAACAAAAATGGCAAATTCTCACAGCGTACATATTTCTCAGAAGCCAAAATAAAAGACAAATAAATTAAAATAAATTGCAGTACACATTTCCACTGGATGTCTTTTTCTTCTTCTTCTTCTTCTTCTTCTTCTTCTTCTTCTTCTTCTTCTTCAATTACTTTTTCTTCTCAAAATGTTGCTTTCAATATCGGTAGACATCAATCTACCTGTTGATTGTAGTGTGTGACAGGGGAATCTTTGAAATTTATTTTACAGCTTCTGGACCAAACACTGCGCTCATAATGTCTGTAATGAAAAAAAGCCTATTTCATTCCTTTCTGCTTTCAAAATGTAAAGTGGAGGGAGATAAATACATTTGCTAAGGTAACTTGTAGCTTCAATATTTAAATGATCAATTTGCCCCTTGTTTCAACACACAAGCCTTCCATAGGGAGAGCCAAAAGAATGCACTCCAATCACAATGGAAAATATGGGCTTTAAAACGTTTAAAGACTTAAACTGAATATTATTTGAATAGCGGGAGCTACAGTACATTCAGTTTTATGGTAAAATATTGTGCAAATGTGCAGTGCTCTAATTGTATAATCTTTCATAATTAGTCTAATCTGTAGTGGAGTCGGATATACTAGAAACTGTATTTTTGTCAACCTGTGGGTGTGTGCTTAACATGTACAAAGGTACATTTTACAATGCATCAATGAAGTGCCTCCCAATATTGGAGATAAGCAAGTATGCATGGCAGACCTGAATACCTGCTAAGAAAATACTCATAATTTTGACTTATCCAAAAATGCTTGAGCAGAGCCCCATGTGTAATGACCAGCTTGAACTACCAAAAATAATAATAATAGTAATAATAAGTTGGGAGGGTGTAATATAGAATCCTGGGAGCATAACATATACTGTATATATCTATTTTTTTTTAAATAGGAAGGGAGCTCTGAATTTCCTTGTAAATAGTATCCAATGACTCCCCTGACAGATAATGAGGGCCAGTCTATGCTTTCCTATATAATGTACAATGATGAGTTACACTGCCTTTGAGTGTGTGATGAATGGAAGGGTGCCATGGTAAACAGTGTCTAACATGCATAGAGATGAGAATGAAGCATTCATGCAGAGAATATCTCCATAATCAATTACAGGAAGGAATGTGACTGCAACTCATTTCTCTTTAGTCTCAAAGGAAAAACACAATTTATTCTTGAAATACAAACTTGGTATCAGTTTAAATTATCTCTTTTTTTATTCTTTAGACAGAGCAAAACAGTAAATCATAGTATCATCTGCAAAACATGGTAAATTGCATTGGTAATTAATTGACCCCAAGTTATTTACAGTGCCCTCCACTATTAAGATGAGTAAAAAGGGTTATAAAAAATTCACCGCTTAATTTCACACTGAAAAAATGGGACTAGATTTAGCTGTAAATTATGCTGGAACAGTATGGAATACATGGTTGGTAAAATGGCTGTAAGTCATCAAGGGTCTGAGGTATCAAACAAGCCTCAAACCATCACTGTCCTGACAGATGTGCAGTAGGTATGGATGGATCACTTTAAGGTTTGTTTCTCCTGACAAATTTTCCTATTGAACTCTATGGAAAAATAAGTCAGGAAAAGAAACCCTTCAAGGTATCCATCCATATCTACTGTATTTCTGGCAGCAGATTGATGCTTTAAGGCTTGTTTAATATGTCAGACCCTTGATGACTTAGAGGCATTTAGCCAACCATGTGTTCCATACTGTTGCAGTGTAATTTACAGCTAAATCTAGTCCCACCCCCCAATTCCCATAGAGATTCATTCAAATGCAGAGACGTTATAATATCGCTTGTAAGAGTGCTAGAACATGAGATATCATGAGTCTTTTTATGTTGTTGGGTCACAGACATTAGGAAGTCTTGACATGCAAAGGATATGCAACAAAATATTAAAAATTATTACTTTATTCTATATATAAACGCAGGGGTGCCAATAATTGTGGCACACGTGGTTTTGTTAAAAATAATTATTTCATGATGAGGGATTTTTTTTTCTCATAATAAATTTACTGCAATTAAATGTTTGATTTTTCTAATTTATTCAGTGTGAGATTAAGCTAATTCACCAAACGGTAAATTTTTTATAACCCTTTTTACTCATCTTTACCAGGGGTGCCAATAATAGTGGAGGGCACTGTATATGTATAGTGAACAGCAAGTTCACTACTGTAGAACTTCAAATTGTAAGAGCATGTATTGCAAGTATGATTTGAACGTATACAGGCTTATGATTTTGCTAGGTAATGGAATGATAAGAGTGGCAATATCTGTAATTCTGAATGTCAGTGTAATACAATTGGTCTTGGTTTTGAATATCCATCCTCAGTCAAGTACAGAAGGCTTGGGCTTTGAAGCGCAATGTTGTGCCTTGCTTTAATGTTTTCAATTACACTCCGTTAAAGCAAACATGAATATGCAGATGACAAATTACGCGTCAATTGTCTGTCGTCTCTCGTTTTTCATTCACAGTCAATTAGCAGGGTTGACTGTTACTGAGTCTTTCATAATTAAACCATCTTGACCCAAAAGGGAGGTCAGCAGGAAAAGTCACATGCTCATTTTGGAATCCCGTTCATTGGTTTTGGAATCCTCAAGGTTCCAAAGGGGTGAGTTTACAAATCTCACTTGAGTTCCAGCTTAGTGATAGCAAACCTTTCCAGTGCTTGCCAAATGTCCTGCACCTCAGGAGAGACACATTTGTTTGATCCCAATCTCACTACGCTCACACAGGCACCTTCAATAATTGTATGCTCTTATCAAAAGATTTTTTTTAGCTGTTGTTGTCAGAAGTTTTGAATATGTAGCTAGAGTTATAATCCTCGCTCTTGTCCTCAGTTTTTTTTTTTTCCTGTGCTAACTTGCTGTGGTGTGCTACCTTCTCTATTTAATTATCATGTCCTCCCTCCCAGTGATCCTAATTGTTAAAGAAATGTCATCCTGAGACAGGACTGAGATTAGTTTTTTTCTTTTCTGCAAACATTCAGTGACTTCCCTGTTTACTTAAGATGTGTTTGTAAAGTAATGTAGTGTTTGAAAATAATTACATATTCACTGCAACCAGTATCATTGGTAAGTCGTCGGTCTTTCAGTAAAAAAAATATATATATACTATCACGTCATATTTAGCTAGGTAGAAAATTTGGCTAGCTATCTTACAAGGATACTAATCCCAGCTCTTTAACATGTTTGGTTTGTCAGGATATTTCATATAAGGACTTGTTCAATGTGTGTAATTTTTATTGATATGTTAGTAAGCTAATGATAATCTTTTCAGTTAACCTGTAAGTCTCAGACAAAATGACTATGTGACTGATATGTTTGTAAGCTATTGATAATCTTTTCAGTTAACCTGTAAGTGTAAGACAAAATCTATGTGACTGATTTAATATTGCAGTTTTGATTAGTTTTGGAATCCCATTTAAGGGACTATGCAGATGATGATAACCAAACATCTACAAAACAGATATCTCTCAATGTAGAATGATACATGGGCACTCAGACATTATGTTATTATAATATTACACAGCTTTGTTGAATACTCAAATCTGATTGGCCCATGATTTCACAGTTGATTATATCCCTCAGCACTCTGTGTGGCCAGTCCAGTCAAAATGCGCTCTCATGATCTCTCAGTCTAGAGGCGACACGTGGTGCCGTTATTAACATTAGCTACATAACTTACGATATTAACAAAAATCATAAATATGGGATGTTTTTCTATTCGTTTATTTTCGGGAAAAAAATTACTTTGATACCTGGGGGTCTACTACGAAGCAGGATTAATGAGTAAGCTGGATAACTGCACTGAGTGAAACCGGGAACATCACTTTTTAATTCCATGTTCATGTTTTGGATTTGGGGGGTTCCGGGTTTTAGTAGCCTATACCTCCCCGGACAGAACCTTTCTGCGACACCTAAAAAGAAAACCAGATGAAGCTAGACAGCTAGCTACATCAGCAGCAGTGCACAAATGTTGGATAGTAACGTTAGAGCTGCAAGGGAAGCGAGTTCGGTAGCCGGCTCGTTAAGTGGGCTAAAACATTTCATGCTTCGTTCACTTTAAAAATTGACCGCAAATTGAGACTTGCCTTGACTTATACCCAAAAATCATTGAAATTCCACAAGAGCTGTAGCAAAATATAAATAAAAATGTTGTGCGCTAACGTTAGTTTGTTTGTTACAATGCCCTGCCTTTGTTGCTATGGAAGCAGCTTTAAACAGAATCGAACTGACCATTTTTTAGCAGTTTTACTATTTTTTTAGCGACAGCTTGTAGACTAATAAAATCATTTAAAACAGTAATTTTGGGTCTAATTATCAATTGGTGTTTTTTGTAAGGTAACGTGTCAGGTCCTGTGCCTCTACGTCTTAGTGCATTTCTGGTTTTTCCGTTTATATGCATTTTCAGTATGTGTATTCCGTTCCTTGTTTTCCCTTTTCCCCATTTCGTGTCTCCACTTCCCGCACCTCATACACTACTCACAAAAAGTTAGGGATATTTGGCTTTCGGGTGAAATTTATGGAAAATGTAAGTTCACGCTACAGTGATATTATACGTATCATGAAAGTAGGGCATTTAAGTAGAAGCATGCAATGGTGATTTCCTCATCTCAAACAATTTATTGAAACAAAAGCCAACAACAGTGGTGGGTATACCACAACAAAAATGTCAATGTCTCAATAACTTGTCATGTGCCCTTGAGCATCAATTACAGCTTGACAACGACGTCTCATGCTGTTCACAAGTCGACTTATTGTCTGCTGAGGCATGGCATCCCACTCTTCTTGAAGGGCGGCCCTCAGGTCATTGAGGTTCTGGGGTACAGAGTTACGAGCCTCTACACGGTGAGTCAGCTGATCCCATAGGTTTTCTATGGGATTCAGGTCTGGAGAAAGTGCAGGCCACTCCATTTGAGGTACCCCAGTCTCCAGCAGCCTTTCCCTAATGATGCAACCTTGATGAGCTGGAGCATTGTCGTCCATGAAGATGAAATTAGGCCTGTGTTGTTCATGCAGGGGCACAATGACTGGATTAATGATGTTATTCAGGTAGTATGGGCTTGTCACTGTACCATTCACAAAGTGTAGGGCAGTTCTGTATTGACTAGACACACCTGCCCTCACTGTAACACCGCCACCACCAAAGGGTCGTCTGGTGACAACAGTGGCTGATGCATAGCGCTCTCCTTGACGTCTCCAACATCGTTGGCGGCCATCATTTCTGCTCAACGTGAATTGACTTTCATCAGAGAACAGCACTGAGGCCCACTGGTCCCTCGTCCAGCGTAAATGCTCCCTGGCCCATGCAAGACGATGACGCCTGTGCCTGGTGGTGTGGTCAGGTACCCTTGCAGGTCGTCTAGCACGCAGACCACGCTGATGTAAACTGTTTCGAATGGTCTGACGTGACACTTGGGTGCCTCTCACCTCCCTTAAATGTGCCTGGAGTTGAGTGGCATTCATCATCCGGTTCCGCAGGGCACTGTTCACAATTAAGCGGTCATCAGTGTGGGATGTGGCCAAAGGACGTCCACTTCTATGCCTTTCTGTGACTCTTCCAGTCTCTCTGTATCTCTGTTGCAACCTGCTGATGACACTCTGTGACACTGTAAGCTCAATGGCCACTTCCCTCTGAGAACATCCTGTTTGAAGCCTCGCAATGGCGAGGTACTGTTGATCAATTGTTAGGTGTCGTCTTGGTCTCATGATGTCAAAATGTGAACAGCATGATGAAGAGGACTGTTTAAATACCAATTCTAATTGAACCAGGAAATTTATTGGTCGATTCATGGATCAAACACCTGTTGTGAATTTTGCCGTTCAGCTCCTTGTTAGAGAACAGCAAGTTGTGCAAAAAGTACTGAAACATTGAATAGTTGGACATGTGCATTCAAAAGTTTAGAGAAGGTCAAATTAATTTCACCTGTAAAGGTTATAGTGCATTTTAGGTTCATCCTGAAATTTCACCCGAAAGCCGAATATCCCTAACTTTTTGTGAGTAGTGTATGTGTTTCCTCAAGTTGTTTCGTCTCACCTGTTCCTCATTGTCTCCTCATTAATCTGGCATATAGTCTCCCCTATTTATTTGTTCTGTGCCAGATTGTCTTGTGCCCTGCCTTCATGCTTGTGTTCATTCATTTCCAGCGTTTATTCCTGCGTGCTCCCTGCCTGCTCCTAGTTCTTGTTTCCATTCCTGTGTTTACCCGTCCAGTCCTGTTCTCCTGCCTGTTCCTGTCCAGCCTGTTCCTGTCCAGCCCTGCTCCAGTCCTCCCTCCCGCCTGCCCTTCCCCGTCCTAGCCCTGCTCCAGCCCTTCGCCCTCCTGTTCTCCAGCTCTGACGGATCTCCCGGTTCTGACCCCTGCCTGTCCTGGACTTCGTTTCTGCCCATTCTGCATTGCCCTGTTCGCTGGACTCTGACCCCTGCCTGAAACTGACTACGATTCGGCCTTGCCTTTATTGCACTGTTTGCTGGACTCTGACCCTGTTTCTGTCAACCTCGAATAAAGCCTTATTCCCATTACTTTCGGTGTCTGAGAGCGGTTCCGATCGGTTCCCATAACACCATGTAATAAGCGGGATAATACACTTTGAGGTGGTCATTATCGAAAAAATAATGACCTTTGCGGAGGCAATGGAGGGGGGATCTTCGCCTCCGCAGCGGTCATTATTTTTCAATAAAAATATTTTTCGTTTTGTATTATCCTTCACTTATTATATACTTGCTGACATTTCAATTGCTAAGACAATCTGAGCACAACTCAGAGTACATTCTTCCCCAAATCCGTATTGTTACCCTCTATAACAGTTTTGAGGGTTTTATTTGATTTTTATTTGTTTGCGCCCTTCAGTATAATTGATTTGGCCTGTGAACAACACACAATAGTGACTATGCTGGAAACAAACAGAAGTGACAGGTTCTATATTATCCTTCTGATTTTGTGAATTACTTGCCAATTGTTTTCTTGTTCTTCACTTTCAGAAAAAAGTACAAAACAGTGCCTAAAAAGGTAAAAACTCTTATCACAGGGGTGGTACCCTATACCAGTGGCCAGAGGTATACATAAAATTGTACCTCTGGCCAGCAATACATAATTAATTTGTACCTTTTTGCTTGTAAAATGTACTGATTGGCACCCAAATCGATGTATTGCACTTACAGGGTACATTTGAGAAATTAACTTCCTTAAAGAGCAAAAATGTACCTCCACTTTTACTTCTGAGACAGTTGACTGTTGAATTTAGGCCTACTTTCAAAGGAAACAAGTTTTTATTCACTTCATTCAGATTTTTCCACCCTTAGAATATCCAGGTAGTGAAAAAAAAAAAAATGTGTTTATCACATCTAAGTAGCTTCAGCAGCTTCAACCATTACCAGCTGCAGTTGAAATAGGGAATTATCTACCAACATCAGAAAGTCTTGATACTTGGAATATTTTTGCCCGGATGCAGAGCGGCCGGGCCTAAATCTCTGAATGTATGTAACTGACTAGCTCCGTGGCTGTCTGGTACCCGTTGTTGAAAAGCACATGCGCAAATTGCAATGGTGAAAAGTGCATGTGCAAAATTCTAATTTTGCGGTAAAAAGTTGAAAATAAAACTGTACTGTTCACTGATAACGTTGTGGTCTTGGCTCTTCCGATGCAGTCGATTTATTTAACGAAACGAAACCGATGATAACTAATAACGTGAGCGTTAGTCACTCAGCCCGCTGAAGTGATATCAATGTAATGTTAACCTTCGAGAGAATTGTCGAGCTAGCTAATGTTAGTCAACATATCATCAGTTGTGTGAGCTAGCTAGGTACTTTGCATTGTTTTTGCTAGACAGATGTGTAGGCTAGCTTATATATGGGTGCGTTCGATTCAGTTCCTCCTTACAAACGATTTATATGTGTGTCATCACCACCAAGTTGTAAAGACTCCGAGTACGGAGAACACACAAATGCACTCCCTCACTTCTAAAAATAGCACTACAACACTGAGAGACATTATTATTATTTTTTTTAAACTCGCTGCTAAGGGGTGGCGGTGGCGCTTTATTTTGAGGTCAATTAAGAATCTGTGTGTTACTGCGTTTTTCTGCTAAAGAAGGGCTTTGCCCTACTTCTCATTTGTGAACGAAAAAAGGGAAGAAAAAATATTTCTTACTGAGAAAATTGTAATAACTGTATTTTTTTTTTTGTATACCGTGCCTGCTATGTGCTAAAAGTGCTTTGTCACTGAAGTGGGTTCTATTTCATACAACTGGCATATAAATTAAAACAAATTCCCTATTTGCTGGGGAGATTTTCCTTATAAGTTTAGATACTTGAGCACTCAATAATTATTTCCTTTAAGTGGAACCAGTTCCATTAGCCTAGATGACGTGTGAGGAAGGTAACCTAAACTATAAAACATTTTTTTTGCTGATTCAACTTAAAATTCTTAGTGAACTTTTTCCAGTGGCATTTTTTTGTTTAATTTGCCATCAAGTTACCTGACTTCAATCTTGACAATTGTATTGTCTCATTGACATTAATAAGTGTAAACTATTGTTCCAAGTTGAGAGAACATCCATTAAGTTAAAACAAAACATTACATTTGAATGAATATTTTTATTGAATTGGAATATTAAATGTTTAGATGAGAACTGTGTGACAAATGTCTCAAACTCAAATTCAGTTTTGCACATCAGCAGACTTAAACCCCTGAACATTACTGCACATGCTCCTGAATGCATATTAGACAAAACAAGGTTTTAGGTGAACATAAAAGGATAGTAGTATAGGACCTAAGTAGTAGTAGGACCTAAGTCATACATACTAATGAGTCCTAAACTGTGTTCCAAATCAGACCACATGACATTGCTTACGGCATACGTATATTTGGATGGAGCAGAGACTCACTGGATGTAGTCAAAGATCCTTGCACTCGACCATCTCAACCAATGATGTGGCTGGATTTGCAGTTTGGACTATGAAATATGTAATCCAAAAATCAAGCTTACTTTTTAATGTATAGCTAAAATAATAGTTTCCACCATATTCCCTTTGAGCCATAATCCAGTTAATAGAACCAGTGTTCTATTTCAACTTTCAACCCCTATTAAATTTTAAGAAAATAACAAATGTAGTCTTCATCTGGATCTTTTCCAATGCAATGTCTGCAGAAAAATTAGGAAGTGCACTCTCTAAAATAGTGATCCTGATATGCGTGAGTTAAGCCTCTTGCCAAGAGGCTCTCTGCCATTCCTCACTCCTAAACTCTTAAAGGGATAGTTCACCCATATTTCAAAATTGTATATTGTTTCACTTACCCCCTGAGCGGGTAGGGCAGTAGTGATGGCATCACCCTCATACATTTCTAGCTGTGCTAGGAAATTATTTTTCATGAAATCTAGCTGTGGCTAGCCTATTCCAGAAAGGCCAGTTGTTATCCTCAGTCCCTGGGGGAGTGTACTGAGCACTGCTAGAATCATTATAGCTGGACCGAGGTTATAAATGCATCTTCCTGCCATAGGCTATAGCCAACACCCCAACTAGCTATCTTGCAAAATATCCACCTAGCCCTTCGAGAACCCTACGAGGAGGATCCTCTCTCAAATGTCCTACATACCACTTCAAGGGGGAAGTAAAACAATATGAATTTCTTAAAAATGTTGAACTATTCCTTTAAAACCTATTTCAAAAGATATCAACAGGATAAACAAAAAAAGCTTGAAAATACTGGATAAACTTGCACTCGCTACATTCAAACTGGAAAAGGACCACAGCATTTTAAATAAATTTGACTCATTTCACCAAAAGAAATTGAACATCTTTGTGAGGTGGGTTATATTAGCACCCCTCTGGTATAACTAATGTGATTTTCAATGTTATATTGGTCATCAGAATACCACTTTTCCTTTCTGTCAGAACAGTAAAAAAGAAAAGGAGAGAATATTTTGTTAATAAATCCAATTGAAGTTTTTTTTATTTTTGCTCCAAAAACTTCAGTATTTAGTGTATGAGTATTTATCAGAATCATACAGTTGTTCTTCTGGACGTGATTACTTGACTTGGTTTTTACCTATATAATACTTAATATTCTGAATCCAGCCGTTCCAGCACTCAATGCCTTCATTAAATTGCCCAGCACTCTGAATACTTGAGCACAAGCGGTATCGTGTGCTGAAACCCCTCACTCAACCGTACACAGGGACGGACCGGGACTAAAAAAATGGCCCTGGACTTTTTGACCCAGACCGTCTCACCACAACCGGCCCGCAGATACTCCACCGCCCGCGCCCCGTCAAGGCACACACAAACACACCAGCCTTTAATGCCACCACTTTTTTTGAACAATATCCCTTCATGTTCTGTAGCCTTGAGTAAAATATATGTATGATAGTTAGCCTAGAGTATTCACTAATGAGGAGAGTGTGTTGCCCTTAGAAGGATATGTTTTGCGTCTAGTGTGATATCTCATGGAAATTGGATGCATCTGAGCTTATTTTAAGGCATTACAGCAAAGGGGGGTGAAGCGTATGTAAATAGGGCGGCAGTGTAGTATAATGGTTAAGGAACTGGCCTTGTAACCGAAAGTTTGCAGGTTCAATTCCCAGGTAGGACACTGCCGTTGTACCCTTGAACAAGGTACTTAACCTGAATCGCTTCAGTATATATCCAGCAGTATAAATGGATATGTAAAAAAAGAAATAAATAAAATGCTAAAAAAAGTTGTGTCAGTCGCTCTGGATAAGAGCATCTGCTAAATGTTTTCCATTTTTTATTTTTAATACATTTGCAAAACTTTCTAAAAACGTGTTCTCGCGTTGTCATTATGTATTATGTGTATATTGATGGCAAAAATAAATTCATTTAATCCATTTTGTTAGTTTTCATGAATGATGAAAACAAACAGATCTTGTACCCCACTGTACATAGTATGTTCATGTAATTTTACATAATAGCCTAGTATACTATATACCAGTAGTAGTAGTATAATAGTAATTAGGGGTGTGCAGCGATGCCATTATCTGTATCTGTATCTGTTGGACCATCAAAATTATCTGTATCTGTATCTGTATTCAGATAAAAACCGGAAGTGGTGTTACATATAGGAAATGTCATATTTTCTAGTCTAAAATTAATTGCTATTGCAATTTATGAGTATTCACCCCCCCTCCCTGTCTTTTTTTCTTTTCAAGACCTTTTATAAGAACTATATTCTGGACTGAACAATAATTTTGGATAACAACTGGAAAAAATCAGAGGTACAATATATAATCAACTCATAATGAAAAGGCAGTTTTATAAAAACATGAAACTATTCCTTATACATTTGAATGGAAATGATTTCCACAATAACAAACCTTTCTGCCTGTTGTGATTTCATTTTATTTGTTAGTTTATTTTTTTACTATATGAAAATGGAATGAAATAACAACTGTAGAACACTCAAGGTAGCCTACTTTCCGTGGCTGCAAACAGTTGCTAGGTATTTTGCTTAGTTCGCTAATTCTTAGAAAGATTGCCCTTGTGCATATGGAGGGTCTTTGTTTTGTTCAGTTAAATAACAATTTTCAGTATAATGTATTTTCCCATATAACTGTAAGGCATTTGGAGGTGGCGGCTGCCTTCCTGTAGTCACTTAGGGAAAATAGGCTACCTTGGGCTGTAGCAACAATAACAAGTGCTTGAGTTTCAAAAAAGTCAAATGAAGTTTCCGGCTGGTACGTAGCCTACAAATAGCCCATGAGTAGGCTAAAATGCATGTAATGGCTTAATTCGGTCAATCACGTAAATAATGCTTTTTTGCCTTTAACTTATCGGAACGCATGCTCAAATTGCATTAGGCTAGACTACTAAAATGATAAATGACCAATTTTTATGTCTTTAAAGTTTGTTTTGATAGGCTACATTGCGATGCTTGAGCTAGCGTATTCCAGAATATATGCACATTGTCGCATTTTGTTTGCCCAGAATTTGGCAATATGGTTAAAATGCGTAAGCCTAGCCTATAAATAACACTGTAGGCTACGTTAAGGTAGACAGGGCAGAATTAGCGGAATCATGGCACCTGCGACTTCCATGACAAACCACCCTCTTATGATAGCAAAACAATAGCCAGCTAGCCAAACCTAGCTTATCTTATCCTTATCGTCTTCTGCCTTACCAGTTCAGTTTCAAGGGGCAGGCACATTTTATGGCAAGACTGGCTCATCTGAAAGCGGAAACTTTAATTAAGAAACAAACTGTCTCATGTTGTTCATATCCCCATGATATTATTATTAAAAGATCCAGGGTTTCAACATCTTTCCAATGGAACCAAACAACCCTGGGTCAAAACAACAACTCAGGTTAACCACTGAGAACCTCTACAAAGAGACATTTTGCTCCTGCTTTTAATAACAGAAGTTGAATGATTGTCATTAGATATGGGCAAAATATTACCGTCCATGTGACAATACCAGTGGCACCACCTCTGATATCCGATTTCATGCACATGCGTGACATACTGCCCACGCCTGCATACCACACCCTTCAGGTTAGTACCTTGACATTCAGAAACCCTGAAGCCCAATCCACTTCACCCATTCTTCTTGTGCAGGGTAGTGTTGAGGCGAATCAAGTTGGAGGGGCAGGGGACTTGGATCTCTTTGCTCTGCAGCCGTCCGGGAGTTCAAGCATTTAGAAACCCGGGTACAAGTAAGGTATAGCCGACTTGTATTGTTTGTTTGGGGCTTTTGTAAAATATTTCCAAAACTCCATCTTTCACTGTTGAAATTTGAACTATTGGCAGAAGCAAGACATTCTAGGCTGAGTGGTACCGGAGCGAACTGGAGCTTGCCAAGTGGTAACGTTCTAATAGTGCTCATCACTCTAATTAAATGATGTCCACTTCCCCTTCCCGCTCGCTCCCGCTCACATACTCTGCCACACACACCTTTGAGAATCAGATGCACCCCGTCGCCCCATTATGCAGGCCAACCTGCATGCTCCAGAACAATATTCACCGTTCCTTGTCACATGTTCCTCACTGGCTGCATACAGGCGTCCGGGCTCAGCTAGGCTTGCCTAGTCTTGTTTTTGCTTACCAGCCTAAATCTGCTCAGGTCAAGGCCCCGCTCTCCCACATAGTTCCACAGCCCATGCTCAGTAGTTCTGTCTCAAGAACGTTCTAATTGCTGGCATGGTGCAGTGTATGTATCCTTCTTTTACTCCACGGTGTGATCTTTTTTTGTGTGTGTGTGTCTCAGTTGAAAAGTAATATTTTGTCCGTCTCTGTCGGCCTTGTTCAATGGAGCCGCCTGTCTTTATGAGTGACTCATTTTGTGTGAGAGAGAGGACCAGAGTTTAGTCTGCAGTCAGCAGACTGATCCCTCTGACACCACAAGGTGCAAATAATCTCCAGCAACGTGATGAAAGAGGCTTTCACAGACTCCCCATTGCTGCACTGTGCCAGCTGTGGCCCAGGAAAATGAAGGATCTCTGTACAGCATAGATGGTTTCACACTTTTTTATTTATTTATTACATTTTTTTTGGGGGTGGGGTTCTTTTAATTTACATCCTTAAGCATGGTTTCCTTATGGATTTGAAATAATTTTAGTACGTGAAAAAATGGACATGAATTTCTGCAGAAGGTCTCAGGTCCTTTGCAAATAAAGAATAAAAAAAGTTCAGTTCCCCCTTGAAATGTTCCTTTGACCTCTGAGAAAGTGATCTGTTCTAAATTAGTCTCCTGAAAAACGGAGATAACGGATGTGGCCTGAGATTCCCACATCCGGTTCCGCTTTCCTGATTTCTGCCTCCGCTTTGTTGATCTACTTATATTAATTCCCTGGTGAAATAAAAAGACAAAGACAGTTTTTTGTATA
The DNA here is from genome assembly GCA_029718625.1 of Synaphobranchus kaupii. Lineage (NCBI taxonomy): Eukaryota > Metazoa > Chordata > Actinopteri > Anguilliformes > Synaphobranchidae > Synaphobranchus > Synaphobranchus kaupii. Next base: position 102,610,305 of record CM056380.1, read on the forward strand.
TATGTATATATCTGGGCAGATATTTCAACCCTTTAATATCCGCTCAACCGTTTGGTAGAGCACGTTTTGAGTCTTGATATCTTGTTGAAAAATATGTTGGAATTAACTCCACCTGATTGAGCCATCTCTACCGGTGTACATGGTAGAGATGGCTCAATCAGGTGGAGTGAAGTCCAACATATTTTTCAACAACATATCAATACACAAAAGAATGCTCCACCAAACGGTTGAGCGGACATTAAAGCGTTAAGAAGTAATTAAAGAAACGTGCATCATTCACAAAATTGCATCTTTGAAGCCAATTGCCGAAAAAAAGGCTCATTGCCGAAAGAGACGTTCTCGCCTGCAACACTTTCCAATTGAAGCAGCTGACCAGAGAGCACCGCCCCCGAGCTGTTGCAAACGTATCTCCGTTTTTCGAGTGATTGTTTGCCAGGCTTTTTTTTGCTCTTTTTGGAGGAAAGGCTGAGCTCGCGAGGTTAGTTCTGGTGGTGACATGACAAATAATTCTCTGGAGAGTAATCCAAGCTGGCAACAAACAACAATGATTATTAGCAAGCTAACTAACTATTTCCCTGCATGAGTTGGAAATTGACATGGAGCCTTGAGGAGGTATAATTGTTCCTGGAAGTATGGGTTGGGCTAACAATAGCATACAGGAAAAATATGGGGGGGGGGATTTATACGAAAACAGAAATCATTGCAGTGCCGAATGAAAGGTTAAAGGTCAAAAGGCTTCAGTAGAAAGATGGACGAATGTTGGATGGAGTTGGGATTAAGAAAATCTTGCAGTATTACAGCTTGCAGTATTCACCTATTTGGAGTTTACACTTTTGCAACTTTTCAGGAACATGTGTTTGATAGTCACAAACAAAAACAGTGTATGTATGTACTGAATGTGGACATGCCTTATGCAAATTAAACATGGATTTTCCTATTGCGAAACTAAACTCTAATACAAACTCTAATCAAAATGCCTAGAAAAAAAACTAGGAAAGAAAGTGATCTAAGTGCATTGCTGTCTGCCAGAAGAAAACATGAAATGGGTTGATTCACTAAAACTGATTTGCAACTGTATATCACGTGGATTCCTGTGATTCAGCTGTATCTGTAACAAGTGAAAAACATACGAACAATTTACTCATGTTAAACAGCTGCTGTAATTATGCAGTGATATGTTTTAATGATTATATGATGACTTTCCTTCAGTGAGCTGAAAGCTATACAAAAAACACGAACGAAAAGCAAGTCTGATTTTCTGTTGGTGTTCTAGGCTATGACAGCCTATCATCAGGTTTGTTGGTGTCAAAGCATCACCATCACCACCCACTCTGATGTCTGTGGTTATGAATATGCAATTTCCACTGTTCCCCTATTAATGCTGAACTGTTATTTATTACTGACAAGTAGAACCGTGCACCTTGAGCATCTGTGTCTTGATATGAAACATACTTCAAAAAAGAACAATTACATCTTGACAACTTAATTATGTAATTAACCTAATTTATATAATGTAAAACTATGTAATTGACTGTAAAATAACATGAGGGAGACTAAGATCCAGTTCAGGTTGCACTGGTCTTGAGGTTGCAGAGCGTGCTTGAGCATTTGAACAATTGGGAGATGTCAAAGGGCTTAAATCCCAATGTGCTGGTCCCGTACTTGCGACGCTGGTGAATTGCTTGCATTCTTTTGGCCACAGGAAAGATGGAGAGGAGAGGCAAGGCCCAGGAAGTAAGATGTTATGCTGATGTGAATTTCCTGCTTTTGATCATTTATGAAAGGCCAGTGGTTATTTCATCAAATGATGCTCTTTTTTTCTTGATTTTTCAAAGACCACATGAATAATCTTTATTTTCCATGATTTAGGAGCACGGAGGAGTCATATGGATCAACTATGTATCCTCATTTAATGACATTTCCTCACCTAGCCATGACTCCTTAAGCCAACTGCCATTTAGGTGGTAAAGCGCAGGGGAGACTGTGAAACACTACATGTACTGTGGAATTGTCCCATGCGCTAGATATACAAATGATCTCAACTGATTTTATTTGTTAGCCTGTTACATTCATATCGTTTATTTTATGCATTTTAGATACATAGAACATTGAATACACATTTGCTTACACATCAAGGGTATTTGCAGCATGGCCAAAATGCAACCAACAACCAATAGCATCTTATTGTCATTTGGGCATCAAGAAGTTTTTTTTTTATCACCACTGTTTGACCATTTCTTTCTTCATGCTCGGGCCCAGCCCTTCCCAAATTTACTATTTTAATATCTGGAAAGCATTTTATGCATTTTATGCAAATAGTACCAAGTTAATTTTATAGTCACTGTAAAGACTTTTAAAATACTTTTACATGATGGTGTAACCACATATGTTTTGAGTGAAGATTAATATGTTAGCGTTCAGTATCCCTTTTTTTTGGTCACAACTAATATAAATAACAAAAAATAATTAATATAACATTAATTGACTGCTAGGCGCCCAATGGAGAAAGACTAACATTCCACTGAGTGCAAAGTACAGTCTTATTGTACGAGTCTGATCAAATCCCATGGATTTTCACCAGACAAGATTGAAACGCAACATTACTTCCACATTGTCAGTTCGCAAAGTGTTATTTTCTGCACATTTGTAAGGCAGGGTATGCAGATTTGTGCATTGAAGGTGGCTACAGGGTTGGATACAATTAACTTTCAATTCAGCAAATTCGGGAGCAGGCCTACATTTAAAAACTTTTGGCATACGAACCGCACTCAAAATGTTGTCAAAATTGGCATTATTAATTTCTGCCGCAGCCGCCATAATTCTCCACCTGGAAAGATGCAGAAAAAGACATGGAAAAAACAAGGGATCATTGCGGGAGAAAAAAAATATTAAAAAAATATCACCCCAAATTACTGACGTGCTGAGTCACACGGGAATAATATTATCAGATGATCTGTGTTTCGCAAAATATGAAAGGTAGCCTAATTTGCGGTGGAAATTACAAATTACAAACCTTTACAAATTGCCGCTATCTCGTGGAGTTCAGTGAGTAGAAATGATGCACCAAGATTAAAGGTGGAGATTAAATAAAGTAGGCATTTACGTGATCATATGAATCACAGTCAAATGTAAAAAGGAGGGGGCCACAGCTGGAGTTGAGCAAAGGAATATAAGGATGACTTTAATTTGAAAAGTCCATTTCACATCTAGCATGGGCAGCCATATAAAGTGTCTGGAACATTCCATCCTCGTCCAACTTGTTCAGTATCAGGAAGTTCATTGTGTAACACTTCATGTCCCTCTGGATTCTGTGGTAATTACATGTAATGAATATCTTAATTATGTAAACGCTTCTGATAATTTCACATTGGTCCTCAGTGTAGTTTATATTCCTGGATTTCAAGTGCAGTCTCTACGGATATTGAAACCAAGACCTACCCTTGCCACATCCTTTCTATTTTGGTCACTGGATCTCACAAGGGAGCCTTGGCTATTGATATATGCACAGCGGGCACAAGTGATATCTCCGAGAGGACATCTCTGCATGTATGCATCTGGAATTTCTGGCCATTGCTTTATAATTCTTTTTTTTTTTATTTGACCTCCTCGTAGCAAGGAGTTGAACTGATTAAATGCCAAATTCACCACCTCTTTAGTCCTAGGGCATTTGTCTGTTGGGGACCCACAAAACAAGGATGTCTGTTTGCTACCGAGGAAGACTGCATCTCAAAGCTTCACATTAACCAAGTACATTATAGTACAACCACATTATACCATAGTAAATAAACCAATTCCACAAGTCTGGTGTTGCGTGATATTACATTGCACATTTTGTGAGTTGACTTTGCTGTTGTCAAGACAGAGCATGCATGTGGTATATACTGTATTAGACAAGGATAACGTGTAATAATAATAATAATAATAATAATGCATGGCATTTATATAGCGCCTTTCTAGATACTCAAAGCGCTTTACAATGATGAGGGGGAAACTCGCCTCTACCACCACCAATGTGTAGCACCCACCTGGGTGATGCAACGGCAGCCATTTTGCGCCAGTATGCTCACCACACATCAGCTGTAGTCCTGCTATTCTCTCTCTGATAAACATTCACATGGATGTGGGACGCAAATAAATATGGTTCCATGTATATTCAGTATGGACCAGTCTCTCATATACAAGCTCACCTGCCTAAACCATGACGGCATCATTTTCTTTCTGAAAACTCACGGTATTCTTGTGCATATGCACAGATCCCAAAAGGTCAAAGTGGGCTTTACAAGGGAATCAAATGCGTTGTGCCTTATTTTGTCAAATCCAATATTGATAGAACAGATGCTGTGTGCTGATTAAAATGGCACTTTCAGCTGATTGCAAGAAACCTATTTGTAGACACAAAAAAGGTACTGCTTCCTTTTCATGTCTCTGTTATTCTCCTAATTTAATAAGCACATTTCAGCACTATACAAAACAGCTGCTTTGCTTGCAATTGAATGAAACCTGAATAATATTAGATTTTATTTTATCGGCATGCAAATGTAAACTTGTGGTAAGATGGCACTCGTCATAAAAATTGAAACAAATTGCAGTGCATAACCTTGTTCTTAACATTGTCTTTGACAAGCGACTAATTGACACCTGTACAGGGAAACGTTTCTCATATTCTCAAATATTCAAACAATTTAACAAGAAGGAAATTAAACAAAATCCTTGGGCTTGTTATCATTGTGGTTGGCAAGCCTGTTCTTACCAGCCATTTGTTTCCTGCCAGAACATAATTGTATTTGAAGCACAGTCATGCTCCCAGAACAGGAGCTCTCTATTTGTTAACCCTTGTGTGGTGTTCGTGTTTTTGTTACTCACCCAGTGTTCGCGGGTCTGGTGGACCCACAACATTATTTGGTTTTTAAAACAATAAAGCCATAACAATTTACGTAAAAATACTTCACAGATATTGACTTTATCTCAATTACATGCAATACAGACAAGCATATATGGTTAATATTGACCATTTACCTCTGCTAGATCACATTTATCAATAAAAGTGATACTTGTTTTTTGTGATAAAATGTGATTTTTGTGTTCTTTTACATGTTTATCACAGAAAATGAGCCAAGGCCAAATTAGTCTCAGGTTGAAAAAATTATGAATTGTATCATTTTTCTTTTAGTAAACTTTGAATACGGGTCCCACAGACCCGAACACCACACAAGGGTTAATGTATTATTTGTTTTCTTTTTGGGGGGGGGGCACATTCAGAGCACAATAACTGGATCTGTACACATTCATTGCTGCGCACACTGCTGATGGCAACCCAAGACTGTTTAGTGGGACTAAACTGCATATAAGCACCATTTGGACAGATGAGTATTGTTGGAAATATGTTTGTCACTGGGACCACTGCATGATTACAAACAAAACAAATGTGACCAGTATTTGCCACCTCTTTTGCTTCCAAACCTTAATTTGCTTTACTTAAAATCAAACATTGCATTCCATATTGTGGGCGTTAGGAGGATATACAGTTGCACTCAAAATTATTCAACCCCCTTCACTTTTTGCACACTTTATTGTGTTGTAGATTTAATTTTAAATGGATAAAATTGCCATTTTTGCCCATCAATCTACACTCAATAACCCATAATGACAAAGTGAAAACATGTTTTTAGAAATTTTTGCAAATGTATTAAAAATCAAAAACTGAAATCTCTCATGTGCATACGTATTCAAACCCTTTGCTTTAATGTATTTTTAAAGTATCATATTTCATATTTGTTTGCATATCCGTTGCATGCTGTTACTTCCTGAAGTCTGTGACCCATCAGCATCAAAAGACTCTCGATATCTTATTTTCAGGTACTGTTACAAGCGATGGATGGCTCTCTATGGGAATTGGGGGGTGAGACTAGGTTCAGCTGTAAATTACACTGGTGCAGTATGGAACACATGACTGGCGAAATGGCTGTAAGTTATCAAGGGTCTAAGGTATCAAACGAGCCCCAAACCATCACTCTACGGCCAGATATGGAGTAGATATGGATGGATCACTTTAAGGGTTTCTTCTCCTGACTCATTTTCCTATAGAACTCTATGGGGAAAAAAGTCAGGACAAGAAACCCTTATAATTATCCATCCATATCTACTCCATATCTGGGTGTAGAGTGATGGTTTGGGGCTTGTTTGATAGCTAAGACCCTTGATAACTTACAGCCATTTAGACAGCCATGTGTTCCATACTGTACCAGTGTAATTTACAGCTGAATCTAGTCTCACCCCCCAATTCCCATAAAGATCCATTCAAATGCAGAGAGGTTATAGTATCGCTTGTAACAGTACCTGAAAATAAGATATCGAGAGTCTTTTGATGTTGATGGGTCACAGACTTCAGGAAGTAACAGCATGCAACGGATATGCGACCAAATATGAAATATGATACTTTAAAAATACATTAAAGCAAAGGGTTTGAATACGTATGCACATGAGAGATTTCAGTTTTTGATTTTTAATACATTTGCAAAAATTTCTAAAAACATGTTTTCACTTTGTCATTATGGGTTATTGAGTGTAGATTGATGGGCAAAAATGGCAATTTTATCCATTTAAAATTAAATCTACAACACAATAAAGTGTGCAAAAAGTGAAGGGGGTTGAATAATTTTGAGTGCAACTGTACCTTACACTTCTACTCTTAGAAGTTCCACAAGTGAGATATCAACTTTGCATTGTACTCCCTGGTTAATCCCACCAATTTAGGAAAAGTCATACAAGGTGAAAAAATAAGGGTAACTGGTTTTTAAGAGACGTCAAACACTGAATGGGGTTAAATTGATCCCAATCATAATAGGAGGGTTAAGTACTAATAGTAGCCTACACTGTAATAGCCAAAAGAAGAGCACGGTCAATGGAATAATTTGGAGTGTTGATAAGAAATAGATAATGTTAGCTGAGTGCTTATGGATAAAAAGAGTACAAAATCATATGAATCTATATATATATATATAATGTATGTGTGTGTGGCAGCATAGCACAAACTAATTTGAAACAAGCCTAAGATTAATTTACTGGAAAAAAAAAATATTTGTTACTGGTCCCTTAGTGCTGAAATTAACTGAAATATACAAAACATCCTTACTAAGCACCTGAGGCATTTCAGGAAAAACAAAAACATATTGAACTATTCATCATGAATAATACTCCAACAGGAGAGTGTTGGTTGGATTCATGATAGGTGGTCAGGTTAGCTAGTTCTCCCTCTTTCCCCCTCTATTTTTATTGTCTGTTATATGCAATGTCAGTAAATTGTAATGATTCTAATCATAAAATTAATAAAAGACCAACACAAAACACTCTAAGATGATCTTAACTATAAGATGCTTCTGGGAAACGGGGCCCTGGTAGGCTATGTCACACATTGTGGTTTGCTCAATATTCTGTGCATATTTAATGTTTTGACTGAGTCATATATATGCTTATAAAGTCCTTCATTTTTACATGCTGTGTTTAAACAGCCTTTGAATAGGAATGATTCTACCTGACAGATTTTCATCACTAGCAGGTTATTCTTGCATCCGATATGCTTATAATCAAAAGTGTATTCATGAGATATTCTGGTACAACAGAGACATGGTTTTTGACTTTCATCAACCAAGCGTGAATTCATTAACTTTCTTGTGCAAGAGAAGTGATATATTCCTCTTACGGAATTCCAGATGCTGTTACACTCTATGGATTTTTTTTGATGTTTTCCTGAAAGAAGGCAATAATTACAGGAATAAGTACATGTGTTTTCACACAATATTTAGATTGTAATTTTACATCTTTTAGTTGCAGCAGCTAGAACACCAAAGGAAGTATATGCTTACTCATACTCTCTCATCTCTGCAATGGTTGTGGATTTTAGAATTGATGTTAAGGCACTTGTATTGGCCTTTATATTTTGAATGGATCAGAAACTGAGCGTATTACAGACGTGTTTACGCATTAGCCTGGATGCAATTGTTGGTCAGCCAATGCTAGCCTTTGTTGGTCAGCCAATGTTCCAGTGAAACACATGACACATGGAGAAGGAGCTTACACCTAAACATGCACGAGTGTGTGATTGGTTTTACTGTTGTTCCTATTTAGTTTAATTTTTGTTTTTATGTACTATGCTCTGATTTAATGTTTGACAAATTATACTTGAATGGTCTGAATCTTTACATGGCAGTGAACTCAGTAAATAGTAGCCTACGCAAGAATCTCTGTAAGAAATCAGATGGAACAGATAGGTAAACTTTTTCAGATTTGTGCTTTGGGAAAAAAAATACAAATGCATAAGTGTTGGGTCACGACATTTGATGTCATTGGCAACTGGACTGGTACTGGCAGGTTTGAAAGGGGAAATGCATCTTAGAGTGCTTTATTATGCAAAATAAAAAAACAGGATATAAAATAAACAAGAAGTAATAGAATAATTATGGTATAAAAATGCAGCTTAATAACAATATCACCAAATGTAACTTCCTTAGTTAATTGTTTAGTTAACACTGTCTTAAATATCACACAATAGTTTGTATACCGCACGCTTGAGGAACAGTCTGAGTTATTAACTTTTTAAAAAACTGATAGAATGAAGAAAACTGACATGGGAGTTGTGCTTAGTCCACAAAAAATATGTGCTTAGTCCACAAGAATAAGCGGACTATAAAGAACGACGATTAATGTTGGATATTTTTTTTTACACATTAACTCCGTATGGTAAGACATCTGTCTAAATTGCTGGCACGCTATAAAGATTGCAGCATGTGTGCCTCATTAATGGCACTACTGGGATCGTATTTGCATCAAAAATGCAAAAAAATGGCATGCTCACGACGTTAGAATAAATTTATGTGACGCTATATCACATAGCCTACTGCACACACTTTATTATGTGACGCAGCTCTGACCTTTTGTTTTTGATGGAAAGATTCAGCCTAAACACAATTCTATTTCTGTAGATTTTCCACTTTTAATAAAGATTTTATGTGGGACGGGGGAGGGGTCTACAGCGCTGCTCCCCATCAACCAACAGCTAGACGTGCGCACAGAACAAGCCTCTCTGTTCGGACATCAAGCTGCCAACGATTGTGCACTAGAGGTAACGCAGGAGCTACGGATCTCTGTCCACAAGCAGCTCGCAACCGAAGTGCATCTCCCTTGTTTTCTGGAACTGTCATTGTCCACTAATTTAAGGTAAGGTTCTGCAGAACCCCTTTCCTAATACGTGTCTCTTGAAGCTGCCGTTAGTAGCTATCTCGTGAGTTTAATAGAGTAAAAATAATATTGCTCTTATCATCCATGCTGTTGCACCACGTAGCCTACCTTTTTCAGCTTTGTAGATCTGACTGAACAGGGTACATGTGTTTGAGATTTATTTTATTTTTTTGAAAAACGGAAACAATGCTGCCCTAAAATAATCGACATACACTGAGAATACCCAGTAGCAAGTCGATGCATCATTTCAGTAGGCTACTTTGTATTTTTTTGGAATATCGTCGTGTGCGTAGATTGCAATGCCGCTCTCAGATCCGTTAAAATTAAGAATTTTAACGAATGTTTGCACTCCGTGAATCCGCTTTTAAAAACACCATCGCATGAATATGACGGGCAAACTTGAGGTTCTACGAAGTGAATTATGTGTACTTTATAGCTAATGGTTCAGTTTTCCTTACTTTGGTAGGCTGTAGCAGACTTTAAAATTTTGGATGCTGACGAGGGCAAGTGTGGATGTTGAGAGTGATAATCTCTTGTCCGTCTTCATATCTTCCTTCGTGTGGTGTTTTACTAGCGATTAGTTTCCCTCCTTTTTTTGCTAGCAGGTTCTTTAAAAATAGGCTATTTATGCCACTAAGATTATCTGTGAATACTAGTGCACATTAAATATTTGCAGTAAACTGGGTAGAATGATTCATGGCCATCATTACACAAATACATTGTTATTGTTGTTATAATAATAATAATCATTTAAAGTATATACCAGTATCTTTATATTTTATAGATTATATTATACATTTTTGTAATATACATATTTGTAACAAATATTGGAAAATGAAGTGCTTTAATTTGAGATGTTTTTCATTATAGACCCATGCTATTTGAAATCTGCCAGTCAGTATGTGTCATTTGACTATAAAGAGCTTGCACGCTCAAGTGATTGGATCATGTGGTGCTTAGAGGACTCGTCAATCAAGGCAGGCCTAGGATCAGTTGAAGGGAACCTGCATTTATTTATGAAGAATCTCATTTAGCGACTCTAAGGTGTCAATAGCATTTCTGAGATTTTTTATTTATCCTTACTGAACTGTAGCTTGTACAGCTCCAGCATGAATCTTTGTACAGGACAAGTTCACTGAGCCTACCATCTTGTGTTGTAGGCAGAAACCTTTCCTTACTTTTAAATAATCCATAGCACTTTTAAATTTTAATTTTAACAATGATACATGCTATGCATATAAAATAATAATATTAAGGCATAGTTTATTGCAGTATTAATGCACGTTACCATCATTTAGGCCTTTGAACAGTTATCTATGTATCTGTGTGCATGCGTGTCAGTGTGCCTCTTGTGGTTGCTCATAATGGGTTCAGCATGTGATTATTGAAGTGTTACTTATTCTGTAATTTACCCCTTGTATGTATTTTCTATTTATTTAAGTATTTATTTATTTGGTGAGTTAACACTGTAAATATTAATGTCTGTAAAAATTATTTGTTTTCCAAATGGCACGGAACGTGGTTGGTGTCCTCAGCCGACAAACAATTAGTGAAATCCCTCTCAGAGAAATGCAAGGTGAAGCGTGTCATCAGCTGCTTTCTTACAAACGTGATGCCCAGAGATCGATCCTGCGACGGCACTTTTCTGTCACTTAGTCAGGCAAAATGATGATTAATTTGCCACTTTGCGGCTTAATTTCTAAATCAGTGACTTTATAAACCCTCCACGTCCCTGCAGCCGAGCTGATTAGTCTCGTGGGTGCGATCGAGTGAATGCTTATGGGGCCTCTCACCTCCTGACATCTGGGGCGCTGGTAGAGCTATAGAGGCCCGGCTCATTGCCTTCACTTCAGGAAGCACAACTGATGTTTTCAGCCATTCACAGTGACTACATTACAATAATAATATTTTAAAAAATAATAATGGCGTAAAACAAGCAGCTATATGTCCGTGATCATAAAAGCATTAGAACAAAATTCAAATGTATCATTTTGTTTCATGATTTATTAGAAATGTATCAAGGATCATTCAGGAACAAGACATCCAGTTCTGTTTTCTGTTGTTACTTCTTAATTTTTGTTCAGTGGTATCTGAACAGTACTGGCAAACTATGCATGTTCTTTAGATACAATTTTGAGGCATTCAATTAGATCAAAGAAACTAAATATACCGGGAAGAAAAAAACTAATTATTCGGTGAAAAAATAAATACAATGGCTTTATTAAATTGCAAGTAATGTAATGAACTTTAAAAAAAAACTCTGACTCTGTTTGAGAAAAGCCGTCATCAGAGAGTGAAACAGAGAATATACTGTGATACATATACTGTATATTCTATGTCAGTGATAGTTGGTAATTAGTGTAGGCGCACAGAGAACCCATGCTGCTAACTCTTCAGTGTTTTTCATTGAGTTTTCTTTTTTTTTTTTACAATAATTGAAAAACAAAATCACTTAAATACAACGTAAACAATGATTTAAAGACCACAAAATATGGTAATCTATTAACATTGAATAAATACACGTCAAGGCTGCTATGGAATACTTTGTACTTTGTAATGAAGAAAACAAATTTTAAATAGATCATGTGAAAACCACATAGCAAGAGGCAACAATAACAAAATAAATACATTAAAAAAAAACAAATATACTTATTAATTTGCCACGGGGGTCACCCCCGGGGGGTCTGTTTTTCCAAATCCCTTGAGTGAAAAGTTGCTTTACTGTCATCAGCAAAGTGTGTTTCCATTCCTTTTTAGCTGTTTCACCCAAGTCATTCACGTGATGATAGGTTCTGTGTAATCCTTGGAGCTAGCCATATAGCCATTTATACATGTTGGATGGAAGCCGTCTACATGTAAAATGTCCTTCCTCTCTGTTGGCTTTGTAAAGATAGCATGTTTAAAAACATGGTCTTGAAACACAAAAATTATGTTATGTTATGTCTATTTAGAGAAAGTCAGGGGGACATTAATTTGGTAATTAGCCTTGCTCTTGATCTGTAGTAAAGTTACCACATCCACAACATGACGCTATTGCATATTTTGTTTAGCTACTTATTTTTTTATTTGAAACCTCTGTAGTATCTTGCACATAGACAAGAAGTGAAGGCAAAAAATGACTGATGAAGTAATCAATTTATTCAGAAATAGATTCAGTTAATAAGCCGTCATTCTCAGGGATGAGAGCGATTTGGCCATTAACTGATTTGGGTACATAGCCAATCAGAGACTTCTCTGCATGATAGACATGCAAAGATTATTGTTATCTGTCAGGATTACATATGCTAAGCTATTAAATTACATAGCTGCATAATGTAGCTGCATAACTAGCATGGTGATGGGGCCATCGTTGACACAGAGGATAAACCCAGACGAGCTACAGGCAAGTTTAATTAGTTAAAGCCAGTGGGAACGTATGCATCCTCACTAAACACCTGCTACTTTCCCCCCTCCATTACAACTGCTTCACCACTGGAACAGCCCACTGATTGCCTCCTATCTTATGATCAAATTGGCCCATTTTCTGCTAGTCTACCACATAAACCAATCTTGGGGCTGACATGACTCACTTTTACTTTTACAAAAACGTCAATACTAACTTCAGTGGTATTAGTAACTAATACCACTAATAATAACCAATACTAAGCAACGTCACTGGCTTAATGCGATTGGTGAAAATGGATAAGGGAGGTATAGTGACATAAAATCCTATTCTAATCATTGTGGGAGTGCTACCTAATATTAGAGCACTCAATAAACGCTGTAATATTCAAACTAACATTTATTTACATTTTATTTTGTAATTGTGCCCAGCTAGTATTACTTGATTTCTTTTTAATGTAGAATTTGTATCATTATGCTATTTGTTAGTCTGCGAATAGCACCTTTTTTTAAAATTAAAAAATGAAGATGAAATACTAAGTGCTATTATGCATCTGTGGCACTGAATATTTGGCTGGTATGAAGTGAGCCTACACATACTGTAGACCAGTGCTTATGTTTTTCTCTCTATCCAGGACTGCTAATGCTCTGATCCGATGCTGTGAGCGTGGGGGCAGGTATAGTCGCTTAGGTCTAATCTTCACCGGGGTGATAAACATAACAATGACGAATGGAGCCAGCGGTGTGCTTTAACATCCCGAGCTCACTGTTGTCTGGAAGGGTCGGCCCTCCGATAGCAGGGTACAGGTCGAGCCAGCTCCGCTCATGGTCTCCACTCTTTGGAGTTGGCAGTGTGAACAGATCCAGGTGTGCTGCACTGGTTCAGTATTCATAGTCATTGGTCATTTTCCACAGATGTTTTGATGAATTCTATAATGCTGCTTGGGCATCTGTCAGTTCCTCGTGTACTTGGAAGTGAAAGGCGTCCCTGGCACCGGTAGAAGGTACTGTGGTGTGTCCACTGTGCTCTTCCTCTGTGATCTGTTGGATGTGAAGTTCGGTGAATGTTTTAAATCTTCATTTAAACCACACCCCTGTTGGGAACGCTCAGTCTCATGATTTAATATGTAGTAGGTGGGCTCATGGACAGATTGCCCCAGTGTGATGGGTTCATTCATACTATTTTACAATTTAGCAGATACATATTGCAGCCTCTCAGCATTGTGAAACAAGTGATGTTTGCGTGGCTGCCGTTGCATCACCCAGGTGGGTGCTACACATTGGTGGTGGTAGAGGTGAGTTCCCCCTCGTCACTGTAAGCGCTTTGAGTGTCGTGAAAGGCGCTATATAAATGCAAGGTATTATTATTATTATTATTAAGTTGACACGTTACATTAGATTTTGGCATTGTGCAGGCACTCATATCCAGAGTGATTTACACAAACGACTTTTTTCTTATGTTCAATCAGTTTACACAACTGGATATTTTACCCAAGCAAATCGGGTTAAGTTCCTTTCTTAAGAGTGAAACTGCAACTCCCCAGCTAGGAATCAAGCCTACGACCTTTGACTTGTCAGCCTACCATACAAACACAGTTGCATTGCTGAAACGTCCCTGCAACGTCACTTTTGCGATGTACAACCTCCAAGCAAGGTTAAAGTGAAATACCAGTGTCGTCGTCAATACCTCGGGTACCAAACGTTGTTGGAACGTCACCGCAACTTTCCAGTGATGTATGTCATTTTTTTTAACATTTCAGCAACATTGCAGCAATGTTGATATGATATCATCATATCATATTAACAACGTTGTACAGGCATTTTAAAACGGCCGATCTACCAATCCAAATTCTGCAATTCCAAGCCTGTGTTCACCAGTTGACAAGGCCAGTCAAGGCTAATTTAAAAGCTAGGCTTCCTGACACATGAACAGATTTTATATGATCTATTGTTCATGGGTTTGCTAAATTCTACAGCAAAATAACGCCTTGCTCACCACAGCCACCATAGACTATGTGTTACAATATATGCATAATTCATTATTTTTTGTTTGTTTTGTTTTATTTAAAGTGGTGCCAACATGCCTATTAGTCCATGAGCCAGACCCTCAAATTTTGGCCATCATGCCCACTTGGAAGGACGATGTCTCATAGTCATTTTCTGGATGGTACGTATATGTCCCTAGTACTAGAAAATGTATGGTAGCATTAAAGGGAAAACACAGATTTTTAAGATGATGAAACCTATTTTCCTGAGGTTAGTATGTTTTATATTTCTCTAACATTAAAGAAAGCCTTCTTGAAATATGAGCCTGTGATGTATTCCACTTTGGCAGCCTTTATATTAATAACAATTGGAAATCTTACTCTGGTTGTATTTGGACTTTCATTCCACAGCTGCTGTGTGTGTGTGTGTGTGCGTGTGTGCGTGCGTGCGTGCGTGCGTGCGTGCGTGCGTGCGCATGCGTGCGTGCATGCATATGTACACATGTGAACAGTGCTTAGATCCCTTATGTGTGGAGGTGTGAGATAAGCTTGCCCGTGAATCATGAACACTCTTTTACGTCAAAAGTCCAGAGTTGTCAGTGGGTGGGATCTCTGTCATTAGAATGAATCACAAAAAATAAATAAAAATAAAATAAAATAGGTAAAAATATAATACTGGAGAGATTTTTTAAAGTGTTTTACCAAAGTGTCTTGTGTTTACTTTATGGGAAAGTTTTACTTGTATGTGGTACTTCATATAGCCAAATTTTCGATTTTTACCCATTAATAGGACACAAAAATGTATACATTTTCGTGTCCTATTTTGTGTCCTATTAATGGGTAAAAATCGAAAATTTACAACAGTTCAAGAAAGTCTGGCCCATGAGTTTATGTTATGTATTACATGGCTATATGAAGTACCACATACAAGTAAAACTTTCCCATAAAGTAAACACAAGAGACTTTGGTAAACAAATGAAAATCACTTTAAAAAAATCTCTCCAGTATCATATTTTTACCTACAGTATATATATATATATATATATATATACACACACACACTAAATGGTATTACATATCAGTAACATTAGTGGAAATAGTCAGAGGTAATACCAAGTGAAGGCCTGTTGCAATTGTTACTTCAGATTGATTGTCTTTTTTTTCCACTAATGTGCAAAGAAATGTTACAGGCTCTGAATTTCATTAAAATTTCTTAATACATTATCCTTGCACAGCAATCCTTTTATTATGCTCTGCAGCTAAACAGTTTCCTGAGATTTATTAACTCTCGCATTCCCTGTGTTACCATCAATACACAAAATCCCACAGTTATATTAAATTGAAAATGTGGCACTTTGCCTTCAGATTCCTTCCTTCACCAGAGATCTCGTACAATTCCCAGTTATGTGTTTCTCGTTCAGCGAAGTATCTTCTCGAGAAGACCTGTGCGGCTTGTGTTTCATAAATATTTTGTGAAGGTAAATCCTGTACTGAATGGCTTCCCTGACGTTGATCCCTTGACTTCCCCCCTTGTGTATCTGAGTAAAATATAGAACGTTGGCTTGTTTGTGAAGCTGCACTTAATGGAATTACAGCCTCTTACTTTTAGTGGACATTCTGGACAAATGATAATTTCTCTCAAAACAGAAATGATGTAATTTACATCATAAAGGGAGACCGGGCTCTTGGGCCTAGACATCCAGGCAGAAGAGTTCTGTTTTTATCATTTTATGGTGGAGTTTGTCATCAACAATGACAAAAACAATAACAGTATATGGTTTTATTTTGTTTCATATTAACTCCTTCATCCTACTAATGGGTTACATAGCATGAGTCTAGTACAGACCTCCACAGGCCTTGGCAAAGCCAAATTTTCATCGGGCACAAATCAGAAGGCAGTACGGCCAAAATCAAATTTGACGTCAAGGACATCAAGGCCAATTCTCGGAAAGTGCCAGTGACGGGTTTATGCCCTCACAGTTGCAAAAAACAGTTGCTACAGCAGACTAAATAAAGACTACAGCATTGAGAGCATACAACGGGCATAATAAGGTGCTGGCTTTGCTGAATCTTAAAAAATGAAAAAAGATATAGGCCTATAGCCTATATTCTACACACAAAAAACAGACAAAATATTAAATAGGCCTCATGTTTTATTTAAGTAATGACAAAAGCCCTATTTGGACAGGATAATTTGTACGGGGGGAGGTGGGGTAGTATAATGTAATTATTACCTGAGGATCTCTGTTATTTTATTCCCGTCCGAATGTGCCATGTCAGTAACTTTTACGTACGGGGCGCTCCCCCGCGGTCCTTGCCAGCGTCTTTTACCCTACTGTTAAATGCCCTGTGAAAATAACCCCAGGTTATAGCAATCCTGTGCAAAAAAAATCAACATGTTGCTTTAATTCAAAGCTAAAACATTGTCTCGCATATGCTGTGTTCTATAGAACATTAAAGGGATAGTTCGGAATTATGGACATAATGTCTCAATTACGACTTACCCATGATGTAGTTGATTGATGGAAACCATTTTCAGCTAATTCCATGCTGTCCTTCTTTTGGACATACACACGTTGCTAATGCTAGCGCAACTCTAAGGTAACCGGTAGCATCCACTACCAAATACTCCACAGTGCACCCAAAGCAAATAAAATATGACGACAGTCTATCTGGGTTAATTTGAGCGTTTATACCATCATTTTTTAATTAAAACTATCGTTGAATCCTTTACTTTGTGCTGACCTGTATTCTCTGTGGAAGTACGGCGGCGGAGCGAACGTGGCCATTGCAACTTGTTGCTCTTCTTTGTTGTTGTAGTCGACCAGTGCCGGCACTACATTCGTAGGTAACGTAAAGTATCGCTCCGCCGCCGTACTTCCACAGAGAATATAGGTCAGCACAAAGTAAAGTATTCAACGATAGTTTGACTTCAAAAATGATGGTATAAACACTCAAAATAACCCAGATAGACTGTCGTCGTATTTTATTTGCTTTGGGTGCACTGTGGAGTGTTTAAGTGCGTTTGGTAGTGGATGCTGCCGGTTACCATAGAGTTGCGCTAGCATTAGCAACGTGTGTATGTCCAAAAGAAGGACAGCATGGAATTAGCTGAAAATGGTTTCCATCAATCAACTACATCATGGGTAAGTCGTAATTGAGACATTGTGTCCAAAATTCCGAACTATCCCTTTAACACAATGTTATTGATAGGCTACTGCCATTCACGTTTAGACAAAATACTAGTCTCTTAATTTACTCTTGATAGGTCTTGTCAATTCTTGCACTTAGGCTTACCAGCTCAGCATCGCATATCCTGGCTCGACAAAGCCATCAGCTTGGTGAAGCCCTCATCTTACATGAGAGATATTGGCTGTACATCCGTGGTAATCATTTTGAAGATCGTCCTAGTCACGCATTGTTGTCTAGTATTGTCGCACCTTTTCAAAGCGTTGATGTTCGCTGAGAAGCGGTCGGGCTTGAGCTAATTTGGCTGCTGTCGTCACTCACAGTCACTGTCAGGTGTTGAAGTCTCACATGATTTCCAGACAGTGCTGTTGGAGTATGCTAGCTTTGTGTCGAAAAGGTTACATTTAACTTTATTTTCTGTAATCTGTGAGACCAAATAGTGCTTTTTCAAAGCATTTCGAGGTATGTCAGTTTGAGTTGCGCCATGTACACACACCTTATCGCGTGAGAGCTTATCAAAGCTCATAGGCTATTTCCCCTGTTAGTCTAACGTTACCTCACTGACCTCAGATCAGCATTAATAGTCTACTTTTAAACACGAGCCTATGACAATCACAGTAAAAATAAAAAATAAACCTTAAAAGGAAATGGTGAGAAATAATTTTCTTAATGTTCTTAATTATTGTTTTAAATGCAAGAGATTAGAGAGATTTTCCTAAACGTTTAGCATTATTGTTAACGTTTAACATTTAAATGGTTTGAAGTCACAAACAGTCAAAAGTCACAAGAAATAGGCGCATACAAATGTAAAACTGTTTAAACCCAAACTTTTATGTATACCATGAAAACAATGGCTGGCACATTTATACGTATTTTTACTATACTTGTATTTATTTGTAATGCTTATTTAAACCAAAACTAAAACATGTCAGGTAGGCTATCTGCAAGTTCAAAGTGAAATTGTTAAATTATGGCCAGCAGCAACAAAAAATGATGTTGCATGACCACATGCATGGCCATTTGTTTTATGATCTGCCCTTTTGCTTTTTTTTAAAAGGTAATATGACATCCATGTATAGGACATCCATAGCAGTGGATGTGGTTGCTTTGTAATTTGAGTTCTGGTGGGTCAATGTTAGGGAACTGGGCTGCCGTAATTGCAACTTGGTTGCCAGTTCGATTCCCAGCTGGGGTACTGCCGTTGCCGGGGAGAATTGTCGCGTACGCGCGCGGCCTCGGGTGAGCTGGAATCACGATCAGGAGCTCGGAAGAGTTGCAGTCCTGAAGAGTTGCACCCTTCTTCCTACTAGGGGTTGTAACGGCTAATTCTCAAGCATTTGCTACGGGGAATTGAATTACATAGGGGTGCAATTGGGAGAAAATGGGAATGTCATGTTTAAGTCATTACGGATAAAAGGTCTGCTAAGTGTATTAATGTATGTATTAATGTATTAATATTAGTAGTAGCAGTTGTACTGGTATAGAATTTCCTGCAAATTTTGATCATTGAATATTTAAAAAGAGACCGTATTAATAGAAATCCTTCAGAGACTGAACAATGATGTTTTATACCTGCTGTCAGCAACACTGGATCATGGATCACTGAGCATTGTAGACAAAAAGATTCACGTGCAAATGATAAAATATTACACCCATAGGTCCGGGACATCCGGATCTTGTCAAGAAAGTCTAGTTTTTAAAGCAATGCTATTTTAATAATCATTCAAATAGGATAAATCTGCTGTTTCTGGGCTTTTTACTGTCAATCCCATGGTAAGTGGGAGCAGGTGCTGACAGGTGGAATGGGTGACTAGCTTTCATTGCCGAGGCGTTTATTTTCTTGTACAGTGCCTCAGAACCCAGTGGAAAAAAGCAGGCCTCAGCCTTTCACACAAGGTTATTAGAGTTTACTAAACAACCCTTCAGATGAGGAAAAGGCTCGATAAACAGCCTCTGTGTGAAACACGCGACGGAACAAAGAAACGGAACAAAGATATCGGTTTTCCCAAGTGACACGCAAGCTGATGCATAAGCACACAGCCTTTAATTGGCTGCGTAGCGGCAAACCGTTATTTCTGTTGAATCAAGGTGAAGAGCTGGAAATGTATTGTCCACGCCCGAGTCTGATCTGTTTTTGGTTTGCAATTTGCTTTTCTCAGCAGAATTCTGGCTTTCAGTCCTCTGCTTTAATTTAATGCTTCATGGCAGTAGCAATCCGGTTTAGGGACTAAATCAGACGTCTCACAGTCAGAGCTTTTGGGGAAGAGAAGTAATGGAATTATCATGTACAATTTTAAACCATAAAGCTTCCTCCCGCCCCCTCTTCTTTGCCCCTCTCCTCCCACTCCCAGTTCAGTATTCTGTCCCCTTAACACACTGTACATGTACTTGTACAGTACATCACAGACATGCAGTTATTGATAAATACACTGATAATTGCTGCCCCCTCAGGTCACATTTGCTTCAAGTCATAATTGTGCCCAGAATCAATTATACATTCAAACATGACTGTGAACTGTGGAAAAGATTTTCACAGATACGGTATGCCACACATGTTCACCCATTGTCTGCTCTTTCAGGAATATGGCTACCACACTTCTACTTGGCAATGTAACTAATCCTCTTAGTGCTGCTGATGTCTATTCATGTAGCTAACCCCCTGCAGATAGTATTCCTTAAGATGATTTCAGAAAATAGGGATAACTGATGAATTCAAGTTGTGTATTTGAATAAACGATATTTGGAAATGGAATTAAACTTTAATCAATACGATGATTTAAATACAAAAAATAAAATAGTAATTTCTGAGCATGCCTGGCTTTTTTTTTTTAAATTAGGAGCTTTAAAACGCTGTCAGTAATGTGGTAAGCAATTCCATTTATTTACTTATTTACTTATTCATTCTCAGTCCTACAGTGTCTGCAGTTGATTCAAAAATGCTTGGAAGTCAAAAAGACCATCCTGCAGATGCAAGTAAATCCAATATCTACCCCGTACCAGTAGCACTATAAAACCAAGAGAACCAACAAAATGGTTCAGAGCTCAGAAAGGGAAGATGCCTGAGGACAACATCCTAAAAAGAGCGTACCCTCAGAGCAAGGCGGGAGAAACGAGTGACAGGCGAGCGACTCTCTCGAGCGGGAGCGAATCGGAGGGGGGTTGACATCCAAACCCACGCGGCAGTCAGTTCGCTGTCAGGATGCACGCAACGGAAACCACCTGCATGGTGGAAATGTGACTACACGTGTAACGGAAACCGCCTGCATGGTGGACATGTGACTACGGGCCCTATCTTACACCCGGCGCAAAGCGGCGCTAACCCAAACGCAAGTGTCTTTGCTATCTTACACCCGGCGCATGGTTCATAATAACGCCTTGCGTTCACGTCCTTTAACTACCATGTATTCTTGCGCCCATTACAAGTGAACTGGGCGTGTTGGTCTTAAGACGAGGAGTGGCCAGGATTCTTTCTGGCGTATTGCTATCTTGAGCCAGCAGAAAGTGCTTGCGCTAGAACCACCACAAACCTGGTCTAAAGTCATGTCGCAGTTGTTTACATGTTATTTTAACGGCGCATATAAGTGCGTCTACATAGGCGTGTGCACAACGCGCGTACCATCCTGTCTGTTACACACAGGGCGCACACAAGCATGACTAAAATATCTAGATCACAATGCGAAATATTATTATTGTGTAGGCTATGTCAAAAATGCATAATAATAAAAGGTTCCATAGGTCCACATACCTTTCCCTCAGCGAAGGGAAACGATGCCACATTACATCGCTCTCAGCCCACTCCATCAACATCCAGGCGATGTGCGAAGGTACGGGACAATGGCTATCCATTAAAAAGGAGCTGATAACACCTATATCAAGCCTAATGCGCGAATTGTCATTTACACCTAATGCGTGAATTGTCATTCAATGGAGTTTTGAAAATGCGCTTCAGATGTCATTACAATTCAGGTCTGTTTATCTAGGAATACAGCCTGTAAGTAAATAGAATGGTTTGTGACTGAAAAAAGTTTAAAACCATGTCCAGTGAATATTGCTTTTATTGTTTTTCAAATAGCCTAGGCTACAGCGGATTCGCTGTGCCTATGGTTAAAAAACGGAGATACATAAATGTCACCATGTTAACTGAATTGTAACCTTAGTTATTCTTCGTCTTTCATATTTTTTAAATTACAGTGACAAGGTTTCCATACCCTCAGCTTATTAAAACCCCGTTGGTTTCACCTGTTATTCCATAACTGAACAAAATATTTGAAAGAGAACTAATTAGAAACGAAAACAAAATTGCAGCACGTTACAATTAATTCACAATTAATTTAAATACCATTATCTGCATGTGCGCTTTAGAGGAGCAGGTCTGTTTCCCCTGCTGTAAACCGCACTTTTAACGGTCTTCCTGGGAAAGTGGATTGTTTTAAAGCATTACGCTACCAGTAAAACGGGTTGGTCACATTTCGATAAGCAGGACATTATAAAAGAAGGGAAATGAACCTATGGGTTGCCAACCTGACAGCTTTATTGTATTTGTTGTCATCATTAAGGTAAAATAACGTTATTTATTTTATTAATCAAAATGAAAACGCAGGTAATGAACTTCGGATGAAGCTTGAATATGAGTTCATTGCTTCATTGCATAATCAAACAAAATTCGTTAAACAAGCAGGCTAATTTGGCGTTTTCTAAGGTGAGATGGAAGCCATTGGTAGCTTATTCTCATACCGCATATATTTTGTAGAATAACAGCACTGTCGGGAATTACCGGGAACTCATAATGGTTTGTCCGAAAAATATTTATCATAGGCTACTATTGATCCATATAGCCTATTCCTTGATCGCACTAAACACGCACGAGCATGTCTGTTTCACCATCATATAAGCAATCAGCCAAGGTGGAAAAGCAGGCTTTTAAAGGGAATGGGATATGACATTTTGATTGGTTTATTGCATGTCACGCCCAAGACACACCTATAATTAATGAAGAGACTAGGTTCAGCCCACTTGCACGCTGCGCCGTGCTTAGCGCCCAAAAAACACACCGTTAAAATAGCAAAAGTGGACTTGGACACGCCCTAAATGGACTTTACGCCAGGCGCTTAGACCAAGCGCCAAGATCGCCAAGATAGGGCCCTACATGTGCAATGGAAACCGCCTGCATGGTGGACATGTGACTACATGTGCAACGGAAACCGCCTGCATGGTGGACATGTGACTACATGAGTAATGGAAACCGCCTGCATGGTGGACATGTGACTACATGTG
The DNA here is from genome assembly GCA_029718625.1 of Synaphobranchus kaupii. Lineage (NCBI taxonomy): Eukaryota > Metazoa > Chordata > Actinopteri > Anguilliformes > Synaphobranchidae > Synaphobranchus > Synaphobranchus kaupii. Next base: position 102,633,368 of record CM056380.1, read on the forward strand.
CAACGGAAACCGCCTGCATGGTGGGCATGTGACTACATGAGTAATGGAAACCGCCTGCATGGTGGACATGTGACTACATGTGCAACGGAAACCGCCTGCATGGTGGACATGTGACTACATGTGTAATGGAAACCGCCTGCATGGTGGACATGTGACTACATGTGCAACGGAAACCGCCTGCATGGTGGACATGTGACTACATGTGCAACGGAAACCGCCTGCATGGTGGACATGTGACTACATGTGCAACGGAAACCGCCTGCATGGTGGACATGTGACTACATGTGTAATGGAAACCGCCTGCATGGTGGACATGTGACTACATGTGTAATGGAAACAGCCTGCATGGTGGACATGTGACTACATGTGCAACGGAAACCGCCTGCATGGTGGACATGTGACTACATGTGTAATGGAAACCGCCTGCATGGTGGACATGTGACTACATGTGCAACGGAAACCGCCTGCATGGTGGACATGTGACTACATGTGCAACGGAAACCGCCTGCATGGTGGACATGTGACTACATGTGTAATGGAAACCGCCTGCATGGTGGACATGTGACTACATGTGCAACGGAAACCGCCTGCATGGTGGACATGTGACTACATGTGTAATGGAAACCGCCTGCATGGTGGACATGTGACTACATGTGCAACGGAAACCGCCTGCATGGTGGACATGTGACTGAGCACTTGACACGTCAACAGGATTGAACCAAGTGGGGAAAGGTGAAATGGTTTACTCTTACCAGTTAAATTATATAATGCTTAATTTTATGTTTTCCATGGAATAGATACCATTCAAAAAGACTTGCACAACGCATTAGCCAAGACAAATTCACAAGAGGAACAGTCTTCTGATGAAATAATAAAATGCTTTGTAATTGTAATGTAATGTAAATACTCAATGGCCTGTCTATGTTTTAATGAGCCTATTCTCTGTCTTTATGATCGTGATTTCACTTGCTGCCTTATATTTTGTTGTTTGTTTTCTGTCCGTCTGAAACCTTTTCTAAATGACTTGCACTGCTTTTGAGGCATACTTTGAGTATGCCTCAAAATCCTTCAGCAATGATTTAGAAACACCAAGTGGGACAAGATATTCAAATTTCAAATCCCTTTTCAGGGTTAAATTAAAAGAAAATGCAACCTAGCACACGGAAAATGAAGAAATGATGACCAATTTCTGCTCTGTAACAGAAGGCGAGTGACGGCAATATGGACAGAAAAATAAGAGCAGAAACCGGTCCTCATTGCTTCATTGCTTCAGAATCATAGATCATATGCTAGAACGGAGCTGTAGAGCACGCCACCAGAAAGAATGTACATAATTGAAGCAGAAGTGGCAATTGGTAGGCCTATATGATTGCTTGTCGTCTAAGTAATCATATAACAGTACAATTACAGCTGGAATGTTGCTCACATGCTTGTTAGTGTGCTGAAAAGGATAGACATCAGAAGTAGCTATTGCTGTGTTTTTTTTTTTTTCCCCACTGCATCCTTAGAGTACATGCAGGCACAACACTATAAATGTTTCAGTGAACTATTTCTGACCCTCTTATCTCCAGTTTATATTTTCCTCTACTAATGTGGTCATTGTGAAACAGTTGACTTACCCTGAACTTTGATGGCGATTCCTCTTGTTGACAGCGTAGCATTTTTCTTAAGCCTTTACTTTTTCTACCTGAAAGTACATGAATAAGAACACATATTTACTGAGATCATGATATTACCTTAAAATAGATTTTTAAAGCGCAGTTTAATCTCAATCACAAACCCAATTTCACGCCCGTTTCACTTCCTACATAGTTTCCTCCAAAATTTGCATACTGTTTGCACGTCTCATGTACGGTCACATTTTTTGTTCTCAGATTACTAGCTAACTCAGGACCTGAGCAATTATCTGTGACTCCAGTACAGTAGAAGCAACAGACAATCGCACAATGAGCAATAATAATAATAATAATAATACCTTGCATTTATATAGCGCCTTTCTCAATACTTAAAGCGCTTACAGTGATGAGGGGGAAACTCACCTCTGCCACCACCAATAAAACCACGGTAAATTTTGCCTCACGTACCACTTGCACACCTTAAACATTTTTTTTTATACACCAGTCATTCAGGCTTCCTAGGCTACCGCTTTGATCTTTGCAAAATGTGAGAAATTAATACCGAAGAAATATCTACTGCAGCTTTTCTGTCAAGTGTCAACATGGACATATGTGCCACCGGCTTAGTAATATCCCAGCACTGTAGCAAATGCATACTTGCATACATCTCCCAGACATCTCCTTGCCATTGTATATGATTATGAAGAGGATGGCAATTATGACAGTGCCTAAGTACATATTACATTCACTTAATTCAGATCTTAACATCTAGAAATTATAATCAGTTAATTGCAATGTATGACTTTTTTTAAACGATATATTACGCATATAATGGCATGATTAAAGCTTTGAAAGTCGCAGGAAAAAGTTACAATTTTGCTTGAATGGTAAGGCAGATATCTACAGCAGACATGCGTAGCAGTGCATGTGTAAGCATTTACAAGTAATCACAGTTCTTCTGCAGATGCGTAATGGCATTAAGCTCGCTATGAATCAAAAAGCAATTGACTAACCCGGATGGACAGGGGGACGGTAATGTGCCTGGATGTTATTTTTATGTCTGGGTTAATTCACCTAACCCTGTTGTAATGAAAACATCTTCCCTGGCTGTATTAACATCACATTAACTCTCGGTGTAATGTCAGAGATATGCTCTGCACAGCTCTGCATGGATGTAATTGAGAAAGCTCCCACAGGAACGCGTAGCAAAATAGCTTGTCCCGTTTTAATTTCTGCCTCAGTTCCATAACCGGCTGAGAATTTCAATGTTAAATGTCACTGACTCATACCAGTCATGATGTCATAATGTCTTTGCCTGCTTGCATTTTGTCTTTGCTTTGTACTAAACAGAGGCATTTCTTCCACTTTAGTGTATTATTAAGACCTCGATTCACCCAAGTGCAATGCACTTTTACCTTAACTTTGAGTGAGTACATTTCAGCAATTATTTGTTTTGCACGTTCTCACAAATACTGAATATTTTAATTAGTTCCAGCAAATTAGGAACTCATTTTGCTGCATACATTGAAACATAAGTCAGTACTTTCTTAAAATCTTTGCTCAATATTAAAATTAAAACACAGTGAGTTTAGACCTTGGCCCCAAGTTACGTTGGGTAATAATGGCTTGTCCATTTCAAGATAAAAAAAAAACAAAAAAAAAACATGGCTTTGTTTTTTTCAGGAGAAGTAATACATTGCACTTGTTTACCACAGAGTATGTGTTAAACATTGATAATATACAATGTTGACAGTATCGTAGAGTTTGTGAACATGGACAATATAGTGGATATTATGCAAGGTTTTCAGTCTGCTTGTGAAACACTTACTGGTCTTTTTTTTTTTTAAATGCTGAAGAAGAGAAATAGCTCTGCAGTCAGCCGAGTGATGAATGGGTAGCGCCATAAATGGTTCTGCAGTGAGCTGACCGTCAGCTGCTTACACTTGCATTAAACGTCACTGGGGTGCTTCCAGCCAAATTTGCATACAGACCAAATGCTTGTACAGGTATTGTGTGTGTGGGGAATAAGCTATAGCACAAGACAAGTGTATTCAGAGCCAGGGTGCATATTTACCATGTCTGGCCTGCTGTACCTTGGGCCACGACACAAGGCGTGGCAGCATAAACAACGTTGTGGTTTTCGTTCTCCATGCCCGTGTCCGTCTGTCTGTGTTTACCATACGTCCGACAGCAGCAGGAGAAGGGGGGCCTCTTGTGGTGGAGTTAATAGCAGCGGCCTATCTGTATGATTCTCTTTGTGTAGATATGTACTCTCCTCCTTTACCCCCTGACTGCCTGAATGAGCATTGTGTTGGTGCTAGCCTGGCATGGATAATCACTAGGGCCACAGGAACCCTTGCCGTTAGTCAGTCCTCAATATTCAGAACAACTTTTCTTCTCTTGTGGTAAAACAAAATAAAACCTTCTGACATCTGTGATTATTCTAAACCTTGAAACTGTCTTTTCTCATTATGCTTCCTGGGCTGCGATATATTTAGCTTTATCTTCGTGGTCACAGTGTGGTTTTTTTTATTTCCTTCTTCCGCGGCATTGTTTATGTTTGCGACTGGCTGCAAAAAAGCCTTCCTTTGGAGGGATTCATCAGTAACATCTCACGAAATAGAGAGGAGCTGTTGAAAAGGCCAGACTCAGTGGCTCTCTGCTCTCATAGATCAAGACAGCCTTCATCCTTGAGATCGCACCACAGCAGAGTGTTGCGACTTGTTTTCTGAAAACCCTTTCCACATGCCATTACAAAATCAAAGTGACGTTAAACTGAAATAGCCTTATTGTGACTTTGCTTTCAAACAGAAGGCATATCGTAAAAAAAGACACACAGGAAATGTTGCGGAAATGTGGTCACAATGCATAAACCTAATGAGCAAGGGTTGGAACCTCAGCTCATTCCGGTGCAGTCAGCCACTCCCACCCTACCATCCACGCACAGCCAGTTTATGAAATAAAGCTCCATCATAGCACCAGGTGTTGGCAGCGTCAGGACATGATTCCGGTCAGATCCAGTATTTCATCCATTTAGCAGAGCGGCTTTTTATTTATTTATTTATTTTTTTTACATAAAATCCATTTACGCAGCTGGATATATACTGACGCAATTCAGGTTAAGCGCCTTGCTTAAGGGTACAACGGCAGTGTCCTTCCTAGGAATCAAACCCTCAACCTTTCAGTTACAAGCCCAGTTCATTCCCTAACCATTATACTACACCGCCGCCATGAGTGGACTATTTGTTTTTATGACTTTTCTCACCAGTTTTAATTTATCCCACAAATTGAATTCTCAGTCATAACTAGGGATACACATTTTAAATAATTATTTCGATCAATGATATTTAAATGCTTTCGAACAGATAATCGATAGTCGTTAAGGTAAATGCCATTAACTATATAGCTATTTTTCTTATTTTTTTTAGTTTATCAGTTTATTGAACATGTTTTAAAATAAAATGAAAATAAAACATATAAAAAATTATACAAGCAAACAAACAAAATTATCATCATATGAGCAAACTCAAATAATACTGATCATGTTCAAAAGGGGTAAGAATGTGACAGTGATCTGTAAAATCCATTTGGACAAAAACTAGAACAGAACAATCGGAACAGATGCACAAAACCTTCGAACTGCCCATAGACAAAGAAAGATTTAGCTCACCGATAAAAACGTTAGTGACGGAAGAGGCAATACTTTTCATGACTCCAGGGCTTTGTGAACGGGTTTCTTTTCACCCGCATTCAAAATACATCAGATCAAAATTTCTACCACAGTGTGGAAGCACAGAGTAAGATGTGTTTAGATGGCTGCTAGATTTAGATGACAAGGCAACATAATCAACACGGCTCAGAGAATTTAACGTTTCTTCCTTCTGCCTCCTACTCTACATTGACTAGTAAAACAGTACAGATGTAGCCCAGGGACGCAGCCTTCATTTGCGTGGTACCTGAAAGATATTTTGTCGCAGTTTTGAAAAAAGTTATTGCAACTTCAAATTTTCTCCGAAAGAGGGGGTGCAATGTTATGCGACCTGAAATGTCCTTTTTAAAAAATAAAAAATAAATAAACAAATCTGGCAACGCCGGGCTTAGCACATCCAATTCCCACCCACACAATTTGGAATGGCCAATCGTCTGCAACCACAGCCGCATACGTTGCGCGAACCTCCACTGCCAATTCGGGAGAGTGTAGACATCCACGGCTCTCCTCCGAAACACCAGCTGCTTCTTCAGGACGCTCTTGGAAATGAGATTTTTTAATCTCAAGAGGTATCTCCTGAACAATAATAATAATAATAATAATTCTCACACTGCGGACTACAGCTAAGCTCACAAAGACGGCTCTAAGCTCGCGTAGAGGAGTGACCTTTCATACGCTGCTTTGACTGCAATCGCCAATTGCGCGTCGCCCTATGGAGCTTCCGGCCACAGTCGGCACTGGCACAGTCAGGATTTGATCCGAGGCCGCGAGGCTTATCCATGCACCACAGTATGGCACTTTTACCGAATTAGCCACCCAGCAGCCCTATAAAATTAATCATTTTAATCGTTAAAATGTTGTGAGAGAACATTTAACAATGTGTAATGAAGAATAATTGATCATCGATTAATCATTAACATCCCTAGTCATAACTGTAGGTCTTGTCCAATTGCTGTATCACTTTTATTGCTTAATGAGGTTGGTGATCCCAGGTAGCCAGAATCCTCCCTACATTGGAGATGCTGTGGTGTTGCCCTGTGGGTGTCGGAGTCAGTGCTGGCATAGTCAGGTTTCAATCTTGCCCATATGGAGCTTACTAGGAACTTTAGCTGGATAGGCCCCAGAATCTAATATTTTACAATATAAAGAACTTATACCTATGGTAGCTTTTCTTGACTGCAAAATAACAAGGTTATTTCCGTACTGCAGCTCCTTAAGGGGAAGTGTTTCAAAGTGTTTGGTGTGTAGGTAGAAGCGTTGCTGCACGTGTCCTGATCTTTCGTGATCCTAATGTAACATGACTCCTGATAGCAGGTTCCTAGGAGATGGAAACATTCTGCCATAAAGTGGATGGAAACATGATTAATTTTGGCCGTCATGTAACCCATCTCACCGTTTTTGTTTTTCTGTTTTGTTTTTTCCTAAAAAGAAATTCAGGGCTGGAAATACTAGCTCAGTTTTGGGTACCCAAATACTAAGTTATATATATGTTTTATATATAAAGCATACTTCAGTACAGTTTTCCAACTTGTTTTTGTCCATTGTGATACCCTTTCAAATATCTCTAATATTAAATGCATAGTGTATGACTGTCGTCTTGTTTTTTATGCTTATTGCAATGCCCAATAAAGTGTGTCTTGTAAAACATGACACACAATTCTCTGGTGTTTCTTGCACGGCCCAGTAAGATTTATAAGTTCATAAGACAGTAAAGGCAGTTTATGTAAGGAGAGGATTGTTCTCTGCTGATTACCTTGTCTTCACCGGCTCAAATTTAGAGCAAATCATGCCGGCCTGAAGGTTATAAGAAAAGCATGGTAGTTTCTGGACATTGAAACTCTTAGCTTACTGATGGTAGCAATTCTATTCTATCCAACTACTACTTGTAGTGCAACTACTAATATTTCTTATGGACATATTTTTACATTGTGCTTCTGCAGTGAATCTCCTGAGTGATTACAGTATGGTACATGGCAGCACAAAAGTTGTTTTAGCTGCTGTCCTTTATACGACCCCTGGCCTTGGTGTTTGAAATAACCTCGACTAGATGATTTCTGAATCTACGCCAGTGTGGCTGTCAAAGCCTATGCTTCATCTACCTAGTGAAGTGAAAGATTAATAATGCTGCGATGGGCTCAGAGATCTGAACAATGATCAATGCATAATCTTTTCTTTTTCTTTTTTATGAGCAGGGTGACAACAATATATACTTATACTTTGCAATCGCATTATTTGATTTTATTTATTGTTTTAACAAACAATAAGTACAACAATATAAATATTATCTGTAAGACAGGTAGCACCCAATACACAAGAGACAGTCATAAACATTTTGGAAACAGTAAGTCAAAAACAGTAGCACCATATCGCCTACATCCAAGGTCAACGATTTAAACATAATCTCTTTATAACAATTATATTTTTGGCGTAAAATTACATTTTTTAAGTTTTTGAATTAACTAAACTGCTAATGAGCAAAAAAAGTAGTATTCTTTCAAACTTTCAAAGCTAACAAAATTACATTCTAGGAACATTCTCTGTATGTTATTAAGGTTGCCCTAAACGATCCCTGGTTGATGCAATGTTTTTTTCAGGTTCTTAGAATTTTCTCAACGTTTCTGAGGAATGTCCCCTTCAACATTCTAGTAACATTCTAGGACCATTCCTCTTAGGGACATTCTATGTAACATAAAGGTAGCATCTCCTGAGATCACAGCAATCTTGAGAGGAATGCTCCTAGAATGTTACTGGAATGTTCTTTTGTTATCTTGGAGTAACATTCCCCTATATACCCCAGAATGTTCCAAAAATGAACGTATTGTAATGACGTGGCAAGAAAGTATGGGGAATGTTAGCAATGTCCTCCGGTCTCCCAGTAAAGGAACATTAAATCCAAGCGGTAGAGAAACCCAAAGGGAATGTTTCTACTAACATCCCTAGAACATTCCCCTAATGTTACATAGCTAGTGGAATGTGAAGGGGACATTCCATGCACAAGTTTTAGGAATGTTCCGAGAACCTGGAAGGAACTCAACATTATGACATGCAGGGAACGTATTGCAACGTTTATGACATTTAGGGTGCGTTCCCATATTGTTATCAGGGAGGAACATTGCTCATAGACTTTTCTCTAAGCATAAGAGAAACCTAAGAAGCAGAACGTTCCTCAGAGTCCCCAGCAATGTTAGCAATCAACCTATGAACTTTCCCCTGAATGTTCCCAAAGTAATGTTCTGTAATGCCAATATGCCATTACAGGGCTGTATAGGGAACATTATTTAAAGATGCCGAACGTTCTTTGTTACCTGGGCTAATGCTGCTTGACTGTGCTATTGTAATGTGGCGTGACGTGTGAGGAAGGAGGAGCCAAACGCAGCAAGGGGAATCATTAAGCCCTTAGGCCACTAAGGCGGGATACCCGCAGATAAGGGAAGGAGACAAGACAAGGAACACAAACACTACTAACCGGCTCACTGTCAAACGCCAAGTAGAGCGCAAGGACAGGGATCAGAACAGCCAGAAATAAATACGCGCCCTGTCTCGGTAACGAGACAAATCAGGACGGGCGAGTAGCGTAAAGACAAACATAAAACACAACAAACACTGCAAAAATAATATGATAGTATGAGTAATAGCGGAGGCGAAAGGAACAGATCCAACGTTCCAGGCTACTCTCAAACTCGCGGTCAAACACAAACGTGTCCACAAAATCGCCCAATCCTCCGTATAGGAAGACATGCGCCAAAAGACGAAAAGAACAGCAGTTCCAAACAAAATCGTCAAACTCCATGCAAGGAGAAAAGGCACCGAAAGGAACGAAACGGACAGGCAGCACCGGACATTTACCGGCTAGACCAACGCGAGATTAAATGAAAATAAATGCCCTGCCTCTCTATGAAGAGGAATATAATGAGGTGAAACAGGAACAAAGATTTAACGTTCCATGGCGATATTAATAGGTTTGCAGTCCAATGCAGAAAAGAGGTAAACACCCGATCTCCCTGGAGGGAGAAACATTTTACAGGTGAGCCGACGAGCACCGTCGTCCCATAACTTTCCTATCCAAATAGACTAACGCAAACTTAAACTGGAACAACCGCCCTAGCCTCTCAGTAAATAAATAACGAGGCGAAAAGGAACAGAGATTAACGTTCCATGGCTATTTTAATAAAACACGCAGTCAAACACAAACACGTCCACAACATAGCCCAAGCTCCATATAACTAGGAGGCTAACACCCGGAGAACGAAACTAGAACAACAGTTCCCAACAAAATCGTCCCGCACAGGTAGTTAGGGAGTATAGGACGGCTGCAACAAAAGACCTACGCAAATTTAATAGCACGACAGCCTCTCAATAAGGTGAAATGTAACGAGACGAACAGGAACTGAGATTTAAAGTTCCGAGGCTATTTTAAGAACACACGCAGTCAAACACAAACACGTCCACAACATAGCCCAAGCTCCATAAACTAGGAGGCTAACACCCGGAGAGAATCGTCCCACAGGTAGTTAGGGAGTATAGGACGGCTGCAACAAAAGACCTACGCAAACTTAATAGCACGACAGCCTCTCAAATACAAATAAAAACCCTGGCTCACAACAAAGGAGACGTAGTCCACGAGAAGGACCAAACAGGGAAATACGTACCAAGGCTACTTACTGGCTCACAGTAACACGGAATTGAGTAGAAGCAAAACGCCAGGTCTCTCAATAAGAACCCTTAACAGGCGAAAAATGGACCAGAGAAACTACTCTATACTTCTAAGAGCTAAGAAACTAAATAGAAGCTAAACACCCGATCTCCCTATGGGAAGAAATGTGCCGAAGAGCGAGCAGAACTACAGTTCTGAACAGAATCGCCCAAAACTCCATACACGGAGGAAAAGCACTAAAAGGGCAAAATAGAGCAGAGATTTTACGGTCCCAAACTTCTACGAGATAATCAACTACCAAGCCAGTAAGAAATAAGCCCTGCCTAAACAGAGACGTTAAAAATAGGCGAGAAGCCAAAATGGTACGAGAACACACAGCCAACAATAAACCACAATACAAAACAATTAACAATTAACAATTAATGTCGAAGCCCCGAATGAAGGGAACGGTAGGCTTATATACATCTCTCTGGAGACTACGACAGGTGTAAATGCTTAACAGACACTCCCCCAACTCAGCAGGGCAGAGCAAGCATCCACCAAAAGGGCAGCGCCCTCACGTGGCCACCAAGGAAAACGACCGCATAGGACCACAGGGTCCAAAACCATGACAGCTATATCAGGCTTTAAAAGGAGTCTGTGTTCTCTAGCATATTAATTAGTTACAAATCTATGGCAAGGAGCTTGATTTGATGCGCCATCATGTAAGCATTTATTTGTAATTTTTTTGTTGGGTATTGTCTTGTATCGCTCCATGCAAATTCTAATACTCCTTCCTATAACTAGCTCTGAATGCAATAACTGCCTTGTGCTGTCAAGTTCAACGGCACAGTAACATTACGTCATGAATAATGAATAAACATTTTGCATTTGAGTGCAATGTTGTTTGCAGACACATACATTCCTTGTACCCCACACGTCTCCTACTGTCAGGGCGCATAATGCACGAGAGACAGGACTCTTTAAAAGGGCTTTGTTTCTCTCAGGATAGAGAATTGATCGTAATGAGAGACATGTCCTCTTGAGGCTTCTGGCTAGCAGTAGTTGGACCCAGGTGATGAAATGCACACATTTATAACAGGACATAAAGAGGGGATGACATTTAGCATAGGTGCTTGGCAGGTCACTTAACTACAATGATCTTAACTAAGAGTTTTATTCATATAATTAGCAAAATTAATCTAGATGCAATTGGTCAACCCCAGTGGCACGTCCAGCTAAAGCAAACGCCTTTTGGTGCTGTGATTCTGACCGTGATTTTGTGGCCGGGACCACTGTGGAGTGACAAACATTTGGCCTTGGCGTGCTCCAGAAAGGCGAGGTTTTCGTTTGGCAGACTTTTCGCCTGCCTCATCAGGCCGGGGTGACTCCTGTGGTCGATTGAGTGCCTGTGGCCTGACTCTGCCAGCTGCTTATGAAGTGCGCTCTTCCAGAAAAGCGACTTTGCCACTCATCTGCTGCGCTGCACTGTCAAAAGAAGCCGTGGCTGACAGAATCCACTTCGGAGGGAGTAACTTTATTTCTGTTTTGATTTTCATAAATGGCACGATAAAAATGAGCTCAGAAACAAACTAAATTCTCGACGTGGGTGATGGATTGCTTCCTCAATTCATTCCGTGTCCCCTAAGCATTTGACAACTAGTGGTGGCCAGAAACTTTTTTTTTTACTTTGTTCTTTGTGTGAAAAACAAAAATCGCAACATTTTATGGTTAATGTTGACTGGACAGCTAGCAAAACTTAATTTTATTAAATTCAGTGGTGCATATGCCTCAATGAGACAAGCTAAATACTGTTGGGATTGCTTTCTACAGTAAGTTCATTGCACACGACTGAACGGCATCTTTAGCATGATGTCAGTAATATCACCTGTCTAGGCAGCATCAGGACATGTCTATCTGGTGAATGTGAGCACTGTTATTTAGGACGGTGGGGGGGGGGGGGGGTTGATTCCCTCATCTTGCTTAAAACCTATGATACCACCACCAAAGTTGTGGCTGGAAACTGTGAAGACTTCACAGGGAAACTTTTTTTCTTTTAGTAAAAGTTTTTATTATCATTTTTTCCCTCCAGAGGGGCGGTTCTGAGTGTTGATGCTCGAGATGAGGCTCAGCATTTAAACTGGAATGAGATGTGACCTTGTTGGTCTGAAGCAGCCAGATGGTTAAGCAAAATGAACACACGCGGGGTCAATGCACAGAGACACCTCAACCACATGGCGCCGCAGGCAAAAGAAGACCGCATTGAGTCTGTGCGAGGCACGGCACTTTGTCAAAAGGAAGTAATTATCCACCGTTTATTTGTCTGACTTTGACGACTAACTCTTTTCCAGGGCTGCATGCAATCCTTAGTGAGTTTTCACATATACAGTCGGTACCTTTTATTGAGGCTTTTCATAGTTGAATAACTTTTTAATTGACAGTATGTCTGGATAATGAGGTTGGCTCTTATAAGCCAATTACATGTTTTTCGGGCCAACCTGAGTTTAAATTGTCAGATGAATGTGAACTGCAGATGGAGCATGCATCTCGGGCCAGGGAACGAGGCCCTGAATTACAGGGGATGACAGTGATGCTGTTTGGTTGTGCGACTCTGTAGTTCAGCTCGATGACGGAAGAGTTTCCTGCGCGAATCTCAGCTGGATTGCTGCTACCACACCTGCAGGACCTTTTTATCATAGCTCTTTGCCTAAATTGCTCTAGGACTGAATAAAATATCATATATTTGCTGCCCTAGATATCTACAAGGCAAAAGAGGATGGTTATTTAAGTCAGCGTATGTAACACTGTAAATATTCAGAGCAAACCCTCTGAATAACGAGGTGTTGCAGTCATATTGTACCTTTCGTTCAACCTTTTCTTCACAGGATTGGAAGCCAGGAAAGTAAGTGTTGCTTCATGCCATGCGTTTTAATGGATGCCCCTTAATTTCAGTGTTTTTGTCAGTGATTGATAGGATGAATGCACTGTTTGTCTCCACACAGGAAATGTGAGAGAGGGATATTCTTTTCCTTCTCATTGCTGGTGGGGCGCAATAGTGTCAAAACAGCACAGTCCACTGTCTTTCTGAAGGACGGAGGACTTGGTTAGCATTTGAATGTTTCACGAAGCCGGGTGAACGCTTCGAGACGGGCGTCGCCGACCCATGTGACACGGACGGCCCCCCCGACAAAGCCGCCCGACGTCCCGTCGTGGAGGTGACACGGACGCGTAGGCTGAAGGCTGCTCTGTCACGGCACGGGTCCGGGCCCTGTTTGCACGCTTCCCTCCCATGGGTGGGTCAGCTGTCGTGTTCTTTCCGAGCGCCGGGTGATCTCACATCGCAGGACAGGCCCCTTTGAGTGTCAGCCCTCTTTGTAAAGGACTGTTGCTGGTGACATGCTAATGACAGACAGGAAGATCATAGCGCACCCGGAGACTGAAAGCATCGTTCTCTGACAGTGTTCCTTTGATAGGAGCAGCGAAATTGTGGCATTATGCTGCGTATGCAAATCAATGGCTGCACGGGTTGGATGGGATTTTAGCAACGGGCCATCCATAAATCACATTTGATTCTGCTAATAGTGACTGCTTTGGCTATGCTCTCCTGTATTCAATCATCCTTACCTTAACGTGGAGAGAAATCAGAGGGCTGTCTCTAAATTTAAAAACCATGGAAATCACAATGCATCATTCATAGGCCAGTCGTAATTCATAATGGCATAATTTTGTCCCAACGCCATACACTATGAGCGTGTTGACTAACAAGCCGCAAAATGTGGTTAAGAACAATTGCTTTGGCATTACACAGAGACATGTGGAGGAGAGTATAATTTCACATTTGCCCATGAGATGCTGTATTTTGGCAAGAAACGCTTCTGCTGTTCTTTTATGCACCTGGGATGGATGAATGACTCTGTAGTTTTGAAAAATAATAACAAAACGTGGCTGAAATTTTACACCTATCTTCATCTACTGTAGTAGATACATTTGTGTTATGCATGATCATGGGATTTGGCCTTGTCATTTTCCTGAGAATATAATCTTAGCTGGAATACATCTCCACCGGTTCATCAAGTTCCAGAGGCAGCACTGAGGCTAAGGTTGCCCTTACAATGTCATTTAAGAAACCCCTTATGAGTTGCATATACAGGGGCTCTTCACTATACATCGCTATTGTGTTCCAAAAAATGAGGACGCTGTGTGAGCCGACGTACAGAGGGGAATTTTCTCCCATAAGAATGAATGTCATTTAGTGGGGTTGCGTTCCAGGGTGTAGGTTTACTTCCTTTTGGGGGCGGATAGCGACCCATTTAATCCCACAAGAATCATTGGAAAAAAAGGAGAGTAAGGTTCTATGTCATCCCTGTTGTAAGGGACAGCCCTCAGACTTCTACGTTTTTCCCTTATGTCCTTAAGTATTCCCCGAAGATCCGTTATTCCGTTAAATATTTTTCCGTTTGCCATACTCCTCTAAGAAAATAATGTTCTCGTCGTCCATCCAGTTGGGATTCCTTTTCTTTTATTATATATATATATTTTTTTTCATTGTGATACTTTTCAAGAGATAGACTAGACCGAGGAGATTTAGTGATCGTTGATATGTAACCATGGTAACCTGAGTACACTGTCATGACAGAGACTACCGTGAAAGACTTAGCCTACACTTCATGCAATGCTCCTAAAGATCTCCTTACTTTAGGGAAATATTTTGGGGAAATATTTCATACTTAAGTTTGAAACTTAATGCAACCGGACACAGATACCTTGGTGTTACATTTGTTTTCTCCGCTGTTAGGGCCCCATATTTTACACTACTGGTCATTGATTGATCTGACTGATCAGTGAAGGGGAGCATTGGTTTCTGGCTGGCTAGTTCTGCATCATTAACATCATAATCCTGCATAGGCCTGTAATTGATTGAATAGCATTGCATGAAAAGTGTTTTTTATTTATAATAATATTGAATGAAAATGATTATAAATATGGATACGCAAAATAGCCAAGTTACAGAAAGCCAGGCTGCCGCCTGTAACTGCATTATCCAATTCAAAGAGATTTGTTTGGTTTCTTTCAGAAAGAACAAGAATTATTCTTAGCAAACATATGTAATGTTTGGTAGGAATATGCAACAGGCATGAAATTCCCACTGCACTCACCTAAAGCTGTGAGAACATTCTTCTTCTTCTTCTTATCAGCAGAGAGAAGAAGCATTTTTTCCCTTTGAATCATCATCTAAAATCTGTAGCTACAACATACAGTATAGGTCCATATATGGAGTAGGGAAGGTGATTGCTCTTTGCAATGATATTTCTGCTGATGTTTTATTTTGTCCCAACACCACCTTGTTTCCCTGCCATTTTTGGCAGTGTGTCTGTGAATGTGCTGTCTCTCACTCTCTCAGATACACACACATCATTTTAGTAGTCAGTCATTGTCATAATTGGAAAAAGATGAAAACATATTAGGATGTCTTTATCTCAAACAACCAGCTCCTAGAACCTACTCTGCATTTCTCACAGAAAATACTTGGAGTAGCGTATGCTTGCTTACATAAGCATTTTATTATTTCATCAGAAGACTGTTCCTCTTGTGAATTTGTCTTGGCTAATGCGTTGTGCAAGTCTTTTTGAATGGTATCTATTCCATGGAAAACATAAAATTAAGCATTATATCATTTAACTGGTTTATCTGTTTCAGATTAAACTGGACATTACCTCAAGTGATATATCTCGACTCAGATATGTGCAGGAATATTTATTTGTCATTCTGTAAAAATTAATTTGTTACAGTCGTACGCCTTTAAAAATGAAACTTTTTAAAAAAAAAGTTTTCACACATAAAGGGGAATTCCACTAAAAAATTATGTTTAATTTCTAGAAGAGTAGCTGTTCTCCTGATTAAAATGAGCTTTCAGCCAACTCTACCTGTAGTGAGAGCGGAGAGATAACCCAAAACTACTGTGCATGGTCCAGGTAAATGTTTTACTGTGAACTACAATGGCCAGGGGCTTACAGTTTATGGGCGGGTGTCAGACAGTGCCAGTCACAGGTTGCCACTCTTACAGAATACAAACTGGGTCTGGGCGTTACTACTAATCCTGCCTGGAGGCCGTTCTTCTAGAGAGGCTAACGTCACTCGCTGGCAAGCTAGCCACTAACGTTACAGTTCTACTGAAAAAATGTCACCACCATTATTAGCTGGAGTCTCTAGAGAGAAACAGAGAAAATACAGATATTCATTGTTTTATTTTGGAAAAAAGCCCTTCATTTATCTACTTTAGGTATAGTGAAAACATATTAGCTAGCCTAGCCAGAAGTCTGCAACACTTACTCGTTACTCATTTCTCCTCCCAGTCCACCACCAGTCGTAATTTAGCCGAGGCACTCCCGGGTCGGCTGCACATAACTTAACAGCAGCTTCGGCTGCCGCCTCACACCTTCGGCTAATCTCCTCAGCCATGTATTTGGGCCCAAAATGGTAGCCTTCCACCTCCACTTTAAGCTAAATTTCTTGGAAGGTGTTGTCATCCAGTGCATGGTCAACAAAATCATTGGAAGCCATTGAACTGGGATAATTGGTAACTTAGCTAAGGACTTTTTGAGCTAGCTCGCAAGCTAATTGTTTACAGTTGTACACAGGACACAGCTAAATTGGGCTGTCTCCCTCTCTGTGAGTTTGGGCATGCTTCCTTCAACATGACTTACACGCCCACTGTAGTTTTTCAAAAATGAGGAAGGGTCGACCAAATTTGTAACTTTAGATGTCAATATTTAGGTTCACAGATTGTTTTGGCCAGCGACAGAGAGACTTAATCAGTTGCGCCTTGATCTGTTAAATAAGATTAATGTTGTTTTTTTGGTGGAATTCTCCTTTAATATTGAAATAGTTTGTTTTCCTTAATATTCTGAAAATGTTTTGGAGGAATTGTTCTGTTCCTTAAAAACAATGTTTACCTAAAAAAAACAACAGATTATTAACGATGCAATTTGAAAACCATATTGGCAAATTATAACTTGAAGTACGAAACAAATTAGAAAATATTTGCACAGCTCCCTTCTCTGTGCTATCTTATAGCTGCATTATCTCACACGTGTGTATCTCCAACTTTGAAAGTGGCCTTGAACTAGTCCTTGCTCCCTTGTATTCATTCAGACTGGCACACGTGCATTTCAGAAATGACAAAAACTCACTTGACTGGTGTTCTGTACATCCTATACCCGACAATATCGGGCTACACTAAGAGAAACGCAAGTGATTCACCGTCTAAAACAGTGGATGAATAATACATCCAACACCCTTATTTGTGGGTAGCAGACATTGAGTTTTAAGAGATGGCTTGAATCACGAGCAATACCATCTTGAATCAAAAGAACCAAGTGAACCAAGTGCGTGTTACAAATGAAACTGAGCACAGAGCCTACACAGTTCACGGTTGGGCGAATGTCCTTACAGAGACAGTGCTTTTTCTCTGCCGAATGAATGTGATTGCTAGTCTCTGCTGAAAACTCACAGTAACGGTGAACCTAGGGCAATGGTATTTATTTATAGAGTCAGTTGCATATTGCTGAATGATTGAAAATACTGAAATAGTAAATAATAAAGCTTTCATAACAGTGGGCACAGGATTCTGAGCAGTCCCACAACAGCCAGGGACTCTGCCAAAGATGCAGGGGTAAAGCCTTTATGTGGAGTCAAACATGGGTCAGGGATCCACACAAAAGACATTATCTCAGCTGCAAGGCAAATAGGCTGCAGCTTTATAGGGTCTTGGTCATAAAAGTGTAAACAAGGAAGTTAAAATCTTTGCTCTGCAAATGCATTGTTCATTTGCATGCGTTCACGTAGGGGTCTGGTTGCTTCACAGGGGGATGCATATTTTGGATGCCTTTAGTTTAGAGTAATCATTCATGAATATTTTATGTCCTTTATCTGACACAAACAGTGAACACATGAAAGGGAATATTAGAACACAAAGATACAGGAAACATTCTACACATATCGTCTGTATTTATATAAAGATTTTTAAACTCAACATAGATTGATTTGTTCCTGTTTTATTGTGTGTTGTAATGTACATTGCAGTGCTATTTGTAGGACTACCAGCTCTGTCAGTGTATAATATCTTAACATTTTATGTTAATCGAATATCTATCTTCCTGGTATTTTCCTGGATCTCACTGATAGTGGACCCCAACTGGTTATCTGCACAGAATTCCATCATTGTGGACTTGAAGCTATACCCTCTTCTGATCACCCGGGACCGGTCGCGCTCCGTCGCTACAATCCGGCTGTTTATTTGCGTCATCCATGTCAGTATGTGGCGTAAAGGTTAACATATCTCCAGTTCAAATAGCCTGACTTGGTCCCCAAAGGCCAAAAAACAGGGCTTCCTTACCACAACAGGAAAGCCCACTAGACAACTTAGAACCTTCGAAGACTTCCAAAACTGATTACAGGCCCAGGCGGACAGCCAAAGACATTAATTCACTCATGTTTTCAAATCCTTGTCTGCCTTCTTTTGCTCTTGTATTGAGTTGTTAGGGTCATAATACAAAGAAAAAATTAAATAAACACATGAATGAATGGAAAAGCCTTGAAGTAAGGACTGCTTTGGGCAGCGGTGAAATGGAAGACTCATCTGTGATGTCAGACTGCGTGATATGAGTGTGTCTCTGTGAGCGTAGAATGCAGTCTTGTCTGCAGTCTTCCGCTGCCCTGGTTCAAATAATCTTCCGCTCAACTCCCTCTTCAGCACGAGGCTGATTCACAGCGGAGCATATTTTCTCTCAAAATGAGACCTTATTCCCTTGTAATGATTTCCCCTTAGACCAAATGTCTCACAGCTTGATACGTTATTAAGCAAATGATGTGCATCAGATATAGATGGGATTTGTGGACTCAGCATTTGATGGGGATGCCATATTATCTCGTATAAAGGCTGGGAAATATTCGCCATCTGGAGTGGGGACTTATACTCAAGTTGAGAAGAGTCTTCTTTTTACACGGCGCACTGATGTAAAATGAATGGGCCAATAGGCTATGTGCACGACAATGAGCATGTGTGCAGACGCCCCTGGGAATTCCCCCTTCAGAATGAGGGGGGAAAAAAACAAAACTCAGGTTTTTTGATGAATAAATCCACCTGAAGGACAGATATCTCAGTCAGTGCTCTGTGATACTTATATCTTTCTCTCTCAAGGATAAAGTCAAGGATGAAGACAAGAAGATAAGTGCATCAGTATGTTTTGTACTGTATTTTCATAAAACCGAGTTGACACCTTTATTTCTGTTGCTTGCAATTGGGGGAAAAAGCAGGAAATCTAGCTCCAAGTACTTACATAGAGCCAAATATCAAGACGTCAAGTATTATTTTTTAATTATATGAATGATATGAACATTGTGCTTATTATTTGAGATGCCTACATATGAAAAGGTGACGAAAAACTTAGGGACAAAATGTTGTTCCTGGCTGCAGTGTGGCAATTTGTTCTATGGCCAGATTGAGTCTGGTCTGTGCCATAGAGTCAGTGATCAGATTGGAGCAATGCTTTGGCCATAGTATCTCCCAGGGAGGCAGGGTTTCTATTAGCAGTTATCAGTGCTTCATAACTTACGTTGTGATTCCTCTGGTTGACTGAGTACATGCAATCTGCCTTTACAAGCTGTGCCATTTGTGCAGTCCTTCAGTGCAGTAGCTTTTGCAGTTTAGCTAGCAGATTAGAGAGGCAGCTGAACACATGAAGCAGTCGGTTGACTTCTCATGTTTCTGAGGACTCGTGAAAAGTAATATAAAAAGAAAAACAATTAGCATGGAACAAATTAGCTAGCTCATTGGCATGTGCAATATTCTCACTGCAGAAGTTATTCAGCAATCAGCATCGAACATATTTTCCAAGCAATGGATTGTTTACAAGTAGGGATACACCAATACCTTTCACTGGTATCGGGTGTAGGGTCCAATGCTTTGCTCATGTACTCTACCCATGCTCATAAAAACACTTCGATACCCAGTGCCGATACCAAACAACATCATGTAGCGTCAAGTGGAACCCAAATAAATAAAAAATAGAGAAAAAATGTCAGCGGTTTTGGAAGTACTTTATTATTTAACCCCCCCCCCCCCCCCCCCCCCCCCCCGACCCCTCTAGGGGGGCAGATTATGACATTTTGATACAGGGTATTTATTTCTGCAGTAGAGGAAAATACCTGTCTATATTTGTTCATTTTTATAAGCAGTAAATTATTAAGTCGCACCGTGATATTTATTTTTTTATTTATCATGTTACTTTTATATTGCTTGTGTGGCCCAATATTTTGAATGCAGCTGTTAATTCGATATGGTGACAGTGTTTTTATGATATTGTAGCGGCCAGGGGTGGAGCCGCGTTAATTATGTGCTGGGGGAAGCGCAGAGACTCATGTGACTGTTCTTGTCATGTCGGGATTATTGGCTTAAAAGTGATGTGTACATGTTCTGATCGTTGTGACTGTTGTGATGTGATTTGTGCGTGCTTATCTGTTCTAGAGTAGCGTAAAGTTGCAGTTAGTTAATTTGTGATGGGTCACCATGGCCGAGAGTTAGATAGCTAATAATGATCCCCAACCAGTGTTCGTGTTTGAAAAAAAGTGTTAAGTGGCTAATACTTAATATACACCATGATGCAGTGCAATTTGAAGTATTATAATGCAGTCATATGATGCCCGAATGCCTTGTTACTTTAAAGCTGTCGACACATTTAATAGAGTGCATGACTTTTTTTGTTGTGTCCTTCTGCAGCTGAGGGGAAGGTGATGGTCTTAATTGCCATGCAGGTAAAGTCCAAATAGGATTAGCGCTCCCCAACAGCTCGACTACTGAAGACGGATCATGTTCTGTTTCCCCTCAGACAGCATGGGACATGCATTTGATTGGCATTCCTTTAACTAGAAATGGTTTGGCCCTTGTTCTGCATTTCAGCTGTTCCGTTCCAGTGAACCCTGACTTCAAACTAATTGGCCCTCCGTGAAGTCTTGAATTGTTCAGCAGTATTTGTCAGGCAAGGGGAAGTACTGATAATACTCGCAGTTGCTTTCTTTGAATTATATTTCGGGCCTGCTTGTATTTTGTAATTTATTTTAATAAAGGCGAACGATGTATGACTGTGAGTTGTGGGTCCCTGAGAATTCCTTCTCTCTTTTGTTCGTCTGTCTATAGGTATACAATGGTTGGCTTGTTTTAAGCATGGCCTATTTTTGAAGGCAGACATAGAGATATATCATGTCAGCCTGTTGCTGTGACATCGGCTAAAGGAGGTTCACCATCACAGGCAGAGGAGTTGTCACACACCCGATTTTATAACAATAACACATTGAGCAAAATATACCTTTTACTTATTGCACTATTATTGCTACATTATTTACCTCCCTCACCCAGTATATAGACAGAACGCACACAAACTTTTACATGACTGATCCATTGTGATTGTTGGCACTTCTAAAGAGAATTCCCTGCAAATGGCATACAGTTACAACAAGTCATTAATTCAATTCATTTTGACTTGTGTCGTGCTTTTTGAAGAGACACTGTCACAGAGACGCTTTACAGTGGAAATACAGAATAAAAATTGGGCGAAAAACCAGGCCTGAACCCCCAAAAAGCAAGCAATTGAGGTAAAGTACTCCCCAGTGGGAAGAAAAAGCACTCAGATGGTAGCAAGGAACCCCGGCTATGGGGAGGTGAGAGCCCATCCTACGCTGGCAGGCCCGGTATAACAGGTAAGCTAGAAAAGTGATAAAAGAAAGCGATAAAATGGGTTGCACAGGTTACAGTCGGAGGTAGTTAAATTAGCTGCTAAAATAGGCAGTTGAAGCAGAGAGATGTATAATAATATGCAATTCAGAGGGGTGTGGTGATGCACTACTGCCGTGCCGTTCTTGGGAAATCATAAAATGAAGATGCCTGCTTTGGCACTGCTGGTGATCCAAGTTCTCTTCACTCTGTACAACACAAGACCCATCACACAGTGGAATCTGTCCTAGTGGGGGTAAAAACGGCGATATCAAAACAAAGCGCTGTTTTGTGATTCGATGATAATGTGAATGTCGGTAATTTATCAGTCACGGTTTCGGATAGCCTATCGAGAGTAATGGCTGCTCCTGATTTGCGACTGTGGTGGGATTGGTGCTGAAACACCTCCTCGCCATTAACTGGACGTAGAATGAATTGAATAAAGATGGAGCCAAATAAGCCGTTGTCAGTTAGACAGTAGTTACTTCAATAGCTGCAATTATGCTATTGAACCACGTTGACTGTTTACAGAAACCACGATTCATATGCTTTATCAGAACACTATATTTCATACTATTTTCACATTTGTCTTTTTATTATTGTCGTCTAATATGAAGCATTGCAAAGGCTTCCCTTCCTTCTTTTCTACAAATGGCACATCAGCATGACATTATATTTCCAGCTCATATTGGACTCCTAGTTCCTGCTATTGATCATTTTGGCTGAACAATAGGGAAAATGCCCAGCTTTACATAACATAATTGGATTGAGAAAGATTGTTACGGTCACATGGGCCCGTATCATTCCCAGCCTGTTAGAGTGAACGAGGTAAATCTTATTGTCATTTCTATTATCTTTTATTGAAGGTATAAATCAAAGCTTGGGTCTAGATACCATGCAGCCTTATAATATACTATGTTTGTAACCAATCCACAGAATTCTAGAGATTATAATCAGAAAACAGCAAGTGAACCATAAATACACGCACTCTTCAGGCAAACAAGACAGCCCCTCAATTATTTCATATTAAACGCACTTACCAGCATATCCAGTCGTGGAAAGTGCTTGTTTGTCTAGATGTACATTTACTTCCTGTGGGGGAAGACATGCTGTAGTAAATTCCCAGTTCTGCTTGGAGCCCAGTACAACCTGTTTGAGGATCATCCTTATTTATTTTGTAAAGAAGCCTCTTGGGTTTATGAATTAATGAACAGGATTGTGCTGTACATTTGTTGACGTATTCTGTCCTTACGGGCTTTTATTTAAGATGGCTAGCTGCCATTTTAGCGCTCTGTACTGTGGAAATGTAGCAGTGAATATTGATTCAAACTTGTGTTTTAGCATCTCCTTACCGCCCACTTTTCTCTCACAATTCTGTAGCCTAGTTGGAATTATGTACTTAACTAGAACGCGACACGAGGCATGTTTGATCTTTTAATAATTTAAGGTATGCAGTTATCTCCTCAGGAGGGTTTCAAATCAGAAGAGATTCCTTTCAGATATATATATTATTTGTATCATCAATTGGCCAGAAAAAAAATCTTGAATTCTTCTTCAAATCTTTTGTCTTTTCAGTTTGAGTTAAATGTGGACCCGCACTAGAGTGTGAAAAGTACAGTACTTAATCTTAATCTAATTACTATTAAATTATTTAGTAAATTAATACTTTAATACTACTACTAGTAGTAATAATAATAATACTATTAATAATAATAATAATAATAATAATAATAATAATAATAATAATAATAATAATAACAACAATAATGGACTTCGGCAGTCCATGCAACACTCCAGGACTCCATTTCCACAGGACAACAAGAACTAATAAAACATTCATTCCCACATCCATAGGACTCATCAACAACTGACTTTGACCCCCCCCCCCCCTATTGCCTTTTTCCATTTCAATCATGTAGGCTATGTCATGTATGGTTTTGGTGTGTGTCCTGTTTGACATTAATGTGATGTCTTGTTGTCTTGTGATGCTGTTCGTTTCTTCAGTTGTTGTTTGTGGTTGCCAACCTATGATTGTACAGAACAATTCTCCTAACGGACAAATAAATATTCATTCATTCATTCAGGACTACTGCAAAAGCAAGCCTACCTGGTGTAGGTTGTAGTGTGATCGGTGCTGGTGTGGGTTTGTGCAAAGTTGATAGGAGACTGTTGGGTTCATTGTAGTAGATGTCACTGGCAGCAGACGAGGTGCTCCCTTAGCACTGTGCATACTAATGTCAAACTCGGTTGGTCTCCAGGCAACAGTGGCGAGGTGGAGTCAAATGCATTATGCCTTCAGAGGCACATGGATCTGCTGCAAAACACCAATCTGCTCCGGTTTCCCAAAGCTATTTCTTAACCCAAGTACATTGTCAATCTTTAATGTTAAAGTTTCCTGTTGTGACATGTTTATCACAGATTTTATTAACATTTCAAAATTAGCAGTCCGACTAATTGGCGACTATGGATTAAGGAGATAACCTATAATGATCTATTCCGCATAATAAAAATAATACAATTGGCAAGGTCTTATTGTCAAATATGTTATTACTCTGGATAATATTATTTTTATTATTATTAGGCATCTGTTTATCATGCAGCTGACTTTGGTCTTGAGGAACTAGAGGGAACTAAGGAAATTAGACTTGGGGTTATTTGATTTAAGTATCTAAATGATAAACGAAGCAGTACTGTTTTTACGAGGAAGGCATCTGGCATTAGATTTTTTCAGTATTGTTAATGATCACTGCTGGCGATTTTCGGAAATTGCTTTAAAAGTGGAACTTTTTTTTTGGCGAACTGCGTCTTCCGAGAAGCCGCAGTGCCACAGAGCCAGGAGAACGAGGCCCACGGACTGCTGACTCCAGCAGTGGCCTTCCTCTGCGTGCGCCAGATAGCGGCGCGGCGGTTAAAACACAGGGCCTGTATAATGGGATAGCGCCATTAGCTAAAGAACGCGAGCCTCGCCAGGGCAGGGGCCTCGACGCCCAGTCAGTGGAGAGCTCTCCACGGGAGGCGTTCACACGGGCCCAAGTCAGACTAAACCTCTTCTTAACTGATGGCAATGAGATCAAAGTTGCGAGACTTTGGCAAGGATAAGGACAAAGCAGTGACAATGCTGTACAGTGTGCTGAGGGATTGAGCTCAGAGCAGCTGACACAATCCGTTCTGGATTCACACGTTCAGGTTTTCGACGTGACGTTTGTACATTTGTAGCTCCGTTCTGCCCCCGAAGCTCTGATTTTCTTTCAAAAACAATCACTTATCCTCCTTATTAGTTTTATATTTTGGATGAGGTTGTCTCTGACCGTCAAATAAGTATCAGTATTTATATAAGAAAGCATTGAGTCAACGGGCACTACATGTTTTACACTGAATTATAGCCAATTTATTACCATAACATGGACCACCCTCGAAAACCGTTCACACGCGCATGTGTAGTAGGTAAGTGACCCTTTTACAGTGGTGATTTTATTACAATTAATTAAATGGTGCTCATACGTAGAAGCCACTCCTTGAAAGCATGTGGTACAGTGCTAACTATTGGGCTAAAATTGATTAGGCTCAGTTAGGACACACAAATCAGCACTATTTTCTTAGCAGTAATCACAGACAAAATGAAGCTACCAGCAGAGGAGCAGACCTGTGTAAGCAGCTAGACTCTCCCTTGGGCTTGTCATTCCTCGGCGTTTCAGGCTGAACCTCCCTCTAATTGAGAGGAGAGAGATTGGGACCCTGTGGGACCGGGGCCGCTACAGGGACATTGAACGGGCTGCCAGACATCTACTCAAGTCAGTATGCATAGTGAGTAGGCTCTGCTCTATTTCCTAACGTGTGCATTTAGGTCATGGTACATACTTCTTGCTTGTTAAGGGCTTTTATTTTCAGAAATAGTCCAGAAATCATGTTCAGAGCTCGGTTGTCATTTTTGAATGATGCTTGAGTAGAGCATGTCTGCCTTGCGTTTTGACTCTTCACTTTTTAGACCTGTAATTTATTTTTTTTACCCCTTTTTCAGTTTTTGTTTTTGAATCCCGCAGGTTCTAATCATGTCACTCTTGACCTTGCAAAATTGTAACAAGAGCCCT
This sequence comes from Synaphobranchus kaupii, assembly GCA_029718625.1. Lineage (NCBI taxonomy): Eukaryota > Metazoa > Chordata > Actinopteri > Anguilliformes > Synaphobranchidae > Synaphobranchus > Synaphobranchus kaupii. Next base: position 102,659,181 of record CM056380.1, read on the forward strand.
CCGTTTCCTGCTTTGGAATAATGCAGTCATTCACCTCTGATCTTTTGACGTGCATCCCATAGTATAACCATCCCAAATATATCCCCCAGTGCTGGCGTGAGCAGATAAACCTATACTGTACTCTTTTACAGAGACATTCTTCAACAAAACGACAATTTAGCAGTATAAAAAAAGAACCTCCCAGAGCCCAGATATAAATTTTGAATGATGAATTTTGCAGCATTGTGATTCCAACGAAAACTCAGACAGTTTTTCTTAACGGTTTGAAATTTATTTGACAAAAGAAAATATTAAAAGTTACTGCATGGTAGATGAAGAATACATTTTGCCACTGGGCCGGCTGCCAAACTCATGCTCATTTAAATATATATATATATATATTTACCTCACTGCTTTTATTCCCATGTAGCTACAGTATCAATTGAATTATAAGTGTAGTAACAGTCTTAGCAGCACACTATCAGTTCGCCTAGTAATATCAAAAGGATCCATTTGCTTAACAGATAATGTAAAAAAAAACAGAGCTGGAGCAAAGTCACATTTATTTGACAGGCCTTCAACCTTGGAACCAGTAGATGGCTTGTGAGCTTTATTTGTATTTGTGTGTTTTGCACAGTTATGAGGGATAAGGGTCTTATTTCAGTCCGCCGTGCTCAGCTGAAGGGCAGTACCCATCCTTACCTCTTTCTCCCCCATAGGGGGAACAGACAGGAACAAAAGCAAGCAGGCTCTACTCTGTGAACACCACAGACAATTACATAATAGACGTGTTCTGTTATAAGATGGCAGGCCAAGTTAAAACCGCTGTATGTCCACGTCATTCCATTTATACTCCATGTATGAATCCAGTTCCACAATTCCAGCTGTCTTCCGACTTTTACATCATTAGAAGTCGTAGTTCCCAGAAAAGTGTGTAGAAAAATGTGGGCATGCTTCTTTTTTTTGGTGGGGAGTAAGAAGAATTCCATATGTACATACTGTCAGTACATACTAAATAATTAATAAAAGCAGCAGTTATGATACTGTGAAACACAATGTTCATAGTGCAATGATTCTTCAACTTCCCTATAGGTCAAATTTGATATGTCTGTATTGAGTATTATTATTATATTGTTTGGAATTGTCTACCGTATATAGAAGCTTTAGCAGTATCTACCTGCACGTTCAAAATCTTGGGCATAGTTTTCCATTGAGTGTATTCAATCACTTCAGTATATTCTCTGTAGGGTGCAATCCACACTTGATTGGGCAGGAATATCTCAACAAGAATATCAATAAATTCATTTAATAATATTTGATTTGCAATGTCCCACACTTGGGTGGGGTGGAGGTATATTTTTCACTTTCTCTCAGTTGCTCGCTGTGTCTCTATCCATTACTTTGTCAGACATTAGTTTTGTCAGATTGTGTGGTTTTGTCGTAAACCAATGTACTCATACACTTGATTGATTTTTGTATTTATCGTGGCCTTTTCCCAGATGGTGGCATCATCTGATGAGTTTGGATTGCACCACTGGCTTTGGGGATATCTGTTCATCTGCTGTGGGGAAAAATACCCTGCAGTATCTTCCGTACATGTGGATTCTGTTCCATTAGTTCTTTACTACTGTAGAGAACGGCCACAGGAGATCTGAGTCAAGGACACACGACCTCACTGTAGAACGTGGATGCTGGGAAGATGCCGCTGTGTTCGTGGTATATGTGCACAAATATAGTTTGGCTTGGAAGAAAATGAAGCCAGACATTGATGTGCTTTAATTACTATTTACGTTTATTTGCATTTAATTGGTTGTATTTTTTTCCCCACCCACAGCACACTTTTCTGTTTGCTGTACTTCCAAACTTCTAAGCTCAACAGTACTTGATCATCTCTTGATGGGTGTAGCAGGGATTATTTGTTAAATTTTCTTTTTTTTTGGTGTCTGTATAAAGCACTTTCAATGAGAATGGTCATAATTCACACCTAACCTTTAACTGAATTGGTCACTAGATCGCCTACCACAGATGATGGACCTTTCTCTGAAATTCCACCGCTGTCTCACGTACCATTAAGGTGAGCGACGGTTGTGGTTCCCTGGTGTAAGCTGGCAACCGGGTCGCCTTGACAGCACTCTGCTGAGCTGTGCTGATATTGCACTGTGATGATGATGATGACGATGATGATCCTGTTACGCTATCAGCATTTTATGATTATACTATTATGTCATCTTGTGCCATAATTTAGTTAGTTATTTGTTATTTGTTGTTTTTTTACTCAACTAAATAACAGTTAACAATGATTCACAGGTTGTGAAAAGCCACAGATTTTTGAAAACTGAACAATATTTTCCATATTTGTTTTATGGCGAGATATTGCTGGAATGAGTTGATCTGCCAACCAAACGGCTTGGTAATTGGTGCTAAAACAGCAGAGATATTGACGGCCGAAATTTGGGTTTTAAGATGTAAGTTGCAACCAAAACCGAAGTTAGGTTGAGTTTCTTTAAGAAGTTCCTTTTTAAGTTGATAAAAGGAACTCCGTGAAGGCTGCAGTATATAATAGCTGTTAATCTTTCCCTATTTGCCCAATATATACATTTTAGCTTATGGAGAAAATTCTTCCCTAACAGGCAAGGGAATGGATGTTGTTCTCCCAGAGGTGAATGCATTCCGTCTTTAAGATGTGATCAATTGGAGAGGGAGGGCCTAATACAACACAGTTGAATATTTCTTGGACTGTAATTTGATGCAATGAATTATTCACGGGGTGGTGCTGTAATGAATGTGAAAAGCAGTTCCCTATCATTCATAATCTCTGGGGTAGCGGTAATACAACTCCTAGCTTTGGGCACTTAGTAGACTCTCCAATAGGCACAATGATACAGGCCCATTAAAAAAAAAACAAAAAAACGGAAAGAAATGTAACCTTTTCTTAGAGTGTGCTGAATATAAATCTCACACTAACACTTATGACAGGATGGAGATTATTTTTAAAAGAAAGATAAAGCATTTGGCACTGATGCAGAAGGCGCGAACATAAAACACAAGTTTTAGACCAGAGGGATCAAAAAGTTTCAACCATACAGTGATATTTAATATAGTATATATTGGCCCTTGTTTGTCTGTCTGTTATTTTCAGGTGTGTTCTGGTCAGGTTTTTTATTTTTCATTATTATTATTTTTTTCTTTAAAGATTCATATGATTCATAAATATGGAAGCGCTGAAGGGCAAAAACATACAGTGGCAAGAAAGAGTATGTGAACCCTTTTGAATTACCTGGTTTTCTGCATTAACTGGTCATAAAATGTAATCTGATCTTCATCTAAATCACAAATATAGACAAACACAATGTGCCTAAGCTAATAACACACAAACAATTATAATATTTAATGTCTTTGTTGAACACACCCATTAAACATTCACAGTGCTGGTGGCAAAAGTAAGTGAAGCCTTGGATTTAATAACTGGTCGAACCTCCTTTGGCAGCAATAACCTCAAACAAGCATTTCCGGTAGCAGACCTGCACAACGTTCAGGAGGAATTTTGGACCATTCTTCCTTATAGAACTGCTTCAGCTCAGCCATATTCTTAGGATGTCTGGTGTGAATGGCTCTCTTGAGGTCATTCCACAGTATCTCTATTAGGTTAAGGTCTGGGCTCTGACTGGGCCACTCCAAAAGGCGGATTTTCTTTTTTTTAACCCATTCTGTAGTAGATTTACTTCGATGTTTAGGGTCATTGTGTAATGGGGCGTGACGTGTGAGGTGGGAGGAGCCAAACGCAGCAAGGGGAATCCTAAAGCCCTTAGGCCACTAAGGCGGGATACCCCGCAGATAAGGGAGGGGACAAGACAAACGAACAACGAACACAACTACAGACGCTACTAACTGGATCACTGTCACACGCCAACAGAGCGCAAGGACAGGATACTGAAGAGTCAGAAATAATACGCGCCCTGTCTCGGAAACGAGACACATAAGAACGGGCGAGTAGCGTAGACAAACATAAAACACAGTCAGAAAACACTGCAAAATAATCGATAGAAGCTGAGGAGGCGAAAGGAACAGATCCAATGTTCCAGGGCTAGTAACATAGGCTAGCAGTCAAATGAGGAAAATAAAGAGGGTAAACACCCGATCTCCCAGGGGGAAGAAACATTTTACAGGCGAGCCGAACGGAGCACCGTCGTCCCATAACTTCACTATCCATAATGACTAACGCAAGCTTACTCGAGAACACACGCCCTAGCCTCTCAGTAAAGAGACATGTAACGAGACGAAATGGAACAGAGAGCTAACGTTCCGAGGCTATATTAAGAACCACGCAGTCAAACACAAACATGTCCACAAACACTGCAAAATAATAAGAAGCTGAGGAGGCGAAAGGAACAGATCCAACGTTCCAGGACTAGTATCATAGGCTAGCAGTCAAATGAGAAAATAAAGAGGGTAAACACCCGATCTTCCAGGAGGAAGAAACATTTTACAGGCGAGCCGACGGAGCACCGTCGTCCCATAACTTTAGTCTCCATAAAGACTAACGCAAGCTTACTTGAGAACACAAAAGCCCAAGCCTCTCAGTAACGAAATATGAACGAGGCGAAATGGAACAGAGAGCTAACGTTCCGAGGCTATATTAAGAAGACATGCAGTCACACACAAACACGTCCACAACATCGCCCAAGCTCCACATAAGGAGGCAAACACCCGGAGAACGAAACAGAACAAAAGTTCCCAACAAAATCGTCTCGCAGGTAGAAAGGCGAACAGGACAGCTGCAACAAAAGACCACGCAAACTTAATAGCAAGCACTGCCTCAATATAATATAAATAACCCTGACTCACAACAAAGGGGAACGTAGTCCCCGAGGAGACAAAAACAGGGAAACAACCGTACCGAAACTACTAACTGGCACACGAGATGGGTAACTAAACAGCCAGCAGGAAATAAGCCCTGCCTCAGCAATGAGGTGATAAAATAGGCGAGTAGCCCAAATGGTACGAATAACTAACACCAATAAATAAAGCCCTAAAATCAGTAAGATAATAATGCCCTGTCTCTTAGTAAAAACCTACCACGTAGATGCATACAAACAAACAATACTCCTCTCGCCTTCACGGAAGAAAGCAGAGAGAGGAGAAAGAGACATAGAAAGGCAAACACTAGGCACACAGACTAAAAAGGAGAAACCAGGAAGCGAGGACTGAAAAGAGCCAGGGGGGAAGAGTCCGAATAACTACGTCCACATAGGCAGATACGCCAGGGGGGACGAGTCCAAATAGCTACTTCCACATAGGCGAGTCCCGCATAACGGTCTCCTTAAAAACCTAGACCGAAAATAATACTGACTTACATACAAAGGGCTGAAATAATACCACACACAATACAGCACAATACACCACAGTACAAACAATCAATATAGAAGCCCCGATAGAATGACACGGAAGGCTTAAATAGCTGTGACCACGCCCAGGTGTAAATGCTAACAGAAGGTACGCAAACCCAGCAGGGCGGAGCAAGCATCTACCAAAAGGGCAGCGCCCCCGCGTGGCCACTGAGGAAAACGACCGCACAGGTAAACAGGGCCAAAACCATGACACATTGTCCTGCTGCATCACCCAACTTCTACTGAGCTTCAGCTGGTGGACAGCCACCCTGACATTATCCTATAGGATACCTTGATAAACTTGGGAATTAATTTTCCCCTTGATGATGGCAAGCTGTCCAGGCCCCGAGGCACCAAAGCAGCCCCAAATCATGATGCTCCCACCACCGTGCTTCACCGTTGGGATGATTTTCACCGTTTTCATGTTGGTATGTGGTGCCCTTTTTACACCTTATGTAGTGCCCGAACAATTCAACCTTAGTTTCATCAGTCCACAAAACAATTGCCCAGTAGCGTTGTGGAGTGTCAAGGTGCTCTTTGGCAAACTTCTGGCACGCAGCAATGTTTTTTTTGGAGAGCAGCGGCTTCCTCAGTGGTGTCCTGCCATGGACACCATGCCTGTTCAATGTTTTGCGTATGGTAGACTCATGAACAGAGATGTTAACCAGTTCCAATGATTCCTTCAAGCCTTTAGCTGTTACTCTAAGGGTTCTTTTTTACCTCATTGAGCATTCTGTGTTGTGCCTTTGGAGTCATTTTGGCTGGGCGCCCACTTCTAGGGAGAATAGCCACAGTACTAAATCGTCTCCATTTATAGACAATTTGTCAAACTGTGGACTGATGAATATCTAAACTCTTTGAGATTACTTTGTAACCCTTTCCAGCTTTATGCAAATCAACAAATCTTCTGGAGATCTCTTTTTTGCGAGTCATGTTTCACATCAGCGGATGCTTTTTGTGAATAGCAAACTCAAAATGTTTGAGTGTTTTAAAAAAAAATCAAAGTAGCTCTAACCCACACCTCCAATCTCCAGGTTTGTTAACTCCTGACTCCAATTAGCTTTTGTTGAAGTCATCAGCCTAGGGAGTTCACATACTTTTTCCAACCTACACTGTGAATGTTTGAATGGTGCATTCAATATGGACAAGAACAATACAATAATTTGTGTGTTGTTAGTTAAAACAGATTGTGTTTGTTCATTAATGTAACTTAGATGAAGACCAGACCATAGTTTAAGACAAATTTATACATAAATGCAGGTAATTCCAAAGGGTTTCACTTACTTTTTCTTGCCACTGCACATAGCACAAGCACGTATGTGAGCCTTTAGGTATCATTTTGCAACAACAGCACATGCAGCAATCAAAATGCTCAAGCATGCAGGCAAGATAAATGACTCTCATGCTTTCAAGTAAGCGTTTATAACTTTGTTTCTTTATGTTCAATACATATGTTTTGTAAAAGTCACAAAGCGGGAGCCATATGGATTTTCTGATGGCAGAATTATAGGGACAATGGTTTAATTGTGTTTTCAAATGACTTTAGTAAGTCATTCAGACTTAGTTAGTCGTTCAAACAAATTCATTTATACGTCGAAAATTACAAATTTGCGAATACTGCACTGTACAAAGATGAAATGGAAGATTCTGCAACTAATCATACTAAATTAAATATCTACAGCAGATTAAAATAGTTGAAATAACTGAAATTAAACACATTTTTAGTGCATCTGGGTTGTAATATGCTGTTAGTTTCTCTGCAAGCTCGATGGATGTTTTATGCATTGGCTATTTATTGTTTTTATTGCACGTGACATGTATTTTCATCAAACGAAGACATGCAGAACATCATTTGAAATTTGTCATGTTCTATTGAGAACGTGAGCTGCGCTCAAAAAATAGAGACCGAATTTCGCTAAAGGTGGCGATTGAGCTAAGTTTTCATTGATTATTTCCCACTGAGCGGGTTATTAGGTAGCACAGTTAATGGCTGCTTTCGTTTGCATTTCATTGGTTCTTAAACCCCTCCCCCCTTGTAGTTTATCTTTATCAGTGTTTATTTCTCAACTGCGCGCGTTTCATTGTTAAAATATTGTAGCACTGAAGCGCACGCAGGTGTGTAGGTGCGCATGTATTTATATCCTTATTGTAATTAGCTCAGGTAAAGGTAGCCCTGTCCTCAAGGGAACGCGGCAAAAGTGTAATTCAAATGGTGTGATGCATGTTTTAATCAGATGAGAATACATGGCACATACAATCCAAACAATAAGTAGCCAATGCATAAACATCCATGGAGCTTAGAGAGAAAATGGCAGCATATTGCAACCCAGATGCACTAAAAATATGCGTTTAATTTCAGTTAATCCATTTTAATCTAGATATTTAATTTTGTATGATTAGTTGCAGAGTCACCCGTTTCATCCATTTATATAGAAATTGCAGTTCACAAATGTGACCGGATCCCTGCTTCAGATACGTTTCAAATTTAGATTTTTTTGAGTTTTTCAGAATCAGAGCTACAAAATGATGTGTCAATTGATGAGATTGAGAAGATATTTATGGGGATATGACTGTTTGAATATTGTGATTTTGCAAAACACAGTTTTGAGAAAATTGGCTTTAAAGATTTTGTTGTGAATTCTGCCCTTTCTCATAAATATACAGCGCCCTCCACTATTATTGGCACCCCTGGTAAAGATGAGTAAAATGGGTTTGGTGAATTAGCTTAATCTCACACTGAAAAAATAAGAAAAATCCAACCTTTAATTGAAGTAAATTTATTATGAGGGAAAAAAAAATCCCTCATCAAGAAATAATTATTTTTAACAAAACCACGTGTGCCACAATTATTGGCACCCCTGCATTTATATATAGAATAAAGTAATCATTTTTAATATTTGGTCGCATATCCATTGCATGCCATGACTTCCTGATGTCTGTGATCCAACAACATCAAAAGACTGTTGATATCTTATTTTCTGGTACTCTTACAAGCGATACTATAACCTCTCTGCATTTGAATGGATCTCTATGGGAATTGGGGGGTGAAGGTGAAGCAATCCTCCAAGGTGGAAAAGCAGGCTTTTAAAGGGAATGGTATATGACATTTTGATTGGTTTATTGCATGTTAAGCCCCAGACACACCTATAATTAATGAAGAGATTAAGTTCAGCCCTTTTGCACGTTGCACCGTGCTCAGTGCTCAAAAAACACGTCGTCTAACTAGCAAAAGTGGACTCGGACATGCCCTAAATGCTCTTTGCGCCATGCGTTTAGTCCAAGTGCTAAGATCGTCAAGATAGAGCCCCTATAGTCTGTTGTCACATGCAGAGTGGCTCCCCTGGGTGGGACAGAATAGCAGGCCACCGGTAGATACCAAAATTCCGGTTTTCACCGGATGTTTTTTTTTTTTACGAGAGGGTAGAGAACGTTGTTAAAACAGACAAACAGACACCCTCACGGGATCCAGGTAAAAACAAGAAACGAAAATAACAAAGTAAAAAATAAACCAAAACACAATGAAAGCCGTTCAGTAACACAATGAAAGCCGTTCCTTGGTTGTTTCATGACTCTCTCCCGACTCTCCCCCTCTCAGCATAGGGATCCCTGTCTAAGCCACCTACTTTGAAAAGAAGCACAGTTTAAAAGCTTGGCCTGATCAGCTATCAAACGTGTGTGCCCACTTAACCAGTAGGCTGCCCTGATTTCCAATCACAGACTTAGCCCTGCCACAAAGTATACAGAGTATACTGCTGAAGTTGTGTTTTATGGTTCATTACAAAAGTAGAGAATTTTATAGTGAAAAAAAAATCCTTGAAAAGCCCTACCAGTTTTGAATTATTTTGCATACTTTGTGTGCATATTCCGGAGCCCTTGAATTCTTAACATCAATGCCATTTTGTGAGAGAATTGCCAGTTGCCATGTCCATTAAACCAAGGATCCATGAGAGACTTCTCCGTCCTTCATTATCTTTCTTATAGTTTGGAAAACAAAACATGGCTTCCCTCATTTCAATGCTCATTTAGAAGCAGAGCAAAGCGTGAATGTGGCTGTAGGGCACATTTTTGTATTGCCAGCTAACATCCAAATGTTAAGTGGCCTGCTAATCCCAGAACAACCAAGCTTGCTTTGTGAGACAAAAACAGTCATATCTTGCTCATAATAAGCAAGACTAAAAGACCTTAGAGTACTTGCAAACACAAAAGCAGATTTTGACCTCCAGTTTTTTCTTTCTTTCTTTTTTTAATGTCCATATTTTTGTTGGATCGTTTTGTCTGTGATATTCAGGTCTACTGAACAAACATGCCACCCAGTGCTTAACGAAATGCATATCTTCTGATTACTACTCTCCCAGGTCAAGCTTATTGTATGCGTCTATTATCTCCATTGGCGAGTTTTTTTAATAGGCAGGTCTGAACGACTTGCTGTGAAATTGCAAGCTGTCTGGTTTCCCCCCACGCCTGCATTACACTCTCTGATTGTGCCCTATAGGGTGTATGCACAGCATTTTGAATTAAGGGCTCTGAGCACTGGTCTCTATCCACCTAGAAGAAACGATTGTGGCTTAGTCTTTTTCATAGCTCTGCAGGAGTGTGTCATGCTGGAAACCAAATTACAATGAGTAAATGGCCTCTGTGGTGTTCACTCAGGAATTCCAGTTATTTGGCTTTTTTTTAATGCTTTCTTTCTTTTTTCTTCATTGTGTAAACAATACATTTGGGTACTCTTTACAACCTTAGTCTTTTTGTACAGCTTAACAGTGGCAGCATTTTCTAAATAATTAAATCGGTTTTTCAAGCAGTTACACAAGGGTAATTGCCTGTTATGGTTCACTTTTGTTCACTTCTCGATTTCCAAAAGGGCTCAGACGCTGCTTGAAGACACATGCATTTTGCCTGCAGTAAACCGGTCGTGAATATGGGCATGTCTTGGGAATTCATTATGTACAAAGTAAGAGATGGATGACATGGAGGTCATCTTTTTCAGAACAGCATGAATCCACTAACACTCCTCAATGATTTTGTGCCATGGATTTCTATGGCTCATCTTCAGCCTTAATCACATAAAAAATAAGTATGTCAGTAACTGTTGGTAAAATTCCATTTAAATTGCTTCATGACAGAACATGTGGCCCACAGAAATAGTTAATGGGACACCTTAAAGAAATTTTGGACATAATGTCTCAATTACGACTTACCCATGATGTAGTTGATTGATGGAAACCATTTTCAGCTAATTCCATGCTGTCCCTTCTTTTGGACATACACACGTTGCTAATGTTAGCGCAACTCTATGACAACCGGTAGCATCCACTACCAAACGCACTTAAACACTCCACAGTGCAACCAAAGCAAATAAAATACGATGACATCAGGGGAGCGATACTTTACGTTACCTACGAATGTAGTGCCGGCACTGGTCGACTACAACAACAAAGAAGAGTAACAAGTTGCAATGGCCACGTTCGCTCCGCCGCCGTACGTCCACAGAGAATATTAGGTCAGCACAAAGTAAAGGATTCAACGATAGTTTGACTTAAAAAATGATGGTATAAACACTCAAAATAACCCTGATAGACTGTCGTTGTATTTTATTTGCTGTGGAGTGTTTAAGTGCGTTTGGTAGTGGATGCTACCGGTTGCCATAGAGTTGCGCTAGCATTAGCAATGTGTGTATGTCCAAAAGAAGGGACAGAATGGAATTAGCTGAAAATGGTTTCCATCAATCAACTACATCATGGGTAAGTCGTAATTGAGACATTATGTCAAAAATTCCGAACTATCCCTTTAAATTCCAGGCGCACTTTGCTCAACCAGTCATTCGAAAACAGTCTTGTCAAATAAACATTGGTCGAAATGTTTGATATGTTATAATCACTATTTCATTTGGACAGTTTCCACACTTTCACTAATTAGGAGCCTATTGATTCACCCCAGTCTTTAATTTGATCAGTTATTTATTTGTCTCTTTTTATGTAATCATTTGCAATATAGCGCAATAAGCACAATGTCAATACAGGACTTCTACTATTCTTCATGGCATGCATAGCTATTTCCCGACACAATTTGGTTTAAGAGGGTAAATAATCTGTATAATGTAAATGTATATGTTTTTTTTTCTTAAGTGTATAATTAAGAAAAAAAACTTTTAATTCTGGGATTGCAATTGTTGATGGAATGAAAGCCAGTATACACAAGGGTCCCCAGGACCGAGTTTGAGAACCACTGAGTTATAGTATGATGCAATATTTGAAAATACTAAGGAAATAAGAGGCAGGAATGTAGGATTTTGCCATATGTACTGCATGCATTTTTTCTTTTCTTTTCAAAATCTCTACATTTCTGACTTGTTCACATTTTATATCATATGGAAGACATTTTATATCATATTATATCAAGTTCAGTACTGCCTGAAATTATATAATGAGCCTGCATCACACAAATAGAGCAATAGGTCAGAGCTACCCTAGCATACTGTATATTTTATACATTTTTAAGATCTCTTGGATATATAACGATGATATTTTCTGAGATTAGTGTTTTCAGTTGCAATAATGACTAATTCAGCTGCATGAAATGAAATACATAAATGTTTTAGTGTTTTTACCTCGCAAATTGTTAATGTGTTGCAAAATCCCCAAAATGACCTCACCAAACTACTACTGCTTTTTGAAGAAATAACAACACTTGAATTTATGTGTAGGTAAAAGTGAATATGTTTAGGATAGGTAGAGCTTCTTCCGATTAACTCTGTAGAGGCCTCATGCACTTGGCTCACAGTGTAATAACAGTGCCATTCTGGTTGAGGAAAACATTTAAATACCTCACGGCTTCAACACGATGATCTGAGCCTTGGTGGGGCCTTTGTGTGGTCTAATGTTTTCATAGCAGCAGATGGAAGGGGCTCACTTCACTTACTCTGTGAGTACTCAATCAGCGAGAGCCACATCTGTACTGGAAATGAGTATAAATGCTGATAGGGCTGCTTAGAAATTACTTTGTAACATCTTTATGCGCTTGCTTGGATACATAATTTCAGTTGCAGGCTTAGAATTTATTTTCAAATAGTCTGATGTAGTGTGTGTGTGCGTGCGCGTGTGTGTGTGTGTGTGTGTGTGTGTGTGCGCGTGTGTGTGTGCGCGTGTGTTTGTACCCTCATCTGCCTAGATTTCACTGCATGTTCAGATCATTCTTTTTATGGATTTGTGAAACGTATCAAGCAAGAAAGATGATTTCTTGATGCCTCATTATGAGTTTGAATTTATTTCTGCACAGTGGACAAACAAAGCTCATTTGAGGTATATAGCATGCCTTAACCCTTAAAGCCTTCGTTAAAATGATCAGTGAAATAATCTGAGAGCCTTCAGATTTCATATGCATTTTGAGACCATATACAGTATATATATATGCAAGCACTGTGAGGGCATGGGGTCTGGGGCAGCCACTGTAAATTCTGCTTATAGCAGAATATAATGTTTATACCGTATGTGTGCGTGCATGTGTTTTGTTGTTTGACCTCCTGAATCTCTCAACCATGAGCTTACCTATTCATAAATTATGAAGCAATACAAAAGCATGTATGCCGTACTACCAGATATACTGATATGTATTTGTAGATTCCAATCTTTGCCTTTAGTAAAATTATTTTTAGTATTTTATTGCTTATTTAAAAAGCCTAGGCATAATTTCAACCGAAACTGAAAGACTGAAATTAGTGCAGTACAGTTGTTATTATCAGCTGGGAACCCTTTCAATAATTCAATTAGGGCCTTAAATATTTTTAAGGGGTGTTTTCAAATCACAGACTCAGAGCCTGCCGTAAAGTAGCACATTGTTGATGTATAATATACTATGTGAGGTTGCCTCGGCATTGAGTTTCTTATATTGTGAAAGATGACAGAACAGTGCAATTCCTAAACATCCTTAAGCTTAATGTCTGAATTATAATTGACAAAAGACTGTTTATATGGACGGAGAAAGGGGAATTGAGGAATATTAAACCAGGCCGAATGCCAACATGAAGAGGACCCTCGATTGGCTTGAATATGCTTTGTGGTGTAGTGCAAAAAATGTTGCCTTCGCAAATAATAGGCTTGGCTTTGAACACAAGGTACTGTACCTGTCATCTGCCTTTGATTCTACCCTCAAATTACTTGCTTGATATCCGTTCATGTTGAATGCATATTATGTGCATCTTTTTTCTGCTTATTTACATATTGTGGCTTGGCTCCTTCTTTGTTACCCTCTGGGCTTTAAGCCTGGGATATGGAGTTTGTAAATAATGAACAATTACCGTAGCTGGTTGGGGGAAACCTTCTCTCATATTTAATTTTAGAGTGTGATATCCATTGAGAGCTGTGTGCGTTGAGAACAGCGTGCAATAGAGGGGTAAAGCTGAAAAGCCTGGAATCCCAATGGCAGAAATAGGTATTACTGATTTACATTTTGTTTTTCCTCATATTGGGGGAAACATTACACATATTGTGATTGCATTACACTAGATAAATGCACTTGGAGGTGTCCTTATCCAGGGTAAATTAGAGAACTACCATTTTCAGCTGGATACCCTGCTAGAGGTTTAAGTGGTTGTATCTTGACTGGGAATCAAACCTGCATCCTGTTGGTTGCCAGGCCGACTGTACAGCTGGCATTGCTTAGTTTAAACTGTGGTGAGCGTACACAGCAAAACTCATGCCACGGTGGCACTGGATATGTGGAAATATGACACCTTAAGGGTGACTGCACCTGAGACATAAAACTTCATAAGCTTGCTATGACACTCAATGTCAAGGTCAAGGGAAAATATGAACTTAGGACTGGATATTATTTATTATTTATTTCATGTTTTTTTCAGAATTGTACCACAATGCACTGCATCTTCAATCTAATTGGCAGACATTTGGGCAATGTCACCGGAGGAGAAGGCAAGTAGGTTCAGTCCACAATACCAAAACCACAGAACCCCTTTTTTGTTGATCGATCTACAGTCTTTTCCGAGGTGATTAAAGACAGATAGGTTTAATTATCTCACAGAAGTCCTGCTCCTGACTTTCATTTCTCTACCTAAGGAACTCAAGAAGTAATGAAGTGGAACAGTGGTCACTAGAGTGCATTTTTAACTGCCTTTATTTATACTAGAGTGCATTTTTAACTGCCTTTATTTATTTATTTACTTAATACATATTTATTTATTTATACTCAACATACTAATGACTAATTAAGCCAAGAGATTTATTTATTGTCCTGATTTGTCCTGTCCTATCTCTATCTCTGGCCAATCCTTGAGCCGTACATTATCTGCGCTATGGTGTTATTAGGGATTATCCCAGACGGATAGTTTCCCTTGCAGGCACCATTAGCTCGGATTCATCCCACTTGGTATTTCTAACACCTGCGACCACTATCTGCTGGGCACAAGAATTATTACCGTTGTATTTTTTGCCGGTATATAAATTAATCATAGGGATCATGAGCAACTACTTTAAATTTCTGGACTGTGACCAAGAAAAACGTTTTCCCAGAGGATGGCAGTGGACCTACGCATCATTAAAACTGAGCTGTGCTATCTGACAAAACAATGGCTCTCCCAAGCTCGTTGTTTGCAGGATGCTATGTTGCCCGCCTGACAGGCATAATCATAGCTGTGCTGCATTAACAATGGCAAACAGTAGCACTGGTTTAACTTTCAGGTTCATGAGGAGGAGAATGAGGGGTGAGGGGCGAGATATGCTCGTGTCTTTTGCCACAGTGAAATTACGTGAGAAATTTAATCTCTCTGAAAGTAAAACCAGACAGCTAATTACCCTGAGCAGCGGCCCTCGCTCGGGGTATGTTTGCGTTGGTCACCTCTCCAATATAAAACAGCGATTTTTCAACCTCGATATCTCCGCCATTTCAAAACCAATCTCAATGCCATTTCACAGGTGGACTACAATTGCCATGGGCTCACCAAATACAGTTTTTTTTGGTATAGACCTCCTTCATTTTGTAATGACAATATCATATCACTAGGTGGTGAAGTGAATATTGTAGCTTTTATTTTCATCTGAATTGCATTATTATTATTATTATCCATCCATCCATCATCTGACCCACTTATTCCTGGTCAGGGTCACGGGGGGGCTGGAGCCTATCCCAGCATGCATTGGACAATAGGCAGGAATACCCCCTGGACAGGTAGCCAAAACATCGCAGGGCACACACTTTTCACTCACACACTCATAGCAATGGGCAAGTTGGAGTTGCCACCAGACCAATGAAATGTAACTGCATCTCGCCCGCTCGATGCTGGGTAGCGAAGTAACATCGGTAGACATTTCTTGTTATATGTTGTATATAACGAAACATATTTTTCATTGTTTGATTTTTTGTTGCGTCTCAGTGCACTGCCGTTGAGGTGAATAGTCGTATTCCCCCAAAAATTGCAATTCATAAGAATTATATAATGAAATAATAATGCAATTGAGATGAAAATAAAAGCTACAATATTCACTTCACCATCTAGTGATATGATATTGTCATTACAGAATAAGCCTATTTTCCTTGGAAATATTGAACAATGAGTAATCAATTGAATACTCCTCGAGACTTGTATCATGAAGGGCATTGTTTTCCAAGTAGATAAAAGGCCAGTGAGTGGGGGCTTTCTTCCACCCAATCAATAATATTTTCTCCCATGACTTTACCATTTAATTTTTCAAACATTTTTCCCATCAGTTTTTATCTCCATTTTGACCCAGGTCTGCAGGAGAGCTTTACACTAAGTAATGACAGTAATATCTTTTCTATTATACAGTTAGTACCGACCGTGCAGTGTGATTGCCCGAGACGCATTCCATGAGTGCTGATATACAGTGACATCACTCGGACCTCATCATCGGCCGGGAGATTCTGAAGGAACTATTTTTGTTGGCAGAGCCAAATAAACAACAAAATCAAAAGATGTTGTCTCAATCCTTAATTGATAGATATTTTATAGGCTAGTAGGACTGTTGTATAAAGGCGATATCACACTTGAGATTGTGCTGATATGCTGTATATCAGCATGGCTGTGATTATCTTATCTATGACCGAATCACAGCCGTGCTGATATACAGTATAACAGCACTTCCTCTCATGTGATATTGCTTAATAGTTTAACCATTACATGGCAATGAATGTGGTTATTTTGTGATTGAAATAATAAAGACAGAAATTATTATTATTATTATTATTGTTTGCCATCAGATCTCTAATTTGCAAACTTATTGGTAAGCAGTATATTCTTACAAAACAACACTTGATAGAATGATTGAGTGTGTAATACCACTTTTATTAAATAAACCCAATAAAATAGTTTCTTTGGATTGGATGTGAGGAGTAAGTTCTCTTTATTATTGGACAGATACTATTTCAGCATCAATTTCTCTCCTCGACAAGAGATGCATCATCTCTGTAACGCTCATAAGGAAAGACATCAACCAAATTTCCTGTTATTGACTTGTTCTCCTATTCTTGATTGAGACTCATACTAGAACTGTGGGGAGAATGACAAACAAAAGGCAGGAGGTTAAAAAATGGAAACCGAATCAATAGAGATGACTGAGGGGAAGAATGGCTGAAGGTCAGAATTCTTGGTCCCTGCGAGTAGATAATAGAGGACATAATCAATCTCATCTAATTTAATCTCTCCGTCTATCTCAAGCACCATCTACTTCCATTTCTCACATGGTCAGTGCTTCTCACTTTTCTTTTTGCTTTTCATCCACTGTCTAACATTATCATCTTTATTTCTCAGGGATGTCTGAGTACGTATAATGAAGAACATTAATACATTTTATTACATTATGTCTGCCATCAATGCTACTTAAAACCTCAACAAAAGAAAGCTGTGGCCGGCCTGGAAGACTGTCGCTAAACCTGGGTAGCTTTGACTTTGGAGAGGTCAACGGTACCCCCTGGCTTGACCCACAGCTTGTACCTTCTGGGAGGGTAATGAGAGGGCAGTCATTTGGGAATTGTAATGGATAATCTACCATTTAGCCACTTTAACCTTGGAACATGGTACCATGAGTATATGCAGTGCATTTCCCAAGCATGTTATTAATAATAATAATTGTCATCATCTATCATCATCTATAATCATCATCATTTATTCCAGGGGCCTCATTTATAAAACGTTCGTACGCACGGATTTGATCGTGAATTTACTAGATTTGTTCTTACGTGAAATTCGACACACAAATTCAGATTTATAAATCTTGAAACTGACGCAAAAGCTTTCTTATGCGTACGCCAACTCTAGAGGAGTTTCCTTGTGGCTATGCATGTTATTAATAATTTAATATATGTTGGCATAAGCATAAGAACATTTTCACGTTGTGTTCTCCGGGGCAAAGAGGAAAAGGACCATCCCGATTGTTACCAACGCAAGGTTCAAAAGCCAGCGTCTGTCATTGTGTGGGGGGGTGTTAGTGCCTATGGCATGGGTAACTTGCACATCTGTGAAGGCACCATTAACGCTGAAGGGTACATATGCATTTTGGAGCAACATATGATGCCATCTAGACAGCATTATTTTCAGGGACGTCCCTGCTTATTTCAGCAAGACAATGCCAAGCCACATTCTGCACCTGTTACAACAGTGTGGCTTTGTGGTGCATTATGAAACACTA
Organism: Synaphobranchus kaupii; assembly: GCA_029718625.1. Taxonomy (NCBI): domain Eukaryota; kingdom Metazoa; phylum Chordata; class Actinopteri; order Anguilliformes; family Synaphobranchidae; genus Synaphobranchus; species Synaphobranchus kaupii. The sequence continues at coordinate 102,677,200 of CM056380.1, forward strand.
AATATGACAACGGAGATCACAGACTGTTGAGCAGCTGAAGTCTTATATCAAGCAAGAATAGGAAAAAAATTCCGCTTTCAAAACTACAGCAATTAGTACCCTCAGTTCCCAAAATGTTTTTGTTAAAAGGAAAGGTGATGTAACAGTGTTAAACATGCCCCTGTCCCAACGTTTTTGGGACGTGTTGCAAATTTAGAATGAGCTTATATTTACAAAAAACAATAAAGTTGATTAGTTAAAACATTAAATATCTTGTCTTTGTACTGTTTTCAATTGAATACAGGTCAAAAAGGATTTGCAGATCATTGCTTTCTGTTTTTATTTACATTTTATACACTGTCCCAACTTTTTTGGAATTGGGGTTATTGCAAATGATATATTCATGAATTACATCTTTGTATCATTATCCTTTCAACATAAAACAAGATATAGGCTGCATACATTATGGGAGGGACTTCAGTAACTTAATTCTCTAAGGTCTAAATTTTGTTTCTCTAAAATCTGACTATACCACACCTCTCATGAAGTTGCTATACTCTCTGCTCTGGGTGACATCCATTGCTCTATATGGGTGATATGAAATCTCTCTCTCTGTCTCTCTCATTATTGACATATCTATAATCATATTATTATTATCTTATTATCACAGACATGTTCCTTTTCAAAGGTGACTGGGTATTAGATCACCTGGTCTGTACAGGGCAATACGCAAGCTATGGAACTATGTTATATTACAATAAATATTATATAACAAAATATATAATATAACAAAATAAATTTAATATAGGTATCTAATATTATATACCTATCTAGTATTATATAGGTATATAATACTAGATAGTTGTTATTGTGTGTGTGTGTGTGTGTGTGTGTGTGTGTGTGTGTGTGTGTGTGTGTGTGTGTGTGTGTGTGTGTGTGTGTGTGTGTGTGTGTGTGTGTGTGTGCATGTGTGTCACTCATCTACCTGTCTAACTGGGGACCATGACATTGTTACATATCCACAAAGTGGGGGGACCTGGTAGTCATGTGGGAACATTTTCCAGGTCCCCACTTTGTATTCATGTCTAAAATGATGACTAGACCGCCCAATGAAGTTTCATTTTTATTTTTTTTGGGTGTGGGTGTGTCTGTGTGCATACGTGCGTGCGTGCGTGCGTGCGTGTGTGTGTGTGTGTGTGCGTGTGCGAGAGAGAGAGGGATTTAAGGGGGGAAAGTCTTCACTTTAGAGCCATATCTCATCTAGAACTCAGCCACAGTAAACTCATCAATCAAAGTTATGGCTATAACTCAAGGCAAAACAAACAAAATGACAAAAAAGAGATGTGTGTTTAGGGAGCTGTCTGCTGGGATGTGAATCTGCTCTTTATCCTCCTGGACCTGCCCCTGAGGTAGAGCCAGATGATTTTTTTTTATTTTATTTATTTAGTTTTTTCAATGTGAAAGACAGTGAGGTGGTTCAATGTGTGTTACCTATTCACCAGTTGCCAGAAGCAGATGCTTTTCTATTAAATCAATTGAAAAAATATCTGAACATTTCAAAATGTATTATTGAATATATGCTTTTTCATGTTACATGGGATGTTTACCCACAGTTCACTTAAACATTTCAGGTGAAGGGGTCAGTAATATTAGCCATACTGATAATGGCTGGCTGACAATGAGATTTGTCCAAAATGCACAAGCAAATCTCTGCCAATTCTTACAACAGAAATCCCAAAACATTTTAATGCAGTGCAGGAGGTTTCTCGCATCTTTATAAACAGTCCATTTTTTCTGCCCAGTAGCTTTGACCATGAAATCTTGAGGAGAGAGATATAGAGAGGACGTGTCTCTGTAATGGATATATACAATGATACTAATGTCTGAAGAACCGTAACAGTGTCCAGAGGATTCCATTTAGAAATTCCTTGCTTTGAAGATTCATAATAGTTGTCGTTTCCCCTCGTAATTCAGAGGGGATATCTTGTCTGGCAATCTACATTCAGTGTCTTTCTGCAGCAGATAGATTGTGTTCTCTAGTCCTCTTAAAAGTGGGCAGGTTAATTTAATATATTGCACTAGACTGTCATATTCCCTTTTAAAGTACATATTTCCCTATACCTCATCTTAATCCTTTTTAGGTGATGTTCTATATGAGGAGATAAATTGAAATGTTTGTACAACTCCCTGCCAAATGCTATGTTTATATTTCTATAAAATTATAGGTTTAACACATTTACAATGGGAAGATAAATATGTGTGTATTTGGACAGTGACACAATTTTTGTTTCTTTGGCTCTGTACTCCAGCATATTGGATTTGAAATGAAACCATGAATATGAGCTTACAGTGCAGTATGGGGTATTTACATCCATATTGGGTGATCTATGTAGGAATTACAGCCCTTTTTAGTTCCCACATTTTAGGGGTCCAAAAGTAATAGGACTGTTGGCTGCTCAGCTGTTTCTTGGCCAGCTGTGTGCTGCGTCATTAGTTCATGCACAACAAAGCTAACAAAAAGTCTAGAGTTGATTCTAGGATTAATTTGCATTTTAGTCTGTTGCTGTTGTCTCTCAACATGAGGACTAAGAGTCAATGGCAGTAAAGAAGGCCAACATGAGGCTGAAAAATCTGAATTAATCGATCAGAGACACGGACAACACTGTTCGGTACATTGTTAGGAAGCAAGCACGCACTGGTGAGCTCAGCAATAGCAAACAACCTGGTAGACCACAAAAGACCACTGTAGCACTGTAGTGGATGACCGAAGAGTACTTTCTATTATGAAGAAAAACCCCTGTTCAACTGTTGAACAGATCAAGAACACTTTCCAGGATGTAGGCATCAAAGATTAGAGAGAAGACTACACTAGCATAAACTCAGAGTGTTCACTGCAAGATACAAACCGCTGGAAAGCCTCCAGAACAAAATGGCCAGGTTGGAGTTTGCTAGAAAGTACATTATAAAATTATATAAAAGTTTTATGGACAGATGAGATGAGATGAGTGTGGAGAAAGAAAGCACCTGCTCATGATCCAAAGTACCGCCTCATCTGTGAAAAATAGTGAAGGCAGTATTATAGCTTGGGAAGGTATGGCTCCCACTGAAACTGGCTCAGTTATCTTCACTGATGATGTGACTGCTGATGGCAGCAGTAGGATTAATTCAGAAGTATACAGAAACATCTTATCTGCTCAGATCCACCCAAATCCCTCAAAAATCATTGGGTGGCACCTCATCTTGCAGCAGGACAATGACCCTGAACATAATGCTCAAGCAACAAAGGAGCATTTCAGGACCAAAAAGTGGAATGTTCTTGACTGGCTGTAGGGAAAAATACATTTCCTGCTTCAATGTTCTTGGATGGTCACCTAACACAATCAGCCTTACTCAATGATCAAGGGGGGTTAGAAACAAAGCCTGGTGACGACGGCACCGCTAGGGTGTGAAACGGGAATTAGCCAGTTTACCTAGGTGACAATAACCATTTGGTTCCCTCCCACACCACATGCAATGTCCATTTGTTTGCCTGTCACCCAATCAGGGACAGGAACCTGCATTCTATGTCAGCATTTTATTTCAGGTTTGGGGTATAAAGCTTGTACCACACACAACACTATTTTGTGATTGAACTGCCTTACGATTATCCGGTATCTTGTATACTGTAATGAAGACTATTTTGCATTATAATTAAATTGCTATTGACCTAAACTTTGGAACTCCGAGTTTTACTTGACAAAGGACAGAATTCCTACACTGGCCAAGTCAATCTCCTGACCTGAATCCAATACACTTGCTGAAGACAAGACTGTCATGGTTTTGGTAGCCTCTTGTGGTTTCTGCGGTCGTTCCTCCTCAGAGCGGCACAAGGGCGCTCTTGCTTTATTTTTCTGTCATCCGTTCCGGGTTTTCGTTTTCTCCAGGCACTTATTCTTTTCACCTGTCCAAGGTTACCTGCTATAAAAGCTTTGAGCTTCTGTTTTGCGGTGCTTCGGTGTTGTCTTACAAACTACACGTTGCCCGTATGGTATAGGCTTAGGCATTTAAAGGAGACCACTTTGCTTCATCGCTTTTCTTTGGAGTAATGCGGGACTTGTCTTTATATGCATTAGTGTTCCTTTACGATTTTGTTTCACTTTTGCATTTTCTGTCCCTCGTTTCTGTTCTCCTGTTCTGTTCTTGTTGAGACAGTTTCCTTTTCTTTTATCTCTCTGTGGTACTGCTCTCTAGTATTGAAAGTGAGAGATTATATTTCCTCTTTTCTATCTATACTCAAGCCTTTGAGTTTTTTTGCCCTATTATTGTGGGTCGCTATCATTTCGTTTTTGTTTTACTTACCTCCGTTTAGTCCTCTCTCTATTTGAGAGTCGGAGATATTTTCTGCCTGTACTCTGCTCGAGTCTCAAGCCTCGCCCTATTTTATGGGTTGTTTTTTGTTCCCTATTTCTTTGTATTTTCCTTCCTTGTCGTGGACATGGTTCCACTTTACTGGTATTCCACTGGTTTACTTTTAGATTCCTCTCTGTCGCGTCTGGTCCTCCGAACACGACTCCCCCATTATAAAGACTGGAAAAAAAGCCCCCAAAACAAACAAGAATTGAAGATGACTGCAGTACACGCCTGTCAGAGCATCACCAGGGAAGATACCTACCCAGTGTCTGGTGATGTCTATGGGTCACAGACTTCAGGCAGTCATTGATTTGTCCAATTACTTTTTGTCCCCTAAAATGGGGGTACTATATATAAAAAGGGCTATAATTTCCACAAAGATCACCCAAAGTGGATGCAAAATCCCTAAAATTAAATAAAAAATTTTTTGGAGATGTAAACATTGCCTTTGCTAGAGGGTTGTACTGGTTTTTTGCTGCTTTAAGCCTTTGGGTCTTCTCTTTGATCACCCCTGGGAGATAATCTAGCTGCAGAATGTGTACGCTAAATATCAACTCCTGTGGATCAGCTGCAAGATTCTCCACAGGCATGGGACCATGACTCCTGTTATTTGAATACATAAATTATGAATGGTCCACTGATTTTACTGGACCTCCAGCTCATTTTCTTTTAAAGGGTTGTGCGCAGTTTGAAAAAATACGTAAAAGATAAATGAATAGAAAGCCTTCCCATAATGTTCATTTCTCTTTAATTTCCTTCAGATTAAAGACAAGTTTCGCAGGAAGCATTCTGCTTTCTGGCAATTGGATGGGAAAAGAATCGTTGACCTTGGAAACTGAAGATGTTGTTGCCATGGGAACTGTTAATCCTGCTGTCACTCAAGGACTGCCTTGCAGGTAAGATGTCACACAAGTCATCGTTGATGCAGCATCTGATCTGCACACTTTCTTTCAGTGAGACATTATGCTTTTTTTATTAAATAAATTTCCGTTTTATAATTTCTGCTTTCTTCAAAGCGCTTTATGTTATTGTGAAAAAATACGGTGAACATTGTGAACAGTCAATAGATAAAATGTTCAAATAAACTACTCATTCAAGACAATGGGCCTCATTTATCATTAATGTGTACGTTCAAATCTGATCGTAAAGTGTGTGTACGACCATTTTCATTCTGGAATGATATTACACAATCATAGGAATTATCCCATAATGGATAATTATGATTGATAGGCTGGAGGTTATTGTCATTTCAATGCAGTTTGTTCCTCACATACTCCTTTGTAGGGCCCCAGACTTGCGGGAGACGGGGGAGGGGCTTGTCTAGTTCCTTGTAAAAAAGAAGAAACATACGGCCTGATTTACTAAGACCTTTAGCGTGTGCAAAACCTTTTAGCACACGCAAAACCAATAACATGACAAATGATTAGTCATGGTATTTGTTTTGCAGTAATCATTGGTTGTGTTATTAGTTTTGCGTGTGCTGAAGTTTTTTTGTGTGTGTGCTGAAGGTTTTTGCACCCGCTTAAGGTCTTAGTAAATAAGGCCCATAATGCGCTTGTGGTGACCAGTGTATTATGCGTTTCATGTTTGTATACAAAAGAGGATGTACGTGCTACCCTGGTGTAAAAAGTGTATCACCTTCGTAGGATATCACAATCAATCCAGCGGACTTGATCATCAATGATTTAACGTAAAACTGTACAAAATATAGCTGCCGTTATTACAAGTCTTATTACAACTTTATTGTCCAGCTGTATTTAGACACGTTATAAATGAGTGCAAGCCACAGAACTATATAAGAACTAGAAAGGCAACTGCCTTCTCAAAGCGGCACTTCTTCCACAGCCCAAAGTTTTTTCTTTAATTGGCCAATGGGACATGTCACGTGAAGGTGGTCATTTTGTCCTTTTTGCAGAGAGAAATGGCTGCCGCTGTAAATCTAGAACCACAACCAAAACCACCACGGAGTGGGTGTCGTGAGAACAATCAATGTTATGTGAAAATAAAAACAATAAATACATCAATAAATTATTGAATAGGTCTATGCTTTGATTACATTCACATACTTAAATAATGATTATTGCACCTACTTGTTTATTTTGCTTGTTTATTTACCTGTCAGTGGTATTGCAGTATTTACCTTTAAAATGGCAAAATGAATTGGAACATGTCTCATTTATTCTGCGTTAGCCACTGTGGTAGCACACAACTGCATTTGCATCCATAAAAGAGGGCCCTGGATGCATGTCAGCCGGGCAGATTAGCAATAAATTAACTGCGTATCTAACCAAGCAAAGAATCACACGTAGCACCCTCATTAACTATAACTAGCCACAAGCGTAGGTATTTGTTGACTGTAGCCTGTTACAGCTTAAGTAATACACGTGTGTGGCATTTCATTTCTCCTCTTATTAAAAAAAAATGGAATGTAAGTTATATCAGATAATAATCTAACACATAAGCATGAATCATGTCTCAATTTTTTTTTCTTTTGTGGACTGAATAATTTTCAATAATTTAGCTAGTTATTGATCACCGTAAAGTTGAATTCTGTGTGTAAAATTAATAGCTTTAAGAATAGCATGTAAGACAAGGGGGAGGGGGAGGATTTACATTAATATTAGTTATTTTCCATTTTTCAGTTCATGTATTTGATGATATTTTTGTGGATATAACTAACAGGTAATAGCTGTGTATATATTGGCTGTTTTTATTATTGAAACACATTTCACTGCCGTTGAATCACGCTTGTCCAAAGGATCGTCGGGGTCATTGGAAAGGTACCCCCGATTTTGAATAAAGCAAGCACATGACTGGAGTCTACTGAGTGATGTAATCACAGGGGAACATGTAGAATGCAAAATCAGAATGATTGGTTGTTGTACAAGTGGGTTATTTATTAGAGGTGACTTGACAGATTTTGACCAGCTGCTCATTCTTATTGCTGTGTAAATTAACAGCGCACCTGAAGCAATTGCATTGGATCTCCAGAGATATACTGGATACTGCTTCAGGAGTGCATAATAAACCCAATCCAGTTTTTTATCATATTGTCAAATTATCTCACAAATTATTTGAATTGTGATTGAATTGTGAAAAAAGAACTGTTTCTCCCCTTCTCTCATTAAATGATATTGCTTTGATGAATAGTTAACTGTAATACATAGTTATGTCTGTGATACAGAGCAAGGTTAATTCAAAGAATAATGACATAGTTAACTTTAATACATAGTTATGTCTGTGATACAGATCAAGGTTAATTCATTCTGAAAAATTACATCGTTGTGAAAGTATGCATCTATTCAAGGTTATGGAGTAAGTTCTGTAAACAGTACAGATATTAATTCCAAAATATGGAAGGTGTAAAATGATCTCCATAACAGAGCTACCTGTGGGAACACATACATGTACATAGATACAAAGGCTTATATTCAATCAACATTTGTCCTTAACTTTGACTAACAATTAAAAGCAATATTTTTTTTTCTCCACAAACACGGTTTGGCGAAACTGAGATTCTGACGGAAAAGTGTATCACTTACATTATCTAAGTCAAAGTTAAGTGAAAATGTCGATTGAATTCAGGTTAAAGTGTAGTTTTGTTGTGTGTACTTTAAGTGGTGCATTTGCATTCATTTGCCCCGGTGTGAAAGAAAATGGGGATGTTTTTTCTCTAGGTTTAAGTCAGTGTGGTATTGCTGATATCTTTGCATGCTTGAGATTCTGGAACAAATCTATACTAAGATTTGGATATTGTCATTCTGTCAATTATTTCCTCTCACATTGAGATGAAGAGTTGTTTTGGAGGGCCCCATAGTGTCTGAGAGAGCATGTTGTAGCATGAGACACGGTGTATCCTGGTCTGGTTATTGTACACCAAGGATCATTGTATCCTACCGACATTCCGGATCGAACCCGAGTCATTATGAGCCTTTCTTACAAATAATAGGTGTTTTTCCATACCTTTGGTTTGCAGACTGCTTGTTATGCTGAAAACAAAGAGCCTTCTGAGGCTACTCAACACACCGTCCAGGAACCCATGCTGCCAGCCTGCTTGAGAGTAAAATTAGAAAATATATTGGGGCCAGATTTTTATTGTTTGAGGGGGGACTTCGGTTCATTTACTACACGTGCAGTAAATTCCAAAATAGTGTTTCCTTTTCAGTTACCTTGACGATCTTTATCTAACAAGCAGGCACGTGCACAGATAGACACCAACATAGTATGCTGTATGCTGAAGCATATGCCCCCTACCCTACTACAGCAAAAGTGCCCCATCGGCTGCAGCGATTTATTTTAATTTTTTTAAACCACAGGTACCCTTTGTGATCGCAATCTACCCACCCCCAATCTCCATGTATGATTAACGGGTGTAAAGTAGCCCTTTTGGTTGTCTTGGTGTCCTACTGCATTTCCTGGGTTGAGTAGCCCTGCTTTAAAGGGATAATTAATTTATTACATTTAAAGGACATATATAGAGATGATGGCTTTCTCCCCAGGAGCCTAGACAGAAAGGCTCTCACTCCAGGCTAAGAGCTCTCCCCTTCTTAGACTGATTATGCCTCAGAACGCATTTAACTTTTTACTTTTCAAGGTTAGAAGAAGGTTAGTTTTTTTTGAAGTGATGATTTTGTGAAAGGCTCAGAGAAATTAATTGAATTATGATTTCATACCAAAGCTTTGTTACAAAAGTGAGGCAGATTTGTCTGAAGGGCATGTTTATCAATTTTAGAAATAGTACATTTCACTTAACTTAACTAAGTTAATATTTTGGAAAAGCAGAGAGACTTTGTGATCCACCATCCTTGTCCTGCACACTCCAGAAGGGGCGGGCTAATGTTTTGAATATCACTCAAGGAAAAAAATTTTATTTGCTTAGTTCCTGTACGTTATGTTATGCAGTATCCTCTGTACCACTGAGTAGCTTATTAATTTTATCGATACCAAGTACCTTATTTGTGTATAATGGGAATTTTGATGGAACTCGCATGGTTTTCATTTGGACATTTACTCTTGTATATGCTGTGCCATTTACATGATAAATAGCAATTGGTACTGAGTCTTAAATTGTGTTTTGTTTTTCCCCCATCAGAGAAAAATGTACTGCACGGGCCTGTTTTTACTCAGGAACCAAGTGACAACATCTTTCCTTTGAACTCTGATGACAACAAAGTTTTCATCAATTGTAAAGCAAAGGGGAACCCGGCCCCAAACTACAGGTGAATTTATTTTCTTTTTTACCTTTTCAAAAGGCAGAATGACCAATGTTTTCCCATTCAGGACAGCATGCATAGTTAATATTTTGTATGCATTTTCCTTTGTATTGCTATTTGACTGAATTAGCGTTGTCCGACAGAACTCCACCTGGAAACTGGAACTGCCCATCTCCTTAACCCCCTGTACCACGCAGCTCTGCCACAGTTAATGTGGTTAAGGTGTTAATGTTAGATCAGCAAGGAGCATTTATACCTCTTCTACCAACTTCATTACATTACACAGTGGCATGATTGGCTGAAATGTTTATGTGGAAGTTGACTTTGACTATGCTCACTCGTCTTTTTTTCTTTTTCCTGTATGCAAATGCTTCCATACACATTAGTGCAAGGTTGTTATTGCTTGAATAGTTACAGTTGCCCGTTTTCTCTCCTCCAGGTGGAAATTTAACGGAAGAGACATTGACATAGGCATGGATTTGAACTACAACCTTACGGAAGGCAACTTGAGGATCAATAGCCCCGAGGCCGCCCGGCACGGGGGGATTTACCAGTGCATAGCCGCCAATTCAATAGGGACCGTCGTCAGCAGAGAGGCCAAAGTGCAGTTTGCATGTGAGTAAATACACTATGAAGTCTGTCATCAAGTAGATTAACCCCAGGAATCTTCTGAAATCCCTTCTGAATGGATGCATGTACCATACAAATTAGTATTTCTCTTGAGAATGAGCTTTCGGCATGAGGTGCGTCACAGTTTTCATTCTTCCCTCTCAAATAGATCTGGATTTACATTGATATTATTCTGGAAGCAAATTTTCAGCAATACATCCAATAAGCTCATACGTCCATGAATAAGCACAATGCCATTATACCATATATATATATATATGGATTAAGAACACTCTATTTCACCTAAATATAATGTTTACGTAGCTTCCTATGTTCAAGTTTCTGAAATAAGGGTTTGTTGGCGAAAATTATGCCTGCGACACCATTCGTCATTACCATTTCTCTGACTATCTTAATGTGATACATCTGATTGAATCACATCATACAAATGATTCCATCTCCAGATGAGCCCACAGTATCACAAAGTGTTTTAAAGGAGAAATCATTAACATGTCCAATCTCCACCGCATCACAAACAGACATTAACATTTAGCCCATTGGCTATCATCTACAGGAGAATTATGCACCTGGTGACAGTTAATAGTAAGTATTTTATCAATAAATATGTTAAATATTTTCTATAAAGTAGCTATGCACATAGTGATGTGTTGAAACCTTAGGCTTCCCACAGATGGCTTGTTTTACAGTTTAAGGACATCCACTGGTTGCTTGACGGAATATGCATTTCAAGGCAAAAATAATTAAAATGTGCATCAACACTGCCACAAAGAGGTAATTTATTGTTTCAATTTAACTGATGCTCTCCTTTTAAAAAGAATGTATTCTGAATATTATTTGAATATTTTGGAAACATTCAAACAAAAGTTACCATTTGAACCTCCCACTTTGGCTCATATAAAAGTGTGTTAATTTGGTAGCGTTGAATCACCACTTGCGACATTTGAGATGATAAATGCAGGGCAGGGAGTTCATAAATACTTCTCCCTTTAATGAGGGATGTAGCATGTATAATCCATCATTCTCCGTCCTCTGGGGAAAGCCAGTGCCTAACGAAAACCCACTGGAACAACTCACTCTGGCACGCTGAAAATAGGGGGAAGTATCATCCACAAAGTCAGAAAGAAGGATTGTGTTATTATATTCTCAAGTGGTTGACATGGAGAACCAAATTTATAAAGCAAAATACCAAGTGAAACACCTCTGTCTGTGTGTGCGTGTGTGTGTGTGTGTGTGTCTGTGTGTGTGCGTGTGTGTGTGTGTGTACGTGTGTGCATGCGTACGTGTGCTTGTGTGTAGTCTAAAGTAGGAGTTCAATCACTTAATACTTCAAAGGTTCACTAACATTATTTTGGCAGGAACATGGAATATGATACATTATTAGCAAACTTCAAACTGCTAAATGCATGCTATTCATGTGCATGTGTGTGGGCGTGTGTGTGGGTGGGTTTGTGTGCGTGTTTGTGTGTGTATGCATGTGCTTTTGTGCAGTATGTGGGTAGACTATATATTTCTGCATGCATATTAACCAAATAATTATGTCTTCACCCTTCTGAAGCTGAGTTCCTTTTTAATTGATTGTAGCTAATTGTGTAGAATTTTGATTACAAGAAAGAGACTGGAGGTCAGTCAACTTTTTAACGATCTTTTTTGTTGTAATCAAAATGTAATGTTAAGCGTGCCAAGATCACAAAGGTAAAATCATGAAACGAGATGCAGTTAAGTTAAACTGAGTTACTAGCTTGTGACAGAGTCTTATGTAAATCGGCAGGCTTGATTATTAAACAAAACTATCACGAGGAGATTTAGGACACTTTGCATTTTAAAAATACATTTTCAGCTTTCCCTGTTTCAACCTCATGCGCCATTATTGGTTTGTGTCTCTAGTGCAACCGGGACACAAACCACACCGCAACATTTAATGCAGATGAGAATTATATCAGCTGTTTGTGTGCTTACTGTGGCATTCCAACACAAGACACTTATAAAGCCACATAAGGAATTTGTGTATTTATTCACCATACAAACATTTTCTTTTGTTAGATTTTTTGAAGGGGGGGTTTGAAATATTTGTAGTATGGAAATACTAATAATGTAATGTAATAATGTAGTATGGACGTCTGGACGATGGAAATTCAAGATTTGTGCTTTGGTTTCATTGTCAGTGGTGCATTGGTACAGTATTAAATTATTAAGGTAAATACCTTCTCACATCCTTGCACTGGATATAAACTTGGAGGCAAAAGGACGTATCAATTGTCTTTCCAAATTTGTTGTTTATCTGCTATCGTGTCCTTGCGGTGTACGTTAAGTGGGCGCAAAACAATGAGTGAATTAAAAACTAGAATCACTGAGCAAAGGCAGGGGAAATGGATGCGCAATCTTGGAACCGAAGCCCCAAAGGGATTAAATGAGGAATTCAATTTGGGATGTTTTCTTAATCCTGTAATTCCTGTTTAATTTAGCACTGCTGTGTTAATTGTAGCTGTTTACACGTTGGTTTAACCCTTTAATGGCCGCTCAACCGTTTGGTAGAGCACGTTTTGAGTCTTGATATCTTGTTGAAAAATATGTTGGACTTAACTCCACCTGATTGAGCCATCTCTATCGGTGTATGTGGTAGAGATGGCTCAATCATGTGGAGTTAAGTCCAAAATATTTTTCAACAAGATATCAAGACACAAAAGAGTGCTCCACCAAACGGTTGAGCGGCCATTAAAGAGTTTAATGCAATGTTTTTTTGTACCAAGGTGGGCCATGCCTAATTGGTGGGTTCACAACCTATCTTGTCCAGTGGGGTAATTGTTTATTAATTTTACTTGGCCACGTACAGTGGAAAGCAGTGTTGTTTTCAATGGGGCATATCCTTGTGAAGAAGGTTTTCGGTCCCAGTAGGAGGTTTAGTTGTTTATGATTAACCATGCGTGTGTACATGCAGTAGGTTACTGTTCTATGAGTGGGTGTCAGGCAGTGATGCCGCTACTGTTTTGACTGACGCAAATGTGTTAATTCAGTATGTAATTGAAGACCCTTCAAGTTGAGCATAGTTGTACATGTTCTTTTTGTTTAGTCCACCCTATAAATGTTGTTAACAGAAAAGGTGCCTAAGCAATGCATAAAAACAGCAACTTTTAATGGCTGATTTTATGGATCAATGATATTTTCGGATGTGATTTTCTCAAAATAGACATTTTGTGACTTCAGTACTTTTAGCACCAGGGTCTTCAATTGTTTATTCCTATTTTGCCCAGAGCTGCAGGCAATTAGTCCTTCTGCTTCAGGTAGACAGAATTAGTCCTTCTGCTTCAGGTAGACAGACGGATGTATGAGCTTTTATTATACGCATTACATTCATTTACATTACATTACATTCATTTAGCAGACGCTTTTATCCAAAGCGACGTACAGTAAGTGCATACAGAGACATCATCAAGATCACTACAGAACAGACAAAGCACATCCTTCGCATAATGTAGCAGCTATCCCTAGCAATGAACATCGACTGTAGTTCACAGTAAGCTGTGGGCAAATCAGCAACACCACACTTCCATTCCAAATACTATTATAAACAATAATAAACAGACAGGAACATACGCTGAAGGCACAACTGCCCCAACGAGTTTTTAGAATACTGCTGTAAAATAAAAAATAAATGCAGTAAAATATAGCATTCGGGACTGCTGGTTTTATTTATTTTTTTGTAATATTAAATGCACATTTGCATTAATAATGATATATTTTACACCACCACTAGCCATCTGTTTGTTCCTCTCCTCTCCCAGCATGACTCCAAAGCCCAAATCATTTTCATCTCTTATCTCACAACCCTAGAATGCTACACACCAGCCATTGTCAGAAAGGTACCTAACTAACTTCCATCACCCTGTGAAAACTCTCCTCTTTAGAGTTTGCTTGAGTTCCTCCAAATTGGACCTGTCCTGAAATCTCAGTAGGCTTCTTGCATTACCTCTGATTCAGCACTGCACTATGAACTCTGTGAAAGATTATTGTAGGTTGTATTACATGCCTTTATGATACAATAGGTTGTAGTTTAACTTGTTTGGTTTATTCATTGTGAGATATAGATAGTGTAATTATTTGGGACTTGGACTCAGCAATTTGAAGTTACGGCCTTTTGTCTTACTTGCCCTTGTGGTACTGTTTACAAATACTGTGTTCAGTATCCCCTAATATAAAGATTTGCCTTTATAAAATAATAACGAAGGCATGGGTGATGGTAATTCAGTTCACAAAACCCTTTAAAAAAACGTAATAATCATAATAATAAAGAAAATATTTAGTGATTCAGTTCACTAAACTTAAAACAAGATAAATCCTTTCATTACTTTAGTTGCACCCACCCTAATGTGAGTGGAAAAATAATCTCTGCTTTTCACGGGCAATTAGGTGCTAGGCAGTACCACTCACCCTTAAACCCCTCTGCTTGCTTTGAAGAGAAAACACTTTGGTTATCCATTATCAATGGCTCTGGCAAATATATTTCATTATTTTTAAATCTACCTGATAGGCACACGTTTCTTTTTATTTAACATTTCTGCATTGATCAAATTCCAAAAGTAATAAAGGCAAATATAATGTAGGCAAACTGATGATGGATTCCCTCAGAATCAATTGCAGTAGCTAAGCTGTGGAAGGATAAGAGCCTTTGCTGATAATTTAATTGGCTCCTAATAGTGAAAATGGATTAATCTATCCACATAATGCAGATCACTGCATGGCCAAATCCTAACAGCATGATTATTTTATTTGCATGGTCCAGTTCTTGAGTTTTGTGTGGGTTTTTTTAAATAATTAATTAGATATTTGAAATATGTTTAAATATGTCCAGAGTTGAAATGTGACTAAAGGATGTGACTTTGTTTGGAAATGGCATTGCCATACTCTCAGCTTGCCCAGGTTGAGTCTGCGCCTACTGTTTGTCTACCTAGCAGCCGCCTGTGGTCATAGGATTTTTATTGACCCTTGTAGTACTGTATGAGTCCTTGGATTTACAGGTAATTCACACAGTGTGAGTGAAATCACAGCATTCACTAAATAATGAAGAGTTGAATAAGGTAACAGAAGACAAGACTGAACAAAGCACGAGTTGTATAACATAACTGGTATTAATACTAGATATTTGAATAAGCCCCTGATCCCGAGTGCAATTTACATCCTCAAATAAAATACAAAAGTAGCTTTTAATGGAAACTCAATATGAGCTTTAGATCTTCAGACAATATTGCCCCCGGACAGCATACGGTAAGTATTTGTGAAGAAAGCACTAGAAGGTTCACAGAACGTCCTTGGAAGAATCACTTACACAGATGAAGGCAGCCGAGACACGCAAAGTGAAAGTAAGAGACTGTTTTTTTTTTTCCCCCCGCTCGCTCAGATCTGGAGAGTTTCAGCAGCAAGCCGAGGAGCGCGGTGTCTGTGCGAGAGGGCCAGGCCGTGGTTCTGCTCTGCGGACCCCCGCCTCACTCTGGAGGTACGGTACCCGTGCGCTTTTCTCCCAAATTTGAAATGCCCGTTCACCATACGCCACACACCGTAGGTAAAATTATGCACCTAGACGGGCTGAAAGGCCCTGTTGTCAGCGTCTAATTCTTACGTTATCGGTCTCCGTATCTTTAAAGTGATGATCTCACCTCCTCCCCTTTTCTCTCATAAATTTGTTCTGTCACTCTTAACATAATTCCCATACAGGCACTGTCATATTTTCATTTACAAACGTCGCTCAATGTCATCAGAATAATACTTCTGTACCTTTACAGCTGTCTAGCGTACCACGGCAAATAAGGCAGTCATATAATTGAATAAATCTAGTTAGCCAGCCGGCTAGCACATTTTAATTGTGAATTGGACACTGAGGTCCTTGTTTAAACCAAATCGTCCACTTTTTCCTCCAGTACTAATGTGTACGAACACTGAAGGTGTTACGGGCCTGAACGGATCGAGTAATGACGCCAGAATAAACCTGTTAAACCAGTCGTTTTTAAGAAAGTGCTATGACTGCTCCGCTGTGAAAAAAAAAAAAACAGAATATTAAACAGACCCCTTCCAAGTTTGTGTGCCACTTAGATTTATGCTAATGCTAATTAGGCTAATAATATCATAAGCACTCCTGTTGCATACACCTGTTGATTGATATCCCTACCTGCACTCTTTCACACAGTCTCTCTCATTTGGAGCCATACTCTTGTGTGTTATAATGAGTCAGCAATGGAGTTTGTGCAGAAACTAATTTTCTACTTTCCCACTGATTTCTGGTGAGCTTGCAGGGGGCAACTTAATATTTGAGGGGAGCAGTAGGTAATAAAGGCATCAGGCCCGCTAAAGAAGTGTCCGCCGCGTGGCTGTGAGGCAGCGTTTATCCCGCCACGCAGCTGTGAGACTGCTCATCTGTGCGCTGCTGATTAACAAACCCTCAAAGTCCCTGCACTCCTGTGGGGATCCCGCACCAGCACAATTTCACGCCAGCCACACCAGCTTTTTCAGACTCAACATTTCCAACTGAATCAACGGCCAGGAGCGATCCAGACTGCACAATTTCGTAGTTAAACCCCCCCATATTTTACACACGCCTTCGTCTTTTTATGTCTCGTTCTTTAAGCCTCTTAAATGGTTCTTGTGTTTGGTGGGATTTCTTCATATCGTACAGCTGTTTCAAGGTTTAGAGCAAATGCGCCATTATCTTGAAGGCTGTGAATGAACCTTTTTTTGAGTTACCTTTAATAATAAATCTGTAGTCTGAAGTAGGAGTTCAAACACTTAATACTTCAAAGGTTCACTAACATTATTTTGGCAGGGGCATGGAATACGATACATTAGTAGCCATCTTCAGACTGCTAAATGAATGCTATGTATGTGTGTGCATGCGTGTGCTTGTGCGTGCGTGCGTGTGTGCGTGTGTGTGTGTGTGTGTGTGTGTGTGTGTGTGTGTGTGTGTGCGTGCGTGCGTGCGCGCGTGCGTGCGTGTGGTGTGTGCGTGTGCGTGTGTGCGTGCGTGTGTGTGGTGTGTGCGTGCGCGCGCGGGTGTGCGTGTGTGTGTGTGCGTGTGGTGTGTGCGTGCGCGTGCATGTGCGCGCGGGTGCGTGTGTGTGTGTGGTGTGTGGTGTGTGTGCTTTTATTAACAGGTGATAATACTGATGCATATACATTCACTATACAGTATATGGTTTAGAGTGTCATTGTGAAATTGCAATGAACAGGCTCATCATTCCATCAGTTGTAGGCACTGTTAAATCTCCAATGTGAGGGCATGGTTCTGGCAGAGGATTGAGGATTACATGCCTCCAGACCCTCTGTTGCAGCGGGACCAGACCCCTTTAGCAGAACACACTGTGATAGTCTCTAATCGTGAGGGGTCTGTCACTCTCCTTCCACTTCCACATTAATGGTTTTAATTCACTGTTTCCCTCAAGGAAGTGAATGGAACCCCAAAATGTCCAAGCAATGGAAAGGTAGCTGTAGGACATAATATATTTTCTCAACACTGAAAATATCTCTCTCTCTCTCTCTCTCACACACGCACACACGCACACACACATACACTATCCCTCTCTCTATATATATAATTAAAGTATAATTATTTAGTAATGGTGTCCCTGAATGCGGGTGCTTTCTGTCCCTTTCACTCTTAAGTGGAGCTTCATTGAAAAGGGGGCACAGTGTATATCACAATGACATGTTTGAAGCTTCAAGTTAATCCACAGTCTGCATTATTGGAAGATGCCAGTGAAAGTGAAATAGCCTCAATTGAGCACAAGAACAAATTTTTTACGTGTCAATCTCACATTTTGATTATGGCACTTAATGCAATGCATAAGAAATCTTTCAAACGTATGTGGGTTTTTTTCTTTTGTCATTTATGGAACATAATTATAGAGATTTGAAGTTGTCTAGCCACTGTGATTGATGAAAAGTTTTGATATGGGAACAACTGTCACATATTGTTTTGTCAGGACTCGAATTGGAAGAGACATTTATTCATTGTTCATCAAGGGGACATACCCACACTAAATAAGAAACTGTGAGATAAGGGAGGGACTACTGTCTGTTAAGGCAATGTATAGGAACTACTTCTCCGTTTCAGCTTTGATGCTGTGCTGGTGTTATGCTATGTCTGAACTCAAATTGACTGTGTGTTGCAATACCTTTACGTGTGTCATAATACATACATTTCCTGTAATGGCATAAAGCATTGATGGAGCAATGTCACTGCAGAATGACAGTATGGCCTAAATTTGGCCTAAAATCCCTTTCGGTATGTTTGAAGAGGATTATCCTGCTTCAGACCAGTTCATTTGAAGTTAAATAATCACGTAGATGAGCAGGGCGGCACAGTGGTGCAGTGGTTAGCACTGTCGCCTCACAGCAAGAAGGTACCAAGTTCAAATCCCGACCGAGGACCTTTCTGTGTGGAGTTTGTATGTTCTCCCCATGTCCGTCTGGGTTTCCTCCCACAGTCCAAAGACATGCAGATTAGGCTAATTGGAGACTCTAAATTGCCCATAGGTATGAGTGTGTGAGTGAATGGTGTGTGTGCGCCCTGCGATGGGTTGGCGGCCTGTCCAGGGTGTATTCCTGCCTCTCGCCCATTGCATGCTGGGATAGGCTCCAGCACCAGTAATAAGCGCGTTTGATAATGGATGGGATGGATGGTCGATGAGCAGATCCAGGGGAATGGGGGAATGGGGATGACCATCATGATGGGGTGGACACAGTCCTGAAATATTTAGCGTGCTTTCACTGTTCAGTCGGACCTGTAATAATACTTGCTGTCTAACATTCAGCAAACCCGGCACAAATCCACTCAGTCAATCTGTTGTGGGTTCAGCAGACTCCGAGAGGGGTTGGCACGGGCCCCCTGAACCCCCTCTAGATTTGCAAGTGGCTTAGACCACATCACATGGACATTCATTTTGCTTTTATCTGACTATGGTTTAGGGACATGTCACTGTCAAAATTTACTTTGAGAAAACCCAACTGGCCATATTATTTATTTACAAAGCTTTACTTGCTAAACTCCCTCTGTATGTATCCAGTCTTTTATCAATTAACTTCTCAAACTATGCCACTAGATCTCAGGATTGTATCACCCTAAAAACAGCCAGATATAAGACTGAATGGGGCAAAGCTGCTTTTAGTGTTTCAGCACCCCTTATATGGAATGAATTCCAAGATGCAACTAAATTATTTTCTCTGGTGTCTTATAAGATTTAGATAAGATCTATTAAGATAAGAGCTAGTGGTTGAAATATGGGGAAAAAAAGCATTTGTAATTGTTCTTGAAAAGTTTGTATGTGTATGTATGTTATGTATGTAAGTTTTATGTGTTATACTTTGCTTTTAACTTTGTTTATGCTTTTTTAACTTTGTATTGCCGCAGGGCCCCCCTGGAAAAGAGATTTTGGTCTCAATGGGTCCCCCCTGCTAAAATAAGGTTGAAAAAAAAACAAAAACAAAAAAACATATCCCAATCAATTATTATTTTTCAGGGATACTACCTTCATAAAGATTACTATCCCAAATGAACATTGCCTTGACATGTTCTTTGTCCCCCACTGACAAGAAAATACAACACCGGTTGCAATATATTACAAAAGGCCTTGCATCCTTTTATTGCCTGTTTCTTATGTTTTATTTCAGGGATAAAATACTCCTGGGTTTTCAATGGACGCCCAAACTTCCTACAGCAGGACACTCGCCGCTTTGTTTCACAGAAGACAGGAAACTTGTACATCGCTAAGGTGGAGCCCTCGGATGTGGGCAACTACACCTGCGTGGTGAGGAGCGCGATGACCAACGCGACGGCGTTCAGCTCGCCAACGCCCGTGGTGCTGCGCCGAGACGGTGAGGCTCCTCCGCTGGCCTGTCGCGCCCACGACCGGTGTAATGAGATTGCCTGTGGTGTTGAGCAGTGGGGAAACGAAGCCGATAAATCAATCGTCTCCAGCGTGACACAGTTTTTTTTTTCCTCCCATGGCGCTGAAGCAGAGCTTTAGTTTATTCACGGGCTGTCAGCGCCGTGCCGAGCCACGGGCTCCGGGAGTAGGGTGAGGTCAATAAACACAGCTGCCTGACCCGTCCCACCCTCGGGAGAGAAAGGAGGTGCCTCGAACGTGCATGCGCGTAGGCCGTTCGGACAAACGCATGCTCCAGGATATGCACATGCACCTGCATGGGCATTACCAATTAGCAATGTACCAAGCCAACACACGATAAATCTATTAACGCGCCAACTTCTCGTCCTGTTAAAGCCTGTGATGCCGATGATAGCACGTTAGCAAGACAGGTTTAACGCTCGCTTTTCTGTCCCTTTGTTTATTCCTCAACCCCTATAGCTGTGATGGGAGAGTATGAGCCAAAGATAGAGGTCCAGTTTGCGGAAACAAATCGTGTTGCCAAAGGATCGTCAGTAAAACTGGAATGCTTCGCCTTAGGAAAGTAGGTCTCTTCTGCCATTATTGTGTGAGCTCAAGCCTGCTAAGGAGAGGATAACAGAGTCATTGTTCGTGATAGCTTTGTTGATGCACGCATATACATAACGATCCAATTTGTATATGCATGCAGGTAAAATTAAGTCCCCAATACATGCATTTCTACAGTTGTGCATTTTGGATAGACTGCTGCTACCCTATTAATAATAATTGATTGATTCAGATTTTAAAAAATTATAATTATGTTATGGTGAAAACACTCTAAAGTGCATTTTATTGGTCAGGGTTTGCCTGTGAGTATTGAAATGATCACTGGGTTGTTCTTGGTTTATTAATTTACATGCCAAAACAATGCATCCACTCTTTAAAAGCCTTGATAAAAGCCTCACAGATGTCATGTTTTGTGTAGCTTAGAACACTAATCTTGCACAATGGCTCTGGTGAACAGCTCAGGCATGGATCCAGTGTCTCCTGTTTAGCAATGGTACTTTCTCTGCTGCAAAGAGGCATTGTCTCCATGTTTATAAATAAACAGCATGTGGCTGATATGACATTTCTGCTTGACCTGATCTAGCCCCGTGCCGATCATCACCTGGAGAAGAGCAGATGGAAATCCCTTTCCTGGCAAGATTAAAATCAACAACTCCAACGGTGTCCTAGAAATCCCGTATTTTCGACCAGAGGATGCGGGCTTATATGAATGCATTGCAGAGAACTCCAGAGGACGAAATGTTGCCAAGGGTCAACTGATATTCTCTGGTACAGTCGACCAACATTCATTCCATGGAATTGGACACCCCCTTACCTTAAGTTAAAAAAAAAAAAAGTTCAAATGAGATATATTTATTGTCTGTGTATAGAGTAAAATCAAATATAAATCCCAACTAATTTTTATATCAGGGGTATAAATATTAGGATACGGGTGGTACGGTGGTGTAGTGGATAGCGCTGTCGCCTCACAGCAAGAAGGTCCTGGATTTTCATCCAGGCCAGGGGCCTTTTTGCACGGAGTTTGCATTATTCTCCCCGTGTCTGTGTGGGTTTCCTCTGGGCACTTCTGTTTCCTGCCTCAGTCCAAAGACATGCAGGTTAGGCTAATTGTAACTGTAGGTATGAGCGTGTGAGTGAATGGTGTTTGTGCCCTGCGATGGGTTGGCGACCTGTACAGGGGGTATTCCTGCCCCTCGCCCAATGCATGCAGCCCACCCCCCGGCCCTGGCCAAGAATAAGTAGGTTAGATAATGGATGGAAGGATATTAGGATACAAATATATTTTCTGCCATATTCTGTCATTTTTAATGGTTGTTGTTTGTTATTTTTGTTGGAATTATTACATTTCTGCTGCAAGGGAATCAGTAAATAGCATTCAGATTAAATGCCTGATAATTAAATATTCCTAATGGCACCCTAGCTGTAGTTGCAGTTGTTTTTATTGTCAAAGTTCAGCAAAGCAAGTCTAATTAAATGGCTCTTCAACTAATTATAAAGTCTGAGTTTAATAACAATTTCCTCGCTCTGTGAGAGGGTATTATGAAGACAGGATAATCTGGAATTAATTTGTACCAATTAACCTTTCTGTTTTGTGGTTTTTTGAGGATGCTAAGCCGTTGCTTGCCAACAAGACTGTTACTGTTAGCCGGTTGAGCATAAAAATATATAATAACACTTGCAGCTAGAGGCAATATCTGCCTGCCCATCCACATTAATGAAATACTGGTCTACAGTTTGTGACATTCAAGTTATGTCAGTTTTGGTCATAGGAATAAATCGTGCAGTCTAATTGCAATGTACTTTGAACTTAGCTTAGTGTAGTGTTGTAGTCGAGACCACCTAAACCGAGACCGAGTCAAGACCAAGACTTTGAGGTGGCGAGACCGAGTCAAGACCAAGACTTTGAGGTGACGAGACCGAGTCAAGACCAAGACTGAGGGGGGGTGAGACCAAGACCAAGACCGAGACCAGACCAATGCGAGTCCAATTCAAGACCATGACTGTAATTGTGTTGGTCTACCATCATAGTGATGGCTCAACATTTACACCATTTCGCTGGTTAAATTCAAAACACAGAAAGCATTATTTAGGAATTTTAATAAAGAAAGCATTATTTTAGCGAAAATACTGATGTACAGTATACAACAGAAGTGAGTACACCCCTGTGCAATATCACTTAAATGTCAAATGATTCAAAATTGATTCAAAAAAAAGTTATTGGCTGTAATTTAAGGGGTGAAATTTTATATCCAGTCACAGTAAAAAGACAAAATTAAATAAATAATTAAAAAACAGACAATGCACAGGCAAGTAATGACAGAGACCCTCCCCCAGGAGGAGACAACAATCATTGGTCTAAAATGCGTAACGCCTGGGTTCCGGACAGAGAGACCACAGGCTGTATCGGGCTGAATTTCTTTAATGGAAGTCAATGGAGAAGATCCCTTAGTACCCTGAACAAGCTGCTGTTTTGTAGACACAGTTCGTAACATAATAAATGGACAACATGTCCAATCTTCAACATGTTTGTCATCACATATTCATTTTGGAACGAGCTATGTTGTGTCTACTACGAAAAAAATACTGTTAATATTTACTGACACGAAGGACAGAGGGGGAGGGGTGGGGCCTAGCCCAGTTATTGGGCCAGCCCAGTGTCAGTATAGAAAATTAACCAATGGGCCGCTGTCCCTGCTTTTTTTATTTTTATTTACATTTAATTATGTCGGCCCACCAGGAAAATGCCCGGTATGCCAGATTACCAGTCCAGCGCTGTTTCCGTCCACTAAACCTATAAATCAATGATATTAAATAGTAGCATATTTTGTCATCTGTAACTAGTTTTCCGTGGTGGCCAATCAAATCTCTGTGGGGGCGGGTGCCACCACATGCCCCCCCCCTGGACACGCCCCTGGTCTTGACCGGTCTTGAAAAAAAATCCGAGTCCTCTTCATCCGAGACCGTGACAAGACCGAGACCAAATGCAGTCGATTCCGAGACAAGACCGAGACCTTCAAAATATGGTCTTGAGACCGGTCTCGAGACCAAGACCGGTCTCGAGTACTACAACACTAGCTTAGTGTAACAAATATATATTTTAAAGGTTTTTGCTCTGTCGGGTTTGCATTTATCACAGACAGTCACCCAATACATTCATGCTTAGAGAAACATAAGCTAGCAGGAATAATATATCAGTGTTTCTCTTTTCCAGACGTGGAACATCTGCATTGGGCTCAAAGTTTGAAAGATGCCTACATGTCTATTGAGGCTGATCTTTTGTGGGAGTGCCGAGCCAGTGGAAACCCTAAGCCCTCATACAGGTGGTTGAAGAATGGAAAGCCCCTCGACCTGGATGTAAGGGAGAAGTCGTACACTGAATCACTGGCCACAGTGCTTACCATTTGTCCAAGTGTTTAGATCATAATCAGCGCTTATTCGAGTTCATATTTGGAATAACCCTGGGAAGTCTCCTTTACCTTTTCAAGCAAGTCCATTGATCACTATATGATATTTCAGCCCATCGTAAGCATTTTTTTACTGTACTTGTTTAGTCCTTTAACCATCTCTCTTTTTCAATACCATTTAAGATAATCCTTAATATTGTGCTTAGAAATAGGGAAAGTTCCTGATTGCATACTGATACATTATGTCATGTAGTCATCTGGGAGTTCCACTTGACATGCAAAAATTGACTGGGATTAATTCAGTGGCGTGTCCGAGGGCATACTTCACTGAGGTAACTAGCCTAAACTAGCCATCACTGTTGTCACTACATAAAGTATATATATATAAGTGCATCTGCAGAGCTTCAACGTTGACTTTATTAAATGAATATAAGCATATTATATTATACTTTTATTTGCATTGCAAAATTGTGCACATTTTATCTACATTATTTAAAATCATGGATACATGTAGGCTACTAATCGTTCTCGGCATTCACACTCATAGCAAGGGGAGAGGAAGGAGAATATTCATAGCAGATGTGCAATGCGCATGTATAATGCTGCAGGACAATGTATAGTTTTTTAGTCAAGTATACTTAGCGATTAAAACAGATTTTCTTTTAATCGAATATGTTGTTTAATCTCAGCATGACGTGAAGAAACGTTGCAGTCGCATTGTGCTTCTTGCAGTTTAGCCCACTCGTCTAACACATACTCAATTCGGAGGTGTCCTAAAAGATTAAACGTGACAACTACTTACGTGATCTCGAGATTTCCCATGTCGACTCAAAGCCTCTCCAAGCTTCTCATATCGGCAAAACCATATGTTGTCCAGGTCCAATTAAGCTTTGCTGCTGGCCCTAAAAAACAGACAGGGCCAACAGCAAAGCTTGTTAGACAAATGACTCTCCCTCAAACGCAGGGTTAGGTCTGCCGTGAGATTTCACTTGGGACTTCTCTGCAAAAGGCAAGTTTTCAAACACTAACCCGGTCCTAAGACGGTCCAAAATGTCCCAATTTCATCTTCGTCCATCGACGTTAACTACAGTGCCACTGCCCATGACAGCTGAATGAAATGCTTCGCTCGCTAAGCCAATTCATAAAAAAGCAAGCCCAAGTGAAAAATGCTAAATAAAAGACTGAATTAACTCAAATTCACTTGCATTTGAAAGTTGAAAAAAAATGAGAAAAATCTAAATGCAGTCAATCTAGATGTACAAAACTCTCCGATATGACACTCTCTCCCTTACTAATTCATCGTTTTCTAATCCCTCTCCTTCGCAAGGTTTGAAGTAGGCTACATTGGGTGAATTTGACATAGCTGAGTGGGAGGGTTAAATCAAATGGACATGATATTGTTCAGATTACTGCCACAAACCGCTCTTGTTTAAAACTCAGCACTGATTGGAATGAATACATGCCTCCCATCACGTGACATTTTTATTTTATTTTATATTTTTTCGCTGTGCTCTCATATCAACGCTATGCCATGCTGTCCAACAGAAAAGGGGACTGTAGAAATGGAGGCAGTAGCTCAGTTGCCTCCTTCCGCAACCTTAACAGAATTTAACGACGCATCATTGACTAGAGAGGTTGCTAAAGCATCATAATGCAATTTCACTGGGGAACTCAACAATTATTAATGCAATTTGCCTCTAGAGAGATGTAAAAATGTTGTTTTGAAGGAATTTTAATCATGAAGTATTTCTGGATTAATTCCATAAAAACATTTAAATATGTACCCATACTTAGTGCCTGATTTACTGAGTTAAATTTTACTAACCTTTAGCGCATGCAAATTTAACAAGACAACCAATGATTGGTGCAAAACAAATACCATGACCAATCATTCATCATGTTACTGGTTTTGTATGCGCTAAAATGTTTTGCACATACTAAAGTCCTTAGTAAATCAGGCCCTTAATGTACAAACCCCAATTCAAAAAAAATTGGGACAGTATGTAAAATGCACATAAAGGCAGAAAGCAGTGATTTGTAAATTTTCTTTTACATATATTTAATTGAAAACAGTGCCAAGAAAAGATATTTAATGTTTTACCTGATCAACTTTATTGATTTTTGTAAATATATGCTAATTCCGAATTTGATGCCTGTAACACGTTCCAAAAAAGTTGCGACAAGGCCCAAAAAAAAAGACACCCGTTTGGAACATTCCACAAGTAAAAAGGTGATGCTATCATGCTATGCTGCCAGATATCTTGAAGATCAAGATCAGATATCAAGATATCACTTGAAGGGTTGTTTCTCTTTACTTATTTTTCCATAGAGTGCAATAGGAAAATGAGTCAGGAGAAACAACCCTTAAAGTGATCCATCAATATCTACTGCATATCTGGCAGCAGAGTGATAGTTTGAGGCTCATTTGATACTTCAGACCCTTACAGCCATTTAGCCAACCATGTGTTCCATACTGTTACAGTGTAATTTACAGCTAAATCTAGTCCCACCCCCAAATTCCCATAGAGATCCATTCAAATGCAGAGAGGTTATAGTATCGCTTGTAAGAGTACCTGAAAATACCTTTTGATATCCTTTTATACCCAGTCATGGTAGCATCACCTGTTTACCTGTGGAATGTTCTTTTTTTTTTTGCCCCTGTCCCAACTTTTTTGGAACGTGCTGCAGGCATCAAATTCGGAATTTGCGTATTTTTACAAAAATCAATGAAGTCGATAAAGTAAAACATTAAATATATTTTCTTTGTTCAGTTTTCAATTAAACGTATGTAAACGAGAATTTACTTGCTTTTATGTGCATTTTACATACTGTCCCAACTTTTTTTGGAATTGGGGTTTTTATTAATTTTCTCTTTTTTCGATTATCACCAGGACAGAATACGGGTAGAAGGTGGCAGATTAACCATTTCTAAACTAACCCTGATGGACTCTGGCATGTATCAGTGTTTGGCCGAGAATGACAACGGAGTGATTTACATCAGTGCTGAACTCAAGGTTGTTGGTAAGAGTGAAACATTAATTCTACGGATTCTCCTTGAACAGGCAGGGTGTCAGGGATGGAGTTAAACACACACACACCCACATGCACACGCACACACACACACGCACACACAAAGGGAAACTGAATGATTGGGGTTCAAGTTAAACAGAAGATTGAGGATGGATTCAAGCCAAAGTACACTACATGTGAAGGATGGTTTACAGTTGGTGGTACATTACTTTGAAGGAAAGAATCAGGAATGGTATTTAATCATTCTCATCATGCAGTTATTGATCCTTATAGATTTGGCATCTGAGCTGCATGTTGTCTCTTTAGTCTGTGGCCTAGATACTCAAATCTGGGCCTTGAGGCCATTAGTACTATTGCTTTCCTTTTCTACTTGATTATTAATTTATTGATTAATGCCGCTGATTGGCCAGAGATCATGCTCACCTGGTGTCCCAGGTCTAAATCAGTGTGTGGTTAGAGTGGAATAATGAAAGCCAGTAGGACTATTGATCTTGACGGGCAGATTTGAGTGTCTCTGGTCTATGGGCTTAAGCATTTTTTTCCCCGCCTCAGCTTCTCCGCCAGATTTCTCGAAGAGCCCGGTGAAGAAGTCCACCCTGGTCCAGAGAGGAGGAGAGGTGGTGATCGAGTGCCGTCCACATGCCTCTCCCAGAGCCTCCTATTCCTGGAGGAAGGGTGGAGACTTCCTGAGAAACAGCAAGAGGTAAATAGGGCGCTGCTCGTCTGACTAAACCTACAGCCACACATCATAGCCCAGTGTAATCGTCCATAAGACCACACACTGGGGTAACTTGGTGTAGCCCTGCTCTCTAATTAGGCGAAGCCCTCTGTCTGTTTATGTAAGTGAACCTTATCATAAATAAGAAGCAGTACCCTTCTTTGTATGGAAATAGGTTTCCGTTTGCTTGACTTCACTTGGATGTGAGCGCGGTTTGGCTCCTGCTGGATTGGCAAGGCAAATGAGAGAGAGCAGGAGTGTTGTTCCACTGGAGAAATATCAGCAATTTGTAATGTTGCGACTGCACATTTTTGTCTTATCCAGAAACAGACCAGCCATGTCACACATTGGAGTGTGACTAACTGTACTGAGGCCTTTCAGGGTCATAAGGCCATTCACTGCCTTGATCTTAGCCCTGACCTTTACCCGGGGCAACATCACATTGCTGGTGACAGGAGGTAACCTCAGGCAAAGTGCTGAGCCAGGACAACCCCCCCACACAAACACACACACAGGGTGCAAGGTTCAACAAAGTGAGTGCATTCTGGGTAGAGCGCGGGGTTGAATTACGTAAGAGCCTCCTTGTGGCGATTCACTAGGGCCTGTAAGGTCACAGAACGGGGGAGGGAGGGGGGGAGTGAGTGAGAGAGAGAGAGAGAGAGAGAGAGAGAGAGAGAGAGAGCGGATAAACTGAGATAGCTCATTTTGTCTTCCCTGCTGTTTAATACACCACGCTGCTCTCCCCGGCATATGCTGAGGCTTGCGAAGTGTGCTCCTCTCAGACGAAATGCAAACAGCAGGGCCCTCGTCGTCGCTGTTCTCCTCTGTCCGCTCGTCTTTACCGAGCTTCGACGCCAATCAATATGCATCGCTTCATTCGTCTGCTTGTTTCGCAAATCGCCGGACCGGCCCCAACATGCAAAGAAAAAAAAACATTGATTGGTTCTCACATTCCACAGAGGTGGTCACAGAGAGAGGCCGAAAAACACTGATTATGCAGTCATTGCTTCTAGCCAAGAATATGGATGGATCCCCACGGTTAGAAGATTCCTTGGAAAAACTAATATTTTCTTTACATTTATTTGCTTCACAACTCATTACCCTTTGGGTCATGGCCTCAGTGTGCATTCATAACTCAGCGTTTGATATTTTCATCCATAAATCTGAGTAAAGCACACTCATTGATTTCTGGAATTTGGCTTGGTCAAAATAAAATGAATAAATAAATACCTATTTTTTTGATTAAATTCTGTGGTGTGCTGTGAAATCGTTTGATTTTTGAGCTTAAAGCCTTGAATCAATCTGATCAGCGAGATGGTGACATTGATATATGCTTCTCATCAACACTTGTGTGAGAGCACAAGTTTCTGACGTGAAAATGCGCTAATGGTTTTGGATTTTATTCTAACAATGGTACGTATTCCTTTCGGCACAAAGAGCGCAGTGTGCCGTGTTTAGTGATTTAGATATAAGGTTGTATTCCGATATCTGTTACATGTCCGGGATTTCACTCAGACCAGACAGCACTCTGGATGTGAGGCCGCTCTATGTAATATCTCGTTTCATTACCTTTTAGAAATGGCTTTTAGCGAGGCGATAGCATCGCGCACATGTTGTATGATGATAAGGCGGCAGGTAAAGATTCATTTCAGTTTGAATCATCTCCTCATAATGCATTGCTCCTCTCCTTCCTCTCCCCTCTACGGCCTCAGCGTCCCGTCGTGCATCCTATTAATATACACACATTTAATCTTTTCTGCTGTCAATACCGTGCAATCCCCGCTGCAAATCTGTTCTGCTTTAAACAAGAAAATTGGTCTGTGCAAGAATTTTTTATTTATTTATTTTTCTCTGAAATGTGAAAGCGTGTTCCCACTGACTACAGTGTGATGGACAGGTGGCTTTTTCAGTCACTGATGGGAAATGTGTCTCAAAACCAGAGGGGCTAATTTCACATTGGCGTGTTCATTTGCATATGGCTTTTTTTTTCTGAAGGAATGAGTGCTTTTCAAATTCTGGGTCATTTGCATGTACAAAAAAAGGGTGCATTTAAGGGAAATTAAAGGTATTTGAACCACCCTCTCCCCCATCCCCCAAATATTATTTATTTTGCCCCTGAGTTTTACGCATTCTCTCTCCCCCACATGTTCTTTTTTTGCCACCCTTGGGTTAACGTATCTCCATCTTTTCTGCCTGTGATAGTTTTCTGCTTTTATCCCCCACCCCAATCAGGCAGACTATCTTGGGGGACGGCAGTCTTCGAATCACCAACGTTAGCAAATCAGACGGAGGCCGGTACACCTGCGTGGCCAGGAATCCTTTCGGAACATCCAGCAGCACTGGCAGCCTGGTGGTGAAAGGTACGTGTTTGGGCAGAAATCTCACTGCTTTTTTAAGCAGATGGTTTAAACCAGCACAGGAAAAAAAAAATCTAATAACCCAAGCATGAAATTGATAATGAAATATATAGTTGTTTTATGTTCCTGCTGGCCTGACAGAAGCATAACTCATCCTGGGTCTTGGCAGCTGTGAGTTATTGGTCACACAGCAAAATGGAGAAAATCTCTGCCATCTTTTGTGGAAAATAGTGGGCTGTTCCTTCCTCTAGCCCTCAAATGTTGCAGTTCTTAATTAAGAAAGGTGCAGCTGTAGCCGTTTCACAATTTGGATTTTCTAATAACTGAGAGGTACACCTGTACCTTTTTATTGTTTGCTAGGCTGAGTGCAAAGGGTTTTTACATCTTCAAGGTCTCAATAAAACAGTTTGTGTTGCCTCAATTTGAAATTGAGACATTTCAATACACAATGCAATTTTAGGCTGTGACATTTCAGAGCGAAACCCTGGGAGCTCTGCGGTAGGGCGAGGTAGAGGGCCTAGTTACTACTCTGAGAAATCAGGCCTCGTTTTAATCGGGACTTTTTTAAAATTAGGCGTCAATCTCTTAGTGTGTATGAT
Organism: Synaphobranchus kaupii; assembly: GCA_029718625.1. Classification (NCBI taxonomy): domain Eukaryota; kingdom Metazoa; phylum Chordata; class Actinopteri; order Anguilliformes; family Synaphobranchidae; genus Synaphobranchus; species Synaphobranchus kaupii. The sequence continues at coordinate 102,707,952 of CM056380.1, forward strand.
TCATACACGCTATGCCACAGTCAGACAAAATAAATGCATTTACGTAAGCTTCGAAAGGTCACTTTAATCCATCCCCCTGTGCCTCATGAATTTTTAAAGGGACATCTGTTTCTCCGCTGGGACCCTGACAAGTTTCAGCGTTGCGCACATGATAGCTCTACAAGCCGTTGTTTTCTTTTTTTTTCCCCTTCCCCGTCCCCCCCCATCGTTAGAGCCATCCGCGTGCCGAGGAAGAAACCGTTCTCAAAAAATACAGCGCACGCTAACAATATGTTGTTCAAAAAAGTGCTCGCAGGCCTTTCTG